>CM061067.1:48531666-49731666 GCA_030762895.1 Sophora flavescens | reverse complement strand
CACATACTCTATTTCTCGTTGTCTCTTGATACTTTTAACAAGATCACAACTGCATTTGACAACACAAGTACAAGTGGAATTGGCCTAAAGGACTCCAATTCATCCCACACTGTCTTGAAATCAGTAAAGTAGCATGAAATTGTTCTTTCTCCTTGTTTCATTGAGTGTACAAGTTGTAGCAAATCAGAAGTTCTAAAATAGTTCCCTTTGGAAAACCTATTTTTCAAATCATCCCAAATTTCTTGAGCATTTTCAAATTCCACAACACTTTGAGCAATTTCATGGTTTAAAGATTTTGTGATCCAAAAAATTACCATTGTGTTGCACATCTCCCAAGCTTCATACTTCTGATTATCAACATCAGGTTCTGGAATTGTTCCATTGACAAACTTGAACTTGTTCTTGGATACCAAAGCTCTTCTTGCGGCTTTGCTCCAAGAGTTGTAATTTGTGCCATCCAAAGGAGGCGAAACAAGAATCATCCCTGGGCCAGGGTGCAGGTAGTAAGGATCAGGTATTGGATCGACTCTTGGAGGTGGTTCTGGTTGAACCATTTCTTTATTTTCGCTCACTTCAGCCATGGGAGATAGTTGAGGAAGAAGAAGAAGGTGATTGTGCAGCAAAGCTCTCTAGAAGAGAGCTCTGATACCATAAAACGTTTTGTGAAATGATTGAATGTAAAACTTGATACTGTAATGGCTGAGGAATCAACTCTTATACAAGTCTGCTACTACACTGCATTTACAACTCACTAGCCAACTATGCTATGTTTACAACTAACTAACCAACTCAGGAGCTAACTAACTGGACCTGTGATAACTAACTTAACTAACTAACTTAAGTAACTTAATGATGCGGTGCATTGAATGGAGTTAATGGAGTTGTGGTGAGTATTATCCAATAAATGGTGAAATAAGACCCCATTTGTTTAGCTATAAAAAATAGTGATAATTTAAAAACATTTTTTATAAACGTAATTTATATAACATTATAGAAACTATTTTACGTTTAGCTGCAAGACTAAAAAGTGATTTTACCTGAAAATTGATCATTTTAAGTTTTTTTTTATTGTATTATTGAAAAATGATTTTTCTTTTTATAAAACTACATTAAAGGACATAAGAAGCGCTTCAAAATAATAATATATACTTTAAACACGTCATATGATCATAAGATATCAATTTTGATGCATTCATGGTGTAAAATTCTTTACAATGTCAATCAATAAAAAATCATCCAATATGTGAAATAGTCGTATTTATTTTGGAAAACAAAACCTAAATAAACCGCATCATATACTTGATCTTACTCTGACGAATGTGTGACTCGTGAGTTATGATTACGTGCCTTTCCTAATTTCGCACCGTATGGTTATGGGGGTTCACTTCTCTCTCCAAGGCATCAGCATAATGTGAGAGCATATTCCTTTGCAGCCACAAGCAGCAATGTTGTAGTGGTTTGTGGCCTTCGAAAATTTCAAGGCCTCCTTCATCCGTGTGTTGAAATGGTGAAAAGAAAGAGAAAGTAATTAATCTTAAATGAGTATGATCATATAAACACTTGAAATAAACCAACGCCTAGTTTATCCAAGTGATAAGGGATTTATATACCTTAAGCAAGTTATTAAGGATTCGAATCTTGACTCTTGTATCTGGAGAAAACATACTGATTGGAAGATGGGAACTCACATTATGTGCTCAACAGGGTTCCACGATGGAAATTAGTCGCTGCTAACAGTGGTGGATACTTCATACTTATAACTTAGTTAAAAAAACTTAAAATAGTTTTTTTTTTTTTGGTTTCCCAGGATCTCCTCCACACGCAACTGCAGAGACTAATCCCTCGAAATATTAGACGACATTTAAGGGCCGACCTCTCCCAATCAGGATTTCTCCATATACAAGAGTCAGGGATCAAACCCCTGACCACTTTAATCAACCACATGTTGGTACTTAAAATAACATTTGATATGTATAAAGTTTTCTGAATTATATAAAAAAGTAAAATATGTATTTTTACCCATTTTTTTAAAAAAAAGTGTACACATGTTGGTACTTAAAATAACATTTGATATGTATAAAGTTTTGTGAATTATAGAAAAAGTAAAAGATGTATTTTTACCCATTTAAAAAAAAATGTACACATGTTGGTACTTAAAATAACATTTGATATGTATAAAGTTTTGTGAATTATAGAAAAAGTAAAATATGTATTTTTACCCATTATTTAAAAAAAGTGTACACATGTTTAATGATAATTTAAATGCTTAAAATGTAATATGGTAAACGGTCCAAAAAAAAATCGTCACAAAGGATTAGGTGGGACTTGGGAGAGTGAGTTTGGTTTTCAACTAACGGCGAGTTCTACCGTGACAGATTTAGATTGGTCTCTCACAGTGAGATATCATTTATCACCATAGATTTAAAAGTTTCGTATGATATTATCATGCACTTCCCCACACCTGATCTCTCCACCTCTATTTTCTCTCTCTTCCGCAACCCCACCAGCCACCACCTCTCTCCTCCGCCACCACCTCCACCCCTCTCCTCAGGCACCGGCAACCCCACCCCCCACCCCCTCCTCCTGCCTTTGCCACCGCCACCCCCACCTCCCACTCGGAGCACCTCCTCATGATGGTCGTGCGGGCTCGCCGGCATGGTTCAGTGAAGCCGAACAAGTCTACGGTAGTGGAAGGTAGGGAAAATGGTGATGTGGTTACTGGGCTCAAATCGGATTCTCGAAGCATTGAGTGAGGTCGAACCAAACACGATCCAGATCTGAGTTTCTCCGCCCCTCCTCCTCGGACCACCACCAATGCACAGAACAATCGACAGACGTTCTTCCAGTCGCGAACTCCGCCACGTTTCCCAGCAACCAATGCGAGCCGCACTGCTTGGCTCCATTGTGCACCGTCCCATCTCCGCCGTAAAACCCTTATTCCGGCCTCAGCCCATACCTTCACCCTCTCAAAAGAGAAAACCCAAAAAAAATCAAGAAACCCTCCTCCATTTTCTGGTATCGTTCTCGTCACCATGGAGGTTGGAGATTTGCAAGTGATGGCAGTGAGGGGGTGGCAAAGGTGGTGGAGTGAGGGGTGGAGGCAGGTGGCTTTGACAGAGTCACCGGAAATTGTTTGGAGGGTGGTGGTGGTTTTGTTCTGGTGAGGGGTTGTGGACTAGATAGAGTTGTAATCTGGTGCAGAAGGTATGGGATGTTATCATGAGGAATACAATGAATCAACGATGAAAAATAGTGGCTCATGGTTAGAGACCTATCAAGGTCTCTCACGGTAGAACTCGCTTTCAAGTAACTTGGAATTCAAGATGACACTAGAGGTGCTTTAGTGTGTCATCACTATTCAGTCAGTGTTTTTAAAACCGGTTAGACCGAACCGGTTGAACCGGCCGGACCGTCGACCAGGCATCTCTCCGGTCCTGGTCGGACCATAGAACCGCTTAAGCGGTCTGACCAGTAAAAAGTGTCAAAACCCGGTTAAGCCGGAGTAAAACCGAAACCGGAAAATGGCCGGTCCATTTCAGGGGGAAAAAAAACTAAGGGGCAAAAACACCCAAACAGAATGCAGATGAAAAAATCCACCGTGAGAGAATAAGGAAAACTCCATCGCGCTGTTCACACAAGCAAAACCTAAAGTCAGATCCGCAACCACAGGGTTTTTGACCAAACTGGGTTTCTTTTAGAAACTATTTACCAGTTTAGGGTTATTCTGAAACTATTTATTAATGGGGGGGTTGTTTTGGATACGTGGCATATTTTATTATTTTTCAATCTGACGGGTCAAAGGCACCACTGCAGATGACGCCTTTGAAGGCGCCACTGCAGATGGCGCCTACCTATAAAAAAAAAGTCAAAAGGGGAGGCGCCACTGCAAATGGCGCCTTCCCCCGCAGTGGCACCTCCCCCTGCAGTGTATCACTTGAGGGCCTGCAATTTTAAAGGAACAACGCTACAATTTTAAAGGAACAACGCTACAAAAAAATTATACTATAAGTATAGTGAGTAACGATGACATTAATGATAAAGTATCTATTTAAAACAACAAGAGGCAATAAAAAAAATCCCGGAATAATGAGTAGCAAATAATATCACATGAGTCATAAAAAAATAATAGCAATAACAATTTACACCAATAAATATTCATCAATTATTACAGTAGTAAAAAAAATTATTTGGATCAGACTTTCCTCGGGCATCTACTGATCAAAATTCAGAGTGTGATACAATATTTTATCAATACACAAGTCTAGTTCTTATTTGGAATTTTTAATTCGAATTCATTTAAGTTTAAATATAATTTGCTACTATCATTTTATAATTATCAAATTATACTTTAATTAATTTTTTTGCAAAATTAATTCATATACTTGGTTGATACAAATGCCAGAAAATTAATTCACATATTCTTGTTTTTACAGTTTACTTGTTATTAGTTTAAAATTTTAAAGGAAATTCTCCTTCTGTCATCTTAACATAATGGAACTCTGGTGAGAGCATTGCAGAAAATCTCCGGAGTCAATTTAAGAAGATGGGTTTGTCTGAAAATGAAAAAAGCCATCCTGAAAATGAAAAAAACCATCATTCAAACGAATATAATCGTTAGTTATATCTTAATCTGATTTTTAATATAAGGATTATTATTAAAATATTGAAAATATATATTAAAGTAATAATAAAATTAAAGTAATAATCGATGTGGTTAAATCATGGACATAATAAAATTGAAGTTTGCTGGTTTATAGCTGCAATGAGTCAATCTCTGTCCCTTTTCACTCGTTTTAAACTAATAACAAACAAACTGTAAAACAAGAATATGTGAATTAATTTTCTGGCATTTGTACCATCCAAGTATGTGAATTATTTTAATATATTATTTTTAATAAACTAAATTTTTTTTGGTTTTAATTATAAATAATATATTATTTATAAATTATTAAAATAACGTGTACAGTAATAATTTATTTTTATATAGGTATGTGTTATAAGTATTAAGTAATTTAAATAATAATTTAATATTATAAATTTTAATATAATAAATTATTAAAATAGATTATAAAAAATAAATTATTGGTATCATAGTTTTTTCATTGAAATTAAAATTATTAAAATACTAATCAATATATGAATTATAAAATTAAAATCATTACTTTATTATTTAAAATTTAATAAACTAAAAAACTGATATTTTATATCGTGATGTCAAATGGGTTTACTATTTATGTGATTCATATAAATAGTAAAGTCATGGTTACAGACACGCTTTCCCGCTAGGTGTAAGGAATGATTAGATATTGTGATAAACCTAACACGACACATGGCCCAGGGAAAATAAACAATATTTCGCAATATGAAAGTTAATGTGGCAAAGGAAACGTAAATAATATTATTAACATAAAATTAGTGGATTTGTCACATCAGTCACACATATTGCCACAATATCTAATCATAAGTCTATTTTGTTGTTTTAAATAGATATTTATCATTAATGTCATCGTTAATCCCTATATTTATAGTATAATTTTTTTTGTCGCGTCGTTCCTTTAAAATTGCAGGTGACTTTCTTTTAATTCTTATAAGGTAATTTTTTTTTACTACTGTAATAATTGATGAATATTTATTGGTGTAAATTGTTCTTGCTATTATTTTTTTATGGCTCCTGTGATATTATTTGCTACTCATTATTACGGGATTTTTTTTATTGCCTCTTGTTGTTTTAAATAGATACTTTATCATTAATGTCATCGTTACTCCCTATACTTATAATATAATTTTTTTGTAGCATTGTTCCTTTAAAATTGTAGCGTTGTTCCTTTAAAATTGCAGGCGTCCAATTTTTGGTTGGGGGTCCCCTGCAGTGTCACGTGATACACTGCAGGGGGAGGTGTCACTGCAGGGGAAGGCGCCATTTGCAGTGGCGCCTCCCCTTTTGACTTTTTTTTTATAGGTAGGCGTCATCTGCAGTGGCGTCTTTGACCCGTCAGATTGAAAAATAATAAAATATGTCACGTGTCCAAAACGATCCCCCATTGATAAATAGTTTCAGAATAATCCTAAACTGATAAATAGTTTCTAAAAGGAATCCAGTTTACTCAAAAACATAGAAATGGTGACCATTTATGTGCTACAGTGATGTTTGTGGCGGTGATCGGGTGAAAAAAAGAGAGAGAAGCATGACCCCTCTTTTGTTTTGTTCCAAAATGAAAGGGTGGGACAGGGGGAGAGCAATCAAGCAAAGGTGTGAGATTAATTGTTCCTAGTAAATGAATGGGTAGGACGTGTGTGAAATAAAAGCAAAGGGTGAGAGATAGGAGCCTGACCTCATTTATTAAGCCTCGAAAATTAAAGCAACTTTTACTTTCAATTTGTTTTTTTTTTAAATGATGTATTCGTGTGGGACTTGTGGTTTTATAAAGGGCGATGAATTTGAAAGGGTAGGTGAATTTAAATTTATCAGCTTGTGGGCTACTGGGCTTTGGGTAACATGATAGTTTTGAAGGGCGTTCTCTACAATGTTCCATCCTCAAGTTGGAGTTTGCATCCTCCCTGTATTTTGACTGAGCTTGAGCTAGCAGGTTTCCGGTATATGAATTAATTTTCTAATTTCTACGTTCGGTTTGCATCGGGCAGCACCATTTGCACAAATAGAACAGGATGTCAGGATGTGTTGACTATCGGTAAATAGTGCAAGATGTAGTGTCAGGATATGATGATTAGAAATAAATAATAAAATAACATTGGAAGAGTTGGTCACAAAACCAATTATCGAGGGTCTAGATTTTGAAAACAAAAATCTCCATCTGATAATTAATTTAGTATTAATTTTTTACTGTTACATTGCTTAACTTACGCATTAAGTAGATAAATAATCAATTAATTTTATAAATAAAAAATAAATACAAATTAAACATTAATTAATTAATTAGTTTTAAGACATATATTTAAATTTTGACCGAACTAATTCCCTCATTTTAATATAAGAACGAATATGCTATCAGGGATGTTCACAGATCGGTTTGATTCAGATTTTTATTATAAACATTTCTGAATCAATAAAAATCATTTGAGTCGGGTTAGTTCGATATTATTATTAATATTGAATAATAAACCTTTATATATTAGGATATTTAAATATAGTAGTTTGTTCGTTTCGATTTGGTGGGGATTTCAAAATGATTGAATCCGATATCCCAACTTGTATATCATCGGATTTAGATTGGTTCGATTCGGTTCAAATCCGCACACCAAAAATAACCAGACAATTTTAATCGGTTCGTATCTGAAACCAAAAATAACCAAATAATTTCAATCGATTCCGATTAAAATGGTTGATCAGGTCGATCAGAACCAATGAGCACCCCTATGATGACTACACTTATACTTCTTTTCATATATTTTATTATATTGCCCAATGTATAGCTGACATTAATACTATTAAAATGAAATAAGTTTATCTCGGTCAAAAAAAAATTGAAATAAGTTTATTTTGGAAAAACAAATCAAAAACTTATTTGTCTACCTTTCTTAATACAGTTATATAGCCTTTACTCACTAAAATAGTCATTATCATATTTTTTGATGTGAATTAACTATATTGGCTACATTAATTTTATTTTGTCATAAGGCTAATTCTGTTATTTTATATTATTTTAAAAAACTAAAAAAAATATAAAAATTAATCTAATAATTTAACTATATGTAAAGTAAAAACTAAAAATGAATATTTAAAATTATAAAAAAATGAATTTAAGTTAAACAATAATTTCAAAATTTAAAATATTATATGTAATTTTATCACAAGGATAATTTGGTCTTTTTATATAATTTTAAAAAAATTAATAAAATATGAAAACATTTAGAAAAAAAACGAAAATTTTAAATTTCATACTAAAATTATAATGCTATCCAGTTGGTTATCTGGTGAACACCAAACATCGGATAGCATAACAACTTCTCCTGTTTATATCATATCATACTCATATCCCGCTCTCTTATCTTATTCGCCCATATCATATCCTGACCACCAAACGAGTCCTAAATATATAAATATTTAATGGTGAATGTATTTGATTAATGTCTATTCGATTTACGGCTAATATGATAACCAATTCTTTGTGGATTCGATTAATTTCTTTTTGTTTTGAAAATTTTCATATTTAATACACTTACAAAGGAATTTATTATTTTAAATAGTGAGTTTTTTCTCTCATACTCATCTTTTGTCATTTTATTATTGAAGTGCAATGGAAGAGTAATTTTGTCATTTTATTCGTCCAACAAAAAGTTAAAGTGCAATGGAAGATCTACTTGTCCAACAGAAACTAAAACATACAATGGAAGACCTACTCGTCCAACCTACTCGTCCAACAGAAAGTTAAAATGCAATGGAAGACCTACTCGTCCAACAGAATGTTAAACATGCAATACCTACTCGTCCAACAGAAACTAAAACATGCAATGGAAGACCTACTTGTCCAACAGAATGTTAAACATGCAATGGAAGACCTACTCGTCCAACAGAAGTAGTCACCCATGATGGTCCGGAATGCCCTTATGGCCCAATATAAGTCAAAATGTGATTCTGTTTGATCTTTGTAGAGATTGCTTCCTTCTTGAAATATAAATGTTTCCATCTAAAAGGATAGCCAAGTCTATTTGAAGAGTGATTAAACCGTGTTTATTTGAAGAGAAAAATATCCGCGTCTGTTTGCCACGTCAGCAGACGGGAGTATTAGCTTAAGGTAATTGGACGAGCTCTAATTTGTAGACAAGCTTTATATACCATGTAAGTGGACGGAGCTTCTAGCGTGTATCGTTTAGTAGACGAGCTCCAAGTGTTACTGTCA
This sequence comes from Sophora flavescens, assembly GCA_030762895.1. Lineage (NCBI taxonomy): Eukaryota > Viridiplantae > Streptophyta > Magnoliopsida > Fabales > Fabaceae > Sophora > Sophora flavescens. The sequence continues at coordinate 49,722,808 of CM061067.1, read as the reverse complement.
GTGGACGAGCTCTCCTTAGTGGACGCGCTCTTCTATTGCATCAGTGGACGCGTGCTTCTGTTATATCAGTGGATGCGCTCTTCTTTTACATCAGTGGACGCGTGCTTCTGTTATATCAGCGGACGCGCTATTCTTTTACATCAGTGGACGCGTGCTTCTTTTTACATCAGTGGACGCGTGCTCCTTTTTACATCAGTGGACGCGTGCTTCTTTTACATCAGTGGACGTGCTCCTGTGCCACGTCAGCAAACGAGATCTTCTGTTTCTTTTAGTGGACGTGCTTCCGTGCCACGTCAGTTTCTTTCAGTGGACGCACTTTTGTGCCACGTCAGCAGACGAGATCTTCTGTTTCTTTCAGTGGACGCGCTTCATGTGCTCTTTCAGTGGACGACAGCTTTTTACTTTGTTGTTCCTTTAGTGGATGCGCTTTCTTTGTTCTTTCAGTGGACGTCAGCATTTTACTTTGTTGTTCCTTTAGTGGACGCACTTTCTTTGTTCTTTCAGTGGACGAGCTCTTTAGTTGTTCATTGGACTTCAGCTCTTTACTTTGTTGGACGTCATTCTTGGTTCACTTTATTTGGACAAGCGCTTATATTTTCCCTGTGTTGGACGTGCGCTAGTTTTGCTTTGTTGAACGAGTGGTCTTGCATGCAACTTAACACGTAATGAGTATGTAGTCAAAATTAAAAATCTTATGCAAAAATACACTTGGTTTGTCATACATCAAAACATGAATGAGGGTTTAGTCTTACAGGACCAACCAAATGTTGGTACACGTTAAGTTTATTTTAATAGTCATTTGTGTTTTTATTTATTTTTTAAATAGTACAGAATAAAATAAATATTATAAAAAATAATAAAATAATATAACAAACGTAACAATGTTTATACTTTATAACATTATTACTATATAAATAATGATGATAAAATATTATTAATAATAATATTAATGCTAATATCAACATTGTATAATTTTTCCGTAAACAAACATTATATAATTTACTAATAATATTATTATTACTCTTTAATAATGGTGAGAAAGGTCTGGAGACTCAATCACATCAATCAATCCCTCTCATCGTAGCACGTGTTCCAATGTATAACGCTTATAAACGATCTCCGGTTGACCAGCTTACTTATTTAACTAGTTGCTTCACAATTAATCCGGACCGATCATTATTAATATTAATAAATCAATGGTCATTCAACAGGGAGGATCCATCCTCCAACTTTAGGAGGGAGTATTGAAATCAGCACCGTTTTGAAGAGGCTATAATAAAAAACGTATTTTAAATGTTCATGTAATTCGTGAGTCTATTGTTTTATTATAGCTAATATGTTTTGGATATTTATCACTTTAAGTTTAATTTAATATTTAATTTTAATTTAAAATAATAATATGTTATATATATATATATATATATATATATATATATATACACACACACACACACACACACACTCTCCGGTTCAATCACTGGTTGAATCGGTTGAACCTTAAACCTCTCTCCTTTTTGATTCATCGGTTGAACTTGTTTTTAAAACATTGTATTCAGTATTCACTCATCAGCCATTCACACCATATGAAAGATTAAGGTAGCGTTTGTTACAAGTTTTAAAAATACATTTTCGAAAATGTTGGTATGGAAATAAAAGTTTACCATATTTGGTACAAATGTTAAAAAATTATTCATATGCATAAAAGATTCACGAGAATAAAATTAGTGAATAATAATTAAGAACTTTAAAAAACTTTATTCACATATGTAAATATGAGAAAACTCTATATTCGAAAGAATGTGATTTTCAAAATTATAGTTTGACTGATAATAAAATATTGAAGTTACCAAACACCACACCTCAGGTGCACTTATGATAGTGTGGACTGTGGCGTTGAATTCACACTTTGAACTTTGAAGGTTTACCTTATTTGGTGTTTCCTTCTTTTTTTGGAACCAAAAACATGGGGAAAATATGGAAAGTGAACCTTACAGGCTTAAACACTATTTTTTATACTTTTCTTTATACCAGACTCTTGCTTAAGAAAAAAAAAATAGCGAAATATGTATCGAAACGTGCATCTGTCTTATTTTATTATTAATTAAAAATAATATAAAATAATCTGCGATTTTCATTAATTAATTAAAAAAACGCAGGACGGGAAAGAGAGAGCACCACTAGCACTAGGGTTGGTATTTGGTAAGTGGGTAACGTTGGTTTGGGATTTCTTTCTGGTCAGAAAACTTAACCAATTGGGTTGGTCTTAACTCTTAAATCGTCTATTTCGATGAAGTCAAGTTGGTAGTATGGATTAAAATAGTCACCACTGGCCCAGTTTGATACCTGCGCCCATGCAATGCTTTCGGTTTTGATAAAGAGAAAAGATATTTCAACATCAAAAGTTGACACCAACTTTTGATATCTTGATTAATCGATATAGATATTTGGTTAATTCAATTCATTATTTAATTAATCATGTATAAATATTTGGTTAATTCATGATTACACATTAATCATATAAAGAATTGAATTAACTAGATATTTATATGTGATACATATTACGAAAAATAAGCTTCAGATGACCCATTAATCATATAATGAATTGAATTAACTAAAAATTTACACATGATTAACCAAGTTGTCCATGTTGGTGTCAAAAACTAGTGCTAGAATATCATTACTGATAATAAAAGGAAAATGACATTTTTCTTTTTCTTTAATTCTCGTTTTGACTTTTAATTTAGCAATAGGTTTGAAGTTTGAACTGGCATGAAGTGAATGCTTTTTAGTTTTTAGCATTTGAAAGCTAAAAGTGAAAATCGTCGTTCAAAGATGAGCAACGAGCCTTGCTTATTAAACAACGTTGTAAAACAATTGCAAATGGCACACTTTGTATGCAGAACGACAACATGCTCAATCATGACGAGCATTTGGTGTCTATTCTAGTTTAAGACTGCAAGATAGCCAAACACATCATATTATTTATTTATTCCTTTGATTGAATTGTTATCGACCTAGATATTGCGCGCATGGCATATTCAATCCGATCGAAATGCTTATTTAGCTCGAGTTTTGATCTTGCAGCAACTCTTTTGCAAGTGACTTTCGTTTGACTTAAGGCACGCACAAAGTTTAGGTGGATTATTTATTGCAGATCAATTTTTTTGGCTATCTTCCAAAAAAATGGAAGATGAATTTTTGACCGTAAATCTATTATTTCGGGCTCAATTATAAGTAAAAATAATTAATTTTATATTTATTAAGGAAGTTAGTTAATTTAGTTTAATTATTTTGATTTATGTTAAAAAAAGTTATAATTACTAAATTACTCTTTAATTGTCTAGGGAATGTGCAATGTTTTTGAAAATGTAAAGGGATAATTGATTTGATTGGTTAATTTTCTTGATTTTTGGAATACTTATATTAAATAGAGTAGAGTTGGTTGGATTTTACTAATATTTGAGTCCAAAAAATACAGGTACTTTTTTTGCTTATAATTGAGTCAAGAGGGAGTACTATACATTGAAAAGAAAATTCTTGAAAAATTTAGTACATATTTAATTAAAGATGATTTTAGTGACATGAAGGAGATCCATTTCTTGTTTTCATAGATTATTAATGTAATTAACATATTGAAAATATAATTATGAATATTTTACATGAAATTTGATGTATATATATATCTGTTAGATAAATTTTAATTTTTATAGTTGGTCCCCCAATCATCAAAGTCTCGCTTCTTCCTTGGGTGCAACCCCTAATTTTCTTGATCTTAGATAAATAAGTAGTCGTTTTTTTAAAAAGAATTTCATTATTTATCCTATTTGATGCTGGTCAGGATAAGGATGGATTGAAGTTGGCACAAGCAAATATAAGAAGGGGGTTGAATTGTGTTTGTTAATTATTTTTGCAAAAACCCTTTTAGAGAAACTTTTTCACAAGCAGAAGATAAAGAGATTAAGCACACAATAAATCATTTTTAAAAGATTAACAAAACCAAAATCAAATCCCACAGTTAGTAAAAATAAATATAACTATAAAAGATAAGGGATAGAAAATTCACTCGGGTATTTTATCATGATTCATTCTTTTCAACCAAGAGCTACGTCCAGTTTTTTCTACTTGAAGGATTTTCTCCACTATTTCCAAATAGTTTCTACAACAAGTATTCTTCACCTCTCCAGGCTACAAGTATAGCTTTCTTGCCAAGTCTCTTCAGGCTCTAACTCTAACAAAGAGATTTTTCTAAGATTTTTCTAACTCACTATATGTGAGGGTATGAATGTTTAAGATCTGCTGAATATTTTTACAAATATTCAACCTTAAGAATTACAGACTTTTGCTTTACAACAAGAATATGAGCTTTGAATATCTTGTAATTGAACAAATGGCAAAAGCTTTTTCTAGCAAGATTGTGCAGGCAAGAGTTCTCTCTTCAGTATATGAGGTCTTCAATTTATAGTGACCTTCTTCATCTCTTGTAATTCTTCAACGGTTACTTTGAATAATCCCGTTTAGAGATAGCATTAAATGCATGATATTCGTTGTGACTGAGAGCTTGATTGTGGCAATGCTGAATAGTATACTTGGTTTTCTAGGTAGCATGAAATAAGAGGTTTACTCCTCTGAGTAGTGCAACTTGAGTACTTGTTGTTCCTCCTTTGTGTAAAACCAGCTTTTTCAGTCATAAAGTCATCGTACAAATTGTTTTGCAGTATCCTTTTCGTACGATTCTGCTTTTTGCATTTCTTGATTGTACTATGTTTCTTTTACAACAAGGTGAAACATTAAAGCAGATAAAACAAATGTGAAGGACAAATATTCTAATGAAATAAATATCAATCATTTGAAATAAATTCATCGTGGACCAGATTGCATTAAATCATATTCAAGGTAGTAAAGGTATAGAACATATAGAACCGTCTACTTAGTTTTAAGAACGCATCTACACAAGATTTTATTCTTTTCGTCCACTGATATGGCAGAAGCGCTCGTCCACATAAGTCTTTGGACTTGCTAAGTCCTTAGAGAAACTCCGTCCAATGACGTGGCACTATGGACTTCTACTGAATTTTAGTTAGGCAATATGGATGTATACTTGAGTTTCAACGATAGCACTCGTCAGCTGACGTGGCAAGATGGATGTGCTTATTTTCAAGTCTTTGGACTTGCTGTACCTAACAGGTTATTTAAGTATTTATTTATAGCCTCATCTACTAAGGAGAACCAGTCTACCTATAGATATAAACAGTTTAGATAACCTTTGGACGGGTAATTCTTTGTACAAGTCCAAGCATTGTATACCTTATATTACTTTGGATATTCCTTCATAAACCGAACTCGCTTGTTAGATCTCAACTAACATTTTTCCAAGCAAATTTAATCCTTTTGTTAACATCAAAACCTAGAGATTATTAAATCCAAAACCACTTTGGTTCCAACATGGATAAGATAAGAGAATATGATAGAAGTACGATAAGATATGCACATGATAAACTGTTATCCTATCCGACATTTGATTTCCATCAGATAACCAACTGGATAACATTTTTATTGTTATTCTAAATATTTCCATAATTTATTAGATTTTAGTTATTTATAAAATTTTTATTTTTTTAAATTATATAAAAAGACAAAATTATCCTTGCAGTAAATCTACATATAATTTTTAAAATATAGTTTTAACTTAAATTTATTTTTTCATAAATTTATATATTCATTTTTAGTTTTTACTTTAAATATAATTAAATTATTAGAATAATTTTTTTATTTTTAAATAATATAAAATAACAAATTAGGCTAATGACAAAATAAAAAAATAAAAAAATAATTATTAATATTTTCATTAATTTAAATTAACTTTATATTTTTAACATTTATATTTTATTTTTAGTTTTTATTTTATATACTTTAATATTTTATTAGATTTTAAAATATTATTTTTTAAATTTTTTAGTTTTTCATTTTTTAATTTATTTATATCATATAAAATGACAATTTTGGCCTTTTGAATAATTATTTAAATTTATTATATTTCAAATCATCCTATCATATTCTGTTAGTTTCTAACCCAACCCTCTACTGAGGATAGGGATGACCAAATTACCCGTACTTGCGGATACCCACAATAGGTAGTAAATGTATATCTATTAAATAGGGATGATGATCATAGTACCCGCTCCACGGATGCCTACATATTCATAATAAATATTTTTTATTAGATATATAATATATATTATGACAATTTTTATCAATTTGAGATGAAGTAAACATTATTCTCTTTATTATTTCATACTTTTTAGTGGTTAAACCCGTAATAATAAATTTTTCAAAATACATATAGTATATTATATAATGTTAATATAATATGTTGTTATATAATATTGTATAATTTTATTTTCTCATTTATTCTAGACCCTTAAGTATCCAAAGATATCTCCTTAAAAAAAAAAAAAGTATCCACGGATATCAATAGATACCTGATACCCACATAAATATATGTGAATATTGATTGGGATGAATACGGGGAAGTACTACCCGCACCCGCCCTACCCAATTACCATCCCTAGATAGAGTTTTTTCTTTTGATAGGCCAAAGTTAGTTTGTTATATGTTAGTTGACGGGGTTTGAACCTTACCCTCCTTATATATCCTCCGGACTTAATTATAAGTAAAAAAGTACCTATATTTTGTGGACTCAAATATAAGCAAAATTCAACCAATTCAACTATATTTAATGTCATTGTTTCAAAAATCAAGAAAATTAACCAATCCAACCAATTTTCCTTTTACTTTTTTAAGAACATTACATACTCACGAGGCAATTAAAGGGTAGATTAGTAATAGTAACTCATTTTTTTATACATAGACCAAGACAATTAAACTAAATTAACTAACTTTTTTAATAGGTGTGAAGTTAGTTAATTTTACTTATAATTGAGTCCGGAGGGAGTACCTCCCAACACATATCCCTCACTCTTAACCACCAAGCCATCCTTATAACTCTCTCTAGATGGAGTTTTAATTAGATAAACAACATATAATAGGTGACATGATTGATTTATCTTATCCTATTAACTCACCATGATATCATATCATATCATATCATAGGGGTGTTTATCAACCGATCCAATCCAATGTCAACCGCACTAGCCGAACCGAAAAACCGACAACCGAAATAACCGAAAACCAAAAAAAACGCAAATCGAAATTTTTCATTGGATTGGATTTCGGATCCTATATGTAAAACCGATCAAATCCAAACCGAATCGAAATTATTTAGTTCAATGAAAATAATTTGATCTTTATATTATAAAAGTAATTATTAGTCTTTATATTTTTATAAGTTATCACCTAGTCCTTATATTAGAGAGTTTAATTGGTATGTAAATGTAACGTTAGTGTAACAACTTTTACACTGTTAACCAATTATAAATCATGTTATGAATGACTTTTAATATATTTAGGACAATAATCAAACATTTATAATGATTTAACAATTTATAATTTGGTGATAGTGTAAAATATCTTTACACATGAGAGTGCATATCAATTCATGTATATCCCGTTAAAACACTTATTAGAAATTGTCAATATAATATTTTAAATTTAATTTTTATTTTAAATAAGTAACAAATTCATGACTCTTTAAATACTTCATCAAATCCAAATCGAACCGAAATATTGGATGTTCTTTGATGTAAATAACTATGTAAATATGTATCGATAAAAACCGAATTATCCAATCCAATTCAAACCGCATTGGATTGGATCGGATCAGATTTTTTGAAGGAAGTTAACCGATCCAATCCAAACCGTATGATATTTTTATCATTGAATCGGATGATTTTTTTACTCAAAATCGATCCAATCCAATCAACAAACATCCCTATGACATATCATATCTCATGTATATTTTCTTGATCCCCAAACGGGATGAGGAAGACACTGAAAAATAAGAGAAATGGGAGGAGAGAGAGAGACAAAAAAACATAAATGAGCACAAAAATGTAGTTAGGTTGGTAGGTGTTTATTTTCAACGTGTAGTTTATAGCAGCAACACTTTTGTTTGTTTTTTTGCCCTCCCTATCGATTGTTACGTTAATATATATGTCACTTTCTGAAACCAACCATTCCAACTGCGATTTCTTTCATATCTGCCTGTGTTTTTGACAAATACTGTACTAAGAACTCCATTTCCCTCTCTAAAATCGACACCCTTTTCCATGTTTGAATAATACCTTAGCTTCTGTAACTCCGTCATCTTCTCTCGTAATAAACTCTCCCTCTCTCGACGCTTCTCTGCATTCCCTTCACCTCGTTTTCCTCGCTTCGCTTATATAAACCAGGTATCTATGTATGTGTATATATATATATATATATGTATTTGTGCCTATTTTCTCTATCTAATATCATTTCCTCCTACCCGTTTGCCTAAAGTCTTCGTCTTGCTCTTTTCTTCGATCAATTCCATCTGGGGTACGCTGATTCCATTCACGTTCATGATTTTTGACTTAGTACCTGTTGGAAAAAAAGAGTTTTTTGTTTTTTTTTGTTTTCTATATATGTATGTAAATGCTATCTGGGCTCCTCGTTTCAATTTTTTTTCTCTCTCCTTATAGATCTGCATCCTCTTTCTTTGAATCCAATTTTTTTTTTTGAATAATCACGATGTTTTTTTTTTTTGTTAATGATGTAAGGTGGATTTTCTTTCTTCTTTCGTTTTTTTTTTTTTTTTTGCATTGCACACGCTTTTAAGCAAGCACGTATGCATTTACTGCGTTATTTGTTTACATGATTCAAACGTTTGATGAAACTTGATGAAAAATTTTAGGCAAATATGTAACTACATGCATATCTTGTGTTTGGCACACTGAAACAGCAACCTAAGGACCTTTGCTTTGATCGTGAATTTGTAACACCAAGTGGTATTGCCTTACTGAGTTGTTTGTTCTCAAATTTCAGATAATGGCTGCTGAAGTATATTGCCAGGCTGTTGGGACTTTGCAGTCCCATTCTTATCTAAGTAATTTTAATCATCACCTAAAACTTGAGAACAATTTAGTAAGATTTGTGACAAAGGATTTTATCAGTAGTAATGGCTTGTTGAGCAGAGGAAGCATTCACTCTGGCCAGACGAGTTGTAGTGTAATTCGATCTTCAGCTTCCCAAACATCGGTGGTTGATCCCGTGTCATCCCCTTCAAGAAGCAAAACTGGTGACACTAACAAGAAATCAAGTAAGACAAACATTCCTGTCAATTGATTGTTCACATCAATTGCTTCTTGAAGTTGGATTTGCCAAGTTTCATGAAGTTGAAGTTGTTGTGTTTGGATGTTATCTAATTGCTGTTCATTGTGTTTTTAACTCAGATGAAGCAGCTTTGATCCTTATTCGGCATGGTGAGTCTTTATGGAATGAAAAGAACTTATTCACAGGTTGTGTTGATGTCCCACTAAGCAAGAAGGGCATAGATGAGGCAATTGAAGCTGGCAAAAGAATCAGCAGCATTCCTATTGATGTCATATTCACATCTGCTTTGATTCGTGCACAAATGACAGCCATGCTTGCCATGACGCAGCATCGTCGTAGGAAGGTAATGTGAATGGATAACTTTCAGGTGTCAAAAGTGACACAATATGTGCAACTAAATTTTCCTTAAGCATGTCATACTCATATCGTTAGTGCCTAACTGAAAAGATAGGAGAGTTTAAATCTATTTATACTGGTACCACAATCCAGAAAATTAGGCAATAGAAAAATTGACAGGCTATGCTATGCTTATTGCTGATTATGTACACAGTAGTGTACTAAACTCTACTCTACACTATTTGAAGAAATATTTTCATTTTGCTGCAGTATAGTATTCAAATGTCCTGTTCTAAACTATTAGTCCCCAACCTTCCTGCAGGTGCCTATCGTTATGCATAATGAGAGTGAACAAGCAAGGGCATGGAGTCAAGTTTATAGTGAAGATACAAAAAAGCAGTCCATTCCAGTCATAGCAGCTTGGCAACTAAATGAAAGAATGTAGTAATCTTTTTTCTATTTTCAACGCTTGTAGTTTCTGCTTTACAATATTGGGAATAACATGAATATATAATCAGTATGTCATAATTGTTGTCCTTTCAGGTATGGGGAACTACAGGGTCTCAATAAGCAAGAAACAGCAGACAGATATGGGAATGAACAAGTCCATGAGTGGCGCCGAAGTTACGACATACCTCCTCCAAATGGTGAAAGTTTGGAAATGTGTGCTCAAAGAGCAGTTGCCTATTTCAGAGACCAAGTAAGTGGAATTTTAATTTCTTTAATGAATTATGATCAGTAAAATGACCCCCCCTTTCATTTCCTCATGTGTCAAATTTGGTATTTTTGCAGACAAGTGTTTTGAATCTTTAAATTAAACTAAATGTTCCTCTTAAGCTCAGTAATAATTTGCTATATGTTTGATGTTGTTTGGAACACATGTGGCTTGAACTGTGTATGTAGTTTGGTATATGTTGTGTCATGAACTACCTCTCCTAAAAGCTTAAGCTGAAAGGTGAAGGCAGTAGGCACATGAATGATTTATATATCTAACACGCAAAAGAGCCCTTTGGGCTTCATGTTTGTATATCTACCTTGTGCTGAAATTTAACTTTTTATTAGAAGAATGGGGCAGAAAGGATCAAACTCTATACCACTTGGTCATAGAGACTCTAATATCATGTCATGAACCAACTCCCCTAAAAGCTTTAGCTGATTGATGAAGCCACACAAATGGTTTTATATATCTAGCAATTGAGAAGGGACTGATGTTATTGACATTATGGTGCAGATTGAACCTCAACTTTTATCTGGAAAGAATGTTATGATTGCTGCACATGGGAATTCACTGAGATCCATTATCATGTATCTCGACAAATTAACTTCCCAAGAGGTGATTGGAGTATTCAGAGTTATCGCGGCTCTTAAGTTGATATACATCACTAAATAATTGGTGATTGTTTTCCTTCCTTTTGACAGGTCATTAGTTTAGAACTGTCAACTGGGATTCCCATGCTTTACATTTTCAAGGAGGGAAGATTCATTAGGAGGGGAAGTCCCATAGGACCAACTGAAGCTGGAGTTTATGCCTACACTAGGGTATGTGGTTTATATCAGCTTTTATATTTCATCCCTTTTATTTTGGCATCATGTAAGTTTGGTTTTAAGGATGGATCCGGTTGTCTGAAAGGCTGCAATGGAGCTTGCAGTCCACTAGAAATATATTCAATAGAACATCAAAATAGTTTGGCTTATGAAATTATTTGTCGTCTTTATGTGCTATGTTACTATGATTGTTATTAATGTATGTTCTTACTGTTAAACTAAGAGAGTGCATCAGTGATAGTCTCCTTTTACTCAACAACTAATTCTAGACTGGAAGTGTGGATCTTGTAACGGGAAAGCCTGCAAGATGTATGAGTAGAATTTCATTATTGATGTTTAGTTCAAACTTTACTACCTTAGCTCTTTAATTTGATGTGTTTGCTTATATAATAGTAATATCAGGTTATAGACTTCCAGTTTAAGCCCTCTTTTTCTGGGGGAAATTGCTTTTTTTAAGAATTCCATATAGATAAATCCAATCCTGATATAGAAAGTAATTACATCTTGACCCGTCAAATATTCCTGATTAAAACGTTTCCTCTGGCTTCAACTAGTGTGCTTGGTTGGCATGGGAAATCCATAATTAATAGCTAAGAATAAGCAGTGAATAAATTTTGATAACAAAATCAGTTACACATGAGTTATCTTCAAATCTTTTTTAACTAACTTTGCAAGCCACTGACAACTTCATTACTTGGTCACAGCGTTTGGCTCTTTACAGGCAGAAGTTGGATGAGATGTTCCAATAATATGTATTTTTAGGTAAACTCCCGTTGCTTCATTTCTCCTCCTTATGGTTCTCTCTTACTATACTACATTTTGTTATCTTTGACTGTTTCAGGGAATACATTCACCATTAATTGGCAACATCACAGTTGAATCACAAATAAAGGGGGGAAATTTTCTCAGTGTTACTATTAGATACCATGAATATTTTGCACTTGCCCTAAAGCTAGGTTGTTTTGGATGTTCTAGTATGGGAGATCAGCTCCCATTCTTATATATATTTATCTCATTTGGTGAGCAAGTAATGGTTTCCATGTGACTGCGTCCCTGTAATACTTTCAGTTTAGGTCCATTATTATATTGTAAATGTGTTGTAATGTGAATTTTTAGTGGATGTTCCCCAAGTACTCTGTTACATCTTATTTTCTCCCTCCTATCATATACAATGAAGATTATATATATGAGGAGACATCAATTTATGCAAATGTAAGTGAATCCCAATTGTCGATTTTTATTTTCATCCAACAATGTAAACTATCTAAATATGATTTCCACCCCTCAATACATGATCTGTAAAGCGTTCAAACATCAGTTCGTTAAGAGTTACTTGACTAAAAAGATGACTGTCTTTCGCCCTAATGTTCCTCTAATGTCGTAACATGTTCAAGCTCCTGAAGATTGTATGCATTTGTAAACCACAGCAAGTCTCTATGCTCAACTTTTATGCCCTAGGAAACCCCTCAGACATGTGTGCTGCGTGGGAAGGGGTTGATGGCCTTGCTTATGCAAACTTTTATAACAATAAATAACCAAAGCATATCTATCCACGAGAGAGGGAAGCAGACAAATATTGTCAACCACAAGAGAAACATAAGAGTGCTGGATGCATAAGTGTACGCATTCCTTACAAAGTAAAATCATTTATTATAATAAATCCAACATTAAGTTGACACTGCATTAAGTCCCTTGAATCTAAGTTTCAAACAAGAATGCCATGGCATCTTGCTACATTACAGTTGAGTCAGCACTCCTTAATTAACAGTTAATATATTCTGATCAGGGTTAGTAACAGGGGAACAGGCTACTTTCTCCTTGTCAGAAGCATCATAATCTGCATCTGACTTTATTGATTCCAAAGGAGCATTGTGTGGTGGGACTGATGATATAGTGTTTGCCCGTGTCCAGAAAGTGGGTATCTTCTTATCTTCCTCTTTCATTCTCTCAGCATATTTGTTTATGTCAAATACTGTGTCATATTTCCCCCCAAATGCAGTTTCGAGATGATCCATATCAAAAAATTCCTCCATCATCTTCTTGGTTTCGTGATCACTGGAGGAACTAAACTTGAGTTTATTATATGTCTTATCCTCTAATAGGGGCTTTACCATCTGCAGCAATTCACTCTTTAACATCACAAAATGGTACTAGATTCATGATCAGAATTATTATCCGCTAAATCAAAATTAAGAACAACTTTGCATATACTTTGTCACGTGCAGATAAATCATATGTATTATGGCTATCCCAAAGTCACGTGTTATATATAAATATACCATCTGGAAGATACTTGAGGCATGAAGATGAAGTGTTTTAATGAAAAACCTTTTATTTAGTTACCTTGAAGAATGATCGGAAGAGCAAAGGTGCATTGTACATTATTGCCAAACCCAGCCGCTGGGGATAATATTCTTGTAACACATGGGCAGTTTCACGTGTCAATTTGAGCGATATATTTGACAAACTGAAACCCTGGAAATCAATCAGCCAGACCACCTCTTCCTGGTTTGGTGGAAGGTTTAAAATAGCATTCTCCATGCAGTATACAAAATACTTCATCTGTCCTTCTAACTTTGAGTTCAGCTGTCCAAATAAGGAAGAAAAAGGAAATTAGAAATGTAATAGAAACATGGATAACATTCTATTAAAAGATTGATAATAAATCAGATTCTAACTGATTATGCAAGCACAATCTATTAAACTTTTGACATCAATTTCAAAGCAGGAAGTAAAAGGGACAGAATTGCTCTGTAAACTACAAGTGAAAATGGTAGAAATGAAAATTAACAAGGTAGTTGACCACAATTTATGTCTAAATACACCCCTTATTCTCATTCTTCCATTTTCACACATTCCACACCCTAAGAGACTGACTGCGATTAGGCTCTTGTTAAACTGCACATGCTAGACACAGCTTAGAAATTATTTTTAGAATAAACCTGGCGACAAGGTCTAATTATAAGAACTGTTCTCCCCTGCTTGTCATTATAATTTGATCTATACATCTTCCCTGTAATTGCTTCATCAACAACATCTTCCTGCATTAGGGAAAAACTAGATGTCAATTTTTATTTATTTATCAGAATATAGATAGAATTATATATATGCAATCCCCTCTTTTCTTTTCATATGATTTTGTTTACAATATCTGTTGTTGTTGTAGCATTATAAACATTATTATTACTCTTGCACCGATCCCATCAGGAGAAATTTGACCATATGCATTATGTCACAAAAATCATAAAAAGAAGAAGTGAAGACAAGCAGTAACTAACCCAGCGGATCTCTTCAGGTTTGTATTCTTCTCTCCATTTTAGGCTCAGTTTCAACATTTGAACTGCCTTCATGACATTCCAATTTCGTGAGCTTAAATACCTTGAGATGGATGCATCAGAACAATAAACAGATGCCTTATCTGGTAGTGGCCCTATCAACCTTCTCACCTCATTGATCTAGAAGGAAGCAAAGTATTATGAGTTACATCCTATAAATGTACGGTGTCGGATACCAAAAATGTGTCCAAATAACACAACCCAAGTATACTATGTTTGTGAATATACAAACAATGCAAAATATACCAGACACACCTTTGCCTGCTGTTCTTGTGATCTTAATAGTTGCTCCTGGCCTTGAGAGGCAGTTTTGTTTAGATCCACACTCATGGTGTTTAGTGGAGAGACTAGAGACTCTATAAAAAATTAAGAATGAACACTGCAAAGGTTACTACCAATTTTATCCCAGCTCCTCATTCTAAATAATTTGAGCAAAACAGCAAGCAAGATTTGATTGACATAGAGCTGCATTTTAATTACCCAATACCTCATTATGCGAACAGGCTGTATTTCCAACAAAATTACAAGCCATGAACATAATAACCAAGTTTGGCACAAACATAACGTATGCCATCCAGTGAATTCGTGGTACTTTTGTTCCTTGAAATGTGAGGTTCATTTATAGCTAGCTAGTTGGGTTAGGTCAATTAATTTATTTGTTGTTTTGAAATGGACAAGGATTAGATGTTGATTGTGAATTAAATAATACAATATTTTTATCTAGACCAGAAAACTTAGAGATCTAAACAATAAACAAATAAAAGGTTAGTAAAACCTAGAAAGTACGGGCGTGACACAAGAAAACTTAACAATAGACATAGCTTCATTGTAGTAGATCTTTCACCGTTGAAGGTAAAATAGGAAGCTAATCAAAGACCTCAATAAACATACATAGATAAAAAATGGATAATAGATATGGCATGTGCATGTTTGATTTACGGTTAAGAAACTATAGACGTATATTTGGGGCAAAAATATATATAGAGTTCCTTTCAGACAAATGTATCTTTAGATCCAAAAGTATGTTTTAAGGATAAACCAAACATAATTATATTATTTGTAAAGGACGTCAAATTGAATCAATCCTGACATTTCTTAAAATTTCACATTTGCTTTAATTTATGTCTAACGTTCCAGGTTTAAAGTGTGCAACTTAAAGCAAACGAGACCATTTGAAATCGCAAAACACAGAAAAGTTGGGTAAAAAACCTGAGTATCAAGAAAATAAAGATCACTTAAACAAATCTGACTATAACACATATTATCGTTGAGAGACCATGTCTTTGTCAGGTGAGAAAATTTGGTATTTTGAGAATTTAAGAATAATGAATCTTGATCATTAATCTCATTTGAAAAATATAATTATTAATATATATATGACTTTTTAAGTGATCATTAATTAATTGATTTCTAATCTTGATACATGTATATACGGTTGTATAATGAAGATCTACTCTTGAACTGCATCATAATCGACCGGGTTTCAGAACCGTAAAACTGGACAAAATTAATTGGAGATGGTAGATACAACTCACATGCACATGCAACTAAAACTTAATGTAAGAAACACGACATCAACAGATAAAAATAGAGGTGATTGAAAGAAGTATTCATAAACGAAGAGGAAATGCTAATACTACATGATCCTCTCACCTGAACCTGACACCGAACGATTTTTTGAAGCTGGATTCTATGAAACGAGACACAACAAGAATGGATTCTGGATCTGTTATTTATATGCACTCTCTCTCTGTGTCGCACTCCCCACAACTCAACCTAATCTTAATGTTATCGTCAATTCTTGGTGTGCATGTGGTAGCAATCAATTATAAATACTCTAACCTTTTATGTATTAAAAAAACACAAAAAAGAGAAGATATAGGAGATATATAGAAACTCATATGACATATTCAAACACTATAAATGTCATTTGCTAAGACGGTCCAATCGTATTGATGCAGGCAGGCAAAAAAAAAAAAGGACATATGTAACAGCAAAAAAAAGGACATATGTAACAACTTCCATTAAACTATTTCTATTAAGGTTTTCAATTTCTTTTTTTTTTTTTTAAATTGACACCATATGGCATGAGTTGCATTACGTACTACTGATCCCTCACTGAATTAAGTTTTCGTTTTCTTGAAATTAAAGCTAGAACTACGAATTCATGATCTGTCCAAGCTACATTAATTGTACATCTACCCATGTTGAATAGTAGAGTTGGAAGGTGGAGATATTTCTTGTGTTTAGATTACAATATTAGTTCCTAAAAACAGATGGCAAAAAATAATAATTTTACATGTACACACTATTTTCTTTCTGCGTTTTGTCTGTCACAGTGGTGATAATCTTTATGGAAACTCATCTGGAGGGTCTATCTCTTGCGGAAGAGGAGGAAGGAAGTTTCGTTATAGATGTGGAGAAGGAGAAGGAGGGTGAAGGTAATTATCGGAGATATAGTTAGTTGGAGATATAATTAGTTGGTTGATAATTAGTTGCTAGATCATTAGCCTATATAAAAGTTTGATGTACTCATTTGTAAACATACTTTCTCATTCTATCAATTCTACATTCCGTACTTTTCTATCTTCTCTATGGATATCATATTTCTTAATATGGTATAAGAGAGATATCATCCATCATAAGAAGAGTTTTTCCGATGCTCTTTCTTTAGATTATTCATTTTACTTCTTTTTCACTTTAGCCGGAAAACCCAAAATACCATTCTTTTTCTTCTTTTATTTCTTTTTCCAAAAACACTAGAAAACTCATTTCTTTCTATGCAACTTTCTTGATTGGCCGAAGAGGACAACACATTCATACTCAAGTGAGGATGCAGCTCCCAAAGTTGATGCCCAAAAGAAAGACCACTAACATTTCCGCATGAAATGTATGGGTTGTGGGATCTTTGTTTGCATGTTGGCCACGATCTGGAATTCATGTTTCATTTATGTCATTGATGGTGCACTCAATACTGTAGCTGTTCAATCCAACCCACAGGATGCACCACCTGTTTTGAAGCACGCATGGAGCAAATTCAAAAGTACCATTTTCTACTCCACAATGATCTATGAAATCAAAAAGAAGCTGAAGCTTGTCGATTTTGAGAAAGCTGTGTTCCTTGGTAAGTGTCTAAATGTCTGATGTGTATTTTTCTAAGTTTTGATGAGAACTAAACATTGGTTAATGATTTAATTAACCTTCATATTGGTTGCTAACCTGTCAATCTAGTGCGCAGATATTAAAACTATAAAAATCATCTAGGCGCTCGTCTACTAAAGTAACAGGCGCTCGTCTACTAAAGTGATAGAAGCTCACGTCTAACATAAGTAATAGAAGCTCACGTCCAACACAAGTGATAGAAGTGAACGTCCAGCACAAGTGATAGAAGCGCACGTCCAACACTGAAGTCATAAAAGCGCACGTCCAACATAAGTGATAAAAGCGGGCGTCCAATAAAGTGACAGAAGCGGGCGTCCAATAAAGTAATACAAGCGCTCGTCCAATAAAGTAACAGAAGCACTCGTCCAATAAAGTAACAGAAGCGCTCGTCCACTAAAGTGATACAAGCGCTTGTCCAATAAAGTAACAGAAGAGCTCGTCCACTAAAGTAACAGAAGCGCTCGTCCACTGAAGTAATAGAAGTGCTTGTCTACTAAGGTAACAGAAGGCGTTGTCCACACAAGTCTTTGGACTTGCTAAGCCCTTAATGAGTAGCACCGTCCATTGTCATGGCATATGAAGCTTGTCTGCTAGCCCATCCGAATGTAATTAAAATCTTAAATGGCTAGATGGACGCGGTTATTTTCAAGATGGACGTGATTATCTTATGAACGCGAATTCTATAAGAATTATTAGTATCTTATTTCAAGAACCAGAATCAAGAAAAGTCAGAAGTTACTCTCTCAAGTAACCTCGGTTATCAGAACCAAAGACCAGTTAAAGAATGCTTCCAACATGCTTTATTCCCTAGTACCTCCGGTCCTTACACGAAAAGGGAATTTGTACTCAGCAAAGTACAAAAAGCTCTCATGACAACTCGATATGGTCAGTATCCACGATGCATAAAGCCATGATCCTTCATGTTAGAGTACAACCAATGTTCCTATTGCATTAATGGCTGTCCAGAACGACTCTATTGCATTTAAAGAAGTTTTACTCGAAGCCAACATCTGAGGGAATGTCTCTAACGGATCCTAAATTCTTGAAGACTATAAAATACAGAAGTCATTGAAGATGAAGAATACATAGAGATTACATAGAGAATACATATAGCATTAAAGAGCCATTACTCTGTGCATTAATATCTTCATTCTTTCATTCCGTATTCTTCAATCATTTGAAGTTATTACGCAGACTTTCCTAAGCTTTACATTTAAACCACTCTCTGAGTGTTAGTGAAAGTTCTGTTTATCTGAAGTTGTATTTATTACACACCAAATCTCTCAAACAAACCTGAGTGAGACTGAAGAGGCTACGTGTGCAAAGAATACTTGTCTTGGAGCCTGAAGAGGCTAGGTGTGCAAAAAATACTTGAGTCTGTAACCTGATCAGTTATAGTGGATAAATCTTGGTGCTGCCAAGCACTGAATGTAGCTCTTTTCTTTGAAGAGTGAACCGGGATAAATAACCGTGTCAATCTCTTTTTCCTTAAACTCTTTAGTTTTCTTATACGTTTATCAAGTGGTGTGTTTGCCAAAGTCACTGTTAAAATTTCATCACACAGGTCACCCGTCTATCCTGTATCTTTCCACTCGTCTGAATTAAGCTTCTGTTTGTGAAAAGATTTCAACTTTGTTTAAATTCTGATAAACACAATTCAACCCCCCTTCTCGTGTTTATAGTTGTCTATTTCATTCCCTGCAACTACCATCTGGAATCCGAACAACGAGAGTGATGCCATTTTCATCATTTGCCAGAGGTTCTTTTGAAAGCCTCATTTCTTTCCTATCAAGCATTTTCTTTAATGCATTTCTTGATAATTTGTTGACTACATAAAGATTTGTTCAATGGCTGTGTGCCACATTTGCCACATTTTTAATATTATTGCTGAAAGCAAGCCTTTGTGGTTGGTTAAACAACATTGATATTTTTTTTTCTTACTTCTACCCTTGATGGTGGTTAAGCATTTGCCTAAAATTGGCAATCATATTTTGAGACCTAAATAGTCCAATTTCGGAGCGACTTTTGACTAACGTCAATTCTAGCGAGTCGATTCATTATTGATATTTAGAGGCCTAAAGAGCCCATTTTGGAGTAACTTTTGACTGATGTTAATTCCAGCGAGTCAGCTCATTTCATATACAAATTCCATTCTTTTGCCATTGTTCATTCTGGCAAGATTCATTTGCTTTTGGAACGAGGGTCGTGGAGACGACAGAAGAAGATCGATGAAGCCCAAAAGAAGGTTGAAGACTTCTCAGATCTATGAACTATGGTCGTTACCTTTATCATTGTTAGACTTTTCTTCATTAGCCAATGTAATTAGGCTTATACATTTGTAATTTTCATTAATTGTTCATTTTTTTTTGTTGCATTATGTTGTAAATCCCAAGCTGGATTTGCTAATCCGCACTTCCAGCTTGCAGGGGGCTATTGGAGATATAGTTAGTTGGAGATATGGTTAGTTAGGGGATAGTTAGTTGCTAGATCATTAACCCATATAAAGGCTTGATGTACTCATTTGTAAACATACTTTCTCATTCTGTCAATTCTACATTTCATACTTTTCTATCTTCTCTATGGATGCCATATTTCCTAATAGTAATCCTGAGTTATGCTTGATTGGAAGGTTCATTGCTGATAGAACCATTCGTAGTCACATAATGAGGGATCGTCTGTCAAGTGTATGGAGACCGATGAAGGGAGTACAAATAAAGGAAGCACATCTAGGGATCTATGTGTTCTAGTTCTATCACCGAGGGGATATGATACGGGTGTTGTCAGGAGGGCCATGGTCCTTTGATAATTATATGCTAATTCTGAGTCCAGTCACTGCTGGAGAGCTGCCAAGACAGATTCCTTTATTCCATCTGGCTATATGGGTTCAAATAGATGACCTCCCAATTGGTTTTATGTCTCAAAACGTTGGGAGACTGCCTGGAAACTTCATTGGTGTTATATAATAGGGTATGGATCTGCAACAAAGAAGAAGAAAACAATGGTAATGCGCAATCTCCAAGGCGTGTAGGAACACTAGGCTTTAGGTTCGATTCGCCCCCACCAATCTCTCCTCGTAGATTGGATGCAACAGGTAAAACCGGCGAATCCCCTTCAGGATACAATGGAGTAACCTTGGTTTGGTTTGCACACCCTAAACCAAGCGTATCGACAATGGCAGTTTACAGAACAATAGTCTTCCCAACTCTCTCTACACACAAGGGATAAAAGAAGGTGATTTGGAGTGAAGAATGGTTTGGGAAATTCTGAGATTTTCGTATATCTTTACTGCATGCATATGATTCTATTTATAGACCGAATCATGCCTCTTGGTGAAGGAAAACAACCCTTCAAGAGTTTAACCAACGGTCAAATACAACACTTAAGTAGAATTAACGATCTTGAAATGACACATCATAACTGTTGGCCTAGTGGCCAGCGGCTGTGTCCCCTTGCGCACAAGTCCCAGGTTCGAAGTAGATTCGAACTCGCGCAAGCATGGTTATAAGGAAACGTTGTAACCACTGAACCATATATCAAACTTGTGATAAGCTTGCATCGTTATATCTATTTAACCGTTAACCCGCAGCCTTTAGTAAGGTGCATTTTAATTTGAAAATCTCTCACAATCCCCCACCATTTTCAAAATAAACCCAAATCCCATTATTCCGGAAATCGCATGCTTTCAGACAAAGGTATCTTGGGGATTTGAACCTTTGCTTAGTAAGTCATGTGTTTCACTCATCCCTTAATAATTTGGTAGACAAGCTTTGAACCAAATATTCATTAGAACAAGCGTGCATGACTTACATATGAAATCTCGGTACCATTGAACGACGTGGTAGTGTGACACATTTGGCAAGGCCTTGTATCGTGTATCCTTTTCATGAGAGATTACAGAGTCAATCCCAACTCTAAGAAGCGGCCCCACTTCACTCTCATATAGGTGGACTTTACCAAAAGCACCCCCATAAGTTGGGCACCTCAGCACACATATGCTATAGGTCCATTAAGAGCAAAAGCTCACCCTTTTCCTTTTGTCCTTATGGTATCCAAGTACTTTTAAACCTTGGGATGTATTTATTCGTCAAGTACTTGCAATCACTCTCATAGTGTACTTCGGCCACATTGAACTCAAGACTTGATGCTACTCAAGTGTGAGTTGGGCACCATTGAGGATCATGTAGATATGGGCTTGATTCTCATCCCTAATGATGTTTTTCCACATCATATCACTTGTTAGTCCTTTCGGTAAAGGATGCAAGATTTCTTTCCGTCTTATAAAGACCCTGGATATTACTCCATTTGCAATTAGTTCCTTGACATAACTATGTCTTAGTCCAATGTTCTTGGACTTTCCATTATAAACTTGGATATATGCCCTTGATAGTGTTGACTAACTATCCCATTGTATGGATAATGACGTCATTAAAATTGGTATCTCATACAACATGTTTCTAAGCCATTTAATCTCAATGTTAAATGCTGCCAATGCTATGAATTCTACAGTCATCGTGGAACCGGCAATGCCGACTTATTTCTTGAAACCCCAAGAAATAGCACCACCAATTGTCAAAACTCAACTGCTTGTTAAAGCATGATCTTCTTGTATAAGTCATCTAACTGGCATCTGTGTAACCTTCTAATACCGAAAGATACCCATTATAGTTTAAACTATAGTTCTTGTTCCCCACAAGTATTTCAATACTCTTGGACAACATGCCAATGGTCTTTTCTTGGATTACTTGTATACCTACTTAGTCTCCTTACAACATATGCAATATTTGGCCGGGTACGTCATGGCATACATTAAACATCCAATTACTTTTGAGTATTCAAGTTGTGCTACTAGACTACCTTTATTTGGTACTAAATTAATGCTATGATCATAGGGAGTAGTGATAGGTTAACAATCAAAGTGATTAAATTTCTTTAATGGCTTTTCTACATAGTGAGATTGGGGTAAACCTGCATTCTCACCATCTCTTATTATTCTAATTCCTAGAATCACATCAGTTATCCCTAAGCTTTTCATGCCAATATTTCTAGATAAGAAACTCTCAGTTTCTCCTACCTCATCTAGATCAGTACCAAATATTAATATATTATCAACATATATATCATCAACAAATAAACAAATCATGACCCCTTTTCCACCATGGAATTTACTATAAATACACTTGTCAGATTTATTTATTTATATCAACTAGCTAGCACAACTTGATCAAACTTTCGATATCATTTCTTATGAGTTTGTTCTAGTCCATACAATAATTTTTTTTTTTCAATTTACGCTTTTTCTTTTCCCGATCATTAACCACAAACCCTTCGGGTTGTATCATATACACCCCTTCATCTAATTCCCCATTTAGGAATACGACATCCATTTGATGGATGACAAACTTATAGATGGATCCAAGTGCCAATAGCACTCTAATTGAGGTAATTCTTGCCACTAGTGCATATGTATCAAATTTGCCAATCCCTTTTATGTAAATCCCTTAGCAACTAATCTTGCCTTAAACTTATTAATGGTTCCGTTTACCTTCATTTTCCCATTGAAAATCCATTCACAACCTATAGGTTTGGAACCGGGTGGGAGGTCTACTAATTTGCACATTTTATTATCCATTTATTGAGTCCATTTATTCTTGTATAGCCTCCTTCCAGAAAGTGACAACTTGAGACTTTATTGCCTCTTCAAATGTCTATGGATCACTTTCTGTATAATAATATATTGGTCCATAACCGTCTATGGACTCTCTTGTTCCATCAACATGGAACATGAAAAACCTTGGCTTCTAAGTTTTCTCATTTCTAGATCTCTAACTCTCCCTAAGTTCTAAACCCTCCAAAGTATCTTTATTAGATACATTAATTTCCGGATTATGTGCATTACTATGAACAATATCCCTGTGACTTGGAATTGAGTTAAACTTATTTCCTTGAAATATTAAATCCCCAAACTCAATCACTGTTAGGCTTTAGGTTCAATCACTGTATATTTTATAAAATACTATTAACGTCAGTTGTTTGATACAACTGACGTTAATAGGTTTTTTTTTTTTTTAAATTCAGTTTTAAAATATCACTCCCCTCAGCTATCTCTGCATTCAGTCCCAGTAACACAGAATATCACACACATTACAGAATTGCAAAGGAAAATTGAACAATGGGGGGACTTAAAACCAAAACCCATGTATATATATATATATAAATAAATTTTATTTCCAATGTCTAAAAAACAAAACTATCTAAGGATATATATATACATGTTATTAATTAGTTTCTAAAGTCTAACAAAAAAACTATTTATCTAAGTAGTGCGGAGGTATGTTCTCAATTCCTTTTTCAGCCGCATACTTGAAGAAGAATTCAGCGAAGCGCATCCTCAAGTCTCTTAACTCATCTTCTTCAATAGGCGATTGGTCGATAAATGCCTAGACACGTTCAAATAATAACAATAACATCAATGCAAGTCATCTTCAAAACTATAATATATAATTTAACAAGTTGTTTAAATATTACCTTCTTCCATCCATCCGTAATAGATGCGGAGACTATGTTCAGCATATGAAACATCACATAATAGCCGCACGACCAACTGTCAGTTTGAAATCGAGACTACCAACAAAATTAATTTCAACGTCAGTTGAATATACACATAAATTAGTAATTATAATATTAATTATTTGATAAATAAACTACCAAACCTTGAGGATGTTCCATACAGGATTTGCTTTAGCCTTAGAAGTCCTACTTCTCCCGTTGGCGCAACTTATGCTACTCGCCTTTGCGTAGTTATCATAAACAAATAATCATGTCGATCAATTAACAAACTCATATATCACGTGTGTAATAAACTAAAAACAACTGATATTAAAACTTAAATTAAATTTAAGATTAGTTACTTACATATTTACAGCTTCCACCACCTTCGGTGACGGATCATGGTGGAGAAAGCAGAAGAATATGACAGTATGCCTAGACGGGTGAAGTACGAACAACTGCCAATGGCGATCCATACAGTAGGGAGCAAGATATAATTCTTTCGGATTGTCTCCCAACAAGTTCCCTAAGTATTTACTCAATGCATCGCCAGTAAAGAACTCGGGCAGAAGGATTGACGAATCTAAGAAACCGTAAACTGATGCAACGCCCTTATCAAGCTGAAGACGATGGAGATACCTAAGATATGAAAAGGTGTGGATGTTAATTACATAATATATATATTGAAATTAAAATAAATTATTAAATGGAAAAATACCAAAAATAAATAAGTTATAAAATTAAAATTAACTTACGTCTGCACGAGACCGATGACATTGCTTGTTCATCCGGACGTTATTTCTGCGCGGCGTTCCCGAGATCGTCACCAACGAAGGAAAATATCCTCTGTTGATCTGGGCGTGCCACCCATCCATCGTGATCCAATGGACATTCAAAAATCTCAAACGCATAATCCTCACCAAGTGAGAACAAACGAGTGATAGGTGACAGCGACACCGACGTCGACTTGGCCTTCAGTTTAGGAAAAATAAAATATATAAGTTTTTGATAATTAAAAAAAACACAAGTAATTATTTGACTAATTTGGACATTAATAATGAATAAATACCTTTGCTAACATTTCGAGCTCACGTCGTTTGGAGTCCAACTCAAGCTCACGCCTTTTCATTTCCAACTCATGCTCATGGCGCTGGACTTCCAACTCCCACTCCCTAGCTGCCAACTCATCGTCCTCCACATGTGCCATACTAAAACTCTCTTTTGTGCTCACATGTGAAGCGTTGGCAAGCCTTGCGGTGTCCTGGGATGTACCGACGGAGGAAAGCTCTCTAGCAAGCGCCTGCTTGAATTCTGGGTTGGCTATTAAGCCTTGCATCAGATGTGTTGTAATATCTGGGTTGGACATGAGGTGCTGAGTAATGTCAGCCAAAATTGATGCTTCATTGACCACCCGCTTTCGTGAAGCAGACTTGCCATAATATTGTTTGATGGTCACGTTCCCAGGAACACCGAGAACCCGACTAGGATGGTCTTTCTTGCCTAGAGCAATCATCAAGATGTCCTGCCGTCCAGAAGGGACGAATGCGCCCTGGGAGGATTTTGCTTTAAGATCCATCTACAATGAAAAAAATGAAAAAACATGCAAGTGAAAAGTGTTGCAAATATCTATACAAATATCAATTGAAATCAAGTTAATTATTTACTTACAATCTTATCTGCCACTTCGCGAGTGGCATCAACTTTAAAAGATCCCGCCTTTGTCATGCGGCCGGCTAACCAGACATCCTCGCGGTCGATGTCCGACGGAGGACTTGATGGTGTGCCCTCAGGCACCTCTCCTCTTTCAATCCTAGCAGAGTGCTCTTCCTGCTTCGCCCTCAGCCTATCCGCCATCATCTGCTGGATCCGAGTCTGGTACCCACCCTGAGACATGGTGTGGCGGTGGACGTTCTTCGCCTGATTCTGCCGACCCTTATTTACCTTAGCCTATTCAAACAAAAACACATAATTAAATATAGTTAAATGATCTATAATAAGCATACAAAATTAACTTAATCAACCAACCTGAAATTCTCCATCCTGTCGACTCCTGGCAAACATATCCCAAGTATCCTGATCAATCCAGGGATAATCCGAGAACATTTTATCAAGCCGCTTCTTCCCAGATACATAGTACCTGGTAAGATCATGCTTGAACCCATTCCAACGCTTTGATGCCATTTTCATACATTTATGATGATGATCCTCGTTATTTGGCACAGTCCAAGCTACCTACACATTAGATACATATATAACAACTGGATGGATTATAACTCGGATAATTATCTAATAATGTAAATCAAATGAATGTAAAGGTAAAATACAGTGATAGCCCCCCAAATCTGATCCTTAACGTTCTGTGGAACGTCATTCCAGTGGTTGTAGTTGATGCTTACGTGCTGCTTCGCTTGTAGAAACACCCACTTATTAAATTCTTTAGCACGGGGTCCCTGGGCATTTAGATTAGCATCGAAGGACACCTCAAGCTTCTGTCCGCTCTGCCTGTCCTTCTCTAGTTTATTCAACGAGGTGGCTCCTCTACCCCGTTTCCTATGAGCCTGTGATGTCTGTGTGGACAAAAAAAATGATAAAATAGAGGGTTGTAACATTATAAACTTACATTAACAAGAAGGACTAAAGATAGTATATAACATGTAAACTTACACTAGAATCAGGCGTAGGCGTGATCGGGTCCTGCGAAACCCCCACAGTGTCCTCCCGTGCATGTGGGCTATCCGACTGATCCATATGTATGCCTTTTCAGAAACAATATATATGTATTAACATAGGTTATAACTCAAAATAAATACAGAAGTATAAATAAAAATAACTAGATAGGTCCTGTAGATATACAAAACATCTATATATCCAATATAAGGACAATACGGGAGATTGAAAACTATAGTTTTTGAAGATTGTCAAGCACTGGTCACGGCCTGGCCGTGATGTCCATCACGGCCGTAACGTGCCAACTGAAACAGACCCTCATAGACAGAACTGATCACGGCCTAGCCGTGATGAGCATCACGGCCGTGACAGATCAACCAGCAGAACAACATGCACTCAAAACCAAAAATAGAGGCATTCCAAACAACTCAAACTCACGGTTTAAAGTTACAACTACTGAGACTACAGTTTCAACATACACTCAAAACCAAAAATAGAGACATTCCAAACAACTCAAACTCACAGTTTCAAGTTTCAACTACTGAGACTACAGTTTCAAACCAGCAGAGCAACATGCATGCACTCAAAACCTTTTGAATAAAAAAATGTGCCCTAATTAAAGACTCACCAGAAATAGGCGCTCGTGTGGTGGTGGGGGGGAAGCTCGAGTGGTGGCCAACGTTCGATGTGGTTACTGAGAGCAGAGGGACAAGGAGAGTTAGTGCGCGGGAAGGCCAGGGGAAAGAGAGATGTCAAATTATTGCAAAGAATGAGCGGGAAAGACAGAGTTAGGGGTTAAGTGTGTACCTCACGGTGGTGGCGAAGAAGCCCTCGCGGTGGTTGCGGTGGAGATGAGCTCGCGATTAGGGCAGAGTGAGAGCGAGAGTGAGGGTTGAGCGTGATGAAAAGAGAAAAGACGTACAGAGAAGTGGAGAAGGCGCGTGGGGGTAAACGTTATAATTAAAATAAAACAACATTTTACGTCAGTTTTTGGTAAAACCTGACGTTGAAGATCATATATTTAACGTTAGTTGTCTTAATAAACTGACGTTAAAAACTCTCACACTTATTACGTCAGTTGTTAGTAATAACTGACGTTAAAGGTCATATATTTAACGTAAGTTGTATTAAGAAACTGATGTTAAAAACACTCACAACTTCTTACGTCAGTTGTATTGCACAACGGACGTTAAAGGTTTATTAGTTTCTGCAAAAACATTCATTCCCTTGACTACTGTTCTACTTACCCATTCCCCTTTTTACCTAATCCTCTTAATGAGCATTAAGTTTATAGATAAGTTTTCAAGAAAATCAGAATAACTTAGTAACTTCATCCACTGCTCCTATAAATATAGCTTCCTTCCATCCTTTTAATTAATTTTTTGCTTCACAATATGGCTCTGCCGTGGAGATTAACTTCATCACTCTTTCTTCCTATTCCTAGACTCAAAGGTCTTTGTCTTAATGGTCAAACAACTTCTGAGTTTGAGTAAATCACATTACATGGATATTAAGGTTGGGTGAATCACGTAATGTGATTCTCTCACTTTATTTCATCCCCGTCATCCCTTTCACTTTGCTTTGGAAGCAAGTGAGTGTGGATTCAAGATGATGCATCAAGGAACTCCACTGAAGAAGAAAGATGCAAAGATCCATTTCACTTTGCTTTCGCTGCTAGTGACTGAGGATTTACTTTGCATCTTGGAATTCAAGTGAGGAGGTGATGCATCCATTGGAGTTTCGATGACGGACCGAGAAGAAAATGATGTTGATGCAGAAACTTTTTTATATTTTAGGGCTATGTTGCAGAAATTTTTTATCTTTTAATCATGTAATTTTAACTTATGAATCGCTTCAATGTCATACGATTTGATTATACATATAACTTGTTTTATGTTAAGTGTTTATTTATTTTAATTTGCACAATAATTTGTTTACTAATTCAAGCTAATTAATAAAAATTAAAAATAAACTTGTATAAAAAAAAGGTTTAGAAATAAACTGCGAGTACTATATGGAGTGATCTGCGTTAAGAGGGACAAGCTGGGACATGACAACCAATGAAATGAGTTTCATAATTATTTACGTCGATTATTTATGGAACCGACGCAAATAGTTTACCCACCACCTCATTTTTAACGTCAACTTAATTGATGACTGCCAAGTTCCGTATATTAATTACTTATTTCCAATATTCATTCTGCACGTTTATAATATATAGGATTATTTACGTCATTGTTTATTTAATCAAGTAAAAATCAAACTTTTAACGTCGGTTTTATAAAAAAGCGGCGTTACCAATTAATATTTTTATTTGAAAAACACTTTTAACGTCAGTTTTTAAAAAGCGGCGTTAAAAGTGTATAGATATCTCTGCAAAAACATTCATTCCTTTGGTATGCAGTGCTACTTACCCATGTACCTTGTAACTCAATCCTCTTAATGAGCATTAAGTTTATAGGTAAGTTTTCAAGAAAATCGGAATAGCTTAGTAACTTCATCCCTTTGCTCCTATAAATAGCTTCCTTCCATCCTTTTAATTAATTTTCTGCTTCACAATATGGCTCTGTCATGGATATTAACTTCATCACTCTTTCTTCCTATTCCTAGACTCAAAGGTCTTTGTCTTAATGGTCAAACAACTTCTAAGTTTGAGTAAATTACATTACATGGGTGATAAGTCTGAGTAAATTACATTATGTGAGTTGCTCACCTTATCACCTTCCAGGAGAATCATTCTTTGGAGGGCTAATCGGGTGCTCGGGGTCACAGTTCCAAAACCTCGGCTTTGGCAAGCAAGTGACCGTCTTGGAAGTCTCTGGAACCATTGCCTTTGCTTGAAACAGATCTAGTGCACCTGTTTTTGCCTCTTTCTTGAGCTCTCTCATGCCCCCGGTTTTTCGAGGTCTTGGAGTATAGTTTTCCCTTTGGCATATTTCATAAAACTCTCACGATGGGATGTAGCTTTAATGTTTAGGATTTTAAACCCTTTCAATGTAACTTTTTATAGGATTTTAAACCCTTTCAATGTAACTTTTTATAGGATTTTAAACCCTTTCAATCTTCACATATCGATCTGTATTCTGATACTTCATGA
Organism: Sophora flavescens; assembly: GCA_030762895.1. NCBI lineage: Eukaryota > Viridiplantae > Streptophyta > Magnoliopsida > Fabales > Fabaceae > Sophora > Sophora flavescens. Next base: position 49,692,868 of record CM061067.1, on the reverse strand, counting down.
ATGAGATCCGGTTTGGGTTATTGATTCATCATATATTTCGCACATATATTTTAGTTTTCAAAACAGAAACACAAAACATCAAAGCAATTCATGTGAAACTGAAACTTTGAGGAAGGCAATGCGGAAGGGATCGTATACTAGATAAAAAAATTTATTAAAATAACCTTTAACGTCTGTTGATGTAAGGACTGACGTTAAAAGTGAAGTGACTTACTTTTAACGTCAGTTCTTTATAGAACTGACGTTAAAATGTTCACTTTTAACGCCAGTTCTTTATTGAACTGACGTTAAAAGTGAGTCACTTCACTTTTAACGTCAGTCATTAAAACAACTGACGTTAAAATTGAATTAATGAAGTCTGATATTTACAAAACTGCCACCGCCTCCTTTTTAACGTCTAGCTTTTGGTTAACTGACGTAAACCTTTACCGTCTAATGTATATTTTCCACTAGTGAACCTTGGTTTGGTTTGAACACCCTAAACCAAGCGCATCGACAATGGCAGTTTACAGAATAATAGTCTTCCCAACTCTCTCTACACACAAGGGAGAAAAGAAGGTGATTTGGAGTGAAGAATGGTTTGGGAAATTCTGAGATTTTCGTATATCTTTACTGCATGCATATGATTCTATTTATAGACCGAATCATGCCTCTTGGTGAAGGAAAACAACCCTTCAAGAGTTTAACCAACGATCAAATACAACACTTAAGTAGAATTAACGATCTTGAAATGACACATCATAACTGTTGGCCTAGTGGCCAGCGACTGTGTCCCCTTGCGCACAAGTCCCAGGTTCGAATCAACACAACATCATTTTCCATTTAATTTTTCTGTCCGTTGAATAACAGTCATAAAAACTAAAAATCACTGCAGAGCAGATTCGAACTTGCGCAAGAATGGTTAGAAGGAAACGTTGTAACCACTGAACCATATATCAAACTTGTGATAAGATTGCATCGTTATATCTATTTAACCGTTAATCCGCAACCTTTAGTAAGGTGCATTTTAATATGATACCAAGAACAATGATGGTATTTGGAGATCTTTATGCGACTGAGGGTGAAGATAGATGTGCAAGTTCCTCTGAAGAAGGAGAAAAAGGTCAAGAAACCAGGAGGAGAATGTAAGATACAATCCGATTTAGATATGTGAGGTTGGGTATTTTCTGCTTTGCTTGTGGTCTCCTTGGCCACACAGAGCAACACTGTGAACAACTGATGGCTATGGACAGTGATGATGGTGTTAGAGGGTGGGGATCGGAGATGAGGGCGGACTTGAAGAAACCGGGAGCTCGTGACAGTAGCAACCGATGGCCGAGGGAGGGAGGGACGAGGAGGAAAGGAGGAACATAACGAAACAAACCTAGGAGATCAAGGAGGATTGGGTGGCGTGGAATCAGGAAGGGACAAAAACTCAGGATCTTCTAGCGAGAATAATGGGGGAAGGGATTTGGTGGTTTTTCGTAATAATGATCATAGGACAAATTTGGAAGTTGGTGATTTAATGGCAAATCATACGCTAGCTGTTAATGGTCACGTGTGTTTTAATGTTGGACAATCATTTATGGAAATTCAAAATCCTATAGAAGGCACAAGTCAAACCGAGAAAAAGAGAAGAAGAAATGTGGACAAAAGTCATGCAGATGTGAATGGACTTATAACACTATTGAAACTCCCCAACAATTGTAGAAATTTTTTATTAGCAGGTTCCGGTTCCCAGAAGAAATGAATATTATTATTTGGAACTGTCGAGGTCTGGGTAACCTGCGTGCAGTTCCCGTTTTGAAAGACCTCATTCGCACTTATAAAGCGGATGCTATTTTTCTTTTTGAGACTATTGTTCATGCAAAAAAAAATTGGAAAAATAAAAATAAAGCTTGGTTTTGATTATTCTTTTGTTGTTGATCGTATTGGTCGTAGTGGTGGTGTGGCTTTTCTTTGGCGTAATTCTTTGAATTGTCGAATAATTAATTATTCTTCAAACTATATAAATGTATAAGTCCTTGATGATGGATGTGGTATTCCTTGGCGCCTTACAGGTTTTTATGGCTATCCAGAAAGAACTCGCAGGAGAGATTCTTGGGAGCTAATTCATAGTTCATCACCCCTCTCTTCTCTTCTGTGGTGTATTATCGGGGATTTTAATGATTTGTTGGAAGATTCTGATAAGAAAGGCCGTGTAGATCATCCCCGTTGGCTTCTGAATGGCTTTAGGGATGTGGTTTGTAACTGTGGCCTCATTGATCTCCCTCTGGATGGCTATCCTTTCACATGGAGCAAGAGGGAAAAGATCTGTTAATGGAGGTGAGGAGCGAATTGATAGAGCTCTAGTAATTGAGCACTGTATTAATTGTTTCACAAATGCTAGGCTAACTAGTCTCTTAGCTGCTATTTCGGATCATTCACCTATTTTTATAAGTCTTGATGAAAATTCTTCAACTGCCAGAAATCACTCTTTCAAATTCGAAAATAGTTGGTTAATAGAAGATTCCCTCAAGAATGTTATAGCTGAAAAGTGGATTTTAGATGGGGTGAATATTGTGCTGCAAAATATTGATTCTTGCACGTGGGACCTGCGTCGATCGGCCTCGAGTCTGAAAAATAATTTCAAGCAGGAGGTGGCCCATTGCAAAACTAAAATGGAGATGTTGCGCACAAAGGATGACGAGGAGGCTTCGATTAGGTATAAAGTCCAGCAGTAGTGATTGGTTGATTTATTAGTGCAGGAAGAGATGTACTGGAAGCAGAGAGCAAAAGTTTTTTGGTTGAGGGATGGTGATGCAAACACCAAGTATTTTCATGCCATGGTCTCAGCTAGAAAGTGCAGAAAAATGATTTCCAAACTCAAAGATGATGATAATATTCTGGTATATGATCATGATGGTATGTGTTAGCAAAGGCATATTTTGAGAACTAATTTGCAGAGCAATAGGGTGCTTATTCTCATGTTATTAATCCAGTTTAACGTTATGTTTCTGATGAGGATAATGTTAACCTACTAAGATCTTTTTCTATTGAGGAGTCTCGTGTTGCTACCTTCCAGATGCATTCGAATAAGGCCCCCGGGCCAGATGGTTTAAATCCTGCCTTTTATAAGAATTTCTAAGACATTTGTGGTACAAATATCTATCATTATTGTTGTTCTTGGTTGGATAAAGGTTTTCCCCCCACTCTTAATGCTAAAATATTGTTTTAATTGCTAAACTGCCTAGCCCTGATTTTATGAAGGACCTTTGTCCTATTTCTCTTTGTAACGTTATTTACAAGATTCTTTCAAAGGTTCTTGCTACCAGGTTGAAGAGAATTATTTCTAAATTCATTTTTGAGGAGCAATTAGCTTTTATTCAGGTATGGTCTATCATTGATAATGCTCTTATTTCTTCCGAGATAGTCCATTATATGAAATCCAGAAAGCGTGGAAATTGTGGGGATTTGGCCTTAAAGATTGATATTAGTAAGGCATATGATCGTGTGGATTAGGGTTATCTAAGAAATATGATGTTGAAGATGGGCTTTGCTACCAAATAGGTTGATTGGTTCATGTTGTGTGTTACCTCAGCCAGTTACTCAGTCTTTATGAATCAAGATACAATTGGACCAATCTTTCTGAATAGAGGCCTTAGACAAAGTGATCCTTTATCTCCATATCTTTTTCGTTATTTTTGTTGAATGTCTATTTGCTCTTATTGAACAGGCAGAAAGCAGGGATGATATTCATGGCATCAGAATTTGTAGGGGTGCTCCATCTGTCAGTCATCTTTTGTTTGCAGATGATTGTTTTCTATTTCATTGTTCTTCCATTAGAGAATGTGAGGTGTTGAAAGACATCCTGAATAAAAATGAAGCTGCTTCTGGTCAAGCAATCAATATGAGCAAGTTTGAGGTTTTCTTTAGCCAAAATATGGGTGTTGATCTCTGGAATAACTTGTCTCAGATTCTTGGAGTTGTTGAAGGTATGGGTTCTGGAAGATATCTTGGACTTCTTCCAGTTGTTGGTCGGAACAAAAAAGCGGTTTTCAATTACATCAAAGACAGAGTTTGGAAGAAAATAAATTCATGGGAAGAAAGAACTAGCTCTCTCAAAAACTGGGAGAGAAGTGCTTGTCAAATCTGTCCTTCAATCAATCCATGCTTGTTGTATGAGCATGTACTTGCTCCCTTCATCTTTGGGTGATTATTCGTAAGGAGCATGGGGGGACTTTGTTTTCAGGACCTTCAGGGGTTTAACTTAGCTATGTTAGAGAAACTTAGATGGAAATTTATTTCCAACCCAAAAGCTATGGTGAATAGAGCCTTCAAAGCCAAATACTTTACTAGGAGATTTTCTTAGTGCTACGGTTGGTCACAACCCTAGCTTTGTGTAGCGTAGCATCTGCATTTCCCAGGTTGTGCTTAAGGAAGGATCTCCTTGGAGTGCTTCCATATCATCTCGCTTGGTTTCGTGATAGTCGCATAAATACTATCCAACAAACAGGTGTACACGAGTTTGATGATATGTTTGTGCAAGACTTTATTATCCATGATGATGCTAGATGGAATATACATTTACTATATATGCACTTCAAGCCGCATGAGGTAGAGGAAATTGTGAAGATCCCGCTTCTAAAAGTTACATGGGCAGATAAGGTGATATGGAAGCACTCCAAGGATGGGATTTATACGGTGAGATCAAGGTATAGAGTCTATATGGAAGCCATTGCAAATTATGCTTTGTTGAGGGAGGAAGGTGATTGGAAAGCTCTCTGGCATGTAGGCTATCAAATGTTACAAATTATAGCATCTAATAAGCTTATTGATGGGCCACTAGAATTGAAACAGGTAAATGATGAAGTTGTTTGCCAAGGATGTCAGTTTGGCAAGGCTCACAACTACCATTTAAGAGTTCTGAGAGACAAAGAACTACTACTTTCAAACTCATACACTCATATCTGATGGTGCCGGCAAGAACGCCTAGTTACAGTGGATGTCAATATGCTATGGTGCTGGTGGATGATTAAACTCGATATACCTGGGTGTATTTTTTAAAGGAGAAAAGTGAAGTTGTACAAAAATTTGTTATTTTGTCTAACATGGTGGAGAAGGAGTTTGATGCAAAGATCAAATGCTTAAGGAGTGACAATGGAGGTGAATTCAACTCAACAAATTTCACTGCTTTCTATCATGAAAAAGGGATCCAGAGGCAATTTACTTGTCCAAATACACTGCAACAGAATGCAGTGGCCGATAGGAGGCTAGCTCATTTAACTTCAGTGACCTTGTCTTGGATACATGATAAGAATTTGAATCGTGAGTTAGGGGCATAAGCAATTTAGTGTGCTTGTCATGTAATCAATAAGTTACCTCAATGGCCAGACAAAGAAATCTCCATTTGAGCTACTCTATGGGGGAAAACCAGCAGTGGACTATTTTAGAGCCTTTGGAGCCATCTTCTATGTTCATACTCCGAAGACAATAAGGAGCAAGTTAGATCCAAAAAATAAGAAATGCTTCTTTGTTGACTTTGACCCTTGTAGAAAAGGGTGGAAGTGTATGGATCCGAATACTAAGAAGTTTGTTACATCACGAGATGTAGTATTTGATGAGATTTCTTCCTGGAAACTTGAAGAAAAGGTTGTCTTAACTGATGAGTTCAAAGGAGAAGTGCAGCCAGTGTCGGATGCAGATCAACAACCAGTTAGGGCTGCTTTCCTTCCCTATATTCCTTGTTAATTTATACTTCTGTTACCACCAGATAACAATATAGGTTTCTGCATGCGCTCCCTGAACTCGATCCTTCCCTTCCCTCTTCCTAATCGACCCTCAATCATCCAGTGTCCCCACTTCTCTCTGCACAGGAGCTCGAAGACGAGGAGAACCCCTCTCTGCACAGTAGTACAAAGACGATGATAGTCCCCCCTGCCTTCGTTCCGGTGTAGCTCTTTGGCCCCCAATCTCAGCATCTCGGAAATGCTCCCATCCCTTGATGAATTTTCCTCTTGGCGGTCAGTAATTGTGCCATCTTCAAACTTCTCTACCCTAGCTTTGGTCCAGATCGTGTTTTTGTTCGCAAACTGCACTATGAATTCAGTTCACAAGCTGCACAATCCAGTTGGTGGCGTCTTAATTTTCTCCACGAACTTGATTTTCCTCACACTGTTTGCACATAATCAAGGTCAGATTCGTATTGCACGTGAACTGTTCGACGAAATGCCTCAGAGAGTTTGTGTCTTGGGGCACCATGATAGCCGGTTATAGCCACGCTAGTGGAGAGCGGCAGAAGGATTTCAGCTATTGAAGAAGCAGGTTTGGAAAGAAGGGACTGGTCTTGGGATTTCTGAGCAGGTTTTGTTTCTAAATCTCTTTTCTCCCTCTCTGAAAGATTGAATCAGCTCTCAAACATTGTTGTAAATGTTGTCATCATAAAATTTGTCATGAGAGAGAGCGTTAGAGTGAGAGAAAATAGAAACTGGGAAAGAGAGAGGTACGAAAATAACAACACAAGGAGTGGTCGGGACGGGTTTAACAGAGGCAACAATTTGAGGTGGGAGGATCGTGGGACGACAAACTTCTATTTCACAAACTTTCCGGAAAATTTTCGCGAGGAGGACCTGTGGAAGGTGTTCTTCAGGTGGGGCAAAGTCAGGGATGTGTACATTGCGAAAAAAACAGATAGGTTTGGACAAAGATTTGGATTCGTTAGGTTCGCGAGAGGTGAAACTGACCAAGATGGTTGGAGGTGCAACTAGATAACATCTGGTTAGGCGACTTGAAGTTGAAGGCAAACATCTCCATGTTTGATAGGGATGTCTCCGCTGGGGCTCATGCAAAAAAACAAGATTTCTCATCCAACATGAATAATAATAGAGGAAGAGTGCGAGGTGGGGTTAGTTATGCTGAGGCTATTCACCAAAGGAGAGGATATGGCATTAACTTCGACAACCAGAAACGTACAAATGCTGGTGGCTATGTTGGTAATACAAAGGTAAATAATGAATGGAAGGGAATGTCTTTCCTAGTGTCAGAAGATCAGATGAACTGGCTAAATGGTTGTCTCGTGGGAAAAACGATTAACCCAGCTGGAGTACCAAACATACAGGAGGAGTTATATAATGAAGGACTCTTCTCTGTCAAAGCAGCAACAATGGGAGGCAATCTCATCTTGCTTTCATCTCCGGATGAAGAAGATTTAAGTTCTCTCGTCTCCGACCAACAAGCAACTTTCAACCAGTGGTTCTCGGAGGTAAAAGAGTGGGGTCCGGAGTTCTCGAGTAATAACAGGTTGGTCAGCTCACGGATTACGGGGGTTCCGGTGTTTGTTTGGGGGAGGAGATCTTCAAACAAGTGGCTCAGTGCTGGGGAATGCTCATTGCACTGGACGAGGATATTCTGGGCAGAGTCAGACTCGATTATGGCAGAGTACTGATATCAACACCCTGCCCAGAATTTATCAACTCGGTTATCAAGATCCATATCAATGAGGAAGGTTACTCGCTCAGGATCATGGAAGACCTCTGTTCAATCCATAGCTTGCTCGATGATGACGAGTCTTATGTGCCGGAGGAAGAGAGTTCGTCCGAGGAGGAGGAGTCGGAGATAGGCAGCGTGGTGCCAAAAACGGAACTCTCTTGCAGCCACCACCGTGGCTCCCTCCATAAGCTTCAGTTAGTTCATTCAAATTCGAACTTGGTTGACCAGTTGGATATTGAGGAGAACGAGGACGGCTGGTTCAGTGAGATGATGGGGAAAAGTGCGGTTCTCGAAAGTTCATATAGCAGAGGTGTCAGTCACGAAAATCCCTCCAAACATTTACTTGCAGCAGGCTCGACGAAAGACGGTGCCGAAAGGTCAGGTGGCAGTGGGGGGAAAGGATTGGTGCGAGACGATATCAGGGCGTCAGGAAATGGCCCCACCCAGGACTCCCTCTTGGCCCAACTTGATGATCTGATGGAGCTTAGCGGGCCTTCCAATGAAAAGCCCATTTCATCCCTCCAGATACCGGCAAGGAAAACTATCAAGAGGGACAAACGAGTTTTGGGCCTTAATGAGCTGTTGGAGGATGAGGGTGTTTTAAATCAAGTTGGGATGGGTGGCGTTGGGCCTCAAACGATCTTTGAATCTCCAATACAAGCGGAAATTTTAGCAAACAGGCCGAGTGGGGTCAGCGGTCAAGCGGCAAGTCCGCAGGTAGGGTTGCAAAACGGTGGTAAGGGCCCAAAAACCGTTACATCTGATTTGTCTTCTAAGGAATTAATCGATGGAGGTGTTAGGGAGAACTCAGGGCCAAGTTCTTTTGCTAAATTGAATAAAAAGGAGGTAAAAAGGTGGGATCCAGTAAGACTATTCAGGGAACCTGTCCAAAAAAGAAAAAGAAGGGAAAGGGGAAGAAGGCAATGATAGTGAAATGGTGCAACATGCTATGCTCCAATGGAACCCCTAGGCCTCAGAAAAAGGAGATGCATTTAGATGAGGTGCTGGGAGAAGAAGGCTCGATGGACGGTATCGTGACAGGGTGTCAAGCCATCTGCTCTATCGATTCCGGAAGGAACTACTCCCTGCTGTGTGCCAAATCAAACAAGGAGTGCGATTCTATCACGAGTAGCCAAAATGGCAGCAAAAATAAGGTCATTACAAGGGCAGACTTGGTGGAAGAGGCTTCTCAGTTTTTGGAAATGGGTAAAAAGCTTGGTATGAATTCCGAATTTGGGGACTCCATGGTGGTGGGAAAATTGGTGGAATTGGAGAAAAGAGACAGGCCAATCAGCAACAAGGGGGGCGTGACAGTTAACAGGAAGAGGGGAAAAGAGAGTTCTCCATGCGGATAGGAACTCTTAATATCAGAGGGTTGGGGGGGCGAATCAAGAAGAGGGCGGTGAGGACTTTGGTAAGGGAGGAAAAGCTGGACTTTTTGTGTATCCAGGAAACAAAGATGGGGGATATCAATCAGAAATTATGCGATTCTTTATGGGGAAGCGATGATACAGGGTGGGTGGCAAGGGACTCGGATGGAAATTCAGGTGGAATGCTATGCATGTGGAACAAAGGTGTTTTCTCACTACATAGCTACTTCACTAGCACTGGATTTTTGGGGGTGAAAGGAAAATGGGGAGTCGCAGATAAAAATTGCGTATTAGTCAACATATATAGCCCCTGTGAGCTTGCAGGGAAACATGCGCTTTGGGAGGAGCTGCTTGCTTTGAAGTCTGGCTCTGACCGTGATTGCTGGTGTCTATCAGGGGATTTTAATTCTGTAAGAACCAGTGGTGAGAGGAGAGGGAGATCTTCACAGCTGAATCAAGGAGAAATGACGGAGTTTGAAAATTTCATCAGTGAGATGGGACTGATAGACCTTCCACTTATTGGAAGGAAGTACACTTGGTACAGGTCAAATGGTAGCTCTATGAGTAGATTAGATCGCTTCCTCCTATCGGAGGACTGGCTTGGTTATTGGCAGAATTTGGGCCAGTGGGGTTTGGATAGGTCTGTGTCAGATCATTGTGCGGTGGTTCTCAAGCCATCAAACCAGGATTGGGGTCCGAAACCTTTCAGAATGATGAACTCATGGCTTATTCAAAAAGACTTCTGCAGGTTGGTCGAAGATAAATGGAAATCTACAGATGTCCAGGGTTGGGGGGCTTTTGTAGTGAAGGAAAAATTCAAAGTGCTGAAAAAGGAAATCAGGGTGTGGAGCAAGAACAGTTTTGGGAACTTGGATGAAAATATAGCTAAAGCGATAGAAGGTATTAAAATGGTGGATACAAAGGGCGAGGGGGAGGTTTTGTCCGAGGATGATATTTCAAGAAGAAGAGAATTCCAAGATTCTTTCTGGAAGTGGTCCAAAATGAAAGAAGCTTTTTTGGCCCAAAGAGCAAAGGCCGAATGGATAAAAGAAGGGGATTCAAACTCCAGATTCTTTCACAACTGCATCAACAAGAGGAAGCGTGTTAACACTATTCACGGAATTCACTATGGGGGTGTTTGGATTGATGAGGCAGTCAGAGTAAAGGAGCACGTACATAGTTTTTTCAAAAACAGGTTCACCAAAGAAGATTGGTCAAGACCCACTCTTGACGGGGTGGATTTCAAGTGCCTTTCTAGTAGTGATCAGGCTATGCTTACAGATGAGTTCGCCCTACTAGAGTTGGAGGAGGCTGTGTGGAGCTGTGAGAGCAATAAGAGCCCGGGTCCGGACGGCATAAACTTCGCATTCATTAAAAAATTCTGGAACTTTTTGAAAGATGATTTCATCAAAATGTTCAGGGAGTTTCACTTAAATGGTTGCCTTCCAAGAGGGTGCAATGCCTCGTTTATCGCTCTTATTCCTAAGAGAGATAGCCCGGCAAGCTTGGATGAGTATAGACCGATTTCAATGGTGGGTGTTTGCTATAAGATCTTGGCCAAGATATTGGCTGCAAGACTAGCTAGAGTCATGAGGTCTATCATCTCGGAAAGTCAGTCAGCATTCATACAGGGAGGAAATATACTAGATGGGGTAGTGGCGATTAATGAAACATTGGATTATGCTAAGAAAAGGGGCGATCCATGTATGCTGATGAAAGTGGATTTCGAAAAAGCTTACGACTCTGTAAGCTGGGATTTTCTCTTTTATATGCTAAGAAGGATGGGGTTTAGTGAGAAATGGAATGGGTGGATTAAATCTTGCCTATCATCCGCTTCGGTCTCGGTGCTTGTCAACGGGAGCCCGACCAAGGAGTTCGGTGTTTCCAAGGGTCTTCGCCAAGGGGATCCAGTGGCCCCATTTCTATTTCTGATCATAGCGGAGGGGTTAGCCGGGCTGATAAGGAAAGCAACTGAGTTGGGAATCTATGAACCGTTTTCTATCAGCGGTAACTCCGAGGAGGTGTTGATATCACATGTTCAATACGCGGACGATACAATTTTGGTGGGAAGACTTTCAGAGAACAATGCAGTGGTGTGGAAAGGCATACTCAGGTGTTTTGAAATGGCTTCAGGGTTGAAAATCAATTTCCATAAGAGCCGCGTGATGGGGTTGAAGGATACTGCTGGGATTATGGAGTCTGTGGCAGCAAGACTGAACTGTAGAATGGGATCGTCCAGTTTCAAATTTCTCGGAATTTTGGTTGGAGCCAACCCTAGGAAGGCGAGCACTTGGTCTTCTGTAATTTACTCGCTAAGGTCTAGACTATCGGGGTGGAAGCACAAACAGTTATCTTTGGGAGGGAGGATAACCTTGCTAAATTCGGTTCTCACTTGCTTGCCGGTTTATAATCTATCCTTCTATAAAGCACCCAAAAAGGTTATTAACGCTCTTACTAGCATACAGAGATGCTTCCTTTGGGGTGGGGTGGAGGAGTCTAGGAAAATATCATGGGTTGGGTGGGATGTGGTGTGCAGAGCGAAGGAGGATGGGGGTTTAGGGGTTAAAAACTTGTCTATATTCAATCTCTCCCTTCTTGGAAAATGGAAATGGAGAATTGAGAGTGAAGGTGTGGGGTTGTGGTTGAACATCCTAAGGGCTAGGAACTGGTCGGGGGGAAGACAGAGAGAGGTGTTGGTCCGGGACTCACAATGGTGGAGGGACTTAAATAGTTTGGTTGTCAGGGGGTCTTCTAGGGAAGGGTGGTTTTCTTCAGGGTTATCTAAACAGGTTGGTGATGGCACAAATACTTTGTTTTGGGAGGATAAATGGGGTGGTGAGGAGGACCTTAAAACAACTTTCAGAAGACTTTACAACATCTCTTCCTCCAAAGGCGCTACAATAGCTGCAGGTTCTTAGGTCTAGGCGTCTGAGTCAAAATCAGATGGATAAGTGGATATGGACTGGTGAACCCAATGGATCCTACTCAGTTAAATCTGCTTACAGGATTATTGCAGATGTTAGCCCACCTGCAGATGCGGTTTTCTATGAGCGTCTTTGGAAGAACAAGGTCCCATCTAAGGTAATTGCCTTCTGTTGGAAGGTCTCTTTGGATAGGATCCCGACGGCCACTAATCTTTTGAGGAGAGGCATTCATCTGGACCAACAAAGCTTGCTATGCTGTTTTTGTAAGGAAGTCCCAGAGTCTACAGAACATATCTTATTCTCTTGCCATTTCTCTTATATGGTCTGGATGTACATATACAAATGGCTGGGCGTTGTGGTTGTCCTTCCCGTGGAACCAAAGTTGCATTATGCACAGCATTCAGGTCTACATGTTAAAGGAAGAGGCAATTTGGGTTGGGATTCAGTATGGTTTCTTTGTTATATGGTCTTTGTGGCCTCACAGAAATGATATTATTTTCAAAGACTGTCAGTTTGATTTCGACAAGGTGTCTGAGGCATCCAGATTTAAAAGTTGGTCTTGGTGCTCAAATTTGATGTCTGATTCATGCTTCTCCTTCTCGGATTGGCATTTTAACCCACTGTCCTGCTTGGAGTTGTGCAAGAAAAAGAAAAGGTGTGGTTGAAGATTTTCAACTGGTTGGGTGTCGGGGCTGCCTTAGAGGTAGATTTAAAATGAAATGCCAAACAGTACTCTGTTTGCAATAGTTGGCTGGGTGTTTTGTTTAGCTATAAATAGTTTATTGGCATGTTTTGTTTTAATGGGATACTGTTTTGGCGTGCACCCGATATGTTATTAGTGTGACATAGCTAATAGGCAGGGCCTTGATTCTAGTATCACTGTATCTGGAACTGAAATGGGGTGGGTTCTGTTTTTAGTGAAACATTAGGATGTAATTGTTTAAGTACTTCTTGTACTTCTTTATATAATACAAATATTTACTTTGCTGATCAAAAAAAAAAAAAAAACAACCAGTTACTGACACATATCAACAGAGAGAGGAAAGCACTGAGTCAACTGAAACAAATGCAGAAGAAGTAACAAGGTCTAATAGAAGAAAACATCCTCCAACATACTTAAAATATTATGATACAGGAGTAAGTCAATGCTCTGTCACTCATGCTTTCTTCACTAGCACTCAAGATTAGGAAGAACCAAACAATTACGAAGAAGCTAAGGATAATGACAATTAGCAGCAAGCAATGAGGGAGGATATTGATGCACTCTTAAAGAATGAAACCTAGGATCTTGTTCCTAAGCCAACTAGTTGCCAACCTGTTACATGTAAGTCGGTACAGATTAAAAAGAAAATCCGATGGCTCTGTAGTCAGATTTAAAGCTAGATTGGTGGCCAAAGGATTTTCTCAACATCAAGGATTAGACTATGGAGAAACATTTAGTCTAATAGTGTAACACCCTGCTTTTTTTTAAGCGCTTTTATAATCTTGTTGGTTGTTTAAGTTAGTTTTGTTAAGTTAAAATAGTTGGATAAGGGCTTAGTGGGATTTTTGGCTTAAAAGTCCCTTTCTGGTGCATGAGCACGCCCGTGCTCATTAGCCAGCACGCCCGTGCTTAAAAGGCTGAAGCGTGTTTCAGTTTTTAAGTTGAGCACGCCAGTGCTCAATGTGCGGACCGCGTTTCGTTGATGCTAAGTCCAGCACGACTGTGCTCAAGGGGGAGCACGACCATGCTCAGGTCTAGCTTATATAAGTTTGGCACGGAAACCGAGGGTTAACGTGAAACCCTATTTTGTTGGTTACAACAGCCACTGTTGCGACCTAGTGTGCCTCCTTCCCTATTTCCTCTTCATCGATTGCTATAGTGGAATTTTGGAAGCTGATTGAGAAGCTTGTTTGATCTGTTTCAGTGTAGAGGTAAGGTTCCCTTCCTTTGTGATTTCCTTTCATAATTTTTGAATGGGAAACTAATGGGTTTGTGTTTGGTTTGTCTAAGGTTGAGTTTGTGTTGAGCCGCTTTGGGAACCGAGGGCAGTTTGCTGTTTGGAGCTTACGTTGGAGCGACCTTCAATCCAGGTATAGGGAGAAGGGTAGTGTATCATGGGAACCCATTTTACGTTGGAGCGACATTCAATCTAGGTATGGGGAGAAGGGTAATGTATATCATAGGCATTGGAAGTAGTGTAAGGTAAAAGGGGTTCCAATGACCTCGGTTTGTTGTGTATGTGTATATGATTAATATGATGGTTTGTTTGATTATGATAACATGATCTTGGTTGTTTATATGCTGTTTACATGCCTATGGTCATACTACGATCTTGATGTTTATGTTGGTTATATGAACATGATGATATGTTGATGGTTGCTATTGGCATAATGTTGTTGGTTGAATGGTTGATACCATGATTGTGACGATAGTGTTGTTACTATGTTGATAATGACGTTTAGTCCTAGAATATCTTGTTAATTGACTTAGGATTAATAGAATTAATCCCTAAATTTAATCGGCTAAAATTGATGTTAAACTCTTCCCAGAACGGTACTGTCGTGCATTGAGAACGCTCGTGCTGAATAGGGAGCACGGGCGTGCTCCCAGTTTGAATTCTAGAAAATGGTCGCGCATTCGGCACTGCCTTGCAGCAAAGGAGCACGCCCGTGCAGCTGAGCATGACCATGCTCAAAAGTAAGCACGACCGTGCTCCACTTAAGTGGCAGCACGCCCGTGCTGGGGTTAAGCACGACCGTGCTCACCCCTCTGGATAGAATTTGAGATTAAGGACTTAAAGAGGGGTTTTTAACCCCAATCTCCCCCAATGATGATGATGACATAGTTAATCAACGATGAATGTTAGATCAATTAATTAAAGACTAATTAAGATGGTTAAGTCGGTAACTGTTGGGTTACCGTACGTTGATGAGTTGTACCTTGGTGCTTTTGGCCAAGGGAATCTTGACCCCGCGGTTTGGGTCTAAGGTGCTGTTGATGTTGTACCTTGGTGACCAAGAGTTTGCTCCAAGGGGACCTTGACCCGGTTGGGTCTAAGGTGTTGCGGGTGATTCCTCTAAAGGTTTTAGTGTTGCGGTAGATTCCGTTGCGATCTATTCCGCTGAAGTCTTCAGGTGATTCCGTCGAAGCAAAGGAGGTGGCGGTTGCCCGTTGTTTGTTGTATGCTGCATGCATCACTAGAGATGTTGTTGTTGGTGGATGTTCGACATAGGGGAGGTTATCCTAGAGTACGGCGATCTGGCCATCCACAGTAGGTTACCCAAGGTTTGGTAACCGTGCGCCCCCGTGACGAGGCATTCGTTGGTTTGATGCGTTGGCTATCCAAAGAGTAGATTCTCCGGCATTGAGTAGATTCTCAATATGGATATTTAACTCCGAAGTTGTTCATCCTGAGTTAGTTTGGATCCACATGCATAACGGAGTAGCGGAGTAGTTGTTGCATTGCCACCGCATAGCATACTTGGTTGACATGATGTTGTTGATATTGATGTATGTTGTTATGTATATGTTGATGTATGTTATGATGATGCCATGTTGTTTGTTTTACCTTACTTCCTATCTCCATGCCATATATATTTACTTGATTCTTACTCCCCTCTTTCTGTTTGTTTGTTTGGCCTGATTGGCAACTTGCAGAGGATGACGAGCAGCCCGGAGAGGAGTGACTCCGAGGAGCCACCACTCATAGTTAGGGCCTTCCTTTTCTTGTTAGTTTGTTTAGTTATTTTGAGAATTTTATTCCAGAACGGTTATACCAGCTCTGTTGTGACATCGGGTTGGGTTATGTTACTTATCTTGGTTATGTTTTATTGTTTTAAACTTGTTTTTATTTCCACGATTTGAGAACTCGTTCATGTCAGACCTTTCTACCCATGGACAAATATTTTATTTTAAAGGTTTATTTTATTCAGTAAATGTATGTTTGGTTTATATCTTTGTCCTATAATTTTTATTACATGCGGGGTAGCAGGGTGTCATATTTAGTGGTATCAGAGCAGTTCGGCCCTGTCCGGATATGGTATAAGTCTGTTGTGAGTCTGTTGTGTGCTCTAGTTAGAATTGTCTATACTTGTTATGGACAATGATGCTTTAAGTTAGTTGCCTGTAGCTTTTACCCGCTTAAGTTTCTGTATCTAAGAGTTGTGTTGGACGTGTACAGGAACTCATGGCTGGTAGAGGACACAACGATCAGGAAATTGCGGACGCACTGGCACTTCTTGCCAATGCTATCGGACAGGTCAACCATAACAACAACAATGGTGGACCAGCTGGGTTTCAAGGTTGGACAAGTTTCATAGGAACAACCCTCCGTCGTTCAAGGGAGTGTATAATCTGGAAGGAGCTTTGCTGTGGTTGAGGGAGATTGAGAAGATCTTCCGAGCTATGGATTGTAATGATCAGCAGAAGCTTATCTTTGCTACCTTTATGTTGATTGAGGAGGCTGAGCATTGGTGGGACAACTGCAGGCAGAGGAT
This sequence comes from Sophora flavescens, assembly GCA_030762895.1. Taxonomy (NCBI): domain Eukaryota; kingdom Viridiplantae; phylum Streptophyta; class Magnoliopsida; order Fabales; family Fabaceae; genus Sophora; species Sophora flavescens. The sequence continues at coordinate 49,676,649 of CM061067.1, read as the reverse complement.
GCAGGCTGAGGGCACAGCGGTTTCATGGGCTGTGTTCAGGCAGAGGTTTCTAGAGAAGTACTTTCTAGCGGATATCAAGGACGAGAAAGAGATGGAGTTCTTCTCCTTGTGGCAGGGTTCGTTGTCAGTTGGCGAGTATGCAGCCAAGTTTGGGGAGCTGGCGAGGTACTACACTCCGTATCAGCATGAGACCGATGACTGCTCCAAGTGCGTGAAGTTTGAAGCTGGACTCCGACCAGAGATTAAGCAAGCCATCAGCTACCAGGAGATCAACGTCTTCTCGATCCTGGTCAACAAGTGCAGGATTTATGAGGATGCTAGTCAGTTTAGAGTTGCCAAGGGATCATATAGTCAGAGTGGCAAGAAGACTGATAAGAAAGACAAGGGTAAGCAGCGGTATGCTCCGACCGGCAAGGACTTTAAGCAGAGTGGCAGGAAGCCATAGTTTCAGCAGGATAGGTTTAGGGGCGGGTTCTCTAATGGCCCCAGGACTATAAAGTGTGGTAAGTGCGAGACACCGGATCATTACTCATCCCAGTGCAAGGAGCCAGTTGTGGTTTGCTTCAGGTGTGGCAAGTCGGGCCATATCAATCGCGAGTGTGAAGAAGCCAAGACCGAGCCTCCCAGCACTAGCCGAAATTAGAAGTCCTAGGCCAACAGACTGAAGACGATTGGAAGAGTCTTTACTCTTAGTGGAGCTAAAGCCTCCGAGTCTGATGACTTGATCCAAGGTACCTGTTTTATTGATGGAACTCAATTAACTGTATTGTATGATTCGGGTGTTACTCACTCATTCATATCGCATGATAGGGTCAAGAGTCTTAAATTTCCTGTTACCTTTCTTAAGTTTGATTTGCTTGTGTCTACACTTACAAATAAACCTGTTTCCACATCTTATGCATGCAAGAACTGTCATAGTGTCACTGATGGTAAAACCTTTGTTGTCGATCTTGTATGTTTACCCCTAAAAGACTTGATATCATTCTTGGCATGGACTGGTTATCTTCCAACCACGTCCTTCTAAACTGTTTTGATGAATCCTTCATTTTTGGAACTCCGACGGAGTCTAAGAATCCAGACCTTCTCTCTGTCAACCAAGTTCAAGCTTCGATGAAAGACGAAGCCCAAGTGTACGTGATGATAGCTTCCCTGGAAGTAGAGAGCAACTCTCTTGATGTCGCCAACTTGCCTGTTGTGCGGGAATATCCTGAAGTGTTCCCGGGGGATGTTTATAACTTACCCCTAGAGAGAGATGTTGAGTTCACCATAGATTTAGTACCTGGCACCGGGACGATCTCCATAGCATCCTATAGAATGTCTCCTCTAGAGCTAGCTAAGTTGAAGGAACAGTTGGAGGACCTTATGGAGAAGAAGTTCATTAGGCTGAGTGTGTCCCCGTGGGGAGCACCTGTGTTTTGGTAAAGAAGAAGGATGGTAGTATGAGGTTGTACATCGACTATCAAAAGCTCAACAAGGTGACCATAAAGAATCGGTATCCCTTCCCTAGGATTGATGATCTTATGGATAAGTTGATGGGAGCTTGCATCTTTTATAAGATAGATTTGAGGTCAGGGTACCATCAGATTCGGGTTAAGCCTAAGGACATCCCGAAGACAGCGTTCAGGACGCGATATGGTCACTACGAGTGCTTGGTTATGCCTTTCGGTGTGACCAATGCTTCTGCGGTGTTCACGGACTACATGAATAAGACCTTTCACCCTTACTTGGATAAGTTTGTGGTGGTGTTTATAGATGACATCTTAGTGTACTCCAAAAGCAAGGAGGAACATGAGGAACACCTGAGGGTTGTCTTGTAGACCCTTAAGGAAAAGCAGTTGTACGCTAAGTTGTAGAAGTGTGAGTTCTGGTTAGAGGAAGTGAGCTTCTTAGGACATGTCATCTCAAAGGGTGGCATAGCAGTGGACCCAGCTAAAGTAGAGACGGTGCTCCAATAGGAAGTGCCGAAGTCTGTAACCGAGATTAGGAGTTTCTTAGGGTTAGTCGGGTATTACAGAAGGTTTATAGAAGGTTTCTCTAAGATAGCTTTACCCTTAACCCGTCTCACCAAGAAGGGACAGTTGTTTGTGTGTGACTCTAAGTGTGAAGAGAGTTTCCAAACCCTTAAGGATAGGTTGACATCAGCACCAATGTTAGTTTTGCCAGATCCTAGTGAACCCTTCGTAGTTTACTGCGATGCTTCTAAGCAAGGGTTAGACGGTGTGTTGATGCAGAATGGTAAGGTAGTTGCTTATGCTTCTAGGCAGTTGAAAACCCATGAGAAGAACTACCCTACCCATGACCTAGAACTAGGAGCTGTGGTATTTGTCTTAAAGATATGGAGGCATTACCTTTATGGAGCGAGATTTGAGGTTTTAAGTGATCATAAGAGTTTGAAGTATCTCTTTGATCAAGAGGAGCTGAATATGAGGCAACGTAGGTGGATGGAGTTTTTAAAGGATTATGACTTCGAGCTGACCTATCACCCAGAAAAGGCCAATGTGGTGGCCGATGCCCTAAGTAGGAAAACCTTGCACGTCTCCGCTTTGATGGTTAGGGAGATGGATCTAATAGAGGAGTTTAGAGACCTGAGTCTAGCTTGTGAGTTTACCCCTAAGAGTATTAGGCTTGGAACCTTTAAGGTTACAAACAACTTGATGGATCAGATTAGAGAGGATCAGAAGTTAAGCAAGTTTCTCTTGGACCAGCGAGAGTTGCTCGCTCATAGTAGAAACCTTAGCTTTAAGGATGGAAGTGATGGCGTCTTGAGGTTTAAGGATAAAGTGTGCATATCGATTGTTCCTGAGCTTAGGAAGTTAATCTTGGAAGAAGGGCATAGAGGAGTGGGTTGAGTGTGCACCCAGGTGCCACTAAGATGTATCAGGACCTTAAGAGGATGTTTTGGTGGCCTAGGATGAAAAAGGATGTAGCTGAGTTCGTGTATGCGTGCCTAGTTTGTCAGAAAGCCAAGATAGAACACCAAAAGCCTTCATGTAAGTTGCAACCCTTGAGTATCCAGAATGGAAATGGGATAACATCTCCATGGATTTTGTGTCTGGACTCCCTAGGACTCCAGCTGGTTTTGAGGCTATATGGGTTGTTGTGGATAGATTGACCAAATCTGCCCATTTCATCCCGATGAATATGGAATATCCATTGGAAAAGTTAGCTAAGTCGTACATCAAAGACATAGTTAGGCTTCATGGTGTACCCTCTAGCATAGTATCGAATAGAGACTCGAGGTTTACCTCTAGGTTCTAATGGACAGTCTGAGAGGACCATCCAGTCCTTAGAGGACTTGCTGAGGGCTTGTGTGTTAGAACAGTCTGGTAGTTGGGACAAGTTTCTGCCCCTGATAGAGTTCACCTACAACAACAGTTTCCATTCCAACATTGGGATGACACCTTATGAGACTCTGTATGGGAGGAGATGTAGAACACCTTTGTGTTGGAGTGAACCTAGTGACAATGTGGTGCTAGGGCCAGAAATAGTCCAGGAGACAACAGAAAAGATCAGGTTGATTCAGGAAAATATGAGAGTTGCACAGAGTAGGCAAAAGATCTATCATGATAATAGGAGGAAGGCGCTTGAATTCCAGGAAGGTGATAATGTATTCTTGAGAGTTACCTCGACGAATGGGGTTGGTAGAGTGATGAAGGCGAGGAAACTTACTCCGAGGTTCATTGGTCCTTACCAAATCCTCAAAAGAGTCAGCGAAGTCGCCTACCAAATAGGCTTGCCACCGTTCTTGTCAAACCTCCATAATGTGTCTCAACTCAAAGTATATCCATGACTCTAGTCACGTGATAGTACCCGACGCTATACAATTGAAAGGGAACTTGACGTTTGAGGTGTTACCCCTTCGAGTCGAGGATATGTGGGTGAAGCAGCTAAGAAGCAAGGAGATTCCTTTGGTCAAAGTGGTTTGGAGTGGGGCAACTGAGGAAAGTGCTACCTGGGAGCTGGAAAGCAAGATGATGGAAGCGTACCCGCACCTTTTCATTTGAGGTACGTAGAAATTTCGAGGACGAAATCTTTAAAAGGGGGTGGAATTGTAACACCCTGCTTTTTCGTTAAGTGCTTTTACAAGCTCATTGGTTGTTTAAGTTAGTTTTATTAAGTTAAAATAGTTGGCTAAGGACTTAGTGGGATTTTTGGCTTAAAAGTCTCTTTCTGGTGCATGAGCAATTCCCGTGCTTAAAAGGCCGAAGCGTGTTTCAGTTTTTAAGTTGAGCACGCCCGTGCTCAATGTGCGGACTGCGTTTCGCTGACGCTAAGTCCAGCACAACCGTGCTCAAGTCCAGTCTATATAAGTTTGGCACGGAACCCGAGGGTTAACGTGAAGCCCTATTTTGTTGGTTACAGCAGCCACTGTTACGACCTAGTGTGCCTCCTTCTCTATTTCTTCTTCATCCATTGCTATAGTGGAGTTTTGGAAGCCGGTTGGGAAGCTTGTTTGATATGTTTCAGTTTAGAGGTAAGGTTCCCTTCCCTTGTGATTTGTTTTCATAATTTTTGAATGGGAAACTAATGGGTTTGTGTTTGGTTTGGCTAAGGTTGAGTTTGTGTTGAGCCGCTTTGGGAACCGAGGGCAGTTTGTTGTTTGGAGCTTACACTGGAGCGACCTTCAATCCAGGTATGGGGAGAAGGGTAGTGTATATCATAGGCATTAGGGGTAGTGTAAGGTAAAAGGGGTTCCCATGACCCCAGTTTGTTGTGTATGTGTATATGATTAATATGATGGTTGATGTGTGTGAAACATGCATATATTTTCATATTAGTTAGCATTTAACTGTTGCATTTTATAGCATAGTTTTTGGTAATTTTTAGCATTTTGCATGAATTTTTGAATTTACCTTTAGTTCAGATGATTTTTGATTGTTTTTGTTGCACAAGTAGGTGGATTGCAAGTTTTACAGGCTAGCCATGGAATATACCACACCTACGAATGCTGTTGATCAATTTCTTTTAGCTACTGACAGTTCCATGGTTTGGCCATGGTAGCTGCCATGACCGTGGAACATAGAGGAGCATTTTAGAAATTAGCTGAAAGATCCACGGCCAGCCCGTGGAACATTCTATGGCCGTGGATCTCGAAGAAACCATGCTGCGCATAATTTTTGAAGGAGCTAGAACGATCCATGGCCAGGCCGTGGATAATTCCAATGTCGTGGATCGTGTGCGTCAGAATTGTAACTGCTAAGTTATTGCCTTTTATTGAGGGAGGAGTGGTTGCAAAACACAAGAAGAGTTAAAAAGGAGGGTAGGGGCTAGAAAATGGGGAGGAGAACAACACAGAAGGCACTACAGAACACAAAGAACATCAAGGATTAAGGGATTTTTGCAAAGGAGGTCTCTAGGATTTCTCCATTGCTTTAACCTTGAGAATTTTTCTTCTCCTTCTTTTGTATTTTCTTCTTTATTCTGAATGTTACTTTGGATTCCTATGGATTTTATTCTGAATATGTTTGAGTAGTTTCTTTATTCTAGGATGAGGGATTAGCCCAATTTGTTATTGAAAATGTCTTGATATTTTCTCTCTTTAATCTATGAAATATGTCTGTGATTCAGTTTTTGCGCACCAACTGTTTGTGAATATGTTGGCCACATGTTTGCATGATTTTTTTATCTTGAGGGATGAACTGAAAGGTGAACCTTAATTTTAGAACTCTAAAACTGAACTTGAATCGTTAATCACGAAAGTAGTTTAACCTTCTTTGAAGCAATTCTTGAATTATCATTATTCTTAATGGGTTCATCTTAATTTGAATGCCATGAAAATAGGTATTGGATTATTTTGGACATTTTATCGTATTCTGAAAGGAAACCGTAATTAATTAGGATAATTCGCTTTCATTGATAATTCAGATGATTAAGGGGATGGTTTTGTTATAGACTTGTCGATACTATTGTGGTCAATCCCGATTCCTAGAGTTTTTTATAAATTGTTTTCCTTATTCAACTCTTAAATTGCCTTATAAATTCTGTTCATTCTAAATTATCTTTTCTTGGTTACTTTAATCTCTTGAAAAACTGATTTGTCTAGATAATCATAATTGTACGTAATTGGTACTCAACAACATGATCCTAGTGGAACGATATTTTACTACTTGGCATAATCGTGGACTTGCGATTTACACAACAAGTTTTTGGCGCCATTGTCGGGGACTGTGATTTATTGATATCAGTTTTACTTGCATGTTGGTTAATCTAGACATTTTTATCATTATTTTTTATATATTTGATTTTTCTTTTAAGTTTTGTCTGTGCAAGGTGGCTGCAACACATGGATAATTATTATTATCCAACCTTGGAGGGAGTTACAAGATATTATTTCGGGCCCAATTTGTGCTTGGGAGACTTTGTGCTTTGGGGAAATCAATGCCCTCATGCACAAGCCTATAGTATAATAATGAAGCATGAGGAGAAATGGGAATTGAATGAGCTAAAACCTTGGGAGATAGCTCTAGCACAATATTCAGAAGAGCTATCTAACTCTGAGACCAAAGCAAGAGCCAATTTTGATTGTATCAAAGCTGTGATGCAAAATTTCAAAATGCAAGTTGAGGAAATTTGTAAACAGTTAGCACAAGCACCGTATGAAGCACAATTGGAGAAAAATATTGTTGTGGGGATGGATCAAAATGAAGATGAAGAGGTGGTGGTAGATGAGTCACAAGAAAAGGAATTATATTTCACAAATCCTTGGGAAAGAACAAGTAAGAAGAAGAGTTATGAGGAAAACATTTGTTTTACCATGCTTGCTGAGAAACCGGAAATATCGGAATTGGATAAATATATTGGTTTAGATGCTTGTGTGGACACTACAAAGTTGACTCCTTCTATTTGTCTGTTAAATTCCTTTGTGATAATACCAATTGACTCGGGAGGAAGTGAGTACATTATTGTAATTAATGAGGTCAATGAAGTCTCCACACACTTGTCAAGAGGAATTGAGGGTAGAGTCGTATTTCTTCTGCAATTTCCACTCCACAAGCCATGGGATACAGGAGGAGGATCATACATATTGAGCATCTCTTGGCCCTTATGCTACAAGCAGTGGGATCCGGGTGGAAGCTTCTTAATGAGTTTTTCTTAACCCTTCACTTTAGTTTATTTTCATTTTCTTGTTGTTAGTTGCGTGTTTCACTTGTTTTAGTTTGTGTTAGAATAAAAACAGGCTAATCACTTAATGGTTTAGGATGCTGTTTTGAGATGTCACTTTTAGCATTCTTATTATTTTGTGCACTTTGCCGGGCCATGTTCCTTTCTTTAGAAGTTCTTCTTGTAGTTCCCCCTCGGTATAATTTTTCTGCAAGTACTTCATCTAAGGATGCTTATGCTAGGCTCCAACCCTCCATTGAGGGTATTCAGGCGGAACATGCGCAACTATGCCAGGCTAATCAGAATATGGAGAGGATGGTGCAAGCTATTTATAACTGGCACATATCCCAGGGCCACTTTCCACCACTTGAGTAGGTTTTGTGTTGTTTACTCCCTTTTTGCTTTTGCTTATATTAAGGACACTATTAGTTTTAAGCTTGGGGGAGTATTGCATTTTCATGCATTTTTTTTCTTTTGTTTTGTTTTTATGTTTTACATTCTCATGTTGCATTGAATTTCTAAAATAAATAAAAAATATATTACATTGCATTTTCACACACATCATCTCTCTTTGTTTTTTTTTAGTTGAACTTTGTGCCATCTCTCTCTCTTGAGGATTTTGTGATGATATTGATTTGGAACCCCATTTGATTGATTCTTGTGGCAGGCAACTGGCATGATTTTTATTGATAGTAGATGTGATATTTTGAAAGTTTTTGATTAGCATATGGTTCTTTGAGTTTGTGTTTCTCATTGGTTTTGAACTTCTAAATGTGAGATTTTGAGCCTTGAAGGGTATTTGCTATTATCTGCCTCATTCCTTGTGATTGAATGATATTTTTCCTCATTGATTGTACCCTCTAGAACTTGGCTTGAAACCATTTTGAAACTTAAAATTTTTGGAAACACATTTGAAAATGATTGAGGCAATAGGTATTTTTCTAACCTTCAGAGCTTTAAATACATGCTACCCCTTAGTTGCCCAATTTTGAGCCTTAAATTTTTTTTTTTCTTGGTACCTAGTTTGATATTGATAATTGATGCATATATGGTGCCTTTTAGAGTATTTGGGAAGGGGAGTTTGGTAGTTTAAAAAAAAACAAAAAGAAGGAAAATATAGATATGGGAAGAAAAGAGAAAAATAAATAAATAATTTTCCCTTGAGCTAAATGTACTCTTCTCATAGTTGTTTGAAGAAAGGAAAAGAAATGAATGAAAATGAGAAGAGAAAAAAAAAATGAGAAGATAAAAAAAAAAGAAAGACAAGAAAAAAAGGAAAGGAAGAAAAGGTGCAAAATAAATTATGAAAAGCCCCTTGGGTATTCTAGAAGGTTGCCATGCATGTGCTTGTTTGATTTATTGTATAGCCTTCTTGAATTTTCCTTTCTTTGGTTTTCCCGCCTAACAATTGTTTCCCGTGGCCCCATTACAACTTGATAAAAGATCTCTTAATTCTTATGTGTTTTCGAATAATAAAGTGGAGATGTTTGTTGATAGTCAAGTATATGGTAGGGTACTTTCTTTGAGGAAGTTGAGTAAATTGTCCATTCACCCTTAACCACTTGAGTGAGGTGAGAAGAATGCTCCTAAATTGGTGAGGGATATGAATTTGAAGACCCTAAGCCTCTAATTGGACTTGAAATTGGCTATCTCTCTATCTCTTGGATTATCTTTGTCTATTGCTTGGTTGTGTGTATTCTCGGGTTCCTCATTTAATATTCTCTCTTTATCCCACATCTTTGTTTGGCCATAGTTATTGCTTGAGAACAAGCAAGGTCTTAAGCTTGGGGGAGTTTGATGTGTGTGAAACATGCATATATTTTCATATTAGTTAGCATTTAAATGTTGCATTTTCTAGCATAGTTTTTGGTAATTTTTAGCATTTAGCATGCATTTTTGAATTTACCTTTAGTTCGGATGATTTTTGATTGTTTTTGTTGCACAAGTAGGTGGATTGCAAGTTTTACAGGCTAGCCATGGAATATACCACACCCACGGATGCTGTTGATCAATTTCTTTTGGCTGCTGAAAGTTCCATGGTCTGGCCATGGTAGCTGCCATGGCCGTGGAACATAGAGGAGCATTTCAGAAATCGGATGAAAGATACACGGCCAGCCCGTGGAACATTCCATGGCTGTGGATCTCGAAGAACCCATGCTGTGCATAATTTTTGAAGGAGTTGGAACGATCCATGGCCAGGCCGTGGAACGTTCTATGGCCGTGGATCGTGTGCGTCGGAATTGTAACTGCCAAGTTATTGCCTTTTATTGAGGGAGGTGTCGTTACAAAACAAAAGAAAAGGTAAAAAGGAGGGTAGGGGCTCAAAAATAGGGAGGAGAACAACACAGAAGGCACTACAGAACACAAAGAACATCAAGGATCAAGGGATTTTTACAAAGGAGGTCTCTAGGATTTCTCCATTGCTTGAACCCTGAGAGTTTTTCTTCTCCTTCTTTTGTATTTTGTTCTTTATTCTGAATGTTACTTTGGATTCCTATGGATTTTATTCTGAATATGTTTCAGTAGTTTCTTTATTCTAGGATAAGGGATTAGCCCAATTTGTTATTGACAATGTCTTGATATTTTCTCTCTTTAATCTATAAAATATGTCTATGATTCAGTTTTTGCGCACCAACTGTTTGTGAATATGTTGGCCACATGTTTGCATGATTTTTTATCACGAGGGATGAACTGAAAGGTGAACCTTAATTTTAGAACTCTAAAACTAAACTTGAATCGTTAATCACAAAAGTTGTTTAACCTTCTTTGAAGCAATTCTTGAATTATCATTATTCTTAATGGGTTCATCTTAATTTGAATGCCATGAAAATAAGTATTGGATTATTTTGGACACGTTATCGTATTCTAAAAGGAAACGGTAACTAATTAGGATAATTCGCTTTCATAGATAATTCAGATGATTAAGGGGATGGTTTTGTTATAGACTTGTCGATACTATTGTGGTCAATCTCGATTCCTAGAGTTTTTTATAAATTGTTTTCCTTATTCAACTCTTAAATTGCCTTATAAATTTTGTTCATTCTAAATTATCTTTTCTTGGTTACTTTAATCTCTTTAAAAATTGATTTGTCAAGATAATCATAATTGTGCGTAATTGGTACTCAACAACACGGTCCGAGTGGAACGATATTTTACTACTTGGCAGAATCGTGCACTTGCGATTTACACAACAATGGTTTGTTTGATTATGATAACATGATCTTGGTTGTTAATATGCTATTTATATGCCTATGTTCATACTACGTTTTTGATGTTTATGTTGGTTATATGAACATGATGATATGTTGATGGTTGTTATTGGCATAGTGTTGTTGGTTGAATGGTTGATACCATGATTGTGATGATAGTGTTGTTACTATGTTGATAATGACGTTTAGTCCTAGAATATGTTGTTAACTGGCTTAGGATTAATAGAACTAATCCCTAAATTTAATCGGCTAAAATTGATGTTGAACTCTGCCCAAAACAGTACTGTCGTGCATTGAGCACGCCCGTGCTCCCTGTTTGATTTCCGAAAATGGTTGCACAATCAGCACGACCGTGCAGAAGAGGAGCACGCCCGTGCAGCTGAGCACGACCGTGCTCAAAAGGAAGCACGACCGTGCTCCACTTAAGTGGCAGCACACCCGTGCTGGGGTTAAGCACGATCGTGCTCACCCCTCTGGACATAATCTGAGATTAAGGACTTAAAGAGGGGGTTTTTAACCCCAATCTCGCCAACGATGATGATGACATAGTTAATAAACGATGAAGGTTAGATCACTTAATTAAAGACTAATTAATATGGTTAAGTCGGTAACCGTTGGGTTATTGCACGTTGATGAGTTGTACCTTGGTGCTTTTGGTCAAGGGAATCTTGACCCAGTGGTTTGGGTCTAAGGTGTTGTTGATGTTGTACCTTGGTGGCCGAGAGTTTGCTCCAAGGGGGCCTTGACCCGGTTGGGTCTAAGGTGTTGCGGTTGATTCCGCTAAAGGTTTAAGTTTTGCGGTAGATTCCACTGTGGTCGATTCCGCTGAAGTCTTCGGGTGATTCCGTCGAAGCAAAGGAGGCGACGGTTGACCGTTGTTTGTTGTATGCTGCATGCATCATTGGAGATGTTGTTGTTGGTGGATGTTTGACATAGGGAGGTCATCCTAGAGTACGGCGATCTGGCCATCCACGGTAGGTTACCCAAGGTTTGGTAACCGTGCGCCCCTGTGACGAGGCATTCATTGGTTTGATGGGTTGGCTATCCAAGGAGTATATTCTCCAGCGTTGAGTAGATTGTCAATGTGAATTTTTAACTCCGAAGTTGTTCATCCCGAGTTAGTTTGGATCCACATGCATAACGGAGTAGCGGAGTAGTTGTTGCATTGCACCACATAGCATACTTGGTTGACATGATGTTGTTGATATTGATTTATGTTGGTATGTATATGTTGATGTATGTTATGATGATGCCATGCTGTTTGTTTTACCTTGCTTCCTATCTCCACGGCGTATATGTTTACATGATTCTTACTCCCCTCTTTCTGTTTGTTTGTTTGGCCTGATTGGCATCTTGCAGAGGATGACGAGCAGCCCGGAGAGGAGTGACTCTGAGGAGCTGCCACTCATAATTAGGGCCTTCCTTTGTTAGTTAGTTTGTTCAATTATTCCGAGGATTTTATTCCGGGACGGTTATACCAGCTCTGTTGTGACATCGGGTTGGGTTATGTTGTTTATCTTGGTTATGTTTTAGCGTTTTAAACTTGTTTTTATTTTCGCAATTTGAGAACTCTTTCATGTGAGACCTTTCTACCCATGGACAAATATTTTATTTTAAAGGTTTATTTTATTCAGTAAATGTATGTTTGGTTTATATCTTTGTCCTCTAATGCTTTATAACATGCTGGGTAGCAAGGTATCACAAATAGCAAAGATGGCTACTGTTAGAACTCTGATTTCCTTGGCTACCAAGTTGAATCGGTGGTTGTGGCAACTTGATGTGAAAAATGCATTTTCGTATGGTGAGTTGGACAAAGATATTTTCATGATGCAACCTGAAGGTTTTGTTTCAAATGGTCATCCCAACAATGTGTGCAAATTGAAAAAGGCACTATATTGACTCAAACAAGCTCCAAGAACTTAGTATGGGAAGATTCCACAATACTTTATGTTTTGTGGTTTCAAAGTTTCAGATGCAGACTCAAGCCTCTTCATCAAGAATGATTCAGATGCACGTATTGTTATTCTTTTATACGTTGATGATATGATTATAAGGAGAAGTGATGAAGAACATATTACAACTATCAGGGTCCAGTTCAAAATGTACATAACAAGCCCAAGTACCAGTCCAAGTCAAGTCTACACTAATCGGTTCAGATAGAGCTTGTACTAAAAGTTAATAGTTGAGATTGTACTACTAGTTAGTGACTGTACTATCAATTTGTTATTTCCAGCTAGACTTGTTAGTTATTATGTTAAGTAGTTAGTTTAGTTATTCTGTTAAGTAGTTAATTGTTCAGTTACTATAGTTAGCATTGAGTTCTCTAGGTGATTTACTCAGAGACTTTGCATTATAAATAGCATAGCTCTCTCACTTGTAATACTCAGTTCGAATAATGCAAATTAGTTCATCTTTCCTTGATTCCCATTCTGTATGCTTACACTGAGCTGCATAATAGTGATATGCTGAGATTTCACATGGTATCACAGAGGTTTTTTTTAGGAAATGGCCTATCATATTCCGCTGCCAATCCCATTTCCTTCTAGTTCTTGAACCTTTCTTCATCTTTCTTCTCTTGATTCCTTTCTTTCTTGCCAAGTCTTGCAATGGAAAATGTTGCAAATCTTGCATTGGATCTTTCGAATCCACTTTTCATGCACCCAAATGAGAATCCAGGTGCATCCATTGTTTCTAATACCTTGATTGGGAAAAATTATCGGGCCTGGTCTCGAGCCATGACCATGGCACTTCGATCCAAGAACAAGGTACCTTTCATTGATGGCCCCCTTCCAAAGCCAGATCGACAAGATCCCAATTTTGTTGCATGGGATAGATGCAACATCACAGTTCAGTCATGGTTAGTTCAATCTCTGGATCCTGAAATTGTTGAGAGTGTCATGTGGATGGACACTGCACTTGATATTTGGAATGAACTCAAGAAGATGTACTATCAAGCTGATGTTTCCAGAATTGCCACAGTGGAAGAAGAGGTGTATGATCTTAAGCAAGGTGATTCATCCACAACTTCTTGCTTTACTCAGTTGAAAACTCTCTGGCAAAAATTTGAGAATTTCAGGCCTATCCCTTCCTGCATTTGTGAAATTCAATGTACATGTCCTTTGATAAACATTGTCAAGTCCTATAGGGACAATGATTATGTAATTAGATTCCTAAGGGGATTAAATGAGCAGTACCCTGCTGTAAAGTCTCAAATCATGCTGATGAGACCACTGCCAGACATCAGTGATTCATTCTCTATGCTGATACAGCAAGAAGGAGAGCTGAATGGTTCATTTGACGAGTCCAAGATTCTAGCAGCAAGAGGTCAATCTCAGAGTAATTCAAATAGAAGCCAAGATTCAGGCTCTTACAACCGAGGAAGAGGTTCAGGAAAGGGAAAGGGATCTGGAAAATTCTGTTCTCACTGTGGAAAGAATGGCCATACTGTTGATGTAGGCTACAAGAAACATGGCTTCCCACCAAACTACAAGAGAAATGCAGCAATCAATAATTGTGTGAATTCAGATGATGATGATTAATATGACACTGCAAGCATGTCTTCTCATAGGTCTGTAGCTGAGTCATAAGGTCCAGGATTCACTCCAGCACAACACAAAGCATTGTTGGCTCTTCTTCAGCAATCGGACAAAACAGAATTTCACTCGACAAACCAGATGACCAGTTTGCCAAACCAATCTTCCAAAGTCAAAACCATAGGTATCATTTGTTCCTTAACCAATCATGTTAAACCAAAATGTTGGATTCTGGATACAGGAGCAACAGATCATGTCTATTATTCCATATCAGAATTCTAAACACTCAAAAAGATCAAACCAAGTGCAAGCTTCTGTTTCAAGCACTGTTTTCTTTTCCAAGAATCTTTATTTGACATATGTTTTATACATACCTCAATTCAATTTCAATCTTATATCCATTTCCAAACTTACAAAACCTTGAATTGTCATCTAATTTTTCTCAAAAATTCTTGTCAGATCATGGATTCCATTACCTTGAAGATGATTGGTGCTACTGATCTGAAGCAAGGCCTATATGCTATGAGCAATGAAAGTCAGAATAGATCCTCTTCATGTTCTTAACAATTTTTGTTCTTCTAGTTGTGATATCTGGCATCTTAGACTAGGTCATCCATCCCATGAAAAGTTAGGTTCTTTGAATAAAATGTATTCTTTCATAAAGTGTAATAAAGGCAAAGATCCATGTGATATTTGTCATTTTGCCAAACAAAAGAAGTTGGCATTTCCTATCAGTAATACTCATTCTGTAAGTCCTTTTGATTTAGTACATATGGATATTTGGGGACCAATTTCTGTTCCATCTGTTTTTGGCCATAGATATTTCCGTACAATTGTTGATGATAACACTAGACACACTTGGATTTATTTTATGAAGCTCAAATATGAAACTGCAAGTAACATCCACTCATTCGTAGAGTTAATTGAAACACAATTTCAAAAGAAAATCAAATGTATTCGGTCTAATAATGGTGCTGAATTCAAACTTCATAATCTCTATTCAAACAAAGGCATCATTCACCAAACTTCATGTGTGGAAACTCCACAACAAAATGGTGTTGTGGAAAGAAAACACCAACACATTCTAAACACTGCCCGAGCTCTAATTTTTCAATCTAGTCTCCCAAAATGTTTTTGGAATTGTGCAATTAAGCATGCTGTATATCTTATCAATAGACAACCTCTAACCTCAATCTCAAACAAGTCACCTTATGAATCTCTTTATCATGAACTGCCTGAATTAACACACCTTAAGGTCTTTGGTTCTCTATGCTTTGCAAGTACACTTACAGCTAATAGAAAGAAATTAGACCCTAGAGCTAGGAAGTGCATATATTTAGGTTAGCAAGGCAACACTAAAGGGTCAATTCTGTTTGACATGAAAACTAAAGAAACTTTTGTATCTAGGCATACCAAATTCTATGAGCATATCTTTCCTTTTTCTTGTGCCAAGAATGATACCTGCACTAATACATCTAGTCATGTTATTCCATCAATTGGTCCTTTAATACATGAACTGTCTGAGTTACCTATTCCTGACACACTTATAACTGCACCACTACAACGCCCTACAATATCAGATCAAGGTCAGGACAGTCATGAAATTCCTTTTGAAAATCAAGCAGAAAATCATATTGAATCCAATTTACCTAGAAGGTCCAACAGAACAAAGAAACCTCCTAACTATTTACAGGACTATCATTGCTCTCTGGCCACTTCAACAACAGCATCACTATCATCCTCAAAGGTTAAGTATCCCATCTCAAACTATATTTCGTATAACAATTTTTCTTCATCTCACAAGCACTTCACATTAGTTGTCCAAACCTCCATAGAACCACAAACTTTTGCAGAAGCTGTGAAATCTGATTGTTGGAGACAGGCTATCAAGGCAGAGTTGGATGCTATTGAGAAAAACCAGACCTGGTCACTCACTGCATTGCCTCATGACAAGAAGACAATTGGTTGCAAGTGGGTCTTTATGATCAAACATAGAGCAGATGACAACATATAGAGATATAAGGCAAGATTGGTGGCAAAAGGCTTCACACAAACTGCTGGCATAGACTATCTAGATACTTTCAGTCCCGTTGTAAAAATGACAACAGTTAGACTTCTTCTTTCCCTTGCTTCAAGTCTAAAGTGGCATCTCCATCAACTGGATGTCAACACAGCTTTCCTCCATGAAGACTTAGATGAAGAAGTGTACATGAAGGTGCCCCCTGGCCTAGAAGTATGTGATTCCAAACTTGTTTGCAAATTACAAAAGTCCTTATATGGACTAAAGAAGGCAAGTAGACAATGGAATGCAAACTTGACTCGAGTACTCACACACTTGGGATTTACACAGTCTAAGGCTGATTACTCACTCTTCACAAAGCAAACAGCAAATGGCTTCGCTATTGTTCTAGCATATGTGGATGATCTTCTGTTAGCAGGAAATGATTTGGATGAAATTCAGCTCATCAAGTCCACCTTGGGTGACAAATTTGGCATAAAAGATCTTGGTCAACCTAAACTCTTCCTTGCTTAGAGATTGCTAGGTCACAGAAAGGAATTGCTCTTTTTCAAAGAAAGTATGCCTTAGATTTGCTACATGATACATGACTATTAGCAACAAAGCCCTGTAGCACACCTATGGACTATGGAGTCAAGTTGCACAAAGAATCAGGAACTCCGTTATTTGATCCTACACAGTACAGAAGATTGCTTGGAAGGTTAATATATTTGACCAATACAAGACCAGATATCTCATATGCAGTAGGACATCTCAGTCAGTTTTTGGACTCACCAACAAACATCCACTATAATGCAGCACTCAGGGTACTCAAGTACATCAAAAATGCACCAGGAAAGGATCTGTTCTTCTCTGCTACATCAGACCTTAAACTCAAGGGTTTTATAGACTCATATTGGGGAGCATGTTTGGACACTTGAAGATCAATTTCAGGCCAATGTTTTTTTCTAGGAACTTCTCTAATTTCTTGGAAAAGTAAGAAGCAAAGCATTGTTTCCAGATCATCCTCAGAGGCTGAATACCAAGCCTTAGCACAAGCCAGTTGTGAGGGACAATGGCTATTGTACTTGCTACATGATCTTTTTCATATTTCACACACTGATCCTATCTCGATTTTTTTTGACAACCAATCAGCTTTGCACATAGCTGTAAATCCTGTATTCCATGAAAGGACAAAGCATATTGAGATGGATTGCCACCTTGTTAGAGATAAAGTTCAATCAGGAGTCCTACATTTACTTCCAGTTTCAACTCAGCATCAAGTTGCAGACATTTCGACAAAACCCCTTGCACCAGGTCCATTTACGAAGAATCATTTCAAGCTTGGTATGTTAGATATCCGTGATCCAGCTTGGGGGGTGGGGGGTGGGGGATATTACAACTATCAGGGTCCAGTTCAAAATGTACAGAACAAGCCCAAGTACCAGCCCAAGTCAAGTCTACACTAATCGGTTCAGATAGAGCTTGTACTAAAAGTTAATAGTTGAGATTGTACTACTAGTTAGTGACTGTACTATCAGTTTGTTATTTCCAGCTAGACTTTCGAATAATGAAAATTAGTTCAGCTTTCCTTGATTCCCATTCTGTATGCTTGCACTGAGCTACATAATGGTGATATGCTGAGATTTCACAGAATAGATAGCACAGTTGAGAAGGGAGCTTGCTATTCGTTTTGAAATGAAGAATTTAGGGGAAGCTAAATATTTCTTGGGACCGGAGATTGAGAAACTCATGGATGGATACTTTATTTCTCAGTCCAGGTACGCTAAAAATCTGTTAAATTAGTATCGAATGAATGAAGTAAAGGAGGCTGCAACTCCCATGGAAATTCATGTGAAACTGTTGAAGGGAGAAGGAAAATTAATGGAGAATCCAAATTGTACAGAAAATTGTCTGGAAGCATAACTTACTTAACTATCACCAGACCTGATATCGCATATTTTGTCAGTGTTATTTCACAATTTGTACAGGAACCATGAGTGCCTCAACGATAGCTGCAAAATGAATGCTAAGGTATGTGAAAAAGACAGAAGAATTTGGCCTGAAATATGGAAGAAACAAAGAAATGAAGTTGATAGGTTTCATAGATGCAAATTGGAATAGTGATACAAATGACAGGAGATCAACCTCAGGCCACAGTTTCTTGTTTGGTTCAACAGCTATTACATGGTGCAATATGAAACAAGCTATTGTTGCTCTTTCAAGCACAGAGGCAGAATACATGGCAGCCACCCTTGCAGCATAGGAAAGCATTTGGATAAAGAGCTTAGTTGGAGATTGTTAGAAATGGGGTATGGCCTGCAACAAAGAAAAATAAAACAAAGGTAATGCACAATCTCCAAGGCGTGTAGGAACACTAGGCTTTAGGTTCGATTCGCCCCCACCAATCTCTCCTCGCAGATTGGATGCAACAGGTGTAACCGGCGAATCCCCTTCATGATACAATGGAGTAATCTTAGTTTGATTTGCACACCCTAAACCAAGCGTATCGTCAATGGCAGTTTACAGAACAATAGTCTTCTTAACTCTCTCTGCGCACAAGGGAAAAAAAGGTGATTTGGAGTGAAGAATGATTGAGAGATTCTGAGATTTTTCATCTGTTTTCGCT
This sequence comes from Sophora flavescens, assembly GCA_030762895.1. Lineage (NCBI taxonomy): Eukaryota > Viridiplantae > Streptophyta > Magnoliopsida > Fabales > Fabaceae > Sophora > Sophora flavescens. Next base: position 49,658,181 of record CM061067.1, on the reverse strand, counting down.
GCATGCAGATGGTTATATTTATAGACCAACTCATGTCACTTGGTGAAACAAAACAACTTTTCCACCAACGGTCAAATACAACATTTAAGTAAAACTAACAGCAACCAAATGACACATCATGTCAATTGGCCTAGTGGCAAACGGTTGTTGATAAGTGTGATTTCACCTCATATTTGTTTATGCATGCATTTTCATATAGATTAGGCATTTTTAATTTGATTTTTGTTCATTTTTACCTTGGAACGGGTAAGGCGGTTTTGTGGTGTTGTTATGCAGTAATTAAGGATTAAATGCTCAAGATTAGCCATGATGGAGCTTGAATGAAGATGTGGCTTGAAAAGTGAAGAAACTGAGCCAAACAGAGTCCATCACGACCCAGCCGTGACAACCATCACGGCCGTGATCGAGTAGAGCTTAAAAGAAAGAATGGAAAAGTCAGAACTGGTCACAGCCAAGTCGTGATGTCCATCACGGCCGTGACATGTCAGTTGAACCATACCCTCACAGGCAGAATTGATCACGGCCTAGCCGTGATGAGCATCACGGCCGTGACAGACCAATCAGTGAAGCAGCGCCCAAGGCAGAATCCATCACGGCCGTGACGCGCAATATTTGGATCTCAAGAAACTAATTTTCATCTGAATTTGTATTTGATTGGGATTCAAATTACCCTAATCTATAAATAGGGCAATTAGACAGAGACTAAGAAGGCTTTTGGACTGCCACACTTAGGCAAAATTGATATTCTCTTCTCCTTCTTCTTCTCTTCTCTTAGACTTTATTTTATGTTGTTGTTAACCAAGCTTGTCATCACCATAGCAATGCTTGAGTAGTAGTTTTATTTCTAGGGATTGGGGCTATGCCCAAGATCTATTTTTATGTTGTGAACTGATGTTTTACCTTTGCTAATTTCGATTTTGCTTTAGATCTGATTTCTATTGTTTTAATTACTCGTAAATTTGATGGCCACTTATTTGCGTGTCGTAGATATTCTAAGGAGGAACCTAGCGGTGAACTTAGGTATCGGATCTATAGAATCAGACTTAGGACTTAAATCACGAGAGTTAGAAGCGGTCCTTTGAGGATTAACGAATTGTCACAAAGCGTAAAGGGTTCAATCTAAATTCAACTACCACGAGAGTAGGGGTTGGTTTAATTGGGCACGGTTTTTGTAACCCGAGAGGGAGCATTAACTAATTTAGGATAAATTCGCCTTCAAAGCAATTTAGATAATTAACAAGGGGTAGTCAATTTAGTAACATAAACAATCTTGTTGGTAACCCAATTCCAAGGAATCCCTTTAGATTTGAAAAACCCCAAATTGATTTACTTTTCTGTTTTAATTGATTGCAATTTTGAATTTGATTGCTACTTGATTCTTATTTCAAAAACCAAAACCGTTTCGAAATCCTTTTTATATAGTCCAGTTTAATCGATTTGATAATTAGTTGTGATTTGAGATCACAGTCCCTGTGGGATCGATATCTTTTTATTACTTGACGACGAATCAGGTACACTTGCCAGAGTCACGCGACATCAAGTTTTTGGCGCCGTTGCCGGGGACTGTGCTTTCTTGAATCTCAATTTAAATTTTAAAATTGATTTTTCTGGACTTTTTCTTTTTATTTAAATATTTATAAAAAAAATCTCATTTATCTCTTTTCCTTCTAGAGTATCTATCTCTCTATGTTTTTCTCTTTTATGCAAAGATCCCTAAGCCTTGAAAGCCTTATTGAGGTTGACCCCGAAAACTAAAGGACCTTTCATAGACGTAGGAGACTACAAAGAGAGAGAGAAAGGTTGATTCCCATTCCACTCATGGCTAATCTACCGGATACAAAGCCACTGAAGGACTACGCAGCCCCAAATGCGAGGGGTTTGTGAACTGGGATTGCTAGGCCAGAGATCGAGGCGGAGAACTACACTATACCTCCTATGCTAATTAGCATGATTAGGCAACATCAATTCGGAGGATTGCCCTCGGAGGACCCGACTGATCACGTGGAGGCATTCTTGGAGTTCACCGATGCAATAAGGATTCATGGTGCCCCGGTCGATGCTATACGCTTGAGGTTTTTACCCTCATCTCTAATTGTAAAAGCGAAAGCTTGGTTGAAGCAAGTGCCCGCTAACATGTTGTCGACTTAGGACCAACTGGAGCAGGCATTCTTGGAGAAATTCTTCCCTCCATCCAAGACGACTTACCTACGAACCCAGATCACCGACTTCTTTCAAAAGGACGGAGAATGCTTATTCGAAGCTTGGGATCGCTACAAGGGATTGCTGGAGTCTTGCCCACATCATGGACTCGAAAGGTGGTTGTTAGTGCACACCTTCTACAACGGATTGGACTACTCTTCGAAGGTGTCACTTGACTCAGCAGCTGGAGGAGCCTTTATGAACAGACCTCTTACTGAGGCATTCAATATCATTGAAAACGTAGCCACCAACTACCACCAATGGGGCTCGGAAAGAGGTAATAACCCGAAAAAGATTTCGGGGGGTAATTTTGAAATGAATAGCACTGATCTTATTATGTCTAAAATTGACTCCCTGAATAAACGATTTGATCAGCTTGAAAGAGCTAATGTGAGTTCAATATGTGCTACTAATATTGTTTGTGAGATTTGTGGAATGCAGGGACATGACATAATGGAGTGCCCACGAGGTATTGCCCATGGATTCGACGCTTCAGGGGAACAAGTGAACTCTTGTCACAACTTCTACGGCACGAACCCGAAGTCTCCAAACTATGTTCCCCCAAATTCTTACAACCAAGGAACGAAGAACATCCCTTACCTCTCCTACGTGAACTACAACAACACCTTGAACCACGAATTCCAAGAAGGCCAAGGTAATAGGAAACCCGCACCCGGGTATCCTCAGGTACAAAAGTCTAAACTTGAGTCTCTCTTGGAAAACTTTGTTGAAACTCAAACAAAACAAAATGAAGAGTTTAGGCAACAAGGTAGGGCAGTCAATGAGGCAATAAAAGAGGAGTTAGCATCTAAGGTAGATTACTTAGCCATCCATAATAAGATGTTAGAAACTCAGATTGCCCAACAAGCTAGTACATACTCTAGACCTAAGGGTACGTTTCCGAGACAACCCGAAGTTAATCCCAATGAACATTGTAATGCCATATACTTGAAGGATGATAAGCTTGGGGTAGCTGAAAAGGATGTGGAATGTGAGGAGTACATGAGCGAAGATGAAGAGTTAGAGCCAAAGTATGTCCCTCCACCACCGTACCAACCCCCAATACCTTTCCCACAAAGGTTGGTCAAGAAAAAGCAAGTAGAAACAGAAACTAAGAGCTTAATTGAGGAGCACAATGCAATGATAAAAACTAATATGCCTCATAAACTAAAAGATCCAGGTAGTTTCTCTATTGCTTGCTCAATTGGAGAAATGAAAATAGACCAAGCCTTATGTGACTTAGGAGCTAGTGCGAGTTTGATGCCGCTTACTATCTATGAGAGGTTAGGAGCCGAGAAATTGAGTCCATCCAAATTCTCTTTACAATGTACGGATGACTCAACTAAAACTCCTCTAGGCATACTAGAGAATATCCCCGTAAAGGTAGGAAAATTTTTCATTCCTACCGACTTCTTGGTATTGGATATGAACGGGAATTCTAAATTCCCTATCATTCTAGGAAGGTCATTCTTGGCCACAGCTAGAGCAATAGTAGACGTAAAGAATGGCAAGCTCTCTTTAAATGTAGAAGAAGGTAGGGTAGATTTTGATTTGACTAACTCATATAACAACCCTCCTTTTGAGAGTCATGTGTGCAGGGTCGATATAATGTCTCCAAAGGTGAAGGAAGAGCTCAACATGGAAGCAACTCCGAAGATTGGCATGACGAATGATGCACCCAAGGGTGATGAAGTTGGAATTACTCATCATGTGGAAATAAAACTTCCGTCGGGAGGAAGTAAGGCCATGAAACTTAGTGAAAAGAGCCAAGCGAAAGCACAATTGGCCATACGAACAAAATCGGCTCTTTTAAGGACTTCCATGGAAGAGAAGTGTTCTTGAACTTCTAGGCCCAACCAACCCCGGTTGATTGAAAGGAGTATGGTCAAGCTTAGGACCCTAAATAAGCGCTTCTTGGGAGGCAACCCAAGTTTTCTTTCCCTTTTCCATTTGTTTTTGAATTTTGTTTTTGAATAATCTGAGTAGATTAAGAGAAGAAAGATCACTGATTGATGGTTTTGCCAAGTGTTTTCAGGTTATGAAGGAAGGAAGAGCAAAAAGCCAAGGACAAATAAAGTCAGGAGTCATCACGCCCAGGCCGTGACGGTGGTCACGACCGTGATTAGCTAACCCAGAAGATCAGAAAGGATCACGGCCCAGCCGTGATATCCATCACAGGTGTGATGAGAAGGACCTTGAAGACCAGAATGCATCACGGCCTAGCCGCGATGGTTGTCACGGCCGTGACACATTTTCCAGCATCTCTTTGACCAGGCATGTGAGCCAGCACCCGCTACCACCTCGGTGAGTTGTTCCATTTTTCCCTTCTCTCTGACTTGATTATTTACATTGGGGACAATGTAAGTTTTTAAGCTTGGGGTAGGGGTATTTTTTGCAAATTTTTTGCATTTTTACATTTTTCATGTTGCATTCATATAGGCATGATTTTGCATAATCACATGATTAGATTGCCCCCTTGCTTAGATTATGCATCCAATTGTGAGAACTTGGTGCCAAATAAATTGAGACAGTGAATTTTTGAACCCAATTTTTTATTCTTGTGATAAGGCTAAAAATAAAAATGCTTGAGATGATCTTTTGATAGTTGATAATTAGCATGTGGTTCCTTAGATTTGTGTTTCTCACTGATTTTAAAATACTAAATGTGAGATTTTTGAGCCTAAAAGGGGTACTCACTAAATCTACCCCATTCCTTGTGGTCGAATGTTTTATTCCTCTTGGATTGTATTCTCTAGAACTTGACTTGAAACCGTTTTGAAACTTAAATTTTTTTGAAAACATATTTGAAAATGATTGAGGCACTAGGTGTTTTTCTGGCCTTCTGAGCTTTGATTGATTAAATGCTACCCCTTAGTTGCCCAATTTTGAGCCTAAAAGAATAAAATACTTTTCTTGGTACCTTGAAATAATTTGATGAATGATGGTTGGTATGGCACCTTCTAAAGTATTGCAAAAAAGGTAAAAAGGTAGTTTGAAAAATAAAATTGTGGGATGAGAAAGTTAGAAAATTATTTCTCTTGAATTGAAAATCTCCCCTTCTCCAAATAAATTAAATAAAATAAACAAAAAAAATGGAGAAGGGGATAACAAAAAGAAAGTGAGAAATAAAATAAAAAGAAAGAAAGGTGGAAAAGTGAACTAAAGCCCAAAAAGGTATTCTAGAAGGTTGTTATGCTCTACAATGTTTGATATTCTGTTTACCCTTCTTGAATTTACCCTTTCTTGATTTCCCCACCTAACAATTAATCCCATGGCCCCATTACAACCAAAGTAAAAGACCTCTTGATTCTTATGTGTTTTCATTAATAAAGTAGAGATTTGGTTATTAGTCAAGCTTATGGTAGGATATTTTCTTTGAGAAAATCGAGCGAATTGTCATATACCCTTAAACACTTGAGTGAGGTGAGAAGAGTGTCCGAATCAGTGAAAATATGAATTTAGGAAACCTAAGCTTCTAATTGGACTTGAAATTGATTGTCTCTTGGGTATTTATTGAATATGTCTGTTGCTTGGATTAGTTACTCGGGTTCTAGAATTCACTGTCCATGCTTTGATTGATTATCTTTTCCGGTCTTAGTTATTGCTTGAGGACAAGCAAAGTCTTAAGCTTGGGGTGATTTGATGAGTGTGATTTCTGAGACACCCCGTTGTGCCCCATTGTATTATTACATTAAATCCTTAATTAGTTATTTACTTAATCGCGCGCTTACTGTTGAAAATACGTATAAATTAAAACTTAATTAATAATTATATAACTTATACAAATATAGAACACACCAAACTATATTACATAATTACACATATAAGTATCCTTTATTTTACACAACTTGCTTATAACTAACTGAAACAAAACACCTTATGTGACTCACTGGCCTTAAACTAACTACGCCACATTATTAACATCAGTAGGTTGTTCTTCAACGTCAACTTCATACGGAACGTCGTTCAACTCTTCAACCATCTCCGTCTCATATGGGGTTCCATCCATCTCCTCCGTAACATAGTCGTCCATATGGTCTTCTAACGTACAAAATAGACAGACACCAAAAATACAGAAATAGGGAGATAAGAAACAGTTCTATCATCATAAGTGGAAAAGATTCATAGCATATAATACAATAATAGTCACAAACATGCATCATTCAAAATCAACAATCATCCTCAATTCAATATATCATCCTCTACCCTTCAACTCATGCAACTAGACCTTTATGCTGATGTGGCCACTACTACTCCTGTCACACATCCCTCGTTAGGGATGCCGATCGATCGCCCAAGTGACACGTTCCCCACGCCGGTGCACATTCTTATCCATGGTAAGAATGCTCATGCAAAGCAATGACACTATAGCTGCACTATATCGTCGGTGCACACCCTGATTCTCTCTCTCACTCTGTCAAGGGTGCTCATGCAAAGCAATGACACTATAGCTGCACAACCTAAATTCTAATTTGGAACGGTCCACGAGAACTTCGGACCTCGTGTATCTCAAATACACGGTTATGAACAACAATGCAACACATGATTCTCACTGACTTTTATCAATAACCACCTAGTACCTCAAGCTTTTCCTCATAACCTCCACTGACATTCTATATCACATAACTTCTATACCATAATAGCGAGGCACTTCTAATTCATATTCAAAACTCTCACCCAAACAGAATACCTCCGAGCAATATTTATCTTTCCTTAAAATCATCTAAGCATAGTATCAAACCCAGGCAGATCATGCATAACACATTAATCAACAGAATATTCAAACATCTCAATATCATATAAGGCAATTTATCATAACCAAATAATTAACAAAGTCAGACTCTGTCACGGCCTGGCCGTGATAGCCATCACGCCCGTGACAGACAACAAAGACAAGAATCCTACAACACAGAACCTGTCACGGCCTGGCCATGACAACCATCACGGCCGTGACAGACAGCAAACATCCTCAATATCATAATTATTCAAACACCAAAACAATACGTCACATGCAGATTTCACCTCAACCAGCGTATCACAAACAGTCAAAAATAAATAATTCAAACATCCTCAAATATGAATAATCAACCTAAGGCGATAAACCTACAATTCCCCAAATCGTCATTGGTTTTACGGAAAAGATTTCAATACGATTTTGGTATTGTCGATTACTCGACCACTAGTAGGGTTTAGGTCGCCCTACACCATTATTATAAATTATATACTACTTATCGATTCCGACGATGGAATGGTTCTTTCTCCCACCTGAGTTTGCACCGAAAACACGTACACAACGATCCTCGTTATCCCGCCACGAGTTAACACAATCGCCTTCAACCAAACAACATAATTATAATTAATCAACTAACACCCATCTATGACACTTTAGGGCTAGGTTCGGCCAAGACTTAAAAATAGGTTTAGGGTTATCTTCTTAATGTCATCTTTTGGATCCTAATTACTAGAGTCTTAATTAACATAGATTACTTATTACATGACTAAAATTTGAAACAAAATCCTCTAACCTTTAGGGTTAGGGTTTCGGCCAAGGGCTGACTTTTAGGGTTCAAAATCCTTAAAATTCCTAATCATGATTAGGTCATAGATTAATGATCCTTGATTAACCTAAATCATGGATTAGTGACTAAATAACTAAAGTTGAAACTCAAAACTTTCTAACTCTTTTATACATAGATTCGGCCTCAACATAATCTTAGGGTTAGGGTTCTTAGTTTAATAAACCAACTTGGATTTATTAATCATACATACTAATAGCTTGATTAACAAGATCATTAATGAAAACCATGAACAAAAACTCTACCAAACCTACTTTGATAGATTCGGCCAAGGCTAGGTTTTCAAGAAAGAAATTTTTGATTGCTTCATGCTCTTGGATTTAGATAGTAGACATGATATCTAGAAGATAGAAAGTAGTTTCATCATCATTAGATTTTCCTAGGATTTATTATGATTTTTCAAAGTTCTAGGGTTTGAAACTTGAAAATGATGAACCACCATGATATAAGTCTTGAATCAAGAAACTATCTAAAGAACATAGACATGATTTAAGACAAAGATTAGGATTTACCTCTTGAGAATCAATGATGAAGACAATCCAAGAACTTGCTTTGAGAAACTTAGAACTAAGAACTTAGAACTTTAGAGTTTTAGAAGACAAGTAGCCAAAGAACTAAATGAAAAATGAGAGAAAGGTATTTATAGTAGAAGTGGCGACATTTCAAGAAGGATCTAGATAAGATGAGTTGTCATGTTAAAAGGATTAAAGTGCAATTAAGTTCCAAGGACCAAATTGCAAAGATTCCAATAGTTGAAGGACTAGTTTGCAAATAGACAATAGAATGTCATGATGATGGGTTTAATCACATTAAATGCCATCTTATCCTTGACTTACTTGGCTGAATTTATGAGTGCAAAACAAGTTAAGAAAGTAGATAATTCAATGTATTAGAAGAATGAAGAAACTTGTAGACAAATCTAGGTTAAGTAGGAACCTTTAGAAAATTCTATAATTATCTTGACAATTCCAACTAAAATGGGCAGCCATAATTTACATGGGCTTTCGAAATGGGCTTGAACATTTGGGCTTGATTTCATTTTCTTATGGGTTGTGGGACCCACTTTGAAGATTTTGGCCTTTTAACATAAGATAGGAAAACTTGAATAGCTTTATGGACTCAATTATGGACTAACAAGATTTGGGCTTATAGGCCACGACCATTTAGGATTAGAAAAAGGGATTCTAGCCCAATCCACTTGAAAAAAAACAAAAAAACTAATTTAGGGACAAAAGGGTAATTTACAGAAAGTTCGGGGACTTAAAGTAAATTTCGAATTTTTCTATTTAACCCTGAAAAACCTTCTAGACTTAAAAATATGATTCATCCCATTGAATCATCTCAAAATCCTAAGATAAACCCTCTATCCACTCTTAGAAACTCTAATTTCCCTTCCGTCGTCTACCCGATTACGTGTTCCGCCTGAAAAACGTGAATTATTTTATTTTTTTTCTGAAAAAATTCTATCAATACAGAATCGTAGAAAATAAAATACTAAACTTAAGTCTTTCGTTCACGAATTAAAATTTGGTTTTCGAGCAAAGAAACTTTTCTTGTCAATAAAACACGAAAAAACCAGGCAGAAAGCTTCGTCTGAATTTTCAACCAAAAACTTCCCGTAACCTTATGAAAATAAGTATAACAAGGAAATGACCTTGGTTTATCCAAAATCATTTTCTAAGTCTCGGATAAAAATATATATTTATATATTTATTACCGATATTACAAAAATGACAAAAATCGGGGTGTTACATTACTACCCCACTTAAAAAAATTTCGTCCTCGAAATTTACATACTTGAAAAGATGTGGATATCGTTGTTGCATATCCGCTTCACGTTCCCAAGTAGCATCTCCAGTATTTTCATCCCATATGACCTTAACCAAAGGAATTTGTCTACCACGAAGCTCCTTAATCTCTTTATCTGCTATCCTTACAGGTGTAGAGCCTCATACTCTAGATTCTCTCGCAGTTGTATAGACTCGGACTCAATAACATGTGAAGGATCGGGATAATATTTTCTCAATCGAGACACGTGAAAGACGTCATGAAGGTTTGCTAGGTTAGGTGGTAAAGCAATATGATAAGCTCTTTGGACCAATCCTTCGAATAAACTGGAAAGGTCCGATGAATCTAGGAGTAAGTTTTCTAGTTTTGACAGCCACTGCCAATTCCGGTCTTCGGAGTGACTCTCAAAAACACGTGATCGCCCTCCCCGGAATTCTAAAGGTCTCCTTCTCTTGTTACTGTAGCTCCTTTGCCTATCCTGTGCTTCCTTCATCTTTTCCCTTATCTTCCTAACTTGTTCCGTAGTCCATTTGCACCACATCTGGATCCAAGACTTGATTTTCACCAATCTCATACCAACATAATGGTGTCCTACACTTCCTACCATACAAAGCCTCATATGGTGCCATCCCTATACTCTTTGTGAAAACTATTGTTGTAAGTAAATTCAATCAATGGCAAGAACTCATCCCAACTGCCAGTATGTTTCCAAAACACAAGCTCTTAAAAGGTCCTCCAATGATTGAATCGTCCTTTCTGACTGTCCATCTGTTTGGGGATGGTAAGCAGAACTCATCCTCAACTTGGTCCCTAAAGCATGATGCAACTGTTTCCAAAATCTAGATGTAAATCTAGGATCTCGATGCGAAACAATGCTCGATGGCACACCATGCAACCTAACAATTTCTTTGATGTAGATTTGGGTCAACTTCTCCAAACTATAACTTTCTCCCATAGGTAAGAAGTGAGCACACTTCGTCAACCGGTCAATGATAACCCAAATCGCATCATGTTTCTTAGGAGTTCGTGGTAGTCCAACCACAAAATCCATAGCTATGCTATCCCATTTCCATTCTGGGATATCTAATGATTGCAATAAACCAGCTGGCTTTTGATGTTCTATCTTAGCCTTCTGACACACTAGGCAAGATAAAACATACTCTGCTACCTCTTTCTTCATCCTTGTCCACCAAAACAATTTCTTGAGATCCTGATACATTTTAGTGGATCCAGGATGAATACTCAACTTACTCTTATGTGCTTCTTCTAATATCAACTTCCTAAGTTCTAAATCCTCAGACACGCATATTCTATCCCTAAACCTCGGTATACCATTTGTTCCTCTACTAAACTCAGAATTTTTACCTTCATCTATTCCTCTACTTATCTCCTGTAAATATGGATCCTGAGCCTGTTTATTCTTAAGATCTCTCATAAAATCACTACTAATAGTGATCATACCTAAGCAAATTTTATCCTCAACCAACTCCATTCCTAAGTTCAAATCTCTGAACTGCTCCAATAATTCCAACTCTTTAACCATCATTGCGGACACATGCAATGATTTCCTACTCAAGGCATCCGCTACTACATTCGCCTTCCCAGGATGGTATAGTAAATCAAACTCATAATCTTTGATAAACTCCATCCATCTTCGTTGTCTCATATTCAACTCCTTTTGGTCGAACAGATACTTCAGACTTTTATGGTCACTGTAAACATTAAATTTTGCTCCATAGAGAAAGTGTCGCCATATTTTTAATGCGAACACTATGGCTGCTAATTCCAAATCATGAGTCGGATATTTCCTCTCATGAATTCTCAATTGTCGGGAAGCATAAGCCACCACTCTTCCCTCTTGCATTAGAACACAACCTAAACCTTGGTATGACGCATCACAGTATACTTCAAACGGTCCTAATGGATCCGGTAAAGTCAACACAGGTGATGTGGTCAACCTTTCCTTCAGCTTTTGGAAACTCTGCTCACAATTGTCCGTCCATACAAAAGCTGTATTTTTCCTCGTCAACTGCGTCATAGGCAACGCAATCTTCGAGAAACCCTCTATAAACCTCCGATAATATCCAGCTAACCCTAGAAAGCTTCGTACTTCACTTACTGACTTAGGCCGTTCCCATTTAAGAATTGCCTCAACCTTTGCTTTGGATCTCTTGCTATACCTTCCTTGGTGATCACATGTCCTAGAAATTGGACTTCTTCCATCCAAAACTCACACTTGGAAAGTTTAGCATAAAGTCGCCTATCCTTCAAAACTTGCAGCACTATCCTTAAATGTTTCTCATGATCTTCCCAGTACGAGAATAAATAAGGATGTCGTCGATGAATACAACAACAAACTTATCAAGGTACGGTCTAAATATCCTGTTCATATAATCCATGAACACTTCTGGCGCGCATTAGTCACACCGAACGGCATAACTAAATACTCGTAATGTCCATACCTTGTTCTAAAAGCCGTTTTTAGTATATCTTCCTTCTTTACTCTAATCGATGGTATCCGGACCTCAAATCAATCTTTGAAAATATCTGCGGCTCCTTTCAATTGATCCATCGGATCATCTATCCTAGGCAAACGGATACTTATTCCTAATTGTTACCTTGTTTAATCTGTCTATAATCTGTGCATAACCTAGCACTTCCATCTTTCTTCTTAACAAACAACACTGGAGCTCCCCATGGTGAAACACTCGGCCTTATGAATTCTTTTCCCAACATATCATCCAATCTGTTTCTTGACTCCGCCAATTCTATAGGTGACATCCGATAGGGAGCCATAGATATAGGTCCTGTCCCTGGTACAAGATCTATGGTGAATTCCACTTCTCGTTACGGTGGTAAGCCTGGAACGTCGGGAGGGAAAACTTCGGAAACTCTCTCACGATAGGCATAGAATCTATACTAGGGGTCTCAATAGTTTCCACCGTGAACGACATCACATCACATCGAGAATCGTCACTCCTTATGGATACTCCTTCATTGGCGGTGACTATACTAGAAAGATCGAAGAAATGATAAGGTCTTACTAGAACAATCTAGCATTACATGGTTAGCTGAAAGCCAATCCATGCCAAGAATAACATCTATCTGTTGCATAGGCAAACAGACAAGGTCTACAATAAATGTTCTATCCTCAACAACTATAGGACACTGTAAACAAATAGACATAGTAGTCAAAGGATTACTAGTTGGAGTAGATATTGTAAGAGTATAAGGTAATTGAGAAACAGTTAATTTTAATTGATCCACACAATCATATGAAATAAATGAATGTGTAGCGCCTGAGTCAAATAACAAGTACGAGAGTCTACCAGCTATCAAACACATACCTTGTATAAGATCAGCAGATTGAGAGGATTCGGCTCCCTTCACGGTAAACACTCTTCCCGGTGGCACGAGGTCTTGCTCCCTGTTGCCCTGCTGATATAACTCCTCTCCCAGCTCCACCCCTATTGCCTCCATTTCCTCTTCCTGCAGCTATCGGTGGTCGCCTAGCCTGCTGTTTGCAATCTCGGGCCATATGACCTATTTTTCCACAATTAAAACAACCAGGTCGCTCCCTGCAGTCTCTAAGATAATGCGGTCCTCCACATCTGAAACAAGATAAACCTTGCTGCTGTTGACCAGTTCTAACCAACGATCTTGAGTCTTTGGTGTGTCTGCCTTTGGTCGGGCATACGGTCTCTGTCTCCATTGAGAGTTACTACCTCCTCGCCTCGAAAACCCGGTCGAGTAGGACCCCCACTCCTTAATTGTTTCTGCTCATTAGCTAGCCTCAGATCTAGACTTTCGATTGCACTGCATCGTTCCACTAGCTCTGGAAAACTCTGGATATCAAGAGATACTATAGCCCTCTGAAGTTCATGTCGGAGTCCCTCCTCAAACCTTCTACATTGCCAATCTTCATCTGGGAATCTCTGATAAAATTCAGAATACTTAATCAGAGCCTCGAATCGTGATGCATAATCACCAACAGTCATGTTGCCCTGTTTGAGACTCATGAATTCCCTTTCTTTCTCGCGTCGGACTAGACGCGGAAAATACTTCTCAAAAAGCGATCATCGAACAGCTGCCGATTGATAACTCGCCTTGACATCCAACAATCTTCGCTTGCCTCTCCACCAAGACTCTGCTCCTCCAGTTAGCATGAAAGCAAAGCATACGTCACTTTCCTATCTCTCTCTGCAGGCGCATGGTATCGAATATCTTTTCGATCTCTTGTATCCACCATTCTGCCTTTCTGGATCATAATCTCCTCGGAATTGAGGTGGCTTCCCTTTCGGAAAGTAGCCATTCCGGCATCCTCATCTGCTGCTGTGACTCTCCTTTGGTTCTCGTTGTTCTGTTGTTCTTTGTTCATCTGTAGCATCTCAAAGATTCTCTGCTGTGTTTGTAACAACAGAGCAAGTAACTATGTCTTTCATAGTATCTTGAGTCTCAGATGACTCTCCTCCACTTCCGGTATGATTATTTTCCACATTGTTAGCTCCCACAATTCTTTCGGGAGTTCTGTCATTACTGTCAATCAGACGTCCTTTTCCACGAGCCATGATTCTGTAAAAGAAATCATTTGCTCTTATCAGTATGACATATAATACCACATAGACAAGTATATAAATACCATATGCCACACTAATGTTATTTATCGCGTCGGATTCGGACACACTACCCAACTTCTAAGCATAGTTAAAATCCGATGTGGATTCAACTAGACACGGCCAGTAACAACTTCCTAGACCTCACAGTCCGATTAGAATCGAACTGCTCTGATACCACCAAATGAGACACCCCGTTGTGCCCCATTGTATTATTACATTAAATCCTTAATTAGTTATTTACTTAATCGCGCGCTTACTGTTGAAAATACGTATAAATTAAAACTTAATTAATAATTATATAACTTATACAAATATAGAACACACCAAACTATATTACATAATTACACATATAAGTATCCTTTATTTTACACAACTTGCTTATAACTAACTGAAACAAAACACCTTATGTGACTCACTGGCCTTAAACTAACTACGCCACATTATTAACATCAGTAGGTTGTTCTTCAACGTCAACTTCATACGGAACGTCGTTCAACTCTTCAACCATCTCCGTCTCATATGGGGTTCCATCCATCTCCTCCGTAACATAGTCGTCCATATGGTCTTCTAACGTACAAAATAGACAGACACCAAAAATACAGAAATAGGGAGATAAGAAACAGTTCTATCATCATAAGTGGAAAAGATTCATAGCATATAATACAATAATAGTCACAAACATGCATCATTCAAAATCAACAATCATCCTCAATTCAATATATCATCCTCTACCCTTCAACTCATGCAACTAGACCTTTATGCTGATGTGGCCACTACTACTCCTGTCACACATCCCTCGTTAGGGATGCCAGTCAGTCGCCCAAGTGACACGTTCCCCACACCGGTGCACATTCTTATCCATGGTAAGAATGCTCATGCAAAGCAATGACACTATAGCTGCACTATATCGTCGGTGCACACCCTGATTCTCTCTCTCACTCTGTCAAGGGTGCTCATGCAAAGCAATGACACTATAGCTGCACAACCTAAATTCTAATTTGGAACGGTCCACGAGAACTTCGGACCTCGTGTATCTCAAATACACGGTTATGAACAACAATGCAACACATGATTCTCACTGACTTTTATCAATAACCACCTAGTACCTCAAGCTTTTCCTCATAACCTCCACTGACATTCTATATCACATAACTTCTATACCATAATAGCGAGGCACTTCTAATTCATATTCAAAACTCTCACCCAAACAGAATACCTCCGAGCAATATTTATCTTTCCTTAAAATCATCTAAGCATAGTATCAAACCCAGGCAGATCATGCATAACACATTAATCAACAGAATATTCAAACATCTCAATATCATATAAGGCAATTTATCATAACCAAATAATTAACAAAGTCAGACTCTGTCACGGCCTGGCCGTGATAGCCATCACGGCCGTGACAGACAACAAAGACAAGAATCCTACAACACAGAACCTGTCACGGCCTGGCCATGACAACCATCACGCAGTGATGTGACAGACAACAAACATCCTCAATATCATAATTATTCAAACACCAAAACAATACGTCACATGCAGATTTCACCTCAACCCAGTATCACAAACAAGTCAAAAATAAATAATTCAAACATCCTCAAATATGAATAATCAACCTAAGGCGATAAACCTACAATTCCCCAAATCGTCATTGGTTTTACGGAAAAGATTTCAATACGATTTTGGTATTGTCGATTACTCGACCACTAGTAGGGTTTAGGTCGCCCTACACCATTATTATAAATTATATACTACTTATCGATTCCGACGATGGAATGGTTCTTTCTCCCACCTGAGTTTGCACCAAAACACGTACACAACGATCCTCGTTATCCCGCCACGAGTTAACACAATCACCTTCAACCAAACAACATAATTATAATTAATCAACTAACACCCATCTATGACACTTTAGGGCTAGGTTCGGCCAAGACTTAAAAATAGGTTTAGGGTTATCTTCTTAATGTCATCTTTTGGATCCTAATTACTAGAGTCTTAATTAACATAGATTACTTATTACATGACTAAAATTTGAAACAAAATCCTCTAACCTTTAGGGTTAGGGTTTCGGCCAAGGGCTGACTTTTAGGGTTCAAAATCCTTAAAATTCCTAATCATGATTAGGTCATAGATTAATGATCCTTGATTAACCTAAATCATGGATTAGTGACTAAATAACTAAAGTTGAAACTCAAAACTTTCTAACTCTTTTAAACATAGATTCGGCCTCAACATAATCTTAGGGTTAGGGTTCTTAGTTTAATAAAACAACTTGGATTTATTAATCATACATACTAATAGCTTGATTAACAAGATCATTAATGAAAACCATGAACAAAAACTCTACCAAACCTACTTTGATAGATTCGGCCAAGGCTAGGTTTTCAAGAAAGAAATTTTTGATTGCTTCATGCTCTTGGATTTAGATAGTAGACATGATATCTAGAAGATAGAAAGTAGTTTCATCATCATTAGATTTTCCTAGGATTTATTATGATTTTTCAAAGTTCTAGGGTTTGAAACTTGAAAATGATGAACCACCATGATATAAGTCTTGAATCAAGAAACTATCTAAAGAACATAGACATGATTTAAGACAAAGATTAGGATTTACCTCTTGAGAATCAATGATGAAGACAATCCAAGAACTTGCTTTGAGAAACTTAGAACTAAGAACTTAGAACTTTAGAGTTTTAGAAGACAAGTAGCCAAAGAACTAAATGAAAAATGAGAGAAAGGTATTTATAGTAGAAGTGGCGACATTTCAAGAAGGATCTAGATAAGATGAGTTGTCATGTTAAAAGGATTAAAGTGCAATTAAGTTCCAAGGACCAAATTGCAAAGATTCCAATAGTTGAAGGACTAGTTTGCAAATAGACAATAGAATGTCATGATGATGGGTTTAATCACATTAAATGCCATCTTATCCTTGACTTACTTGGCTGAATTTATGAGTGCAAAACAAGTTAAGAAAGTAGATAATTCAATGTATTAGAAGAATGAAGAAACTTGTAGACAAATCTAGGTTAAGTAGGAACCTTTAGAAAATTCTATAATTATCTTGACAATTCCAACTAAAATGGGCAGCCATAATTTACATGGGCTTTCGAAATGGGCTTGAACATTTGGGCTTGATTTCATTTTCTTATGGGTTGTGGGACCCACTTTGAAGATTTTGGCCTTTTAACATAAGATAGGAAAACTTGAATAGCTTTATGGACTCAATTATGGACTAACAAGATTTGGGCTTATAGGCCACGACCATTTAGGATTAGAAAAAGGGATTCTAGCCCAATCCACTTGAAAAAAACAAAAAAACTAATTTAGGGACAAAAGGGTAATTTACAGAAAGTTCAGGGACTTAACCGTAAATTTCGAAATTTTCTATTTAACCCTGAAAAACCTTCTAGACTTAAAAATATGATTCATCCCATTGAATCATCTCAAAATCCTAAGATAAACCCTCTATCCACTCTTAGAAACTCTAATTTCCCTTCCGTCGTCTACCCGATTACGTGTTCCGCCTGAAAAACGTGAATTATTTTATTTTTTTTCTGAAAAAATTCTATCAATACAGAATCGTAGAAAATAAAATACTAAACTTAAGTCTTTCGTTCACGAATTAAAATTTGGTTTTCTGAGCAGTAAACTTTTACTGTCAGCGAAAACACAGAAAACGGCAGACCGGCTTCCGTCTGAATTTTCAACCAAAAACTTCCCCGTAACCTTATGAAAATAAGTATAACAAGGAAATGACCTTGGTTTATCCAAAATCATTTTCTAAGTCTCGGATAAAAATATATATTTATATATTTATTACCGATATTACAAAACAGCAAAAATCGGGGTGTTACAATTTCACCTCATATTTGTTTATCATTTTGCATGCATTTTCATATAGCTTAGGCATTTTTAATTTGATTTTTGTTAATTTTTACCTTGGAACGGGTAAGGCGGTTTTGTGGTGTTGTTATACAGGTATTAAGGATTAAATGCTCAAGATTAGCCATGATGGAGCTTGCATGAAGATGGGGCTTGAAAAGTGAAGAAACTAAGCCAAACAGAGCCCATCACGACCCAGCCGTGACAACCATAACGGCCGTGATCGAGTAGAGCTTAAAAGAAAGAATGGAAAAGTCAGAACTGATCACATCCAAGCCATGATCCATCACGACCGTGACATGTCAGCTGAACCATACCCTCACAGGCAGAATTGATCACGGCCTAGCCGTGATGAGCATCACGGCCGTGACAGACCAATCAGTGAAGCAGCGCCCAAGGCAGAATCCGTCACGGTCTGGCCGTGATGGCCATCACGGCCTTGATGCGCAATATTTGGATCTAAAGAAATTGATTTTCATCTGAAGTTGTATTTGATTGGGATTCAAATTACCCTAATCTATAAATAGGGCAATTAGGCAGAGACTAAGAAGGCTTTTGGACTGCCACACTTAGGCAAAATTAGGATCCTCTTCTCCTTCTTCTTCTCTTCTCTTAGGCTTTATTTTATGTTGTTGTTAACCAAGCTTGTCATCACCATGGCAATGCTTGAGTAGTAGTTTTATTCCTAGGGATTGGAGCTATGCCCAATATTTGTTTTTATGTTGTGAATTGATGTTTTACCTTTGCTAATTTTGATTTTGCTTTAGATCTGATTTCTATTGTTTTAATTACTCATAAATTCGGTGGCCACTTATTTGCGTACCATAGATATTCTAAAGAGGAACCTAGCGGTGAACTTAGGTATCGGATCTATAGAATCAAACTTAGGACTTAAATTACGAGAGTTAGAAGCGGTCCTTCGAGGATTAACGAATTGTCACAAAGCGTAAAGGGTTCAATCTAAATTCAACTACCACGAGAGTAGGGGTTGGTTTAATTGGGCACGGTTTTTGTAACCCGAGAGGGAGCATTAACTAATTTAGGATAAATTCGCCTTCAAAGCAATTTAGATAATTAACAAGGGGTAGTCAATTTAGTAACATAAACAATCTTGTTGGTAACCCAATTCCTAGGAATCCCTTTAGATTTGAAAAACCCCAAATTGATTTACTTTTCTGTTTTAATTGATTGCAATTTTGAATTTGATTGCTACTTGATTCTTATTTCAAAAACCGAAGCCTTTTCGAAATCCTTTTTATATAGTCCAGTTTAATCGATTTGATAATTAGTTGTGATTTGAGATCACGGTCCCTGTGGGATCGATATCTTTTTATTACTTGGCTACGAATCCGGTACACTTGCCGGAGTCACGCGACATCAGTTGTGTCTCTTCAGCGTGAAGTATCGGGTTCGATTCTCACTGGTTACACGTTTTGCATTTTAAACGTTTTAAATAAAAATGGTCATATAAAAAACCAAATTGCAGGGGACAAGAGTCGAACCCGAACCAATAGGATAAGCCTTAAACGACACAACCACTGCACCCTGTAACAAGTTTATGAAAATCTTGCATCTTTAAATATATTTAACTATTGATAAAATGCAACTTTTCAATGATTTTGAAAATCTCTCACAATCCCCATCTATTTTCAAAATAAATCCAAATCCCATTATTCCGGAAATCGCATGCTTTAAAACAAAGGTATCTTAGGGATTTGAACCTTTGCTTAGTAAGCCATGGGTTTCACTCATCCCCGAATAATTTGGTAGACAAACTTTGAACCAAATATTCATTATAACAAGCGTGCATGACTTACACATGAAATCTCGGTACCATTGAACGACATGGTAGTGTGACACATTTGGTAAGGCCTTGTGTCGTGTATCCTTTTCATGAGAGCTTACAGAGTCAAGCCCAACTCTAAGAAGCGACCCCACTTCACTCTCATATAGGTGGACTTTAACAAAAGCACCCCTATAAGTTGGGCACCTCAACACATATATGCTATAGGTCCATTAAGAGCAAAAGCTCACCCTTTTCCTTTTGTCCTTATGGTATCCAAGTACTTTTAAACCTTGGGATGTATCTATTCGTTAAGTACTTGCAATCACTCTCATAGTGTACTTTGGCCACATTGAACTCAAGACTTGATGCTACTCAAGTGTGAGTTGAGTTTCCACAATTGGTGATCATGTAGATATGGGCTTGAGTCCCATCCCTAATGATGTTTTCAACACCATATCCCTTGTCAGTCCTTTCGTCAAAGGATCTGCAAGATTCCTCTCTGTTTTCACAAAGACTTTGGATATTACTCCATTTGTAATCAAATGTTTTACATAGCTATGTCTTAGCCCAATGTGCCTGGACTTTCCATTATAAACCTTACTATATGCCTTTGATAGTGTTGATTGACTATCACAATGTATGGATATTGGTGCTATTGGCTTTGGCCAAATTGGTATCTCATACATCAAATTTTTAAGCCATTCAGCTTCTTTGCTTCCTACTGCCAATGCTATGAATTCTGCAGCCATGGTGGAGTCAGCAATGCAAGTTTGTTTCTTGGATCCCCAAGAAATAGCACCCCCACCAAGTTTGAAAACCCAACCGCTTGTTGAAGCATGATCTTCTGTATAAGTCACCCAACTGGCATCCGTGTAACCTTCTAATACTGAAGGATACCCATTATAGTTCAAACTATAATTCATTGTCCCCTTCAAGTATTTCAATACTCTTCGGACAACATGCCAATGGTCTTTACTTGGATTACTTGTACACATACTTAGTCTCCCTACAGCATATGTAATGTCTGGTCTAGTAAGCATCTGATTACTTTTGTGTATTCAAGTTGTACTACTGGACAACCTTTATTTGGTACTAAATTAGTGTTATGATCAAAGGGAGTAACAACAGATTGACAATCAAATTCATTAAATTTCTTTAACACATTTTCTATATAATGAGATTGGGACAAACCTATGTTCTCGCCATCTCTTATTATTCTAATACCTAGTATCACATCGGCTTCCTCTAAGTCTTTCATATCAAAATTACTAGAGAGGAAACTCTTAGTTTTTTCCACCTCATCTAGATCAGTACCAAATATTAACATATCATCAACATATAAACAAATCATAACACCTTTTCCATTATGGAATTACTATAAATACACTTGTCAGATTCATTTATTTTATATCCATTAGCAAGCATAACTTGATCAAACTTTTGATGCCATTGTTTAGGAGCTTGTTTTAGTCCATACAATGCCTTATTCAATTTACACACCTTTTTTTCTTGACCATTAACCACAAACCCTTCAGGTTGTGACATATACACCTCTTCATCTAACTCCCCATTAAGAAATGTTGTTTTCACATCCATTTGATGAATGACAAACTTATAGATGGATGCAAGTGCCAATAGCACTCTAATTGAGGCAATTCTTGCCACATGTGCATATGTATCAAAATAGTCAATGCCCTCTTTTTGTGTAAATCCCTTAGCAACTAGTCTTGCCTTAAACTTATCTATGGTTCCATCTACCTTCATTTTCCTTTTGAAAATCCATTTACAACCTATAGGTTTGGAACCAGGTGGGAGGTCTACTAATTTCCACGTTTTATTCCCCATTATTGAGTCTATTTCTTCTTGTATAGCTTCCTTCCAAAAAGCGGCATCTTGAGACTTTATTGCCTCTTTGAATGTTTCTGGATCACTTTTTGTATTATAACATATTGGTCCCTAATTGTCTATGGACTCACTTGTTCCTTCAACATGGAACATGAAAAAGTCTGCTCCATAAGTTTCTCTTTCCTAGCTCTCTGACTTCTTCTAAGTTCTGAACTCTCTAAAATATTATTATTAAATACACTGGTTTCTAGATTATGTGCATCACTATGAATATTATTTTTGTGACTTGGAATTGAGTTAAACCTATCTTCTTGAAAGATAGCATCCCTAGTATGAATCTATAACCATGAGTCATTAGATTCTAAAGTATAATATGAGTCATTAGATTCTATAACCATGAATCTATATGCTTTGCTATTTTTAGCATAGCCCAGGAACACACATTCAATTCCCCTTTAACCTTTTTTTTTTTTTTTTGTTCAGGAACTTTTACTATTGCCCTACAACCCCAAACTTTGAAATAGTCAAGGTTGGGCTTTCTATTTTTCCAAAGTTCATATGGGGTTATTTTGTTCCTTTTGTTTGGAACTCTATTCAAAACATAACAAGCCGTCAACAAGGCTTCTCCCCAATAACCCTTTGCTAGACCAAAATATGATAAAATTGCATTTACCATTTCTTCTAATACCCTATTTTTCCTTTCAGCTATGCCATTTTGTTGTGGGGAATAAGGTGCGGTTGTTTGGTGAATTATTCCGGTAGACTCAAAGTAACTAGGGTTATAGAACTCTCCTCCTCTATCACTCCTAAAACATTTAATAAATGTTTCATGTTGAAGTTCTACTTCTGTTTTAAATATCTTAAATTTATCTAACACTTCACCCTTTGAATGCATTAAATACACATTGCAATATCTAGTACAATCATCTATGAATGTCACAAAATATTTTTTACCACCTATAGTGGGCCAACCATGTAAATCACATACATCAGAATGAATTAAATCTAACACTTTAGAATTTATTTCAACTCTAGGAAAAGGAAATCTAGTTATCTTAGTTAGCATACAAGTTGTACATGCATCCGAAATCCTACTTGTTTTAGGAATTAAACATGAATTCATCATTTCATCCATTTTCCTAAAATTCACATGTTCTAAACGAGAATGCCATAAATTTCAAGACTCAACAATATAAGCATAAATAAATCCATTATCATTAATAATATTGAGTTTGAACATATTCTCACAAAGGTATCCCTTTCCTACAAACATTCCTCCCTTAGAGAGAATAAACTTGTCTCCCTCAAACACACATTTGAACCCATACTTATTAAGTAACGGTACAGAAATTAAATTCTTCCTAACATCTGGTACATAATAAACATCTGTAAGAGTGACTACTTTTCCCGAAGTGAATTCTAGTTCCACCATCCCTTTACCTTTAACTTGGACAGTTGATGCATTTCCCATATATAGAACGGTTCCATCTTCTTCATTAATTGTCTTGAAGAGATCCTTGTTCTTACACACATGGCGAGTTGCACCGGAGTCAATCCACCATGATCCAACATCTTCTATCATGTTGATTTCGGAAATGACCGCAACAAGATTGTCCTTTGTTGCACTAGATTCCTTCTCTTTTTCCTTTTTCAGGAGATGACAATTCCTCTTGAAATATCCCGATTTTCCACAATAGAAACAACCATTTTTCTTTTTCTTTTTCTTTTTATTGTAGTCATTCTCATTATTGTTTTCATGAGATTTTCCAAATTCTCGATTCCTCTTTTTAGAGGACTTACCAGATTTCCCTTCCTCTACTACATGCACCTTCTCATGAACAAAATGTTCTTTAGTATCATCTTGTTTACGATACTCTTCTTCTAAACGAAGGTGATTACCCAATTGTTCAAGAGAAATGCCATCTTTCCGATGTTTAAGACTTCTTTTAAAGTCTTTCCATGAAAGAGGAAGTTTGTCAATGATTGAGGAGACAATGATGGTTTCATCCATGTGCATATTATGTTGTTTGTAGTTATTGATAATACGTTCAATTTCATGCATTTGTTCCATGATAGGCATACCATCAACCATTTTATAATTATTAAAACGACTAACAAGAAATTTCTTACTTGTTGCGTCCTCCATCATGTATCTTGCCTCAAGTTTCTCCCATAGTTCTTTGGAGGATCCCGCATTTTGATACATATCGAACAATGAGTCGGTCATGCCATTCAAAATATGCCCCATGCAAATGTAGTCATCATTAACCCACTTGTTCCTCTCACGAGTCTCATTGATGATCTCATCTTCTCTTTCCTCTGGTCTTGGTGTGTTCAACACATATGCCACCTTCAATGTTGTAAGAAGGAAATGCATCTTCTTTTGACAATGATGAAAGTTTATGCCTTCGAACCTCTCAAGTTTCATAAAGTCAGAAGTCATCTCCTTCAACGTTGCAGCCATTATTACAGAAATCGAACCTAAAGATTGTTAGAAATGGGGTATGACCTGCAACAAAGAAAAAGAAAACAAAGGTAATGCGCAATCTCCAAGGCGTGTAGGAACACTAGGCTTTAGGTTCGATTCGCCCCCACCAATCTCTCCTTGTAGATTGGATGCAACAGGTGTAATCGGCGAATCCCCTTCAGGATACAATGGAGTAACCTTGGTTTGGTTTGCACATCCTAAACCAAGTGTACCGTCAATGGCAGTTTACAGAACAATAGTCTTCTTAACTTTCTCTTCACACAAGGGAGAAAAAAAGGTGATTTGGAGTGAAAAATGATTGAGAGATTCTGAGATTTTTCGTCTGTTTTTGCTGCATGCAGATGGTTATATTTATAGACCAACTCATGTCACTTGGTGAAACAAAACAACTTTTCCACCAACGGTCAAATACAACATTTAAGTAAAACTAACAGCAACCAAATGACACAACGTGTCAATTGGTCTAGTGGCAAGCGGTTGTGTCTCTTCAGCGTGAAGTACCGGGTTCGATTCGGACAAGAGTCGAACCCGAACTAGTAGGATAAGCTTGAAACGACACAACCACTACATCCTATAACAAGTTTATGAAAATCGTGCATCTTTAAATATATTTAACTGTTGATAGAATGCAACCTTTCAATGATGTTGAAAATCTCTCGGAGTTATGTTACACAAAGTGGATTATTCAATGGAGCTCTTTTGCCATAATGAAAGTGCTATTAAATTATCATTAAATCCAGTATTTCACAAGCGTACCAAACATATAGAAATGTATTACCACTTTGTCAGAGAAAAGGTGCTGAATAAGGAGATTGAATTGAAGAATATTCATACAAAGGAGCAGCTGGCTAACATTTTCACAAAGGCACTGGAGAAACCATTATTTGATAAGTTTAGAGAAGGACTTGGACTTGTGAGAACGGAGCATGCACTAAAGGGTGTGTGACAAATAGTGCATGACAGAATAGCAAAGGTTAAGCAGTTAATGTGTCTATGGCTTAATATTTGGATAAATCAGTAGTTCCTGATTCATGCCATTCGAATAAGTTCCTGTTGCAACATATCAGATGAATATTCTGTCATTTACTTTTAGCCATAGTCTAGGAGCTGGTTTCCTTATTTTTAGCATTACTATTTGTTTTATCATAATTCCTTATAAAACCAGAAACTCTGCATTTGTATTTCTCAGTTCAGTTTTAAATAAATAAAATACAGATTGAGTTCTGGTACTCTGTTCCCATACTTGAAATATTCTTTCATTTGTTTTATCATAGTCCTTACGCGAATCATGTTCCATAAACAGGTTGCCACTTAGATTAACTTTACCTTATTGAAGGATAAATCATAAATGTGTAGTATCAGATAATGATATGTATTGGGTACTCTACATCACCCACAAGCAACAAATGAGACCCTTCTTCTATTACCATTGAACCAGCCTCGTTTGCCCTACTAAGGTGCTCACAAGGGCTTAGCTCAAATACAATTTGAGTCCTTTCCCCTGCATCAAGCAATACACTCTGAAAACCCACCAACTGTTTCACAGGACTCCCATTTCTCTGTTTTCCTGGCCTCATGAATAGCAACACAGGATGCCTCCCCACCATGCTTCCATGATTTTCAACTCCCACAGTGACTGAGACCAACATGCTTTGGCAAGTTTCTTCACCCAACTCAGAAACTAACTTGTACCTGATGGTTTCTGAATTTTCAACCATCAAATGAGTGGATGATTGATTGAAGTGAAGCTTGTGATGTGTAACAGAAACAAACTCATAGGAATATTTTGAGTAGCTTAGGCCAAAGCCAAATTCATACACCTTTGGCCCTTTGTAAAATCTGTAAGTTCTCCCTGGATAGCCTGACGACGGATCGGCTCGCATCCTCATGTCTGTCATTGGTACTTTAATGTAATCCTTTGGGTACCAAGTAACTGGTAGTTTTCCTCCTGCATTGCATTGATGAAAGAAAGCACCCCATTTGAGTAACAAACTTTAAAGCCATTATTTATATGTTTTTTTTCATTAGTTCATGGTATAATAATAATATTGCTGGAAAATAAAAGAAGTCTCATATAGAGTGGAAATGAGACAATTAAAGAGAATATAAAGCTTGAAGTGCACAAGTCCAAATTGTCTTGAACATTTCGGACAAAATTGCAACTCCCGAGCACACTCTCTTAAAAGACTACCTCACTCATCCACATTACAAATCAAGACTTTGATAATTGGTCACAAAATTTTAACAAATATAGAAGAAAAATCACCTGGGTTATGGTAACCAAAGATAATCTGTGCAAGAGCTATGCCTCCATGTTCCCCTGCATAACCAGCCCAAAGGATGCCTCCAATTTTGTTGTTATACTTGGCTGGAGTGATATCTACAGGACCTCCACAAAGTAGCACCAAAATAACTGGTCTCTTAGAAGCTTCAGCAACACTGTTGATGAGTTCCAGTTGCTTGCCTGGCAAGTCAAGGTGAACACGATCATGTCCTTCCCTCTCATCATCTTGATCCAACCCCATAATCAGCAGCACATAATCCGCATTTTTCGCAACTTCCACCGCCTGGTCTATTTGAGCAGTTGGACAATTTGATCCACCATCACAGCCAGGATGGTAAACGATGTTCTTAGCATAGTGCTGAAAACCTTGCAATAGCGACACATCGCTACAAGGAGGGCCGGCATAATTTCCTCGAAGAGTTGAAGAGGAAGCATTGGCATGGGGACCTATCATTGCTATGGAAATACTACTGGGGTTTGTTTTTGGAAGTGGTAGAAGTGCATTAGAGTTCTTCAAAAGGACAATGCCATTTCTTGCAGCTTCAAGAGCTAGATACTGGTGCTTTTTAGAACACACATTTTTGGGGCCAATCAAGCCAAATGAGAGCTTGGTTGGGTTTCCATCAAATAGGCCTAGCCTTATTCTAATAGAAAACAGATTGTGAAGGGCACGGTCTATTTGAGATATAGGTAGTTTTTTCTGCAAAACTGCTGATTTAGCATGGTCTGATAAATAACTACCACATTCAACATCCATCCCTGCAAATTTGAAAGGAAAAAACACAATCATCATGATCATAGCATTATACGTAAGTACATAACAGAATTCAGAAAGTAGTGTTTTTTTTTGTGTGGGTAAACTACACTAGCCCTGTTTTTTTATAGTTCACATGTTTTCTAATTGAATATTCTAATGTTGATTCCATGAAATCTATAAAAGAATTATACAGTACTTAAATTTTAATCTGCATGCATCCAAGAGAGAAAAATATAAAACACTGACCACTAACTAACACAGACACATGTAATAAAGGACTTTGTCAGTTGAATTAGAAGTATAGAAATTGGCACGTATTCATATTACATATTTTCGTATACACTCCAGCAAGTACAATTTGTCATTTCTTGTCACCTAAAATTACAATTTATAATTTAGACATAAAAGCAATCACACACCGAGAAACAGATTGCTTAATGTCATAACTCTTTACACATTATAGCAATTGTTGTTTTTAAATGTCAGTCTAACTAGTCATAGGTGTAGATTTATTAATTTAATGAACCTTAGTGAGTAGGTGTGTGGTCACCGTCTCACTAGTCACTAGTAATAGGACCACCCAAAGTCCTTGTATCTGTCATGACAGTGACACGCGATCCCAGTTGCTTTAATGTGTTTCAGCCAAGTTGGTAGCGGTGCTCTACTTAAATTATGATCCAAAAATGGGTTTTACAGAGAAAGAAGGTGAATTCCCAATCGCTATAATGAGATCTCTCATCAAATTAGCTTCAGAAATATTTAAACAATTGATATCATGTCCAAAATATATTATTTAACAAAAAAAAAATCCCACTTAACAATATATTCGTGCAATTTAGTTAGATACAAATTAAGAAAGAATACCCATCCTGGGTTGGGCTAAGGTACACCATCCATATTTTTCACCACCCACTACACCACCTATATGTGGCAAATTTTGGACCAATCAAATTGCCACATGGGTTTAGTCAAAATTTCAAACTTTCTAGTTGTATTTCTACTGCAATCAAATATATGAATACAATATATTGTAGTATAGTATATGTACTCTTTGTATTCTCAAATTTAACCCATATTAAAATAATATTTTTTTGATTAAAAAAACTGATTATATTGCAAAATAATATTTTAATATGAATTAAAATAATGTTCGTTGTCAATAATATTTTACAATATAATCAGATTTTTTTAATCAAAAAACATTATTTTAATGAGTTAAATTTGCAGATACGAAAAACACATATATTATACTACAATATAATGTATTCATATAGTTTGACTACAGTATAATACAACTAGAAAGTTTGAAATTTGACCAACCTATATGGCAATTTGATTGGCCCAAAATTTGCCACATGGGTGGTGTAAAATATGGGTGGTGCACCATAACCTAACCCATCCTCTATAAGTATCTTAATATCTTTTATTTGTCATAGTTAATCAAAAGAGAATACAATTTCTGATTGAAAATAAAATTGCGAAATGTTTCAAAAATATAAGGGAAGCGATTATAATAGTTTATTTCTTTTAGTTGTAGAAAACATTTTTTTTTGGTTCTCTTCTTTTTTTGCATTGTTAACCTTATGTCAGGATTCAGGAGCAAGGTTCGGGCCCAATTGTAGACTAAAGAGATTAGGCTAGTTTCAAGTGTGATTTTTATCTTAAACTGTAAACCAATAGGCTAGCCCAATGCTTGACCCAAAAACAGTCTTGGTTTGGAAGTGAGTCCATTTATGCCTCATGAGATTTAATTCTGATTTCTATTAATTATTATACGTGTATAACTATAAAGTACAAATAATTTAATGTTTAAGGGCGTCACTGTCGTAGTGACGTTGTACGAAAGAAAAAAGCTCGGTGTGGCACAGCTGGGTGAAAAGCCACTTGAAACAAAGTCTTCTTTGAGGGCTCACAATTTGATTGTAAATTGAGAGAAATAAAGACATAGGAACGAAAAAGAATGAGGAGGAATAAGAGTTGAAATATTAGGTGAACATATAGGTGAACATATATGTATATAAATATAGATATAGATAGAAGGAACAGAGGAGAAGAGAGTGAGAGACATGAGTAGTGGCAGCCAATTGGAAATGTGGGCCAAGCCATGTGACCTTTTGCTGTCAAATAGGCTGAAGTGGATAATATTCGAGGCTATGAAACCGACAATAGTTAAGTGACAAAAGCTTCATGCATAAGGAAAATAAAATTAGGTGATTATTATTACCCTTTGCACCTAGTGATCTCAATCAATTATAATCCAAGATTTAAGAGTACGATGATGATGATGATGATGATCACATAAAGCAAAGGAACAATAGGGTTAGGTCCCACTATACCAGCCCGAAGAACATCGGCTACAGCATCCTCTGGTGATTTTGCATATCCTTGCTGCTCATGTATGATGGAGACTGCATTACAATCTGACGTAATGTACCTGATCACCCAAAATTGTTCAAGGAATTAAGAACTAGCCATTGCTTTCAAAAGAGAGAAACAAAGAAAGTAATTAATTAATCACCCATGGAAATCCCATTGTTTTCTGACGGTTTTGGTTAAGAGATTGAAATCTGCACAATTTGGGACCCCATTGACACGGTTGTAAGCACACATTATCCCACTAGCTCGTCCTTGCACCACGCAACTCTGAAATGGAGGCTGATATGTGTCCGCTAAATCTTGCAAAGTAACCTGAATCATAATGTATAAAGGCCAATTCAGAAAATGGCAAAAAACAGAAAAGGGTAAGTGGGTAACATATATATAGTATATCACACCAACCATTCATCTCCATATCTGACACTATATTTCTCAAATGAGCAAAGATATTTGAACACACGATTTGGAGACACTGTAGAGCTTATGAGTATCTTGGGAGTGATGAAATACAGGAGGAGGAGTAAAACTTTTATACGGTGTTGGACACCATTTTTATGTCCAAATATTATTACTCTTCTCAAATAATTTGCAAATTAAAGACCCAACATAGCAAAAATATTCCACCAATAATCCGGAGTCCTTGTATAAAGGTGAGAATCAATTACAACATTTTTTTGATAAAAGACCATTGGCATGCAAAGACATCACGATAGGGAAAGGAATTCACAACTATGTTGGCACCCCAGATCCTGACTATCATATGGAGCACACCTAATGTTCAATTACAACATAAAGCATAGAATTCATACACATCGTTGTTTTTCACATATATAGTTAATTTCATAAGTAAAGCACTTGGTATAGTACAACTATACAAAGAATCCAATGCAGGACAAGACACCAACATTAAAAGTTGGAAACCTTGGTAGGCATCACATTGCTCCAAAAGTAATGCAAACTGAAAGAATAGGTGAAATTCACTTACATGAGCATCGAAGACAAAGCGATTTACACCCTTCCAATTGTCCAAATCATAGGCAGTAAAATGCTTGCAACAAGCTGAAGCTTGAAGATGGCCCCTCAACTTCCCTCCATGAAAGGAATCCCCTTGAAGTCCTCTTACAAAATACACAGCATAAGTGGAAGTCAACAATGGGTCTTCCCCAGCTGTTTCTTGTCCTCTGCCCCATCTTGGATCCCTGAAGATGTTAATGTTAGGAGCCCAGAACGTCATTCCCATAGCTTGCCCACCATTGTACATTGCTCTCCCTTCAACTCCAATGGCCTTCACTCCAATTCACACACACCCCAATATAACAATCAAAAGAAAAATCAGCATAACTGACCAAATATATGAACTTTACTACAATTCAATGAAAATCTTACAATACCCTTGAATAGGATGTTGCTTAATTGCTTATTTAATAAGTTTTTCGCTAAAAACAACTTATTTTTATAAAAAACTTGAAAGAATGCTACCATGAAGACATTGATTAAGTAACCAATGGGAAATGATTCATTCAATATTTTGATAAGTGTCATATTTAGTTTTTCAATAAAAACTTGCTTTTATTGAATTCTTAAGCAATTGTACACTGGTTAACAAGACTAATAAACTTATTACCATAAATCAAAATGAGCCTATAAACTACTTTTACAAATTATTTAAGTAAGTTTGTTTTCATAAACAATTGTAGCTTTCTATAACTTATTACAAAGGCACTCTAATTCCATTATATAGAAAGATCGAGTGAGTGACTCAGTGATTCACATACCTGACCGATTCGGTACCATAGGTGAGGGTCAAAGGAAGCTGCAGTGAGGATGACTTGAGGGAAGCTAGTTGCAGATGAGATGTTGCCATTAAAATTGATGCCACGACTAAATGCAACGCCATGCAGTGCTTCATTCCACCACTCGTAACTTGGGATACCGAGTCTGGGAATCGGAGGGGCTGAGTTAACGAGTTGGGAGAGTTTCTCGTCCAATGTGAGTCTGGAGACAAGGTCTTTGGTTCTTTCACGTATGGAGAGCTTGGGGTTGCAGAAAGGGTAGGATCTTGTGGACGGGTTGGACCAGTCGCAAGCAAAAAGTGGTAGTGGTGGTGGTGATAGCTGGGCATGGAGAGTGAAGAAAAAGATGGAGAGAAGGGTAAAAATGGTAAAGGGTGGTGAGAGGGCCATAGTGTGAAACTGATGTTTTGATTGGAAATTGGAACTGCACAACATTTTATAAAGACGCTACCTGTCACCTGTGCTTATCTGCTTAGTGACCATCTTTGGTTGTACCTTTTGCTCCTGCAAATGTGCCTTTTTTATGGCACTTCTGTAAAAAGAAAAGAAAACTGCATCAAACTTAAAATGAGGAAAAAGATGCTGTGATCAATCAAACGTAAGTTTGCAAGGGTAAAAGCAAACACGTACTATTGTTTTTTATTAAAAAAAAATTGTGGAAGACTAAAATTCTAAACTATTATTTTTATTTTTTTAACCATATTATAAATATGAAATATATATAATTATCAGGTTTGAGTCCCTAAAACTATTACTCTTCTCGGTCTACAATATAAAACAAATGTGTCATTTTTCTTGATCCAAAATATAAGAAATATGTATCAATTTTTATACATATTAAATATTAATTTCCAATATTACCCTTATTAATTAATGTGATTAATTATATGCCATCAGAATATTAATTAAAATTATAAAGAGTGTTTTTAGAAATTTATATAAATATTAATTACAATTAACTCATTCCAATATATTTTCTTGATCCGTATATTTTAGGGTTTTGTTTCTTATATCATCGATGGGAGGGAGTATTTGTTATTGGTTAATTTTGTTTCTCTTTTTTGTAATTTTTTAATTTTTAATCAATTAATTAATGAACTGTTGGATTTTGTAGAGGACCGGTTAAGATCCTCACTCCATTGGTTGAAGTACTTTAGCGGTGTCCGTTTTGATGGCAACGGTAGTAGAGAACTAGAGATGTTACAGTCTAGTAATTCACAATTAGTGGATGGCATTGAGTAAGTAGGGACAACAAGTCAACAACTCAATAAGTAGGTTTTAATTGTAATTTGCCTTCGGAGAAATAATTGATAGAGGACTTGCCTACTCATTCTCATGTTCAGGTACACAAGGTTTAGCATCCGTTGCAATGATAGTTATATACATATTTCATGTCCAATATTATATATATATATATATATATACTTATTTATAATTATTTATTTTTTTCGTCATATATATTTAACACTTTAAAATAATCTATCCCATATGATATCTACCATAGATATCCCAAAAATATATACAATTATTATTTCTAGAGCAACAATGATCACATTCTCATGTTAGGATATGACGCAAGTTCGAGCAAGAATTGATTAATGTGATGTTATTAATTGACCCAAATGCCATGAACCTAGTGAAATGTAAGTATTGTCTAAACTAAATGACTGACAAGATACTAATTTGATACAAAAAAAAGATATGTCCAACAATACAGCTCATCCATCAAACATAGCAAGTTTCAACTTGGCCAGAAGTCACATCATTCTTTTCTACAAGGGTTAATAATGTATGTTAAAATGGATTGAGATCCTTTTTGAAGTTTATAAAAAACACAATATCTCAAATGAGAAATGATTCCTCCTAGGATAGAGTTTCCCTATTTTAAAAGTGTGTCCCTGTTTCATTTATTTAGATTAGATTAAGTCATGTGATTTTAAAAAAAATTAATTATAATAAATAATATAATTAATTTTTTAAATAATACAATCTAAGTGGGTGGGAAAAAAAATAACAATCCTTTTAAAATAGGTTAGTTCTATCTTTCATTTTATAGCAAAAAAGAATATAATTATAAAAACAACTTAATACATACTGCTAATCATTTCTAATAAAATAAAATAAAATAAAATATATGCATACACATGGCCGGGGATACAGTAAGACAATTGCGTAGGCCGCAAATTAATTCCCTCTATTGTTGTATACATTATTATTAATTATTATTGATAATTTCCAAAGTTAGCTAATAATTATTCAAAATTATTTATATTTTCTCTTCAAAAAATTTCCACTTTCTCGTTCTCTTCTCTCTTTTCTTTCATATTTTCATATTCTTTTGAAGTGAGTTTTCAAAAGGGATAATTGACACAAAATTGTATTTCATCATTTCTATTATTTTTTTCCTATTTATTCTGCAACATCTATTTTATTTATATTTTTATAGTTGCTTTTCTTATTTTATTTTTTATACTTTGTAGCAATAAAAAATTCCAAATAAAAAACATGATACTGATTTTGAAAAAATTGAAAAATTAATTCAATCTTAACATGGTGTTGTTGATAAATTTATTATTATTCATAAACAAAATAAATAACTCACAACTCAAAAAATTATAAAAAATAATATGATGATTGATATTTTATATTACATTAAAACTCTCTAATAAATTTTTTATCTAAGATCTCACAATTTCTAAATACGGCCTGACCACACATAATTCATTTTTTTTATAACAAAAGGGGAAAATAAAAACTACACGGAAAAGGGGGTTAGAGGATTAGAAGCCCTAATATCTAGTTGAAGCAGCAACTCAAGTGCTGACCAAGGAGAATCAATGGTTGAGAGCTGGAAAGGTCGAATGGCCTCTCTGAGCAAGGGCATCCGCACGTCTGTTCGCAGATTCGATGAGCACGAACCATTTCCACATTCCAAACCGTTCTACGCATAAGGTTGAGAATGTCACCAAGAAGCACTCTGATAGCTGGATTAGCCGAGAATCTTGAAAGAATAGACTCCACCGCCACCTTAGAATCAGCCTCCACAATGATCTTTGGAATCAATAGGTCTCTAGCAACTTTTAGCCCAAAAAATATGCTCCACATTTATGCCCATAGAGCATTACTTGAGGTAATTTTACAGTGAAACCCCTTCACAAATGATTCATCTGAATTTCTAAGTATTCCTCCACCAGCTGTATTGCTCCCTCCGAGATACAAAATCCTGATGTAAAAAAAACATATTTTGTACCAGTGTTTATCCTAGACGATTGATCGGATCGATTGAATTGGCTCCTAGATATTTGCGGATTAGTAATATTACTAGCTATGAAGTGAGCCTGGTTGCGTATTGAAGACCAGAGACCTTCCCCAACATTGGATTGGTTAGAGAACACCAAGGTATTCATATCTCTCCACAAAGCCCAGCAAGCCACACCAAACACTAAGCTCCATTTCCAGTGAGACAAGCCAATATAATTTTGTGAAATATTCCACTCCAGGCAGCTCATTTTTGAACTCTAGAAGATTCAAGTTTGAAGAAAAATAGTTGTTTCATAATTTGTGATGAAATTGCATACTTTGCACGTTTTTAGATGAATTTATTTTGTGTTCAAAATAATTTGTAACGAAAGTATTATAAAAAAAATCCATTTTTGAACAATGATTATTTCATAAGAAATAATCAAATCCGAGCACAAGACCTGAGAATATCATACAAAAAGTTTAAGTCCAATTTTGTTGTATTTAGTAACTTATACAGAAAGTTACGAGAAACATATGAGTAATTATTTATATAAATAATAGTATGATTTTAACTAGACTTCCACGAATTGCATTTTTCAAATTGAAAAATACTATTTGTTCAACTTTGTTGACATTAAAAATATCTTAGAGCATAATATAAAAAAAATATCTTAGAGTAATATTAGCCATATATTCTTTTTAATATTTTCTTTCTTTATTATTGGATGGAATCTATATAAAAAAAACCCATTAAATAAAGGGCAAATTTGTCTGATTTAGTAATCTTTACATGAAATTCATATAATAATAAAGAATGTGTTAAAAAAATGTGATTATCATTTACTTGATACCCAATAAATGGTAAAGTATTTATTATGGCAGGGTAGATTATTTATCATACTGGATTTCTTAAGCATTATGTTAAGTGTTTGACTCCTGCCATGTTTATGGAAAAATGCCTTATTGAAAAAAGCAAAACTCACTTCGGTGATCTCTACATATCGAAATGAGTGTAGCAATAAAAAAAATTGGGAAGTAAGATTTAAAATCATCACCACTTTATACATAGAAATTCGGAAACCACGTTAATTTCAAGCACCAAATTTATAAAAACTAAACTTATAACATAAAAGTCTGAAAATGATTTTACATCTCTAACTATAACATTATACTACAATTAAAATCTTAAACCAGTTTCCCTTTCCTTCCAAGTCTTCGTAGTAATCTTATAGAGGAGGTGTTTATTTATATAAAGAGGAGGTAATTTGTCAGAAAGTAAAACCAAAACAAAGGAAGTAAATGTGTCTACCAAAATGCAAGATCTTCAAGAATTGGGCTTCCCTCTTGTAAAAAAAAAAAAAAAGAATTGGGCTTCCCCTGATAGTTGAATTCTTATCCCGCATCTGACCCATAGTTTTAAACTTTTTGTTCAATGAATGGGTTTGCTTTGGAGTGAGTGCGGCCTTTTCAAACCGGAAGATGGATGCAATTCTGGCCCATCTGACTCTGAGCCACTTCGGCCTCCTGGCTTAAGAACCTCTCTCTATTTCGATGGTACGAAAAGTCGAAAACCATAGCTAGTATAATTACGAGCATGTTTTTTTATTATTCGTGTTTGTATACTCTTGTTCAAGTCGTTTATTTATAGCTTTTCTGTTAGTGTGAAAATTCGTTTATTCATCTCTACCAAAAAAAAAAAAAAAATCGTTTATTCATAATTAAACCTATATAAAGTGACGCTATTATTTCTAAGATTAACCAGCTGTAGCTAAATATATGAAATATATAACTAGCGCTTATTATCAAAAATAATTTTTGGAACCTATTTATAAAGAATTAGTTTCTTAACTACTGTAATATTTTTACGTGCAGTAATAAATTTTCTACTTCTATATCAATAACAAAATAGGTAGATTGGTCTTATATATTTATTTTATTTTTTATATTGATCCTATAATTTTTTATTTTTCAAATTGATTCTACACGTTCTGTTCCGTTTCCAAGTTAGTTATTTCCGTCAATTTTGACCTAACGTGACAATCACCTTAATCCGACACATGAGTTTTGATCTAACTCCATAAGACTGAAATTGACGAAAAAGATTAATATGGAAACGGAACGGAACGTGTAGGACCAATTTGAAAAATAAAAAACTTATATGATCAATATGAAATATAAAATAAATGTATAGGACCAATCTACCCATTTTGCCTACAACAATATTTTTTGAACACAAAGATGTCTCCTTTGATTTTTTATATATTTTAAAAGTACGTGTATATAAAAATGATAAAAAATAAATAAAATATAAAAATAAACATATATAATATCACATATAATATCTATACTTATGTGTTCAAATATCTCTTTTGCCCATGTCAAATTATGAACCAAAAAAAAAAAAATACTGTCTCCAACTGTTAGTTAGGGTCTCGGTCTTCTGAGATCTTTTGCCCACAACTGCCACGATTGAGAGGTTGCTAGTAATGAGTAATGACACACATTCTTATCTCTTTTGAATAAAAGATCCTTGCAGAGTCAAGGACCCAAGGTAGTTAGATAAGTAGATAATGAAAATTAAACAAATTAGACTGATGATGGAGCTAGACCAGTTCTTCTATCAAGACAGTTACCTTTGACATGACATCTTTTTTTTTTAACCCGGATATCTCCGTTTGAGAGATCCCTTGAATTACTGAAATTCATTTATGGGGTTGACCTCTCCCAATAAACACTCTTTCATACACATGAGTCAGGAATCGAACCCCTGACTACGTGCTTAAGAGACTCAACTATCTACAAACTGTATCACACCATATTGATTGACATGACAGCTTTAAAACTATCAAAGCCAAATTAATTAAGTTACCTTATCTAATGAATTGTCTTTTTCGTTATTATAACATTATAATAATTCGGCAGTTGGCAGTACTTTCGAGTGTCGGTTATTAAAGAGTTGTAAACAATAAACAATCATAGCAAGTAATCTTTTAGTACTTGTATATAATATTGTATATTTTTATATATAAAGCATAAAAAAACTACATAGAATTCCAACCATTTCGGTTTCGTCAATCACAGGCGTATGAATTTTGTAGGTTATGGAGGTAATGTTCAAAGGGTCCACCGGTGGATTTGTCGATATAACTTAGTTTTATGTTGTAATAAAATGAGATGACAACTAATAACTATCACGTATTACCCAAAACCAGATAAGAAGGTAGCAAAAGAATGGGTCTGATTCTGATAGCAACAAAATATTAATTTAAAATTAATTGCATGGACATATCTATTATCTAGGTGATAGAGACATTTCTCTTCGACATAATTGCTTATTTACATTAACTGTGTGCTTAATTTCAGATCTTTTTTTTTTTTTTTTGATTAAAATCAGATCTTTTTTTTGATGATAGAGACACTTCTCTGCGACATAATTGCTTATTAACATCTTCCGTGTGATTTATTTCAGATGAAGTACTTCCATTCATGATTTAACTCTTATCAGTATTTGGCATGCTAAACCCTTGAGAATAATTATTTGCTCTAAACAATAAGAATCATTCTTTTTTTCTTCATTTTTTTTTGACAGTCTTTTTTCTTCTTCATTACTATAAGCACAAGATGAAGATTTTGATATCTCAAGTCCTAAATCAGAATATCCATCAATATAACATTCTTGTGAGCCGGCATGTGTTCCCAAACTCATAAGAAGTACATCATATTTTTCGGTCTACAGGTTCAGGCAAAGAATGATTTTCTTCACTAATCAAGGATGACAAATAATTTGGAGTTGATACCTTTTCAACAGCGCTACTTTCTCTTCTTCAATCAAAAATATTTTTTTCCAATCAATTCCATAAAGAGACATTATAGGGTAAAAGCATTGAATAATATTTACAAAAAATAATTCCAAAATTACACATCCTTCTCAATTAATTACCTACCTTTTAGTCTCATATGGGAAGTCGGTATTGGAAGCCGACCTCCCATCTATTACTTTTTTTCTTGCTAGGAAGTTGGCAATCCAATCACCAACTTCCATTGTTGTCTTGTGACTCACCTTCTTTAAAAAAAAAATCAAAATTTATTATTTTATCTATACTATTTAAAAAGGGAAGTGAGATTCTCTGAAAAAATAATGTCGAGTTTCATAAATGATGGAAAAAAGTGTATTTTGAAAATAATTGGTTTACTTTAATAATTTTGCCCCATTTAATTAATATACAAACCAAGAGTCAAGTCACGACAATCATCCAGAGTTTGGGACAACTGAAAAAAAATACATTATATCAATAATCGATTATTGTAATAATCTCAAAATCTATTTTTGTTTATGTTTGCTAAAAATTAATTTTAAGATAATCTATTTAATTTAAATAATATAAAAATCACTTTTATATAGTAAGTTAAAAAAATTATGAAGTTTTTTTTTTTGTATACAATAATAATATTTGCTTGATAGCTTGTTATATAGGGGGTAAAATGAAAAAAATGTGATTTATTTCAACATAATCAAAAGTTTTTTCAAGTATGTTTCAATTTTTTAACTTTTCTGAAAACTACTTTTTTTTTTCTAAAAAACAAGGCTTTTTAATACTTTAAACTAATTTATCAAA
The DNA here is from genome assembly GCA_030762895.1 of Sophora flavescens. Lineage (NCBI taxonomy): Eukaryota > Viridiplantae > Streptophyta > Magnoliopsida > Fabales > Fabaceae > Sophora > Sophora flavescens. The sequence continues at coordinate 49,618,929 of CM061067.1, read as the reverse complement.
CATGTTAAATTAATTTTAAATTTTTTTTTATCAAAATTTTTTTTTAAGAAAAAAGCTATCCCAAACACACCGGTAGAACACCTCCATTTGAACCAACGACAAAACCAATGCCAAACCATCCGGTTTCAGAGACTAAACAAACCACCAACAGTGAAAATTGATGTGTCATGGTTGCTACCGTATACACTGTTATACATGGATACTGGTGCAAGAGATGAAGTTGACGGTTTAGTATAGATTCCTGAGTACTCCGTCTCTGCTCATTTTTTAGCCCTCGGGACTGTTTTGCTGGTTGGTTATTTTTAGGCTGGTAGTGGATTGGCTAATTTTCAACCTTGGTGTCATTTAAGTTCAAGAGTAGCTTGCTCTTGTACTATTGGTTGAACACTTCTCTTGCTCTTCATCTGTAATTGGGTTAGAATACCCCAAACGTACTCTTATTCAATATACTTTGTTAATAATAATAAAAAAAAGGATTAAAGGTGTCCAAATGGACTCATCCTGCAAAAGCAGGGCAAGAAAGATGCAAAGTGAACACTTAAACACAGAAGCAATCTCTTGGAACTACCTCTGCATCCTTTAAGATGATGAAGAGCACTGCATTAAATATAATTAATTAACCAACTAATTTAACCACCAACAAAAAACTATGCAATAAAATCTATCCAATTAAATTAACCATACTTGATGTTTCATCACTTAAGGCATCAAAACCTAAAAGTAAAACGCAAGAGCGCTTGATGAGATGACATAGATTTCTTCCAGCTTAACCAGAGGTCTCGAGTTCGAATCTTGGCCCTGGAAATACAACAGCGTTAAAACTCTTGAGGAAGAGCTTTACAGCCCTTGTGGTCCTATCCGACTCGAGGAATTAGTCTCCGCAGTTGCACGCAGAGGATATCCTGGGAAGAGGAAAAAAAAACCTCGAAAGAAAAGGAAGGGGGAGTTCAAAATGGATAGACTGCAACCACTAGTTGCAGGGAGTCTCGGTTTTCTAATTCATTAATTTTCCATGGCATAATTTGATTCATTCATCTGATTACAAAGTCCTCTCACCCACAACATCAGGGAACTATATTATAGTCTGCCTTATTCAGAAAACCAAAGTTCTCTCACTAATGGGAAAAAAATAAAATCAACAGGTATAGACTACAAAGTATATAAAAACCAAAATTGCCATGTACGAATGTACTATAAAATAAAACTGCAGTGATAAGATCTCATCTTCTTTTAAACTTCTTGGATGATTTTTTTCCATCCTTGAGGCCAAAGTATTTGTCAACGTCTTCCTCATCATAATCTCCTTCACCCCTCCGTTTCTTCTTCCCTCCGCTCTCCTTCATTTTCTACAAAAGTAAAAATATGAAGAGTTGAGCAAATTACTTGAAAGCACACAATCATTAGCTGATTTCAAATCCTACGTCATTATTCGCTTATTTTAGGAATATAATTACAGCTCGTGTATCTTTATATACAAATACAATACTAGTTGCTTTCTGCCTATCGCTTATTCTCGGAAATTAAAATTTTAAATTAAAAAAAAAACAGAAAACTCATCACCAAATAGTCTAAGATTTAACTAAACTGCATAATTTTTATACCATTACTGCTAATCTTTTGGCCTCGCTAACACGCTCTTCCAAAAGTAAAACTTCCTCTTCTTGTGCAGGATACTCTGGTAGCTTCTTGCCTGAAATATACTTGTAGAAATTATTCATTAAGAAGCTGTTGCCTTTCTTAAAATGCCAAGGCAAAGAAATACCATATACTACTGACCTATAAGTTTCTCTATTTGAATGTACCATTCCAGCTCATATTGGTTCACAAGAGAAATGGCAACCCCAGAGCGCCCTGCACGAGCAGTCCTTCCCACACGATGTATATAATCCTGTGTAGCAAACAAGATCAAGAATTCAGTGAATAAAAAACAAGAAATATCTAAAACGTTCATCTCATTCCATGATTTCAGGTCTTGCATCAAAGTTAAGATGAGCCATCCCCATAAAATCAATGAAATCACTAACAAAATCCTAGAGTTGCACATTGGGCTAACTGCAAACCTTTGATAAATCAAAGCTGTAATAGAACATGTCAATAAAAGTATAAAAGAAATACATAAAACATCTTACTTTGGAGTTTGTGGGAATGTCATAGTTAATCACCACATCTACGGTTGGAATATCCAGTCCTCTACTAGCTACATCAGTACAAAGGAGAATATTGCACTCCCCAGACTTGAACTTGTTCAAGGCTCCAAGTCTCTTTGACTGTCAAAAGAAGAATAGAATAAAAAATTAGCAACACTTGATTAGCACACCCATAAATAACAAGAAAGAGATGACAAAGACGACCACTTCCTCCACCCTGGCAACCCCTCTGAAGACAAGGAAGAACAGGAGAAAAGTTTAGAACATTTACTATTATGATACAGGAACTGTAGTACAATTACCTGGCTCATATGACCATTAATTGGGATGGCTTTCAGACCAAGATTCCTAAGAATTAAAGCCAGAAGCCTAGTTGCATCACAAGTACGGGTGAACACCATTGATGTACTTCCAGCCATTTCAGTGAGAATGTACACCAGGTAGCAATCCTATAAGAAACACACTAAATTAATGAACACTATCATCAAAAGCATAAAAGATGTTAGTTCTTGTGATTCATGAAACCCAAAATGCGTAAACCTATATTAATTTCACTCCCAATAGCCATTTTATTATAAGTGTTCAACACAAACTATTTCTATATATCAATAGGCTATTCATCTAACATCATAATCAATTTTGGTATTTGACTAAATATTTTTACTTAGCTAGATCTATTGCATACAAAAGAATTAATCTATGATTGAAATTTTTCCTTACTATGGTTCTGTATCTTCAGTATACTATGTTGCAAGTAGTGTTTATCTTTTAGAAGGAAATGATGCCAATATACGAGATTTCTACTTGGTGGCTATACATTCATGTAATGTCTTTTATAGTCTCATATTCCTGACAACATCATTGAGAGGCTTCTAACAAATTTAACTCATTTTAGAAGAAGAAAACAATAGAGAGAAACATACTTCGTTTGAAGCAGGGAACTGGTGCTTGTGTAAAAAAAGAGGAATATAAGTGTTAAAACATTCAAATAACTTTTCTATCAACATGTAATAATCTTTTGAACAAGAGAGAACAAGAAACCTTTTGCTTGGCAGGCAAGAAGCGATACTGCTGCTTCAGTGTGTCAACCGTGGAATACTTAGACGCTGCTTCAATCTAAGTTGAATAGAAAAATAAAAAATAGTGAGAAATATCAGAACAAAAAAAGATACAATTTTATATAAACATGTTTGCATATACTACAGTTGTACCTTGACAGGATTCCTTAAACAAACCCTTTGGAGCTTCTGGACCTGCAACAGCAAGAGTGCAACTTGCTCTATCAACATTCTAAATTTTAAAATGAATATCACGTAACAATCAAACATCTGAAGTACATAAATAATCAGCTCCTAGAAAAAATATTCTTCAAGATCATTTGCCCCATGACATCCTCAATGGAGCAGATGCTTGTTGACACAACAAAAGATAAGACATCTGGTCTAAAATAATAGGAGCAAATGCTTTTCAAACTATCAACACTTAGAAACCAACAACCAGAATTTATGTTAAATCACAAATTCAAAAATGCTGAAAAGCTTTTTCAAAGGGCCTATAGCCAATGTGGAATCTATATCTCAGAATCAATGTTATTAGTATCTTAGGATTCATGCGATTCGTATCTCCATACGAAACGAAACCACACAACCGATACGTATCGGAGTGTGAATCTTTTTTAGACCTGAATCTCAACATGAATCCCGATTCGCTCTGTTGAATCACATAAATCGTGAATCTCGTTGAATCCCACGATACAAATTCCGTCTTGGGTGCAGCCCAGAAATGGGTTGAGTTACACTACCCAATTTCTAAAAGGTCTGCTCAGGTTGTTTTCCTTTTGCAAGTTTTTCTTAAATGAGACATAATCAGCCAAAATCAAACCTTCCAAACAACCCAAGTCAGATTCACAAACAAATAACCTAGCACATTGTTTTTGGTTCGCACTTCCTCCTAAAATGTGATTTTTTATTCTTCTTGCCTACACAGTGCTTTGCTCCCTACCTTCTCATTTGTTCTTCTCTGTTTTTTGGTCTCTCTTGCCTTGTTTGAAGATAGCACTCTCTCTGACTGTCTGTTTGGTACACACTTGCTCTCTCTTTCCACTTGCTGCTTCGATGTGTTATTGATACACTCTCTTTGATTTATGACTCGAATATTGAACTATTTTGAAGTTCATATAAGATGCATTAGCTTATGTTTTTTTGCTTATGTCACTTGTTTTTACTTTAAAAATATCATATTTTTATTGATCATGTATCTTACGATTCATAATAAGATTCAATTCACGATTCGGAAAATAGGTCTTCCAATTCACAATTCGAATCTCGACTTGATAACCTTGCTCAGAATATGTGAAGAAAAAGGCTTTACTTGCATATTAAGGGTGTGTTGGTTCAAAGGAGGGGAGGGGAGGGATTTTAATTAGACATTGTGTTTAGTTGAGAGGAGGGGAGGGGGAATAGCACTTTCATTTTTGGTTAAGGAGGGGAGGGGAGGGATTTTAAAACAAATTTACTTTTAAACCCTTATAATTATTTATTTCAAAATAGACAAGTGGGGATATTTTAGTCAATACATGTGAAATGTTTTAAAATTCCTCCCCTCCCTCCAAATCCCCCAACATTGGAGGGGAGCCAAAATTCACTTAAGGAGGGATTTTGCTCCCCTCCCCTCCAAAAGTTGAAACAAACATACAAGTTTTAAAAAAAAAAAATCCCTCCCATCCCATCCCTCCAACCAAACACTATCTAAGAATTAAGACACCATATTTGGACCAAAAAAAACAATTAATAGCTTCATGCATTCTTCAGTAAGTGCAAAATTCTTATTAAATCTACATATATACCTTCTTAGTCATTGTAGCAGAAAACAGAAATGTTCTCCGTTCACGAGGAATCGCTTGTAGAATCTCATTAAGTGATTCCTCAAAGTCCTCATTCAACAGCCTGTCTGCCTCATCTAAGACCTGCTCAAAATGCAGATTAATCAAGCAAGTCCAAATATATGTGATAAAAAGTGGGAGAAAACGTAGACACCAAAAAAAGATTAACTAAATATTTGGATTTCTTATATCCACATACCACAAATAGGTTCAAGCATCCATAAAATGTTTAATGCAAAACACCAGGCTACATGACATGTCAGATGCAGATGGATTGCAAATTATCGGCTAAATTGCCTTAGACAAAATTGCATAATAGTGGAAGATACACCAGTGTAGTCAATATAGGTGCGACAGTGGCGCATCACGTGGCCTCCCTGCGACATCCAGCTTGTCGCATCACGTTTTCATCCTCCTTTTTGGCCGTTTCCCATTTTTGGACGGCATTTTAGTTATTTCCGATCTTTTTTAGGACAAATTTTAGTCATTTCCTACACTTTTGGGTTAGAACTCATTTAAGGTAAGAGAATTTTCCTCCATTTTGGTTTAGTTTAAAAAAAGAAATACATACGTTATTCAACACTTGTATTTTGTCTCATTAACTAATCCTCCAAGTCCGGTCACAATGGTACAACATCAAACTTGCATCACCGTCTCCTCATATTTATCCAATCAAACAGTAAAATCACTCCTTCCACAAGAATAGGAGATTATTTAATTAATAAAAGTGAATCGAGTTTGGCATGAGAAAATTTCAGATTGGTATGCAAAGCAATAGTATTTACACCCATTAAAAACATTCACATAATCAGGAAAAAATCGCAGAAAGTAACCAAGATTAAACCATTTGAGAAGAAAACTTGGGCTTAAATAAAAATAATGTAAAAACCATACCAAATATTTTAATCTACCAAGAGAAAATCCTTTGGTATGTTTTAGATGATCTAAAACTCGCCCAGGTGTCCCAACCTGCAAGAGTATGAAATCAACATGATTACAAATAGACAAATATGACGGGGTCATCGAAATAGGAAGAACAAAAATTATTGGAAAACCTATAACTTAGAGGTAATCTCACCCAGCCATTGCACAGATATAAGGATTTTTAGCACCAAAAAAATCAATAAATAAATCCGCTGATTCTTCCACATGATAAAAGGCAAGTTGAATTCCAAGACATACACAACAAAGAAGAAAAAGAACAATCCAGATAAAAGGAACAGGAGCCATATTTTTAAAAATTTTAGCAAGGAATAAAACATAGGCACTTCGACAGTCAAATTTTGACCCTACAAGACAATTTTTTAAAAACTTTCCCAAGTACCTAGAAATATTTGAAGTTTCTAGAAATGTATGGAACGAGGTTTGATCCATCATTTGCTTTGTGCAGTCCATAATTAAATTTGAGCAAGGACAATAATTATTCTCAGCAGGCAAATTTTATAAAACCATGATAAGCAGGTTAAAATTATATTTGAAAGCAGACATGCTAACAGCAATAAGAATTAAAAACCAACAGAAAGAATTTAGTCTAATAATATAATCATAGTTTCTTTTTTATACTAATACTCCAACATTGATGGACGATTAACCAACTTCAAAACATTATGCATATCTCTCACGGTACATCCGTATCCAAGATAGTAATTTTGCAAAATATAATCACTGATTGACTCTATGTCCGTACAAGAGAAATCATATAACCAACACAATGCTGTTCAAAAGTTCTGATCAATAATGAGTTCAATAATTGATTAAGAAATTAAGAAATCAATGACAGAGCAGGGTGCAGTTCTTCAGTGAAACATGAGCAACATATTTTATCCACAGACACCAGGAGATTAGATTTCGGATATCACTCAACTATTATCAAACAGGAATATTGATATTGAAGTACAATAAACAAATGAAATCAAACATGCCTACAGCATTATTAATACTTACAATAATATGGGGTTGCTTTGCTATCCTGATGGACTGCTGCACCATGTCAATCCCTCCAACAAGCTAGAGAAAATGAAAAGATGCAATAAAAAAATTAGTTTATGATAAAGCATGTAATTAATAGAACACAAACAGTGCCACCAAATCACCATGCTTGAACAGAAAGCCACATAATTCATGCATAATGAATCGTTTAAGGAAAATAGATTGAAACTCACCACAGCACACTTGACACCAATTTCACAACCTAGAGCTTCAAACTGCTCAGCAATTTGAATAGCAAGCTCTCTAGATGAAGAAAAAGGGGAAAACAGAAAAAATAAAACAGAAAAAATTGACAAGTTAAATATCAGTTAGAACAATTTAATTCAACAAAATATAACTTACGAAAATCAAATTATGATTAGGTATCAAAGTATCAAACCTTGTGGGAGACAACACACAAGCAAAGAAATCTTTTGGGCGTGGTGCTTCTAAGAGGGCGTGCAATATGGGAAGAGCAAAAGCTCCAGTCTTGCCAGATCCAGTTTGGGCAAGTCCAATTACATCTTTTCCTGCGAAACACAAAGGACAAAAAATAACAAGCAATTTAAAAGGGTTTAACCGACATCAATATTGTGCCAACTTCCCAGAACTAAAGATAGTGGGAAATATATTATGGTCGAAATGGGACACTTGTAACATTAATGCAGTCAACTAGAGAAAATATGAAAACTATGGCATTGATATATAAAATTTCATGTTTAAATCCTATTATATTCTCTAAATACTAAATAGGTCAGGGTCGTTTGACAATAATTATTGTTTTGCATTTAATCTTTGCTTCTATTCATTTTTTCCAAACAAATTATACTTGAAAACAGCAAACATCAGAAAACCAGTATTCTCTTGACAAAACTAATAGAAGCCCTAACCTTCCAGCGCAAGAGGAATTGCTTCCACCTGTATCTTCAACGGATTTTTCCAACCCAATTTTTCACAAGCAGAAACCAATTCCTCAGATAAGCCTAAATCCGAAAATGTTTTCATTTCTTCATTTTCTTCCTCCATTTTCAGCTTCTAACCTGTTAATAAAATTCAACATAAAATTTAAAATCATTTATATGCGATTGAAAAAAAATTTTAAAAAATGGCTGTTAAAAAATGCACAATGTTGAAAGCTTCAGTACAAATAAGGGCTGGCAAAAGAATGCAAATATCCATAACCCAACCAATCCATCCACATATAAATCCAACCTAATCCATCCCGCGGATTAAATTAATGAATTTTTCACATTACCGGTTTGTTAACGGACGGGGGCGGGGTACGGAGGTACCCATGCCCGTGGATACCCGAACCCGAGGGGAAGTTACCTAAATATCCTAAAATAACCCTAGGTTCACACATATCAGACTCTTTTCTCACCCTCGTCCCCTAAGTCCCTGTTTGCGCCGTAGCCGCCCCTTGCTCTCCATCAACTCCTTCAATGTTCAGGCCGCCGCCGTCTCGCCGGACTTCGCCAGAAGCACCGCCGGTCGTGCCTCCCTCCCTTACAGTAAGCTTCCTCTTCCCTCTTTCCCTTCTCTGCCACCGCGTGGCTTTCTTCCTCAGCCAGACAGCCACCGCGTGGCTCGATTCAGCCACCGCTTTGCTCCCTCTTCCCTCAGCCCCGATTAGTATATAATAGCAACCTTTTAACTTTAAGCAAGTGTTTTTCAAACTTCAATTAAATCTAAACTTACTAACTGATGAACTGCAAGTTTCAGTGATGAACTGATTTTTAGGAAAATTGGGGCTTGATTGGATAAGTATGTGTATTTAAACAGTAAACAGTTTGGAAGGAATAATCACCTTGTGTTTATAGTCTTAAGAATGACTCCTGATGATTTTGAGGCAAAGATGGTTTAGAATTTAAACGATACAGTAGCTTAGCAAAAAACTGTAAATGGGAATTACACTCTGAATTCCACCGGATTCACAACAGTTCAGTAGTAAGGAGCACCACATTGATGGAATCAAGAATAGCTCTCATTTTTTGAATTGCTATTAACACTAGAAGATGATAGTGAAGTATGCAGAAAATTAAGAATCTTTTGATTCTGAAGTTTGAACTTTAAGAGAATATAATTTGTTGAGGGTATTTGAATCTCGGTGAATGTCCTTAGTTTGCAAAAAGATGTGGAACTACAGGAGGTGAAAACTGTACAGTTGTGGAACCACTAGACATCGTGATCATACTTCAACAAGCAAGGAGATGTGGTGGTTGGTCAGCGAATATACCTGAGATCCTAGTTGTGTTCGGTCGGCGACGGTGAACAGCGACGGCAATTAACATTGAACAAAAATTGGGGTTCTAGTACCCACAACACAATCAACCTAAGGATAGACAACAAAAGCTGAAATGTTTTACATCTTTCAGACCAATTTACCAGCACCAAGCAGAAAACATTTCATGTTGGGGCAATAGAATAGTTTAAACCACAAATTCGAGGCAGAGACAATAGCATTACGGAATTTGAAAGCAGGAAACAAATAATAAGAAAGAAGAGATATACATACAGGTGAGTGATCGATCGTAGTGAGGAGTGAAGAGCCGCACAGGGTGGTGGCGAGCGTCGCTGCCTCCACTGAAGTGAAAATCTACAATGGCGACAGGGAAGAAAGTGAGAAAATGTTAGGACGTTAGGGTTGGGTTGGGTTGACGGATTTCACTATTTTAGATACAAGAAGAAAGAAAATAGAGGAGTTGATTGTTTTTAAAATTTGATAGGATGTAGAAGAAACCTGAAAAGCAACATGATAATTGATAAGAAGATAAGTTACCTGGGTGGGAAGAATGGCCGCCGAGAGGAATCGACTGCCAATGTCTTTTGCGGCGTTCGGATGAGAGGAGCGGCTGCCTGTGTTGAGTGAGGTTAAGGACTGACGAGAAGGCTTGGCTGCTACGTTAGGGTCTGAGATGGTGAGGAAAAACAAATATTAGTAACTTTTATATTTTAGTGTTGAGTGGGGATAAGTTAAGAGTAACGTTAAAAGAGTCTAAGACTATGTGTGGGAGTTTTGGAAAGGATGGAATGAGATGGTTGGTAATGGAGTGACTTAAGTGGGATGGAGTGATAAAAGTATACCACTCTATTGTTTGGGAGTTTTAACAAGGAATGGAAGGGCATTACACTCTATTGTTTGGAAGTCACAAAATTTTAAAGTAAAAAAAGACGAGAGTATTCCCTTCCAAACCCCCCAAATTGGAGGGTATGAAAAATTGATGCTTTGGATGGGTTGATCCCCAACCATCCCACTCCATTATTTATAAAACTCTCAAACAATGGGTCAAGGTAACTTAACAGTCCGCTTCATTACTAATCATCCCACTCCATCCTTCCAAACATACCCTAAATCTTCACCCTAAGGGTGTTCACGGGTCGGTTTGATTCGGATTTGTGAGAAAAATGAATCTGAACCAATCAAATTTGATCGGTTCGGTTCAGATATGCTTGTTTTCACTGATGAAAACCGAACCAAACCAATAAAAAAGGGTTGGTTCGGGTAAAATCCCATCAAAAATTAAAAACCACAAAAAAGTGGAAAAAACTGCTGCAAAATTGCACATGATTCAGTTTAATCAGCTCCATAATCACTTTAATCAGTTTAGCAAACCCTAATCAGTCTAAACAGACACGAAACCAACATTCAAACCCCAACTAGAAATTGCAGACACATTTAAGTTTAGCACACCCTAAATAGAACCAAACCCCAAATAGATCCAGTTTAATCAGTTCATCAATCACTTAATCATTGAACAAGAAGAAAGACACAAAACAAGAAGAGATGAATCGCTGGTTGATTACTGAACGTGCGAACTTTGAACAGCGAATGGCGAACGGCGGCGGCGGGGGGGTACGCGTCGCTGTGCTGGAAGAACAGAGTCGCTCGCGACGCGCCGCTGGAAGAAGGAACGATCGCTGGCTCACTGTGCTGTGCGGCACGCGACGACTGTGCTGGAAGCAGGCTCCAAGTCGAAGCCCGGCGGGCTGCGGAATGGCGAGCGGCGGCTGAGGAAGAAGAAGAATTGAAGGACTGGAGGGGAACCCTAGCCAGAATAGAGTCGTGCGTGTGTGGGTCAGGTCAGGGACGAGTCACGTTTAGTTTAGTTTAGTTTTTTTATTTATCAGAATGATATATTTTTTTTATCAGAAATTTTTAGTTTAGTTTAGATCTTTAGGAAATAGAAAATAAATATAAAATATTAGTTCGGTTCAGGTTTAAAATCTCTAAATTCGAAGACCAAACCAAACATTATCGGTTTCTCATTGGGTCGGTTCTGATATGACTCGAGCACTCAAAAAATAGAACCAATTTAATTGGTTCGGGTCGTCGGGGTGGTCGGGTCGATCCGAACCAATGAACACCCATACTCATTTATATATATATATATATTATTTATTTTAAATAATTTTCATCTTTAATGGTTTAATTTATTTTAAATTATTTAACTTCTCATAAATTAAAATATTAATAGTTTAATATGATTTATATGTGGTCAAAAAACATAGAAAAATGACTGTTCTATGCACATAATCCAATTGTTGAAAGCTTCTTAGGGCTAATAAAAGAATCCAAATATCCATAACCCAACCAATCCATCCTCACATAAATCCAACCTAAACCATCCATTTATTAAAAAAAAAAAATAGATTCAATTGGTTGAGCCATTCTTAATAGTTAATGCTCCTTTTGGTTTTTTTTTTTCCAATCCATTGCACCAACCAAATTAAAAATGGATTATTTTAGATCATCTAAAATTCCTAAATCCTAACAAGAGGCATCAACGGTTTGGTTAGGGTCATTCGGTTAGTGTTTTCATTTTCTTTGCAAAATCCTACAAGACTCATCAAGTAACTTGTAAGACTCACCACCAATTAAGATAATAAAAAAAAGTATAAGTAACAATTGGGGTTATAGTACCCATGACATAATCAACCCAACGATAAACAGCAAAGGCTGAAATGTTTACATCTTTCACACCGAATTCCCAGCACCAAACAGAAAACTTTACAAGTTAGGGCAATAGAAGAGTTGAAGTCAAAGCTTAAAAACACAAATTAGAGGCAGAGACAATAGCATTACCGAATTTGAAAGAGGAAAACCAGTTATAAGAAAGAAGAGGAATACATACAGGTGGGTGGTCGATCGTAGGGAGAAGTGAAGAGCCGCACAGGGTGGTAGTTAGCGCCGCTGGTTCCAGTGAAGTGAAAATCTAAAATGGAAACAAGGAAGAAAGTGATAAAAGGTTAGGACGTTAGGGTTGGGTTGATGGGTTTCAGTATTTTAGCTACAAGAAAAAATATAGGAGCTGATTGTTTTTCAATTTTGATACGATGTAGAAGAAACGTGAAAAGCAACATGATAATATCAAAAGATGGTTAGTTACCTGATGGAGGTGGCAGGAATAGCCGCCGAGAGGAACTGCGAGAAGAATCGACTCAAATGTCTGCTCCAGTGTTTGGGGCTGAAAGCGGCTGCCTGTGTTGATTGAGTTTCAGGAGAGGGCTTGGCTGCTGTGTTAGGGTCTGAGACTCTGAGATGAGATGGGGACTGAGAAGAAACACAATCAGTAACTTTTATATTTATATTTGTTTTTTTTTCCATTTTGGTCCTTATCTTATAAACGTTAGCCCATGTCCTTTCCGTTACGTTGTTGTCGGAAATCATCTCCGATCGCCGGATTCTGGAAAAAAGTCGTCCGAAATCGTATTTGGTCGTCGGAAAATCTATTTCTCTTCCTTTTGTTAGAAAAAACAATAAATTAATAATTAACATAGAATTAACAGAAGAATAAAGAGAAAATAGGCAGCAACTAAATATGCAATTAAATAAAATAAAGCTCATAAAGATAAACTTATCGATTTTGACTGAGGCGTGCAAAGCACTGGGCTTAAGAGTATTTCGCCACCACGAGTAAATTACCCGGTGCAGTTGGTCTCGAGGCTAGTACTCTCCAAGATACAACAGCCACTTCTTACTAACATTGCACGTGAAATAGCAAGGACACATGAATAACTCTTTGGATGCTCAAGGGAACAAGAAACCAATAATTTCATAACTCAAATTTTCTCTTCTCGTAAAATTACCACCATAAGACATAAAAAAGGCAAGTTTTATGGAAAATGTCTATATGCTCTTGCGCAATATTCTAATAGAAACATATGTATCCTTTCTAAAACTTCCTCTACTGCTGAAATTATTCTTCACGATATAAAATCTCAAATCCTTAAAAATAGGAACCAAAATTAAGTAGAAAACGGTTAGCACTAAATTGTGGGATTAAATATAAAACATAACCGTTATAGCAATAAATTGTGGAATTAAGTAGAAAACATAACCGTTAAAGAAATAAATGATTTAGCAAAACCAAAATTATTATTATATTAATATCTGGCTTTAAAATAAATAACCAAAAAAATAAATATTAATATAACAATTCCTCACATATTTATTTTAAAGTCAAATAGAAAAAGTGTTCCCAAGAGCTTGAGAAATCAATGCATAAGCACTAGTGTCTTTTGGACTATGAACTAGCACATAGAGCAAATGAGCTATGACTCACTAGAATGTCGATGAGATTAGAACCTCTATGAACCTTATTCCATTTGTGACTCAGTGAACTCATCACTCACACTAATCTCTCATCCAATGTTGTTCAACGCGGTGTGGTGCTTTTCGGCCTTGCACCGTTACCTGGATTTCATGAGTGGCTCTAGAAAGTCTGCCCAAGCTTTCATAGAGGCAGGCCCACCTCAACACTCATATAGGTGAATCTATCAAGTGTACACCACAGTCAAGCACACCACTCATTCATGAGCTATAGATTCATTAAGAATATATACTCATCCTCCAACGCAGTAGTATTACACATCCTACACCATAGGGATGGACCATCATATATAATGGATAATGTTTCATCAGATTGACAAGTGACTTGTTCTTATCCATATGAACATAGACTTGTGAATTTTTCACAAACTATGTTAGGTTACCATCACTCTCAATCTTTGTATTAGGCATAAGTCCCATCCCCCTCGATGTATTTTCCGCTAGCTTCCCGCTTAGTGGTTTTGTAAAAAGATCCCCATTGATTCATTTTCGATCTCACATAATTTAGGGATATAACTTCATCATTTAGCAAATCGCTTTACACAATTATGACGTATACATATATGTCTTTATTTTCCATTATAAACTTTATTATTTGCTCTTGCTATTGCCGCTGGCAATCACAATTTATAGATATGGAGGGAACGGGTCTCCCCATAAAGGAATATCCGGTAAGAGATTTCTTAGCCACTCGACCTTTGATCCTGCCAAGTCAAGAGCAATAAACTCGGCCTCCATAGTAGATCGGGCTATACACAGTGCGCTTGGATGACTTCAAGCGACAGACACCACCACAAAGGGTAAAAATAAATCTACTCGTAGATTTAGTCTCATTAGAATCAGATATCCAATTTGCATCTGCATACCCTTCAAGTACAAAAGGGTATCCCATATAACACAAACCAAGATTAATGGTTCCTCGGAGATATTTCAAGACTCTATACAAAGCATTCCAATGATCCTTGTTAGGATTGTGAGTATATCTACTCAATCTGTTTACAGCATATGCAATATCAGGTCTTGAACAATTCATCAACACTACAAAAAAAAAGGTTATTTAGCGACCGAAAATAGTGACCGAATTTGTTGGTTGTCACATTTACGACCGAAATGGCGACCGATTGTAGGATCTAAATCAAACACCGATTAGAGTTGATACGGCAAACCAAATAGCGACCCGAAATAGAGCGTAGCAAAGTTATCAGTCTCTATTTCGGTCGCAAAATAAAGAAAAGTAAAAGTAAAAAATTTATGACTTTTTAGCGACCGAAATGGCGACCGAGTTAAATGCAACGGTTAAATTTTATCTATCTTTGCGACCGATGTTAAATCGGTCGCTAAATTTATGAATTTAAATTCCAAATTAACCCATTTAGCGACCGATTTAGCGACCGAATTATTCGATCGCTAAAAATAAAATCCCTAAATCGCGATTTCCTTCCTCTCTTCCCCCATTTCTCTCTTTTCTTCTCTTCTCTCTCACACGCAGGCGGCGCAGCAGCTCCTATCCGGCCACCGCCTCCTCCAGCTCCTCTCCGGTGACCACCTCCTCCACACGGTAAGCATACGTCTCTCTCTCCCTCTCCTTCTCTCTCTCACTCGCATCTCTCTCTCTCTCCTTCTCCTTCTCTCATTCTCTCTCTCCCTCTCCTTCTCTCTCTCACTCGCGTCTCTCTCCCTCTATCTCTCTCTCTTTGCAGATTTTGCACGGTTTATGTGCCTCGTTTTGGGTTTTGCGCGACCGAGAGAGCACCTGTTGGGCCGCCGCACCGCCGTCTCTGCAACTGTGAAGGTAGGTTATTCAAGTGCCTCCCTTTCTTCTTCCAATCCAAGATCGTGATTGCACTCATCATTCATTAGGTGGAGTAGCAAGTTGTACTTTGTTTAATCTTCATGTTATTATACTATTTGATTGGTTGAACCTTTGATCTATGTGATGTTGCATGTTGATGATTGAAGCTGTTAAGCATTGAAAATTAGATTTTCTGTTCTCCGTTACTTGCTAAACTGTTTGGTATTGATCAAATGGGTAAAGTTTCGGGGATTATTGTCTTGTTTAAACAAGTATGATAGGTGTTGAGGGTAATGATAGCGGGGTGTTTGATGAAAAGCTTGAATTACCATGATTTGTAAAGTATATATTTTTGCTGTCATTTTTCCGGTGTATTTCTTTGTTGTGTCTTGACTTTTTTTGCTAACACTCTTGTTTGCTAGATTGCTTGTGTATGCGAGTGTTGTCCCCGGTGACCAACTACTCCACGATCCCGAAATTGAAAGAACGGCTAGGAAGAATCGAAGGCAAGTAAGAGAGCGAAACTGTTAGAACAAAGACAAAATGGAGAACAAGAGACTTCCACCTCTCAAGTGCAGCAAGAAAGACTCAGAATGGCAGACAATGGTGAAGGTGCTCCACCACCACGGAGGACACTTGGTGACTATGCCAATACAAATGTCAATCGACATGTCACTAGCATAGTGAGGCCTCCAGTGAACTGCAACAATTTTGAAATCAAGCCGGCTCTCATCAATATGGTTTCACAGAATCAATTTGCCGGGTTGGAGAAAGAAGATCCTAATGGTCATGTGTCCAACTTCCTGGAGTTGTATGATACGGTGAAGATAAATGGTGCCTCTGATGATGCAATTCACCTAAGGTTGTTCCTTTTCTCTCTGAGAGATAGAGCCAAGTCTTGGCTCCAATCTCACCCAAAGGGGAGCTTCACTACACGGGATGACCTCGAGGCAAAATTTCTGGCAAAATTCTTCCCCACCTCAAGATTTGTGAAGACAAGGAGTGACATCATAAGCTTTGCTCAACGGGGAAGGTAAGACTCTTCATGACACATGGGACAGGTTCAAAGGCTTACTTCAAAGATGTCCAAATCATGGGTTCGATGATCTTACTCAGATGCAAACATTCTGCAATGGACTAAGACCGTCAACCAGGTATATGTTGGATGCCTCAGCTGGAGGTTCCATGAATACAAAGACAGCAGAGGAAGCACTGATTTTGATAGAGGCCATGGCATCGAATGACTATTTGATGCATCATGATCGGGGTCCCACATCAAGAAGGGGAGTGTTGGAGTTAGATTCGCAATCTGCACTATTGGCTCAGAATAAACTCATGACACAACAACCGGAGTCAATTACTAAACAACTCGCACAACTCCCTCAACAACTCCAAACTGTTCAAGGGACCACCATGCCACCTCAACAGGTAATGCGATGTGATTTTTGTAGAGGTGATCATGACAATGGAAGATGTGAGGCACCGCCTAGTTCCCATGAGGAAGCTAATTATATGGGGAACTATGGGCGGCAAGGTAACAACCAATACTCCAACAACTACAACCAAGGGTGGAGGAATCAACCAAGTTTTGGTTGGAAGCAAGACGCCAGACAAACAAGCAAGCCTCAACCCACACCACCGCCTCAAGACGGGACTTTTATCCCCGGAAAACACTCTCAATCGGTTCATGCAGATGTCCATGTTGAACAAGAAGAACACGATGCATCCATAAAGAACTTGGAGGTTCAAGTTGGACAGATTGCAAAGCAACTAGCGAGAACAATCCAGCAAAGAGCTTTTTGGGTAACACTCGAGACAAATCCGAAAAGAGCATTGCAAGGCTATTGTTTTGAGGAGTGGTAAAAATCTTGAGCAAGAGGGTGGTGAACCTTTGTTGGAAAATCGAGAGAGAGGTCAAGAAACAGAAATGAATGCTTGAAAGAATCGCACCGAGTGAAGAAAAAGGTAAAGAGGTTGTAGTTGAGGAAGAAGAACAGGCCGATGAACAAGACAAGAGGGAGAAGATACTGGATGAGAATTCAATCTTGAGGAGAACTAAAAGTCAGATTTTGAAAGATGGAGACAAGCCTCAAGTGATCCCCTCTTATGTGAAGTTGCCCTATCCCCATTTGAGCAAGAAAAAGGAGAAAGAAGAACAGTTTGCCAAGTTCCTTGACATCTTCAAGAGGCTACGAGATCAACATACCCCTTCTTTGAAGCACTAGAGCGAGATGCCCACTTATGCAAAATTCATGAAGGAACCGCTCACGAAGAAAAGAAAGTTTAAAGAAGGCGAGATGTTGCCTTGATCAAGAAGAGTGCAGTGCGATACTTCAAAAGAAGCTCCCTCCAAAGCTTAAGGATCCTGGTAGTTTTACAATCCCCTGAACTATTGGGAGTGTTGCTATTGGGAAGGCATTATGTGACTTGGGGGAGAGTATCAATTTGATGCCGCTTTCGATTTTGAATAAGCTGGGAGGTGGTGAGGTAAAACCAACAAGGATGGCATTGCAACTAGCTGATAGATCAATCAAGCGTCCTTATGGTATTTTAGAAGATGTCTTGGTTAAAGTGGACAGGTTTATCTTCCCAGCAGACTTTGTGATTTTAGACATGGAGGAGGATGCAGAGGTTCCACTTACAGAGAAAGAAGGTGAATTCCCAATCGCTAAAATGAGATTTCTCATCAAATAAGCTTCAGAAATATTTAAACAATTGATATCATGTCCAAAATATATTATTTAACAAAAAAAAATCCCACTTAACAATATATTCGTGCAATTTAGTTGGATACAAATTCAGAAAGAATACCCATACCGTGTTGGACTAAGGTGCACCACCCATATTTTGTACCACCCACTACATCACTCATATATGGCAAATTTTGGACCAATCAAATTGCCACATGGGTTTAGTCAAAATTTCAAACTTTCTAGTTGTATTTCTACTGTAGTCAAATATATGAATACAATATATTGTAGTATAGTATATATACTCTTTGTATTCGCAAATTTAATCCATATTAAAATAATATTTTTTATTAAAAAAACCGATTATAATACAAAATAATATTTTAATATGAATTAAAATAATATTCGTTGTCAATAATATCTTGTAATATAATCCGTTTTTTTTTAATAAAAAAATATTATTTTAATATGAGTTAAATTTGCAAATACTAAAACACATATATTATACTACAATATGTTGTATTCATATAGTTTGACTACAGTATAACACAACTAGAAAGTTTGAAATTTTGACCAATCTATATGACAATTTGATTGGCCCAAAATTTACCACATGAGTGGAGTAGTGGGTGGTATAAAATGTGGGTGGTGCACCATAGCCCAACCCATACTCTATAAGTATCTTAATATCTTTTATTTGTCATAGTTAATCAAAAGAGAATACAATTTCTGATTGAAAATAAAGTTGCGAAATGTTTCAAAAATATAAGGGAAGCGATTATAATAGTTTATTTCTTTTAGTTGTAGAAAACAATTTTTTTGGGTTCTCTTCTTTTTTTTGCATTGTTAACCTTATGTCAGGATTCAGGAGCAAGGTTCGGACTCAATTGTAGACTAAAGAGATTAGGCTAGTTTCAAGTGTGATTTTTATCTTAAACTGTAAACCAATAGGCTATCCCAATGCTTGACCCAAAAACAGTCTTGGTTTGGAAGTGAGTCCATTTATGCCTCATGAGATTTAATTCTGATTTCTATTAATTATTATACGTGTATAACTATAAAGTACAAATAATTTAATGTTTAAGGGCGTCACTGTCGTAGTGACGTTGTACGAAAGAAAAAAGCTCGGTGTGGCACAGCTGGGTGAAAAGCCACTTGAAACAAAGTCTTCTTTGAGGGCTCACAATTTGATTGTAAATTGAGAGAAATAAAGACATAGGGACGAAAAAGAATGAGGAGGAACAAGAGTTGAAATAATAGGTGAACATATATGTAGATATAGATAGAAGGAACAGAGGAGAAGAGAGTGAGAGACATGAGTAGTGGCAGCCAATTGGAAATGTGGGCCAAGCCATGTGACCTTTTGCTGTCAAATAGGCTGAAGTGGATAATATTCGAGGCGATGAAACCGACAATAGTTAAGTGACAAAAGCTTCATGCATAAGGAAAATAAAATTAGGTGATTATTATTACCCTTTGCACTTAGTGATCCCAATCAATTATAATCCAAGATTTAAGAGTACGATGATTATTATTATCACATAAAGCAAAGGAAGAAAAGACAACAATAGGGTTAGGTCCCACTATACCAGCCCGAAGAACATCGGCTACAGCATCCTCTGGTGATTTTGCATATCCTTGCTGCTCATGTATGATGGAGACTGCATTACAATCTGACGTAATGTACCTGATCACCCAAAATTGTTCAAGGAATTAAGAACTAGCCATTGCTTTCAAAAGAGAGAAACAAAGAAAGTAATTAATTAATTACCCATGGAAATCCCATTGTTTTCTGACGGTTTTGGTTAAGAGATTGAAATCTGCACAATTTGGGACCCCATTGACACGGTTGTAAGCACACATTATCCCACTAGCTCGTCCTTGCACCACGCAACTCTGAAATGGAGGCTGATATGTGTCCGCTAAATCTTGCAAAGTAACCTGAATCATAATGTATAAAGGCCAATTCAGAAAATGGCAAAAAACAGAAAAGGGTAAGTGGGTAACATATATATATATATATATAGTATATCACACCAACCATTCATCTTCATATCTGACACTGTATTTCTCAAATGAGTAAATATATTTGAACACACGATCTGGAGACATTTACGAGTGTCTTGGGAGGGATGAAATACATGAGGAAGAGAAAAACTTTTATACGGTATTGGACACCATTTTTATGTCCAAATATCATCACTCTTCTAATAATTTGCAAATTAAAGACCCAACATAGCAAAAATATTCCACCAATAATCCGGAGTCCTTGTATAAAGGTGAGAATCAATTACAACATTTTTTTGATAAAAGACCATTGGCATGCAAAGACATCACGATAGGGAAAGGAATTCACAACTATGTTGGCACCCCAGATCCTAACTATCATATGGAGCACACCTAATGTTCAATTACAACATAAAGCATAGAATTCATACACATCGTTGTTTTTCACATATATAGTTAATTTCATAAGTAAAGCACTTGGTATAGTACAACTATACAAAGAATCCAATGCAGGACAAGACACCAACATTAAAAGTTGGAAACCTTGGTAGGCATCACATTGCTCCAAAAGTAATGCAAACTGAAAGAATAGGTGAAATTCACTTACATGAGCATCGAAGACAAAGCGATTTACACCCTTCCAATTGTCCAAATCATAGGCAGTAAAATGCTTGCAACAAGCTGAAGCTTGAAGATGGCCCCTCAACTTCCCTCCATGAAAGGAATCCCCTTGAAGTCCTCTTACAAAATACACAGCATAAGTGGAAGTCAACAATGGGTCTTCCCCAGCTGTTTCTTGTCCTCTGCCCCATCTTGGATCCCTGAAGATGTTAATGTTAGGAGCCCAGAACGTCATCCCCATAGCTTGCCCACCATTGTACATTGCTCTCCCTTCAACTCCAATGGCCTTCACTCCAATTCACACACACCCCAATATAACAATCAAAAGAAAAATCAGCATAACTGACCAAATATATGAACTTTACTACAATTCAATGAAAATCTTACAATACCCTTGAATAGGATGTTGCTTAATTGCTTATTTAATAAGTTTTTCGCTAAAAACAACTTATTTTTATAAAAAACTTGAAAGAATGCTACCATGAAGACATTGATTAAGTAACCAATGGGAAATGATTCATTCAATATTTTGATAAGTGTCATATTTAGTTTTTCAATAAAAACTTGCTTTTATTGAATTCTTAAGCAATTGTACACTGGTTAACAAGACTAATAAACTTATTACCATAAATCAAAATGAGCCTATAAACTACTTTTACAAATTATTTAAGTAAGTTTGTTTTCATAAACAATTGTAGCTTTCTATAACTTATTACAAAGGCACTCTAATTCCATTATATAGAAAGATCGAGTGAGTGACTCAGTGATTCACATACCTGACCGATTCGGTACCATAGGTGAGGGTCAAAGGAAGCTGCAGTGAGGATGACTTGAGGGAAGCTAGTTGCAGATGAGATGTTGCCATTAAAATTGATGCCACGACTAAATGCAACGCCATGCAGTGCTTCATTCCACCACTCGTAACTTGGGATACCGAGTCTGGGAATCGGAGGGGCTGAGTTAACGAGTTGGGAGAGTTTCTCGTCCAATGTGAGTCTGGAGACAAGGTCTTTGGTTCTTTCACGTATGGAGAGCTTGGGGTTGCAGAAAGGGTAGGATCTTGTGGACGGGTTGGACCAGTCGCAAGCAAAAAGTGGTAGTGGTGGTGGTGATAGCTGGGCATGGAGAGTGAAGAAAAAGATGGAGAGAAGGGTAAAAATGGTAAAGGGTGGTGAGAGGGCCATAGTGTGAAACTGATGTTTTGATTGGAAATTGGAACTGCACAACATTTTATAAAGACGCTACCTGTCACCTGTGCTTATCTGCTTAGTGACCATCTTTGGTTGTACCTTTTGCTCCTGCAAATGTGCCTTTTTTATGGCACTTCTGTAAAAAGAAAAGAAAACTGCATCAAACTTAAAATGAGGAAAAAGATGCTGTGATCAATCAAACGTAAGTTTGCAAGGGTAAAAGCAAACACGTACTATTGTTTTTTATTAAAAAAAATTCGTGGAAGACTAAAATTCTAAACTATTATTTTTATTTTTTTAACCATATTATAAATATGAAATATATATAATTATCAGGTTTGAGTCCCTAAAACTATTACTCTTCTCTGTCTACTATATAAAACAAATGTGTCATTTTTCTTGATTCAAAATATAAAAAACATGTATCAATTTTTACACATATTAAATATCAATTTCCAATATTACCCTTATTAATTAATGTGATTAATTATAGGCCATCAGAATATTAATTAAAATTATAAAGAGTGTTTTTAGAAATTTATATAAGTATTAATTACAATTAACTCATTCCAGTATATTTTCTTGATCCGTATATTTTAGGGTTTTGTTTCTTATATCATCGATGGGAGGGAGTATTTGTTATTGGTTAATTTTGTTTCTCTTTTTTGTAATTTTTAATTTTTAATCAATTAATTAATGAACTGTTGGATTTTGTAGAGGACCGGTTAAGATCCTCACTCCATTGGTTGAAGTACTTTAGCGGTGTCCGTTTTGATGGCAACGGTAGTAGAGAACTAGAGATGTTACAGTCTAGTAATTCACAATTAGTGGATGGCATTGAGTAAGTAGGGACAACAAGTAAAAAACACAATATCTCAAATGAGAAATGATTCCTCCTAGGATAGAGCTGTTTCATTTATTTAGATTAGATTGAGTCATGTGATTTTAAAAAAAATTAATTATAATAAATAATATAATTAATTTTTTAAATAATACAATCTAAGTGGGTGGGGAAAAAATAACAATCCTTTTAAAATAGGTTAGTTCTATCTTTCATTTTATAGCAAAAAGGAATATGATTATAAAAACAACTTAATACATACTGCTAATCATTTCTAATAAAATAAAATAAAATATATGCATACACATGGCCGGGGATACAGTAAGACAATTGCGTAGGCCGCAAATTAATTCCCTCTATTGTTATATACATTATTATTAATTATTATTGATAATTTCCAAAGTTAGCTAATAATTATTCAAAATTATTTATATTTTCTCTTCAAAAAATTTCCACTTTCTCGTTCTCTTCTCTCTTTTCTTTCATATTTTCATATTCTTTTGAAGTGAGTTTTCAAAAGGGATAATTGACACAAAATTGTATTTCATCATTTCTATTATTTTTTTCCTATTTATTCTGCAACATCTATTTATTTATATTTTTATAGTTGCTTTTCTTATTTTATTTTTTATACTTTGTAGCAATAAAAAATGCCAAATAAAAAACATGATACTGATTTTGAAAAAATTGAAAAATTAATTCAATCTTAACATGGTGTTGTTGATAAATTTATTATTATTCATAAACAAAATAAATAACTCACAACTCAAAAAATTATAAAAAATAATATGATGATTGATATTTTATATTACATTAAAACTCTCTAATAAATTTTTTATCTAAGATCTCACAATTTCTAAATACGGCCTGACCACACATAATTCATTTTTTTTATAAGAAAGGGGAAAATAAAAACTACACGGAAAAGGGGGTTAGGGGATTAGAAGCCCTAATATCTAGTTGAAGCAGCAACTCAAGTGCTGACCAAGGAGAATCAATGGTTGAGAGCTGGAAAGGTCGAATGGCCTCTCTGAGCAAGGGCATCCGCACGTCTGTTCGCAGATTCGATGAGCACGAACCATTTCCACATTCCAAACCGTTCTACGCACAAGGTTGAGAATGTCATGAAAGAATAGACTCCACCGCCACCTTAGAATCAGCCTCCACAATGATCTTTGGAATCAACAGGTCTCTAGCAACTTTTAGCCCAAAAAATATGCTCCACATTTATGCCCATAGAGCATTACTTGAGGTAATTTTACAGTGAAACCCCTTCACAAATGATTCATCTGAATTTCTAAGTATTCCTCCACCAGCTGTATTGCTCCCTCCGAGATACAAAATCCTGATGTAAAAAAAACATATTTTGTACCAGTGTTTATCCTAGACGATTGATCGGATCGATTGAATTGGCTCCTAGATATTTGCGGATTAGTAATATTACTAGCTATGAAGTGAGCCTGGTTGCGTATTGAAGACCAGAGACCTTCCCCAACATTGGATTGGTTAGAGAACACCAAGGTATTCATATCTCTCCACAAAGCCCAGCAAGCCACACCAAACACTAAGCTCCATTTCCAGTGAGACAAGCCAATATAATTTTGTGAAATATTCCACTCCAGGCAGCTCATTTTTGAACTCTAGAAGATTCAAGTTTGAAGAAAAATAGTTGTTTCATAATTTGTGATGAAATTGCATACTTTGCACGTTTTTAGATGAATTTATTTTGTGTTCAAAATAATTTGTAACGAAAGTATTATAAAAAAAATCCATTTTTGAACAATGATTATTTCATAAGAAATAATCAAATCCGAGCACAAGACCTGAGAATATCATACAAAAAGTTTAAGTCCAATTTTGTTGTATTTAGTAACTTATACAGAAAGTTACGAGAAACATATGAGTAATTATTTATATAAATAATAGTATGATTTTAACTAGACTTCCACGAATTGCATTTTTCAAATTGAAAAATACTATTTGTTCAACTTTGTTGACATTAAAAATATCTTAGAGCATAATATAAAAAAAATATCTTAGAGTAATATTAGCCATATATTCTTTTTAATATTTTCTTTCTTTATTATTGGATGGAATCTATATAAAAAAAAAACCCATTAAATAAAGGGCAAATTTGTCTGATTTAGTAATCTTTACATGAAATTCATATAATAATAAAGAATGTGTTAAAAAAATGTGATTATCATTTACTTGATACCCAATAAATGGTAAAGTATTTATTATGGCAGGGTAGATTATTTATCATACTGGATTTCTTAAGCATTATGTTAAGTGTTTGACTCCTGCCATGTTTATGGAAAAATGCCTTATTGAAAAAAGCAAAACTCACTTCGGTGATCTCTACATATCGAAATGAATTAGTCTTTGACAATCAGTTGGAGGATACCCTCAATGTAGCAATAAAAAAAATTGGGAAGTAAGATTTAAAATCATCACCACTTGATACATAGAAATTCGGAAACCACGTTAATTTCAAGCACCAAATTTATAAAAACTAAACTTATAACATAAAAGTCTGAAAATGATTTTACATCTCTAACTATAACATTATACTACAATTAAAATCTTAAACCAGTTTCCCTTTCCTTCCAAGTCTTCGTAGTAATCTTATAGAGGAGGTGTTTATTTATATAAAGAGGAGGTAATTTGTCAGAAAGTAAAACCAAAACAAAGGAAGTAAATGTGTCTACCAAAATGCAAGATCTTCAAGAATTGGGCTTCCCTCTTGTAAAAAAAAAAAAGAATTGGGCTTCCCCTGATAGTTGAATTCTTATCCCGCATCTGACCCATAGTTTTAAACTTTTTGTTCAATGAATGGGTTTGCTTTGGAGTGAGTGCGGCCTTTTCAAACCGGAAGATGGATGCAATTCTGGCCCATCTGACTCTGAGCCACTTCGGCCTCCTGGCTTAAGAACCTCTCTCTATTTCGATGGTACGAAAAGTCGAAAACCATAGCTAGTATAATTACGAGCATGTTTTTTTATTATTCGTGTTTGTATACTCTTGTTCAAGTCGTTTATTTATAGCTTTTCTGTTAGTGTGAAAATTCGTTTATTCATCTCTACCAAAAAAAAATATATATCGTTTATTCATAATTAAACCTATATAAAGTGACGCTATTATTTCTAAGATTAACCAGCTGTAGCTAAATATATGAAATATATAACTAGCGCTTATTATCAAAAATAATTTTTGGAACCTATTTATAAAGAATTAGTTTCTTAACTACTGTAATATTATTACGTGCAGTAATAAATTTTCTACTTCTATATCAATAACAAAATAAGTAGATTGGTCTTATATATTTATTTTATTTTTTATATTGATCCTATAATTTTTTATTTTTCAAATTGGTTCTACACGTTACGTTCCGTTTCCAAGTTAGTTATTTCCGTCAATTTTGACATAACGTGACAATCATCTTAGTCCGACACATAACTTTTGATCTAACTCCATAAGACTGAAATTGACGAAAAAGATTAATATGGAAACGGAACGTAACGTGTAGGACCAATTTGAAAAATAAAAAACTTATATGATCAATATAAAATATAAAATAAATGTATAGGACTAATCTATCCATTTTGCCTACAACAATGTTTTTTTGAACACAAAGATGTTTCCTTTGATTTTTTATGTATTTTAAAAATACGTATATATAAAAATAATAAAAAATAAATAAAATATAAAAACAAACATATATAATATCACATATAATATCTATTATTATGTGTTCAAATATCTCTTTTGCCTATGTCAAATTATGAACCAAAAAAAAAATACTGTCTCCAACTGTTAGTTAGGGTCTCGGTCTTCTGAGATCTTTTGCCCACAACTGCCACGATTGAGAGGTTGCTAGTAATGACACACATTCTTATCTCTTTTGAATAAAAGATCCTTGCAGAGTCAAGGACCCAAGGTAGCTAGATAAGTAGATAATGAAAATTAAACAAATTAGACTGATGATGGAGCTAGAACCAGTTCTTCTATCAAGACAGTTACCTTTGACGTGACATCTTTTTTTTTTAATCCGGATATCTCCGTTTCAGAGATCCCTTGATGAAATCCATTTATGGGGTTGACCTCTCCCAATAAACACTCTTTCATACACATGAGTCAGGAATCGAACCTCTAACTACGTGCTTAAGGGACCCAACTATTTACAAACTGTATCACACCATATTGATTGACAGGACAGCTTTAAAACTATCAAAGCCAAATTAATTAAATTACCTTATCTAATGAATTGTCTTTTTCGTTATTATAACATTATAATAATTCGGCAGTTGGCAGTACTTTCGAGTGTCGGTTATTAAAGAGTTGTAAACAATAAACAATCATAGCAAGTAATCTTTTAGTACTTGTATATAATATTGTATATTTTTATATATAAAGCATAAAAAAACTACATAGAATTCCAACCATTTCGGTTTCGTCAATCACAGGCGTATGAATTTTGTAGGTTATGGAGGTAATGTTCAAAGGGTCCACCGGTGGATTTGTCGATATAACTTAGTTTTATGTTGTAATAAAATGAAATGACAACTAATAACTATCACGTATTACCCAAAACCAGATAAGAAGGTAGCAAAAGAATGGGTCTGATTCTGATAGCAACAAAATATTAATTTAAAATTAATTGCATGGACATATCTATTATCTAGGTGATAGAGACACTTCTCTTCGACATAATTGCTTATTTACATTAACTGTGTGCTTAATTTCAGATCTTTTTTTTTTTTTGATTAAAATCAGATCTATTTTTGATGATAGAGACACTTCTCTGCGACATAATTGCTTATTAACATCTTCCGTGTGATTTATTTCAGATGAAGTACTTCCATTCATGATTTAACTCTTATCAGTATTTGGCATGCTAAACCCTTGAGAATAATTATTTGCTCTAAACAATAAGAATCATTCTTTTTTTCTTCATTTTTTTTTGACGGTCTTTTTTCTTCTTCATTACTATAAGCACAAGATGAAGATTTTGATATCTCAAGTCCTAAATCAGAATATCCATCAATATAACATTCTTGTGAGCCGGCATGTGTTCCCAAACTCATAAGAAGTACATCATATTTTTCGGTCTACAGGTTCAGGCAAAGAATGATTTTCTTCACTAATCAAGGATGACAAATAATTTGGAGTTGATACCTTTTCAACAGCGCTACTTTCTCTTCTTCAATCAAAAATATTTTTTTCCAATCAATTCCATAAAGAGACATTATAGGGTAAAAGCATTGAATAATATTTACAAAAAATAATTCCAAAATTACACATCCTTCTCAATTAATTACCTACTCTTTTTTTTTTACCTTTTAGTCTCATATGGGAAGTCGGTATTGGAAGCCGACCTCCCATCTATTACTTTTTTTCTTGCTAGGAAGTTGGCAATCCAATCACCAACTTCCATTGTTGCCTTGTGACTCTCATTGTTGCCTTCTTTAAAAAAAAATCAAAATTTATTATTTTATCTATACTATTTAAAAAGGGAAGTGAGATTCTCTGAAAAAATAATGTCGAGTTTCATAAATGATGGAAAAAAGTGTATTTTGAAAATAATTGGTTTACTTTAATAATTTTGCCCCATTTAATTAATATACAAACCAGGAGTCAAGTCACGACAATCATCCAGAGTTTGGGACAACTGAAAAAAAATACATTATATCAATAATCGATTATTGTAATAATCTCAAAATCTATTTTTGTTTATGTTTGCTAAAAATTAATTTTAAGATGATCTATTTAGTTTAAATAATATAAAAATCACTTTTATATAGTAAGTTAAAAAAATTATGAAGTTTTTTTTGTATACAATAATAATATTTGCTTATTTCAACATAATCAAAAGTTTTTTCAAGTATGTTTCAATTTTTTAACTTTTCTGAAAACTACTTTTTTTTCTAAAAAAAAAAGGCTTTTTAATACTTTAAACTAATTTATCAAACATGTTAAATTAATTTTAAAATTTTTTTTATCAAAAAATTTTTTTAAGAAAAAAGCTATCCCAAACACACCGTAGAACACCTCCATTTGAACCAACTACAAAACCAATACCAAACCATCCGGTTTTATAGACTAAACAAACCACCACCAGTGAAAATTGATATGTCATGGCTGCTACCGTATACACTGTTATACATGGATACTGGTGCAAGAGATGAAGTTGACGGTTTAGTATAGATTCCTGAGTACTCCGTCTCTGCTCATTTTTTAGCCCCCGGGACTGTTTTGCTGGTTGGTTATTTTTAGGCTGGTAGTGGATTGGCTAATTTTCAACCTTGGTGTCATTTAAGTTCAAGAGTAGTTTGCTCTTGTGCTATTGGTTGAACACTTCTCTTGCTCTTCATTTGTAATTGGGCTAGAATGCCCCCAACATACTCCTATTCAATATACTTTTGTTAATAATAATAAAAAAAAGGATTAAAGGTGTCCAAATGGAGTCATCCTGCAAAAGCAGGTCAAGAAAGATGCAAAGTGAACACTTAAACGCAGATGCAATCTCTTGGAACTACCTCTGCATCCTTTAAGATGAAGGTGAAGAGCACTGCATTAAATATAATTAATTAACCAACTAATTTAACCACCAACAAAAAACTATGCAATAAAATCTATCCAATTAAATTAACCATACTTGATGTTTCATCACTTAAGGCATCAAAACCTAAAAGTAAATCCCAAGAGCGCTTGATGAGATGACATAGATTTCTTCCGGCTTAATCAGAGGTCTCGAGTTCGAATCTTGGCCCTGGGAATATAGCAGCGTTAAAACTCTTGAGGGAGAGCTTTACAGCCCTTGTGGTCCTATCCGACTCGAGGAATTAATCTCCACAGTTGCGCGCAGAGGATATAGGAAAAAAAAAAAAAAAACCTCGAAAGAAAAGGAAGGGGGAGTTCAAAATGGATAGCCTGCAACCACTAGTTGCAGGGAGTCTCAGTTTTCTAATTCATTAATTTTCCATGGCATAATTTGATTCATTCGTCTGATTACAAAGTCCTCTCACCCACAACATCAGGGAACTATATTATAGTCTGCCTTATTCAGAAAACCAAAGTTCTCTCACTAATGGGACAAAAAATAAAATCAACAGGGATAGACTACAAAGTATATAAAAACCAAAATTGCCATGTACGAAGGTACTACAAAATAAAACTGCAGTGATAGGATCTCATCTTTTAAACTTCTTGGATGATTTTTTTCCATCCTTGAGGCCAAAGTATTTGTCAACGTCTTCCTCATCATAATCTCCTTCACCCCTCCGTTTCTTCTTCCCTCCGCTCTCCTTCATTTTCTACAAAAGTAAAAATATGAAGAGTTGAGCAAATTACTTGAAAGCACACAATCATTAGCTGATTTCAAATCCTACGTCATTATTCACTTATTTCAGGAATATAATTACAGCTCGTGTATCTTTATATACAAATACAATACTAGTTGCTTATTCTCGGAAATTAAAATTTTAAATTAAAAAAGAACAGAAAACTCGTCACCAAATAGTCTAGGATTTAACTAAACTGCATAATTTTTATACCATTACTGCTAATCTTTTGGCCTCACTAACACGCTCTTCCAAAAGTAAAACTTCCTCTTCTTGTGCAGGATACTCTGGTAGCTTCTTGCCTGAAATATACTTGTAGAAGTTATTCATTAAGAAGCTGTTGCCTTTCTTAAAATGCCAAGGCAAAGAAATACCATATACTACTGACCTATAAGTTTCTCTATTTGAATGTACCATTCCAGCTCATATTGGTTCACAAGAGAAATGGCAACCCCAGAGCGCCCTGCACGAGCAGTCCTTCCCACACGATGTATATAATCCTGTGTAGCAAACAAGATCAAGAATTCAGTGAATAAAAAACAAGAAATATCTAAAACGTTCATCTCATTCCATGATTTCAGGTCTTGCATCAAAGTTAAGATGAGCCATCCCCATAAAATCAATGAAATCACTAACAAAATCCTAGAGTTGCACATTGGGCAAACTGCAAACCTTTGATAAATCAAAGCTGTAATAGAACATGTCAATAAAGTATAAAAGAAATACATAAAACATCTTACTTTGGAGTTTGTGGGAATGTCATAGTTAATCACCACATCTACGGTTGGAATATCCAGTCCTCTACTAGCTACATCAGTACAAAGGAGAATATTGCACTCCCCAGACTTGAACTTATTCAAGGCTCCAAGTCTCTTTGACTGTCAGAAGAATAGAATAAAAAATTAGCAACACTCGATTAGCACACCCATAAATAACAAGAAAGAGATAACAAAGACGACCACTTCCTCCACCCTGGCAACCCCTCTGAAGACAAGGAAGAACAGGAGAAAAGTTTAGAACATTTACTATTATGATACAGGAACTGTAGTACAATTACCTGGCTCATATGACCATTAATTGGGATGGCTTTCAGACCAAGATTCCTAAGAATTAAAGCCAGAAGCCTAGTTGCATCACAAGTACGGGTGAACACCATTGATGTACTTCCAGCCATTTCAGTGAGAATGTACACCAGGTAGCAATCCTATAAGAAACACTAAATTAATGAACACTATCATCAAAAGCATAAAAGATGTTAGTTCTTGTGATTCATGAAACCCAAAATGCGTAAACCCATATTAATTTCACTCCCAATAGCCATTTTATTATAAGTGTTCAACACAAACTATTTCTATATATCGATAGGCTATTCATCTAACATCATAATCAATTTTGGTATTTGACTAAATATTTTTACTTAGCTAGATCTATTGCATACAAAAGAATTAATCTATGATTGAAATTTTTCCTTACTATGGTTCTGTATCTTCAGTACACTATGTTGCAAGTAGTGGTTATCTTTTAGAAGGAAATGATGCCAATATACGAGATTTCTACTTGGTGGCTATACATTCATGTAATGTCTTTTATAGTCTCATATTCCTGACAACATCATTGAGAGGCTTCTAACAAATTTAACTCATTTTAGAAGAAGAAAACAATAGAGAGAAACATACTTCGTTTGAAGCAGGGAACTGGTGCTTGTGTAAAAAAGGAGGAATATAAGTGTTAAAACATTCAAATAACTTTTCTATCAACATGTCATAATCTTTTGAACAAGAGAGAACAAGAAACCTTTTGCTTGGCAGGCAAGAAGCGATACTGCTGCTTCAGTGTGTCAACCGTGGAATACTTAGATGCTGCTTCAATCTAAGTTGAATAGAAAAATAAAAAATAGTGAGAAATATCAGAACAAAAAAAGATACAATTTTATATAAACATGTTTGCATATACTACAGTTGTACCTTGACAGGATTCCTTAAACAAACCCTTTGGAGCTTCTGGACCTGCAACAGTAAGAGTGCAACTTGCTCTATCAACATTCTAAATTTTAAAATGAATATCACGTAACAATCAAACATCTGAAGTACATAAATAATCAGCTCCTAGAAAAAATATTCTTCAACATCATTTGCCCCATGACATCCTCAATGGAGCAGATGCTTGTTGACACAACAAAAGATAAGACATCTGGTCTAAAATAATAGGATTAAATGCTTTTCAATCTATCAACAATTAGAAACCAACAACCAGAATTTATGTTAAATCACAAATTCAAAAATGCTGGAAAGCTTTTCCAAAGGGCCTATAGCCAATGTGGAATCTATATCTCAGAATCAATGTTATTAGTATCTTAGCATTCATGCGATTCGTATCTCCATACGAAACGAAACCACACAACCGATACGTATCGGAGTGTGAATCTTTTTTAGATCTGAATCTCAACATGAATCCCGATTCGCTCTGTTGAATCTCATAAATCGTGAATCTCGTTGAATCCCACGATACAAATTCCGTCTTGGGTGCAGCCCAGAAATGGGTTGAGTTACGCTACCCAATTTCTAAAAGGTCTGCTCAGGTTGTTTTCCTTTTGCAAGTTTTTCTTAAATGAGACATAATCAGCCAAAATCAAACCTTCCAAACAACCCAAGTCAGATTCACAAACAAATAACCTAGCACATTGTTTTTGGTTCGCACTTCCTCCTAAAATGTGATTTTTTATTCTTCTTGCCTACACAGTGCTTTGCACCCTACCTTCTCATTTGTTCTTCTCTGTTTTTTGGTCTCCCTTGCCTTGTTTGAAGATAGCACTCTCTCTGACTGTCTGTTTGGTACACACTTGCTCTCTCTTTCCACTTGCTGCTTCGATGTGTTATTGATACACTCTCTTTGATTTATGACTCGAATATTGAATTATTTTGAAGTTCATATAAGATGCATTAGCTTATGTTTTTTTGCTTATGTCACTTGTTTTTACTTTAAAAATATCATATTTTTATTGATCATGTATCTTACGATTCATAATAAGATTCAATTCACGATTCGGAAAATAGGTCTTCCAATTCACAATTCGAATCTCGATTTGATAACCTTGTTCAGAATATGTGAAGAAAAAGGCTGTACTTGCATATTAAGGGTGTGTTGGCTCAAAGGAGGGGAGGGGAGGGATTTTAATTAGACATTGTGTTTGGTTAAGAGGAGGGGAGGGGGAATAGCACTTTCATTTTTGGTTAAGGAGGGAAGGGGAGGGATTTTAAAACAAATTTACTTTTAAACCCTTATAATTATTTATTTCAAAATAGACAAGTGAGGATATTTTAGTCAATACATGTGAAATGTTTTAAAATTCCTCCCCTCCCCTCAACATTGGAGGGGAGCCAAAATTCACTTAAGAAGGGATTTTGCTCCCCTCACCTCCAAAAGTTGAAACAAACATACAAGTTTAAAAAAAAAAAAATCCCTCCCATCCCATCCCTCCAATCCCTCCAACCAAACACTATCTAAGAATCAAGACACCATATTTGGACCAAAAAAAACAATTAATAGCTTCATGCATTCTTCAGTAAGTGCAAAATTCTTATTAAATCTACATATATACCTTCTTAGTCATTGTAGCAGAAAACAGAAATGTTCTCCGTTCACGAGGAATCGCTTGTAGAATCTCATTAAGTGATTCCTCAAAGTCCTCATTCAACAGCCTGTCTGCCTCATCTAAGACCTGCTCAAAATGCAGATTAATCAAGCAAGTCCAAATATATGTGATAAAAAGTGGGAGAAAACGTAGACACCAAAAAAGATTACCTAAATATTTCTTTTTCTAATATCCACATACCACAAATAGGTTCAAGCATCCATAAAATGTTTAATGCAAAACACCAGGCTACATGACAGGTCAGATGCAGATGGATTGCAAATTATCAGCTAAATTGCCTTAGACAAAATTGCATAATAGTGGAAGATACACCAGTGTAGTCAATATAGGCGCGACAGTGGCGCATCACGTGGCCTCCCTGCGACATCCAGCTTGTCGCATCACGTTTTCGTCCTCCTTTTTAGCCGTTTCCCATTTTTGGACGGCATTTTAGTTATTTCCGATCTTTTTTAGGACAAATTTTAGCCATTTCCTACACTTTTGGGTTAGAACTCATTTAAGGTAAGAGAATTTTCCTCCATTTTGGTTTAGTTTAAAAAAAGAAATACATATGTTATTCAACACTTGTATTTTGTCTCGTTAACTAATCCTCCAAGTCCGGTCACAATGGTACAACATCAAACTTGCATCACCGTCTCCTCATATTTATCCAATCAAACAGTAAAATCACTCCTTCCACAAGAATTGGAGATTATTTAATTAATAAAAGTGAATCGAGTTTGGCATGAGAAAATTTCAGATTGGTATGCAAAGCAATAGTATTTACACCCATTAAAAACATTCACATAATCAGGAAAAAATCGCAGAAAGTAACCAAGATTAAAGCATTTGAGAAGAAAACTTGGGCTTAAATAAAAATAATGTAAAAACCATACCAAATATTTTAATCTACCAAGAGAAAATCCTTTGGTATGTTTTAGATGATCTAAAACTCGTCCAGGTGTCCCAACCTGCAAGAGTATGAAATCAACATGATTACAACTAGACAAATATGACGGGGTCATTGAAATAGGAAGAACAAAAATTATTGGAAAACCTATAACTTAGAGGTAATCTCACCCAGCCATTGCACAGATATAAGGATTTTTAGCACCAAAAAAATCAATAAATAAATCCGCTGATTCTTCCACATGATAAAAGGCAAGTTGAATTCCAAGACATACACAACAAAGAAGAAAAAGAACAATCCAGATAAAAGGAACAGGAGCCATATTTTTAAAAATTTTAGCAAGGAATAAAACGTAGGCACTTCGACAGTCAAATTTTGACCCTACAAGACAATTTTTTAAAAACTTTCCCAAGTACCTAGAAATATTTGAAGTTTCTAGAAATGTATGGAACGAGGTTTGATCCATCATTTGCTTTGTGCAGTCCATAATTAAATTTGAGCAAGGACAATAATTATTCTCAGCAGGCAAATTTTATAAAACCATGATAAGCAGGTTAAAATTATATTTGAAAGCAGACATGCTAACAGCAATAAGAATTAAAAACCAACAGAAAGAATTTAGTCTAATAATATAATCATAGTTTCTTTTTTATACTAATACTCCAACATTGATGGACGATTAACCAACTTCAAAACATTATGCATATCTCTCACGGTACATCCGTATCCAAGATAGTAATTTTACAAAATATAATCACTGATTGACTCTATGTCCGTACAAGAGAAATCATATAACCAACACAATGTTGTTCAAAAGTTCTGATCAATAATGAGTTCAATAATTGATTAAGAAATTAAGAAATCAATGACAGAGCAGGGTGCAGTTCTTCAGTGAAACATGAGCAACATATTTTATCCACAGACACCAGGAGATTAGATTTCAGATATCACTCAACTATTATCAAATAAGAATATTGATATTGAAGTACAATAAACAAATGAAATCAAACATGCCTACAGCATTATTGATACTTACAATAATATGGGGTTGCTTTGCTATCCTGATGGACTGCTGCACCATGTCAATCCCTCCAACAAGCTAGAGAAAATGAAAAGATGCAAATAAAAAAAATAGTTTATGATAAAGCATGTAATTAATAGAACACAAACAGTGCCACCAAATCACCATGCTTGAACAGAAAGCCACATAATTCATGCATAATGAATCGTTTAAGGAAAATAGATTGAAACTCACCACAGCACACTTGACACCAATTTCACAACCTAGAGCTTCAAACTGCTCAGCAATTTGAATAGCAAGCTCTCTAGATGAAGAAAAAGGGGAAAACAGAAAAAATTGACAAGTTATATATCAGTTAGAACAATTTAATTCAACAAAATATAACTTACGAAAATCAAATTATGATTAGGTATCAAAGTATCAAACCTTGTGGGAGACAACACACAAGCAAAGAAATCTTTTGGGCGTGGTGCTTCTAAGAGGGCGTGCAATATGGGAAGAGCAAAAGCTCCAGTCTTGCCAGATCCAGTTTGGGCAAGTCCAATTACGTCTTTTCCTGCGAAACACAAAGGACAAAAAATAACGAGCAATTTAAAAGGGTTTAACCGACATCAATATTGTGCCAACTTCCCAGAACTAAAGATAGTGGGAAATATATTATGGTGGAAATGGGACACTATTGTAACATTAATGCAGTCAACTAGAGAAAAGATGAAAACTATGGCATTGATATATAAAATTTCATGTTTAAAGCCTATTATATTCTCTAAATACTAAATAGGTCAGGGTCGTTTGACAATAATTATTGTTTTGCATTTAATCTTTGCTTCTATTCATTTTTTCCAAACAAAATTATACTTGAAAACAGCAAACATCAGAAAACCAGTATTCTCTTGACGAAACTAACAGAAGCCCTAACCTTCCAGCGCAAGAGGAATTGCTTCCACCTGTATCTTCAACGGATTTTTCCAACCCAATTTTTCACAAGCAGAAACCAATTCCTCAGATAAGCCTAAATCCGAAAATGTTTTCATTTCTTCATTTTCTTCCCCCATTTTCAGCTTCTAACCTGTTAATAAAATTCAACATAAAATTTAAAATCATTTATATGCGATTGAAATTTTTTTAAAAAAAATGGCTGTTAAAAAATGCACAATGTTGAAAGCTTCAGTACAAATAAGGGCTGGCAAAAGAATGCAAATATCCATAACCCAACCAATCCATCCACATATACAACCTAATTCATCCCGCGGATTAAATTAACGAATTTTTCACATTACCCGTTTGTTAACGGACGGAGGCGGGGTACGGAGGTACCCATGCCCGTGGATACCCAAACCCGAGGAGAAGTTACCTAAATATCCTAAAATAACCCTAGGTTCACACATATCAGACTCTTTTCTCACCCTCGTCCCCTAAGTCCCTGTTTGCGCCGTAGCCGCTCCTTGCTCTCCATCAACTCCTTCAACGTTCAGGCCGCCGCCGTCTCGCCAGACTTCGCCAGAAGCACCGCCGGTCGTGCCTCCCTCCCTTACAGTAAGCTTCCTCTTCCCTCTTCCTTCTTCCCTCTTTCCCCTTCTCTGCCACCGCGTGGCTTTCTTCCTCAGCCAGACAGCCACCGCGTGGCTCGATTCAGCCACCGCTTTGCTCCCTCTTCCCTCAGCCCCGATTAGTATGTAATAGCAACCTTTTAACTTTAAGCAAGTGTTTTCAGACTTCAATTAAATCTAAACTTACTAACTGATGAACTGCAAGTTTCAGTGATGAACTGATTTTTAGGAAAATTGGGGCTTGATTGGATAAGTATGTGTATTTAAACAGTAAACAGTTTGGAAGGAATAATCACCTTGTGTTTATAGTCATAAGAATGACTCCTGATGATTTTCTGAGGCAAAGATGGTTTAGAATTTAAACGATACAGTAGCTTAGCAAAAAATTGTCAATGGGAATTACACTCTGAATTCCACCGGATTCACAACAGTTCGGTAGTAAGGAGCACCACATTGATGGAATCAAGAATAGCTCTCATTTTTTCAATTGCTATTAACACTAGAAGATGATAGTGAAGTATGCAGAAAATTAAGAATCTTTTGATTCTGAAGTTTAAACTTTAAGAGAATATAATTTGTTGAGGGTATTTGAATCTCGGTGAATGTCCTTAGTTTGCAAAAAGATGTGGAACTACAGGAGGTGAAAACTGTACAGTTGTGGAACCACTAGACATCGTGATCATACTTCAACAAGCAAGGAGATGTGGTGGTTGGTCAGCGAATATACCTGAGATCCTAGTTGTGTTCGGTCGGCGACGGTGAACAGCGACGGCAATTAACATTGAACAAAAATTGGGGTTCTAGTACCCACAACACAATCAACCTAAGGATAGACAACAAAAGCTGAAATGTTTTACATCTTTCAGACCAATTTACGAGCACCAAGCAGAAAACATTTCATGTTGGGGCAATAGAATAGTTTAAACCACAAATTCGAGGCAGAGACAATAGCATTACCGAATTTGAAAGCAGAAAACAAATAATAAGAAAGAAGAGATATACATACAGGTGAGTGGTCGATCGTAGTGAGGAGTGAAGAGCCGCACAGGGTGGTGGTGAGCGTCGCTGCCTCCACTGAAGTGAAAATCTACAATGGCGACAGGGAAGAAAGTGAGAAAATGTTAGGACGTTAGGGTTGGGTTGGGTTGACGGATTTCACTATTTCAGATACAAGAAGAAAGAAAATAGAGGAGTTGATTGTTTTTAAAATTTGATAGGATGTAGAAGAAACCTGAAAAGCAACATGATAATTGATAAGAAGATAAGTTACCTGGGTGGGAAGAATGGCCGCCGAGAGGAATCGACTGCCAATGTCTTTTGCGGCGTTCGGGGCTGAGAGCGGCTGCCTGTGTTGAGTGAGGTTAAGGACTGATGAGAAGGCTTGGCTGCTACGTTAGGGTCTGAGAAGGTGAGGAAAAACAAATATTAGTAACTTTTATATTTTAGTGTTGAGTGGGGATAAGTTAAGAGTAATGGAGTGAGAGTGGGATGGAGTGATAAAAGTATACCACTCTATGGTTTGGGAGTTTTAATAAGGAATGGAGGGGCATTACACTCTATTGTTTGGAGGTCACAAAATTTTAAAGTAAAAAAAGAGGGGAGTATTCTCTCCCAAACCCCCCAGATTGGAGGGTATGAAAAATTGATGCTTTGGATGGGTTGGAGTGTACCATCCCCAACCATCCCACTTCATTATTTATAAAACTCCCAAACAATGGGTCAAGGTAACTTAACCAGACCGCTCCATTACTAATCATCCCGCTCCATTACTAATCATCCCACTCCATCCTTCCAAATGCACCCTAAATCTTCACCCTAAGGATGTTCACAGATCAGTTTGGTTCGGATTTGTGAGAAAAATGAATCTGAACCAATCAAATTTGATCGGTTCGGATATGCTTGTTTTCACTGATGAAAACCAAACCAAACCAATAAAAAGGGGTTGGTTCGGTTCGGGTAAAATCCCATCAAAAATTAAAAACCACAAAAAAAGTGGAAAAAACTGCTGCAAAATTGCACATGATTCAGTTTAATCAGTTCCATAATCACTTTAATCAGTTTAGCAAACCCTAATCAGTCTAAACAGACACGAAACCAACATTCAAACCCCCACTAGAAATTGCAGACACATTTAAGTTTAGCACACCCTAAATAGAACCAAACCCCAAATAGATCCAGTTTAATCAGTTCATCAATCACTTAATCATTGAACAAGAAGAAAGACACAAAACAAGAAGAGATGAATCGCTGGTTGATTACTGAACGTGCGAACTTTGAACAGCGAATGGCGAAAGGCGGCGGCGGGGGGTTACGCGTCGCTGTGCTGGAAGAACAGAGTCGCTCGCGACGCGACGCTGGAAGAAGGAACGATCGCTGGCTCACTGTGCTGTACGGCGCGCGACGACTATGCTGGAAGCAGGCTCCAAGTCGAAGCCCGGCGGGCTGCGGAATGGCGAGCGGCGGCTGAGGAAGAAGAAGAATTGAAGGACTGAAGAGGGGAACCCTAGCCAGAATAGAGTCGTGCGTGTGTGGCTCAGGTCAGGGACGAGTCACGTTTAGTTTAGTTTTTTTTTATTTTATCAGAATGATACATTTTTTTTATCAGAAACTTTTAGTTTAGTTTAGATCTTTAGGAAATAGAAAATAAATATAAAATATATATTATATATATTAGTTCGTTCGGTTTTAAAATCTCTAAATCCGAAGACCAAATCAAATATCATCGATTTTTCATTGGGTCGGTTCAGATCTGATCTGGGCACTCAAAAAATAGAACCAATTTAATTGGTTCAGATGGTCGGGTTGGTTGGATCGATCCGAACCAATGAACACCCATACTCATTTTATATATATATATATATATAATTTTAAAATAATTTTCATCTTTAACGGTTTAATTTATTTTAAATTATTTGACTTCTCATAATTTAAAATATTAATAGTTTAATACGATTTATATGTGGTCAAAAATCAAAAAACATAAAACAAAATGACTATTCTATGCACATAATTCAATTGTTGAAGGCTTCAGCACGATTAGGGCTGACAAAAAAATCCAAATATCCATAACCCAACCAATCCATCCTCACATAAATCCAACCTAAACCATCCATTTATTAAAAAAAAAAAAGATTCAATTGATTGAGCCATTCTTAACGGTTAATGCTCCATTCAATTTTTTCTTTTCAATCCATTGCACCAACCAAATTAAAAATGGATTATTTTAGATCATCTAAAGTTCCTAAATCCTAACAAGAGGCATCAACGATTTGGTTAGGGTCATTTGGTTAGTGTTTTCATTTTCTTTGCAAAATCCTACAAGACTTATCGAATAACTTGTAAGACTCACCACCAATTAAGATAATTAAAAAAAAAAGTATAAATAACAATTGGGGTTATAGTACCCACGACACAATCAACCCAACGATAAACAGAAAAAGCTGAAATGTTTACATCTTTTAGACCGAATTCCCAGCACCAAGCAGAAAACTTTACAAGTTGGGGCAATAGAAGAGTTGAAGTCAAAGCTTAAAAACACAAATTAGAGGCAGAGACAATCGCATTACCGAATTTGAAAGAGGAAAACCAGTTATAAGAAAGAAGAGGAATACATACAGGTGGGTGGTCGATTGTAGGGAGAAGTGAAGAGCCGCACAGGGTGGTAGTTAGCGCCGCTACTTCCAGTGAAGTGAAAATCTAAAATGGAAACAAGGAAGAAAGTGATAAAAGGTTAGGACGTTAGGGTTGGGTTGATGGGTTTCAGTATTTTAGCTACAAGAAAAAAATATAGGAGCTTATTGTTTTTCAATTTTGATACGATGTAGAAGAAACGTGAAAAGCAACATGATAATATCAAAAGATGGTTATTTACCAGATGGAGGTGGTAGGAATAGCTGTCGAGAGGAACTGCGAGAAGAATTGACGCAAATGTCTGCTCCGGCGTTTGGGGCTGAAAGCGGCTGCCTGTGTTGATTGAGGTTCGGGAGAGGACTTGGCTGCTGTGTGAGGGTCTGAGACTCTGAGATGAGATGGGGACTGAGAAGAAACACAATCAGTAACTTTTATATTTTTATTTTTTTTGTGCTAAATTACTCTTTTGATCTTTTATCTTTATTTTATGTTTCATCTTGGTTCCTTATTTATTTTTTGTTCCATTTTGGTCCTTATCTTGTAAACGTTAGCCCATTTCCTTTCGAAATCGTCTCCGATCGTCTCCGACGGTCGGAAATCATCTCCGATCGTCGGATTCTGCGTTCGAAATCGTATTTGGTCGTCGGAAAATCTATTTCTCTTTCTCTTGTTAGAAAAAACATAATAAAATTAATAATTAACATAGAATTAACATAAGAACAAAGA
Source organism: Sophora flavescens (assembly GCA_030762895.1). Lineage (NCBI taxonomy): Eukaryota > Viridiplantae > Streptophyta > Magnoliopsida > Fabales > Fabaceae > Sophora > Sophora flavescens. Next base: position 49,577,371 of record CM061067.1, on the reverse strand, counting down.
GAAAATAGGCAGCAACTAAATATGCAAGTAAATAAAATAAAGCTCGTAAAGATAAACATATCGATTTTGGCTGAGGCGTGCAAAGCACTAGGCTTAAGAGTATTTCGCCACCACGAGTAGATTACCCAGTACAGTTGGTCTCGAGGCTAGTACTCTCCAGGATACAACAGCCACTTCTTGTTAACACTGCACGTGAAATAGCAAGGACACAGGAACAACTCTTTGGATGCTCAAGGGAACAAGAAACCAATAATTTCACAACTCAAATTTTCTCTTCTCGTAAAATCACCACCAGAAGACATAAAAAAGCCAGGTTTTATGGAAAATGTCTATATGCTCTTGCGCAATATTCTAATAAAAACATATGTATCCTTTCTAAAACTTCCTTTACAGCTGAAATTATTCTTCACAATATAAAATCTCAAAGCCTTAAAAATAGGAACCAAAATTAAGTAGAAAACGGTTAGCACTAAATTGTGGGATTAAATATAAAACATAACTATTATAGCAATAAATTGTAGAATTAAGTAGAAAACATAACCGTTAAAGAAATAAATGATTTAGTAAAAACAAAATTATTATTATATTAATATTTGACTTTAAAATAAATAACCAAAAAAATAAATATTAATATAACAATCCCTCACATATTTATTTTAATGTCAAATAGAAAAAGTGTTCCCAAGAGCTTGAGAAATCAATGCATAAGCACTAGTGTCTTTTAGACTATGAACTAGCACATAGAGCAAATGAGCTATGACTCACTAGAATGTCGATGAGACTCTATGAACCTTATTCCATTTGTGAATCAGTGAGCTCATCACTCACACTAATCTCTCATCCAATGTTGTTTAACGCGGTGTGGTGCTTTTCGGCCTTGCACCGTTACCTGGATTTCATGAGTGGCTCTAGAAAGTCTGCCCAAGCTTTCATAGAGGCAGTCCCAACACTCATATAGGTGAATCTATCAAGTGTACACCACAGTCAAGCACACCACTCATTCATGAGCTATAGATTCATTAAGAGTATATACTCAACCTCCAACGCTGTAATATTACACTATCCTACACCATAGGGATGGACCATCATATATAATGGATAGTGTTTCATCAGATTGACAAGTGACTTGTTCTTATCCATATGAACATAGACTTGTGAATTTTTCACAAACTATGTTGGGTTACCATCACTCTCAATCTTTGTATTAGGCATAAGTCCCATCCCCCTCGATGTATTTTCCGCTAGCTTCCTGCTTAGTGGTTTTGTAAAAGGATCCACCAGATTCATTTCTGATCTCACATAATTTAGGGATATAACCTCATCATTTAGCAGCTGCTTTACACAATTATGACGTATACGTATATGTCTTTGTTTTCCATTATAAACTTTATTATTTGCTCTTGCTATTGCCGCTTGGTAATCACAATTTATAGATAAGGAGGGAACGAGTCTCCCCCATAAAGGAATATCTGCTAAGAGATTTCTTAGCCACTCAGTCTCTGATCCTGCCAAGTTAAGAGCAATAAACTCGGCCTCCATAGTAGATCGGGCTATACAGGTCTGCTTGGATGACTTCCAAGCGACAGCACCACCACCAAGGGTAAAAATAAATCTACTCGTAGATTTAGTCTTGTTCCTGCCGAGATCTGGATTGCCGGAACCTCGCCGTAAACGTCAGACCAAAAGTGGGTAATTGGGGTTGTTTTAGGCTATGGCTTGGCAGAATTCAATATTCCGGTCCTACGTATCCCGATGGGAATCAAAGCCAGACGTAGTTCTCGGTTCAACCCTTGGCCGTGGTGATCTCAATCTCTTAATTTTGTATCGGATGAATACTAGGGAGCAATGACTCTCTGATAGTCTCTTGGTCGACGCTAGTTTCTCTAATACGCTTAAGAGAGAGTCACCGGAGTTCAGTGAAAAGTGAGTTTCTATCATGGGTACTCCTCCTTTTATAATAGGATTTCCCTATCTCTTAGAGACCTGATTTATCTCTTAAATATCTTTTAGAGATCTGATTTATCTCTTAAATATCTTTCAGAGATCTGATTTATCTCTTAAATATCTTTTAGAGATCTGATTTATCTCTTAAATCTCTTTTGAGATGTGATTCCTTAATTTAAGGGATATTATCTCTTTTAACCAGATAAGGTTATTTCAGATAATATCAGGATTTAATATCAATATCATATCCCTTAATTAAGCGATCTTTAACTTATTATCTTTAATTTCCGGATTGGGCCGGGTATTCGAGCTCGGTGGCCGGGTTTCACTCTTCGGCCAGTACACAAGCCCCCCAAGCTTTGAGCTGACTAGGTGTAAAAGCTTTCATGATGTTAGCCGAGCTCAGGAACTCGGTTTCATCTATCTGTCTTTAGGCCAGGCGAGGTGATTGGCCGAGCTTCATACTCTATATATATACATCCTCCAACTCGGTGAGCAGCTCGGGTGACCGAGCTTGATGCTTTTGGGGTGCCGGACTCTGTATCTCGGCTCATACAAGTCTCATCAGAATCAGATATCCAATTTGCATCTGCATACCCTTTAAGTATAGAAGGGTATCCCACATAACACAAACCAAGATCAATGGTTCCTCGAAGATATTTCAAGACTCTATACAAAGCATTCCAATGATCCTTGTTAGGATTATGAGTATATCTACTCAATATGTTTACAGCATATGCAATATCAGGTCATGAACAATTCATCAAATACATGAGGCTACCAATTATTTGAGCGTATTGTGTTTATGATACACTACTCCCATTATTCTTTTTCAAGTGTAAACTCGCATTATATGGAGTACTCACGGGTATAGAATCAAAAAAACCATATTTTCTTAATATTTTCTCAACAAAGTGTTCTTGAGACATTCTAAACCCATTAATTAATTTGGTTAACTTAATTCCCAAAATTAAGTTAGCCTCTCCCAAGTCTTTCATGTCAAATTTTGATGATAAAAATTGTTTAGTCTCATTAACAACTTCTATGTTGGTTCCCAATATAAGCATACCATCAACATATAAACAAATAATAACACCATTTAAACTATCATCAAATTTACTATAGATGCACTTATCGGAATTATTCACTTGATAGCCATCTAACAACATCACTTTATCAAACTTCTCATGCCATTGTTTAGGTGCTTGTTTAAGACCATATAGGGATTTGACTGATTTACCCACTTTATTTTCACTACCAGAAACAATAAACCCTTCAGGTTGATCCATGTAAATTTCTTCCTCTAAATCTCCATTTAAGAAAGTAGTTTTTACATCCATCTGGTGTAATATCAAATTATGAATAGAAGCAAGTGCTATCAATATTCTAATGGAAGAAATTCTAGCCACCGGTGAATATGTATCAAAATAATCTAAATCCTTTTTCTGTTTATACCCCTTAGCTACCAACCTTGCTTTATATTTTTCAACAGAACCATCGGGTTTCAATTTCTTTTTAAATATCCACTTACAACCTATTGGTTTTGCTCCTTGAGGTAGATCAACTATCTCCCATGTATGATTACTCATAATTGATTCTATCTCATTATTAATAGCTTCTTTCCAAATAGGACCATCAGGATAAGAAATTAATTCATTATATGTCAAGGGATCTCCATCCATTAAGTAGATGAAAAAGTCATCTCCTAGGTTGGTTTCTTTTCTAATTCTTTTACTCCTTCTAGGTTCAAGCTCAAAATTATTAGAACAAGAAGCAGATTCACATGAAGGCTCAACAATTGATTTTTCTATTTTAGATTTTAGGGGAAACACATTTTCAAAGAACTCAACATTTTTTGATTCGATAATAGTATTAGTTTCTAAAACATCACTTTTAAGCACCAAAAATCTATAAGCATCACTATTTTCAGCATAGCCAATAAACATGCAATCACACGTTTTAGAACCAATTTTTCTTTTCTTAGGTTCAGGTAACAACACTTTAGCCAAACACCCCCACACTTTAAGATATTTTAAATTTGGTATCCGTTTTCCCCAAAGTTCAAAAGGGGTTTTATTAGTTTTCTTAAATATGATTCTATTTTGTATAAGACAAGCAAAAAAAAATAGCTTCCCCCCACAAATTTGAAGGAGCCCCGGAACTTATAAGCATAGCATTCATCATTTCCTTTAATGTTCTAATTTTCCTTTCTGCTACACCATTAGATTCTGGAGAATAAGGAGGTGTTGTCTCATGAATTATTCCATATTGTTCACAAAAGGCACTAAACTCATTAGAATCATACTCTCCACCTCTATCTGTTCTAAGTCTTTTAATTTTCTTATTTAATTTATTCTCTACTTCAGCTTTATAAAATTTAAATTTCTCCTCTACTTCATCTTTGGTTCTCAACAAATATACATATGAATATCTTGAACAATCATCAATAAAAGTTATATAAAACCTTTTACCTCATCTGGTCATTGTAGATTTTAAATCACCTAAATCAGAGTGAATTAGGCCTAAGAGATCAGTTTCACGAAATTCTACAGGTTTGCATGGCTTCTTCATACTTTTACCTTCTACACATATTGGGCATTTTTCATTATTATTAGTTGACAGATCATGCAAAATTCCTAATTCTCTCATTTTCTTTATATAAGAGAAATTAACATGTCCCAATCTACCATGCGACACATCAATAGAATCAATCAAATAAGAAGTAGACAACTCATTTTTATTAGTAATTTCAAAAACATTCAACATAAACAGACCACTATTATAATACCCTTTATCCACAAAATCCCCACATTTAGAGAGTACAACTTTATCATATTCAAAGGTAACTTTGACACCCGCTTTGCTCAACATAGATACAGACACCAAATTGAATCTCATATCAGGCACATGGAGAACATCATTTAATGAGAGGGTTTTCCCAAAGGTGAGTTTTAAATTCACCTTTCATTTACCAAGAACAACAATTGTCCTTGAATCGCTTAAAGTCACATGCTCCTCTCCTTCCCATATAGTTTTATAGGAGGTAAACACATTTTTATTTGCACATATATGTGCCGTAGCCCCAAAGTCTACCACCCATGATGTCTCATTCATCTAAAATATAGTCTCATAAACAACACTCACAATTACATCATCTGTCTCAACTAAATTAAATTTAGGAGTGACATATTGGTTGTTTCTTCTACCGTATTTACATTGAGCAATATGGTGACCATAAGGGTATTTCATCAAGGTAGTGATCATAGTCTTATTTTTTATGTTATACACTAGGTGAGATTTTATTTTTATATTTATTTTTCAAAAAAATCCAGCAATTCAGTGATTGTTAATTCTATGTTAAAGAATTACTCTTAAGATTGTTAGAAAAAACATAATAAAATTAATAATTAACATAGAATTAACAGAAGAACAAAGAGAAAATAGGCAGCAACTAAATATGCAATTAAATAAAATAAAGCTCGTAAAGATAAACTTGTCGGTTTTGGCTGAGGCGTGCAAAGCACTGGGCTTAAGAGTATTTTGCCACCACGAGTAGATTACCAGGTGCAGTTGGTCTCGAGGGTAGTACTCTCCAGTCACTTATTGCTAGCAATTCACGTGAAATAGCAAGGACACAAGAACAACTCTTTGGATGCTCAAGGGAACAAGAAACCCAATAATTTCACAACTCAAATTTTCTCTTCTTGTAAAATCACCACCAGAAGACTTAAAATTTTTTACTGTAACACCCCCCTTGGGTATTACTTTGTAAACACGTGCGGAAATAAATTGAAAAGAAATTTTGCTGGTTGCTTTCGGAAATTATTTCGTTTAAGTCAGAAAACTTGGGTATAAAAAATTTTCTTCTTAATACTGCGAACAGTGGTGCACACAACACAATAGTAAAATCATACAATACTTGACAACACACATACACCGATTTTCTTAGAAGCACACCACCCAAAGAAAAATCCTAAGCTAGGTCACTCTTATATACATCTACTGGAAAGACCTCCATAATTCTCACCAATTTCTCCAAGGATCGGGAGTAATATCCTCAAGTGAAGCTAGTAACTCCTCTTCACCATCTGTACTTGTGTACCAATGTACAAAAGCAAAACCAGAAACAGATATATGCAAGGGTGAGATACCAATATATGGACTTAAACACGATAACTACATGCGCGACACACAAAAACAACATATATACAGATAACCACAACATAGGAAATTTTCAACATAAACATAATAGTTTATCAAGGGGTTTCATACCCGACAGTCATCGTCATTTAAAATAATGCATGACACTTCAATATTCACCGTCTAAAATTTTGTAATTAATCTCCGGAGATTTCCCAACGTCGTGTTTGAGTTGATCAAGCTCGATTGCCAAATAAGGTACACCAATTTTTACCATAGCACACTGTCCTATACAAGGCATAGTGATCATCGTATATGGTTACCATAACACACTGTCCAATACAAGGCACACTGATCGTCGTATATGGTTATTCATTGTCCATCAAGGCACAATGAAACGGCGTGTCATGAATACCTTATCCATCAAGATACCATGATAAACACCGTAGGCATGTCTACCGATTAATGCATGTAAAACATTTTATTCTCGTCATTGTTTTTCTTCATGTTCATTCTTTCCTTGTCGAAGCTCAAAGGCTCTCAACCATCTCAACTTTTAAATATTTAAGTTTATCTTTCAACTTCAACAATAGGACGTAAAGTCCGAATGTGCAATTCCTGAAGTTCTAGACCGATGCACCAGTCTTAGATTCGTAAATTATAACGCACAAAATCTACATAACTTTTATAGTACACACCATTCACAACTTAAACTTTAGGACATATAGTCAACAACTTCATCTTTAGGACACACAGTCCACACCATAAAACACTAGAATCCCGACGTCTCGGCCACTATGTCCGTATTTCAACTTTTACAATTATTTTCATTATGTGAAACACAAATCAAAAACAAAATCTCCTCAACTTATCCAAGTTGTCGGAAATGACACCGTTGTGTAAAACTCGTTTACAGAAAATCCTTTCCATTTTGAAATTCATTTATAAAAACGTCAAATCATAGAGAAATCCATTTTTCTCAAATCTGCTTTCTTTTGGAAACTTCTTTTTCCGTAACGTCAAATCCACATAAAATCATTTCCAACCCATTTCTATCTGAAATAATAAAATTGTTCCTCATAGTTTTCGTCGTAAAATACTTCTCTGAAGTATTTTTCGTTAGAAATAAAGTCATTAATAAATCAAATGATTTTCTCTTTTACAAATAGTTCCCATCAATGTTAAATATTCTTGACACTTAATTTCTTGTAATAACTTTTCATCTTATTTTTAAAATTTATTTTTGAAAAGATAACGTAACTGAAATATTTTCAAGATGTCGTCGTCACTATTACTCATTAATCAATATTTTCCCCGAAACATCATCAAATATAAATATTTTCAATATTTTTCTTCCACTTCCATAAATCAAATCCTTTAAATTTCTCCTCAAGCTTTTTCAAAGCTTTTATCTTTAATTTAGTTGAGCACTGACTACTGTCAGGCTTCTCAGTCAATCAACCAACCAACAGATAATCCATACATAGCAGATATTCATACATCACAGATATAATCATGCTTTAACAAAAAAAAAATGACAATCACATAACAATCATATAACAACTTATTCCTAACACCGCACATCACAACAAATAAAATCACATATGACACACAGATAGCATGTAGTTACCGAAAATCCCTTAGGTAACCTCCCCTTACCTTTGAAGACAAGAGAAAGATCATCTTCTTAATTTTTCAACAGTCAATTTCCTTCTGAGTGAAGCAGCTAAACTCAGACTAATAACTCGACTGGACGTTCCAGTTTTGCCACACCCTAATCTAGGGTCATCACACTATTACCCAAAAACGGAAATTAAATTATCAACGCTGGTTACTTTCGAAAAATATATATTTGAGTAAACGTTTCTTTACAAAAATAGTGCTGATTTTTTTTTCTTAACATAGAACCCTTGCAAACATACACAATATATATATATATATATATACATCACCTTTTACATACATGAAACCTATAATAGGAGATAACAAAAGAGCCCTCATAAGCACATGCTATTCTCCATCAAGCTAAGCAAAGAAAATAAAGATATATACACATCGGCAACAAGTAGTTCAGAACCACATTCAAAAACTTATGGCTCTCTCTAGCCAGATCAAAACCGTCAAGACTCACTAACCCAAAAACTCTACCTAAAGCTGGTCAAGCTACTAAAACCCACTAGGAAGATCATGGTGATCAATCCCGCCTAAAACTGACGAATCTGACGATGATGCCTCCGTTTCCGTTGCGTCATCAGAAGAGTCTTCATCATCAACCGCAGGAGGTTGAAACTCAGGATCGTCCTCAATGTATTCCTCCGGATCTTCCTCTCCCTCATTTAACTCCACTTCAGTAGGAGGTTCCGCAGGTCCTAATATCTGAAGAGGATGTGGTTGAGGCGGATCCATCAATCCGTGCTCTTCCAAGTACTGTAGGAAAAGCCAAACTGGAGGTAGAGATACCTCGACCGTCTCCACTAAGTGAATTCTTTGTTGTGGTCCTTCCTCTATCGTTCCGATAACTTCTCTACTCGGGCCATGGTAGGTAGCGTCGAGTGCCTCAAGATTAATCTCCCAGGCACCACCGTATTGTGCACGATCAAATATGATCGTTCGAACCCTCGATTGCACCAACGATATATCCGGGTTCATCTGAATGTGTAAGAGTGAGAAACCAATACATGGATCTTACTCAATAACTACATACTAGCCACCATATAAACACATCAGCATTTACCAAATACAAACATTTATAAACAAACAGTTTATCAGTGGGTTCAACACCCCAAACATCATCCATAGAAATTATGCATGACACTTCATATTCATCATCTAATTTTCGTCCTAATCTCATGAGATATCCCAACATAACATGAGTTGATCAGACTCCATAGCCACACTGGCTAACTTGGCACTCTGCCAATAGGTGCGCAACCTCTTCCCATCCACACAGGCACACAAGGCCAGGCACACAAGACCATTAACCTTGCTAATGTCCACATTCAGGGCACCAATAGCAAGTAAGATGGGGTCTCCATGTCCTCACTAGGCACATGAGATAAATGCATTTTGGAATTACCTTTCGCCGCTGGTAATTAATGCATCAAACCACAAACCGCAGGCACGTCTGCCAAATGCATGTAAAACACTTTTGTTTTATTCTTTTCTTTGTGTTCAATCTTTATTTGCCGAAGCTCAAAATGGCTTACGACTCACATAGTTTTAAAACACTTTTAAAACTTTCATTACAACACAGGACCTCACTGTCCGAGTGCTCAATCACGACACCTCTCAACCGGTGCACCAGTCTTAGGTTCGTGGTACTAGAAAACATCTTCAATGTTTCAACACGGTATACCTCACGTATACTATATAGGCCCTCAAAGTCCAAATGACTGAGTCCATCACAACACAGGACCTTAGTATTCCGACGTCTCGGTTACTAAGTCCAACTGTACTTTCAACATGGTTGAATCAACTTTTGATTTTCAGAAATTCTTTTCCAAGGTAGAAATTCATTATAAAATCCTTAAATCATAAAACTTATTTTTTTTTTCACAAACTAATGAGTCACTTGAGGTTTAATTTCTTCAAAATGTGTACTGCCGTTTCGAAAATACTTGCCGTCTACATTTTTCCAAATTTGTCGTCAAATATTATTTTAAAGGTTTTTTAAGCCAAAACTTAACTTTTTCCACTTAATTGATTTTCTAAAATCATGATTAACTTATTTTCACCAATTAATTTTATAAAAGAATATTTTGTAATATTCCGGGTTTTCTTACGTAAAATTCAGCAGTGCTAAAATATTTTCACGGTTTCGTGCTCGTTGTGACTCATAATTCCCTTTTCCAGAAATAAATTATTAAAATAATAATATTTTCCAAAACTCCTCATTTTCCTCAAAATAAAATTCCTTTAATATTATATATCAACATTTTGACGTTAAAACATTGAATATAATTTGCGAAGCTTCTTAAAGCTTTTATCCGATTTACTTAATTGTGCACTGACCACTGTCAGGATTCTCACACATCAACCAACAGTTATATCACAAATATTTCCCAGGTAGATCATGCATCATAGTAGCATAATATAATTGCAGATAAACAATTAACACAATTAAAACCACACAGACACAAATAACACAACAATAAACAACATAAATAAATACTAACAAACAAATAATTACAAACAACCACGGGATAGCATATAGCCATTGAATAAATCTTCCAGTGTTCCCCTCTTACCTCTTGAAGACTTTTTGGTGAACTTACAGATTGCTTCGGAATTTCGGTTACCTCGTAAACGTCGTACTCAACTAACCTTCAACCATTACAACCAAATAGTTACAAATCAAGAAACTAAAACATTCTAAACCCTAATACATAGTCACGACCTCTAGGGTTTTTGAATGACTAAAATTTCTAATCATGATTAAGTTATGGATTAATGATCCTTGATTAACCTAACTCATAGATTAGTAACTAAACAACTAAGTTTCAAACTCAAAACTTCCTAACTCTTTTATACAAGGATTAGGCCTCAATATGTTCATAGGGCTAGGGTTCTTAGTTTAATAAACCAACTTGGATTTATTAAGCATACATACTAATAGCTTGATTAACAAGATCATTAAGGAAAACTTTGAACAAAACTCAACAAATCTAACCCACCTAGGGTTTCGGCCAACATAAAGATTTTTGAGTAAAGACTTTCATTTTAAGAAACTAACATAGATTAGAGTGTGTAGACATACATGCCATATGAAATACATGATCATATATGACAACACATGAACAAAACTCTACCAACCCTAATTTGCTAGATTCGGCCAAGGCTAGATTTTTAGGAAAGAAATTTTTGATTACATCATGCTCTTGGATTTAGATAATATGCATGATATCAAGAAGATAGAAAGTAGTTTCATCATCATTAGATTTTTCTAGAATTTATTATGACTTTTCAAAGTTCTAGGGTTAGAAACTTTAAAGTGATGAACAACTATGATATAAGCCTTGAATCAAAAAACTTGATAAAGAACATAGGCATGATTAAGAATGAAGATTCGAATTTACCTCTTGAAGATCAATGACAAAGGAAATCCAAGAACTTGTTTTACAAACTTAACACTAAGAGACTTATGAACTTTAGGGTTTTGGAAACAAATGGCAAAAGAAACTAAGTGAAAAGTGAGAGTATGGTATTTATAGAGATAGTGGCGCCATCTTGGGAAGGATCTTGATGATGATGAGTTGTCTTGCTAAAAGGATTCAAATGCAATTAAGTTCTAAGGACCAATTTGCAAAGATTCCATAAGTTGAAGGACTAGTTTGCAAATTGTCAATAAAGTGTCATGATGATGATTTTGCCACATTTAATGCAAGCTTATCTTGACTTTGTTGGCTGAATTTACGTGTCAAAGATATTTTAGGATAATTCATGAAGGTTTGAGAAGAATCAAGAATGATATAGAATAATCAAGAATGATGTAGAAAATTGTGGAACACTCTAGAAAAATCTTGATTCATCCAACAACAAATGAGGCAGCCATCAATCCTCATGGGCTTGCGCATGGTCTGTGTTAGTTTGGGCTTGGGTTCATTTTTGTGGGGCCCACTTGAAAATTTAAGCATTAAGCATAAGATAGGAAACTTGTATAGTTTCAAATAGGCTTTATGGAATCAATCCATGAACTAGAAAATTTTGGGCTTCTAAGCCACGACCATTTGAGATTGGGAACAAGGATTCTAGCCCAATTCACTTGAAAAAACTTAGAAACTAATTTAGGGACAAAAGGGTAATTTACAGAAAATTCAGGGACTTAAACGTAAAATTCATAAATTTTCTATTTAACCCTGAAAAACTTTCTACACTTAAAAATATGATTCATCCCCTTGAATCATCTCAAAATCCTAAGTTAAACCCTCTATCGGCTCTTAGAAACTCTGAAATCCCTTCCGTCGTCTACCCGATTACGCGTTTCGCCCGTAATACGTAAATTATTTTATTTTTTCTTGAAAAAAATTCTAAAAATACAGAATTGTAGAAAATAAAATACTAAACTTAAGTCTTTCATTCACGAATTAAAATTAGGTCTTTTGAACAATATTATTATACTGTCAATGGAATTCGCCCGGGTTTCCCTTGATTTTCCAACCTAAATTTTAATCATAGTTTCCTACGGTCAAGTAGGATTGAGTGGTAAACTCCGTTTATTTAAAATAATTTTTCTAAAACTCAAATAAATTTATAAACATATTTATATGTATTACTGTTATTTAAAACAGTAAAATACAGGGTGTTACATTACTACCCCACTAAAAAAAATTCCGTCCTCGAAATTACGTACCTGTAAATAAATCAGGATACTGTAACTTCATTTTGTCTTCTACTTCCCACGTTGCTTCTCCAGTCACGTCATCCCAAATAACTTTGACCAACGAGATTTGTTTACCTCTGAGCTGCTTAGTCATCTTATCCGCGATTCGCACAGGTAAAGTCTCATAAGACAAGTTTTCTTTTAGTTGTACTAGATCGGGTTCAATTACGTGAGATGGATCAGGAATATACTTCCTCAATTGTGAAACATGAAAGACGTCATGAAGATTGGATAGAAACGCTGGTAAAGAAATTTTATAAGCTACAGGACCTATCCGATGAAGAGTTTGGTAAGGTCCAATGAATTTAGGAGTGAGTTTCCTGGATTTAATTACCCTACCAACCCCAGTCATTGGCGTGACTCTAAAAAACACATGCTCACCTTCCTCAAATTCAAGAGGTCGTCGTCTCTTGTCAGCATAACTTTTCTGTCGACTATGAGTTATCTGCATTTTCTCTTGGATCATTTTCACCTTTTCCGTCGTTTGTTGCACGATATCTGGTCCAACCATGAAACTCGCACTATCCTGGTACCAACATAAAGGCGTTCTGCACCGTCGACCATACAGCGCTTCATAGGGTGCCATTCCTATGGTCGAGTGAAAACTGTTATTGTAAGTGAATTCTATCAATGATAGATATTCGTCCCAGCTTCCAGCATTCTCCAGCACACAGGCTCTCAATAAATCTTCAAGAGACTGAATAGTCCTTTCCGATTGTCCATCCGTTTGAGGATGATACGCAGAACTTAATCTAAGTTTCGGTCCCAACGACTCTTGCAGACTTTGCCAAAATCTTGATGTAAATCTCGGATCACGATCTGAAACAATACTCAAAGGCACTCCATGTAATCTAACAATTTCATCGATGTACAACTGGGTTAATTTTTCCAATGAGTATTTCACATTAACTGGTAAAAAGTGGGCTGACTTTGTTAATCGATCGACTATTACCCATATAGAGTCATAACCTTTCCGAGTCTTTGGCAAACCTGACACAAAATCCATCGCAATACCATCCCATTTCCATTCTGGAATGTCTAAAGATTGTAGCATTCCTGCTGGTCTTTGATGTTCTACCTTAACCTTTTGGCAAGTTAAACACGCAGCTACAAATTCCATTACATCTTTCTTCATACCGTGCCACCAATACAATTTCTTTAAATCCTGATACATCTTAGTAGCTCCGGGATGTAAACTCAACTTACTCCTATGAGCTTCTTCAAGAATTAACTTCCTCATTTCAACATCATTTGGCATACAAATCCTTTCACCAAATCTTAAGATTCCATCATTTCCTTCTTTAAATTCTGACACAGCTCCCTGCCGCACTAATTCTCTTTCTCGTTGTAGGTACTGATCACTTTCTTGTTTTTCCTTAATTTTCTCCATTAGTCCACTTGAAATAGTAATCATACCCAAACACAATTTTCCTGGAAATGTCTTAATCGTCAATCGCATATCTCGAAATTGTTCCAACAACTGTTGCTCTTTAACCATCATTGCCGATATATGCATTGATTTCCTACTCAAAGCATCTGCTACAACATTTACTTTTCCAGGATGATACTGTAGTTGGAAATCATAATCCTTTAGAAATTCCAACCAACGGCTCTGTCTCATATTCAGTTCCTTCTGATCAAACAGGTATTTCAAACTTTTATGGTCACTGAAAACATTAAAAGTCGCTCCATACAAATAATGTCTCCAGATTTTTAAAGCAAATACCACTGCTGCTAGCTCCAAATCATGTGTAGGATAATTCCTTTCATGAATCTTCAATTGCCTTGAATCATATGCCACGACTTTCCGGTTTTGCATCAATACACATCCTAATCCTTGATGTGAAGCATCACAATAAACCTCAAAAAGCTCATGAGGATCAGGTAGTATCAATACCGGTGAAGTAGTCAACCTTCGCTTTAACTCTTGAAAACTTTCTTCACAGGCTTCAGTCCATACAAACGCTTACTCCTTTCGAGTTAATTGGGTAAGGGCCCCTACTATTTTAGAAAATCCCTCAATGAATCTTCTATAATATCCCGCTAAACCCACAAAACTACGAATTTCTGTCACCGTCTTAGGCCTTTCCCATTGCAAAACAATCTCAACTTTTGACGGATCAACAGCAATTCCTTCACTCGAAACTATGTATCCTAAGAATTGAACTTGGTCTAACCAAAATTCACACTTTTCAGGTTTCGCGTAAAGTTGTTTCTCCTTTAAAATTTGGAGAACCACACTGAGATGTTCATCATGTTTTTCTTTACTGGGAGATAGATTAGAATATCGTCGATGAAAACAACGACAAACTGATCTAAATAAGGACGAAAAATCCTATTCATGTAATCCATGAATATTGCTGGAGCATTCGTAACTCCGAACGGCATCACAAGATACTCATAATGTCCGTAACGTGTCCTAAACGCAGTTTTAAGAACTTCCTCCGTCTTCACGGGAATCTGATGATAACCCGAACGTAGATCTATCTTTGAGAAAACAGCTGCTCCACGTAACTGATCCATTAAGTCGTCTATTCTTGGAAGTGGATACTTATTCTTAATCGTCACTTTATTCAACTGACGAAAATCTACGCATAACCGAGAAGTTCCGTCTTTCTTCTTCACTAATAAAACTGGAGTTCCCCAAGGTGATACACTAGGTCTAATGAATTCCTTCCGCATCAGTTCCACTAATTGTCCTTTTAATTCCTCAAGCTCTGATGGCGACATTCGATATGGTGCTATGGATATTGGTCCAGTGCCTGGAACCAGATCAATCGTGAACTCAATCTCCCGAACAGGTGGTAATCCAGGTACATCTTCAGGAAAAACTTCCAGAAACTCATTGACAACTGGTATACACTGCAAGTCTAACTCACTCTTAACGTCTAAGGAAAATAATAGCATGTATCCTTGCGCTCCCTCTTTTAAAGAAGCTTTTACTTGATTAGCAGTTAACAATCCAGAAATCTCATCTGTAGGAAAAACTAAGGTTTTACGAGCACAATCAATCAAAATATGGTTAGAAGACAACCAATCCATGCCTAAAATTACATCTAACTGTATTAAAGGCAGGCATATCAGGTTAACAAAAAAACGTTTATCCTGAATAATGATAGGACAATTCAAGCAAACAGAAGTGACTACCATTGACTTAGCAGTTGGGGTTGAAACAATAAGATCACACAACAAGGAAGAAACAGGAAATTTCAACAGTTTCACACAATCCATCGAGATAAAAGAACGTGTTGCACCTGAATCAAATAGTACAGTTAAAAGATTACCGTTTATGTCACACTTACCCTGTATGAGATCGTCAGAATTTGTAACTTCGGTCCCACTCATCGTATAAACTCTCCCTTTGGCTGTCGGTTTATTTGTTCCGACGTGATTGACAATCGACTCCCGCTTTGGTACCTTGTAGTCCTTCATCGCGTGTCCCAATTGATTACAGTTATAACATCTAAATTCCTTCCTAGGGCAAACATTCGACTTGTGTCCTGGATCTCCACAATTAAAACATCTCCTAATCTGACCTTGATTCTGATTTCTTTGACCTCCAGTCCCTGATACAGTAAAATTCGAACGGTTTTGTTGTCGATTCTGATTATTTCCTTGTTGACAGAAATAAGGCTTCCTCTGATTCTATTTTCCTCTCCAACTCTGATTCTGGTTCTTGAAATGAGAATGTCCACCAACACTCCCTCTATTATCTTTTCCCTTCCTCATCTGCCCAATCTTACGACTCATTTCCACTAGAGCTTGAAAATTACGAAGTTGCAGAGGTAAAACGGACTCTTTAATCTCAAATCGCATTCCTGCTTCAAATCGTTCACACTTCTAGCTTTTATTCGGTTGAGCTCGAAAGAAACGGAAGTATTTAGCCAGCGATTCAAACTTCGACGCATACTCCCCTACAGATAACTCTCTCTGTTGTAATACCAGAAATTGTCGTTCCCTCTCGATCCTTATGCTCTCTGGAAAATATTTGTCCATGAACGCAGTTCGAAAAACATCCCAAGTAATGTCTTGATGCTCAGTCTCCAACAGTAGCCTATTACCTTTCCACCAATACTCTGCATCTCCCACCAATAGGAAAGCAGCATAAGTAACCCGAACATCTGCCGGCGTAGCAACCAACTCGAAGATTTTCTCCAACTCCTGGATCCACAGATCAGCCTTCTCAGGATCAGCATCCAGACCAAACTGTGAAGGATTTTGGCTTCGAAACACATTCAAAGCCTTGCCTTCTGCAGCTTGCAGATTCTGGACATTCATCGCTGCAGTTTGATTTGCAATTGCCGCTGCCATATTCTCCATTGATTGAGCCGCATAGTCCACTCCTTCTTCATACTCCTCATCCATATTACCACGACCACCAACACGACCCCCTCTACGGCCTCGTCCACGACCGCGTCCACGTCCACGACCACGACCACGTCCATGTCAAGCTTCTAGTTCAACAACTGGTTCCATAACTGACCTACAAATTAAAATCAGTTAGACCAAACTAGAAACTGAAACGCAAACTTACTCGCTACCACACATTACTTCTAATAAGTAATTAAAAACAAGTCTAAGTCAGAGATCACACAACAAAGACATAACAGACCTATTTCCCGACATTCCCGAAAGACTTGACCAGCTCTGATACCACAAATGCGACACCCTAATCTAGGGTCATCACACTATTACCCAAAAATGGAAATTAAATTATTAACGCTGGTTACTTTCGAAAAATATATATTTGAGTAAACGTTTCTTTACAAAAATAGTGCTGAATTTTTTTTTTCTTAACATAGAACCCTTGCAAACATACACAATATATATATATATATATATATATATATATATATATATATATATATATATATATTTATACATCACCTTTTACATACATGAAACCTATAATAGGAGATAACAAAAGAGCCCTCATAAGCACAGGCTATTCTCCATCAAGCTAAGCAAAGAAAATAAAGATATATACACATCGGCAACAAGTAGTTCAGAACCACATTCAAAAACTTATGGCTCTCTCTAGCCAGATCAAAACCGTCAAGACTCACTACCCCAAAAACTCTACCTAAAGCTGGTCAAGCTACTAAAACCCATTAGGAAGATCATGGTGATCAATCCCGCCTACAACTGACGAATCTGACGATTATGCCTCCGTTTCCGTTGCGTCATCAGAAGAGTCTTCGTCATCAACCGCAGGAGGTTGAAACTCAGGATCGTCCTCAATGTATTCCTCCGGATCTTCCTCTCCCTCATTTAACTCCACTTCAGCAGGAGGTTCCGCAGGTCCTAATATCTGAAAAGGATGTGGTTGAGGCGGATCCATCAATCCGTGCTCTTCCAAGTACTGCAGGTAAAGCCAAACTGGAGGTAGAGATACCTCG
Organism: Sophora flavescens; assembly: GCA_030762895.1. NCBI lineage: Eukaryota > Viridiplantae > Streptophyta > Magnoliopsida > Fabales > Fabaceae > Sophora > Sophora flavescens. Next base: position 49,559,509 of record CM061067.1, on the reverse strand, counting down.
ACCGTCTCCACTAAGTGAATTCTTTGTTGTGGTCCTTCCTCTATCGTTCTGATAACTTCTCTACTCGAGCCATGGTAGGTAGCGTCGAGTGCCCCAAGATTAATCTCCCAGGCACCACCGTATTGTGCACGATCAAATATGATCGTTCGAACCCTCGATTGCACCAACGATATATCCGGGTTCATCTGAATGTGTAAGAGTGAGAAACCAATACATGGATCTTACTCAATAACTACATACTAGCCACCATATAAACACATCAGCATTTACCAAATACAAACATTTATAAACAAACAGTTTATCAGTGGGTTCAACACCCCAAACATCATCCATAGAAATTATGCATGACACTTCATATTCATCATCTAATTTTCGTCCTAATCTCATGAGATATCCCAACATAACATGAGTTGATCAGACTCCATAGCCACACTGGCTAACTTGGCACTCTGCCAATAGGTGCGCAACCTTTTCCCATCCACACAGGCACACAAGACCAGGCACACAAGACCATTAACCTTGCTAATGTCCACATTCAGGGCACCAATAGCAAGTAAGATGGGGTCTCCATGTCCTCACTAGGCACATGAGATAAATGCATATCGGAATTACCTTTCGCCGCTGGTAATTAATGCATCAAACCACAAACCGCAGGCACGTCTGCCAAATGCATGTAAAACACTTTTGTTTTGTTCTTTTCTTTATGTTCAATATTTCTTTGCCGAAGCTCAAAATGGCTTACGACTCACATAGTTTTAAAACACTTTTAAAACTTTCATTACAACACAGGACCTCACTGTCCGAGTGCTCATCACGACACCTCTCAACTGGTGCACCAGTCTTAGGTTCGTGGTACTAGAAAACATCTTCAATGTTTCAACACGGTATACCTCACGTATACTATATAGGCCCTCAAAGTCCAAATGACTGAGTCCATCACAACACAGGACCTTAGTATCCCGACGTCTCGGTTACTAAGTCCAACTGTACTTTCAACATGGTTGAATCAACTTTTGATTTTCAGAAATTCTTTTCCAAGGTAGAAATTCATTATAAAATCCTTAAATCATAAAACTTATTTTTTTTCACAAACTAATGAGTCACTTGAGGTTTAATTTCTTCAAAATGTGTACTGCCGTTTCGAAAATACTTGCCGTCTACATTTTCCCAAATTTGTCGTCAAATATTATTTTTAAGGTTTTTTAAGCCAAAACTTAACTTTTTCCACTTAATTGATTTTCTAAAATCATGATTAACTTATTTTCACCAATTAATTTTATAAAAGAATATTTTGTAATATTCCGGGTTTTCTTACGTAAAATTCAGCAGTGCTAAAATATTTTCACGGTTTCGTGCTCGTTGTGACTCATAATTCCCTTTTCCAGAAATAAATTATTAAAATAATAATATTTTCCAAAACTCCTCATTTTCCTCAAAATAAAATTCCTTTTATATTATATATCAACATTTTACCGTTAAAACATTGAATATAATTTGCGAAGCTTCTTAAAGCTTTTATCCGATTTACTTAATTGTGCACTGACCACTGTCAGGCTTCTCACACATCAACCAACAGTTATATCACAGATATTTCCCAGGCAGATCATGCATCACAGTAGCATAATATAATTGCAGATAAACAATTAACGCAATTAAAACCACACAAACACAAATAACACAACAATAAACAACATAAATAAATACTAACAAACAAATAATTACAAACAACCACGGGATAGAATATAGCCATTGAATAAATCCTCCGGTGTTCCCCTCTTACCTCTTGAAGACTTTTTGGTGAACTTACAGATTCCTTCGGAATTTCGGTTACCTCGTAAACGTCGTACTCAACTAACCTTCAACCATTACAACCAAATAATTACAAATCAAGAAACTAAAACATTCTAAACCCTAATACATAGTCACGACCTCTAGGGTTTTTGAATGACTAAAATTTCTAATCATGATTAAGTTATGGATTAATGATCCTTGATTAACCTAACTCATAGATTAGTAACTAAACAACTAAGTTTCAAACTCAAAACTTCCTAACTCTTTTATACAAGGATTCGGCCTCAATATGTTCATAGGGCTAGGGTTCTTAGTTTAATAAACCAGCTTGGATTTATTAAGCATACATACTAATAGCTTGATTAACAAGATCATTAGGGAAAACTTTGAACAAAACTCAACAAATCTAACCCACCTAGGGTTTCGACCAACATAAAGATTTTTGAGTAAAGATTTTCATTTTAAGAAACTAACATAGATTAGTGTGTAGACATACATGCCATATGAAATACATGATCATATATGACAACACATGAACAAAACTCTACCAACCCTAATTTGCTAGATTCGGCAAAGGCTAGATTTTTAGGAAATAAATTTTTGATTACATCATGATCTTGGATTTAGATAATATGCATGATATCAAGAAGATAGAAAGTAGTTTCATCATCATTAGATTTTTCTAGAATTTATTATGACTTTTCAAAGTTCTAGGGTTAGAAACTTTAAAGTGATGAACAACTATGATATAAGCCTTGAATCAAAAAACTTGATAAAGAACATAGGCATGATTAAGAATGAAGATTTGAATTTACCTCTTGAAGATCAATGACAAAGGAAATCCAAGAACTTGTTTTACAAACTTAACACTAAGAGACTTATGAACTTTAGGGTTTTGGAAACAAATGGCAAAAGAAACTAAGTGAAAAGTGAGAGTATGGTATTTATAGAGATAGTGGCGCCATATTGGGAAGGATCTAGATGATGATGAGTTGTCTTGCTAAAAGGATTCAAATGCAATTAAGTTCTAAGGACCAATTTGCAAAGATTCCATAAGTTGAAGGACTAGTTTGCAAATTGTCAATAAAGTGTCATGATGATGATTTTGCCACATTTAATGCAAGCTTATCTTGACTTTGTTGGCTGAATTTATGTGTCAAAGATATTTTAGGATAATTCATGAAGGTTTGAGAAGAATCAAGAATGATATAGAATAATCAAGAATGATGTAGAAAATTGTGGAACACTCTAGAAAAATCTTGATTCATCCAACAACAAATGAGGCAGCCATCAATCCTCATGGGCTTGCGCATGGGCTGGGTTAGTTTGGGCTTGGGTTCATTTTTGTGGGGCCCACTTGAAAATTTAAGCATTAAGCTTAAGATAGGAAACTTGTATAGTTTCAAATAGGCTTTATGGAATCAATCCATGAACTAGAAAATTTTGGGCTTCTAAGCCACGACCATTTGAGATTGGGAACAAGGATTCTAGCCCAATTCACTTGAAAAAACTTAGAAACTAATTTAGGGACAAAAGGGTAATTTACAGAAAATTCAGGGACTTAAACGTAAAATTCATAAATTTTCTATTTAACCCTGAAAAACTTTCTAGACTTAAAAATATGATTCATCCCCTTGAATCATCTCAAAATCCTAAGTTAAACCCTCTATCGGCTCTTAGAAACTCTGAAATCCCTTCCGTCGTCTACCCGATTACGCGTTCCGCCCGTAATACGTAAATTATTTTATTTTTTCTGGAAAAAAATTCTAAAAGAACAGAATTGTAGAAAATAAAATACTAAACTTAAGTCTTTCATTCACGAATTAAAATTAGGACTTTTGAACAGTATTATTATACTGTCAATGGAATTCGCAAGTCGGGTTTCGCCTGATTTTCCAACCTAAATTTTAATCGTAGCTTCCTACGGTCAAGTAGGATTGAGTGGTAAACTCCGTTTATTTAAAATAATTTTTCTAAAACTCAAATAAATTTATAAACATATTTATATGTCTTACTGTTATTTAAAACAGTAAAATACAGGATGTTACAAGTTTCCTCTGACACCTTGCCACATGACTCCCGTCAGCTCCCGAAAAAGTAAAACCTGCTTCCCCATGCAACCATAACCACGACAACATCCAAGAGAAGGAGTCCAAGTAGTTACAACAACCAGACAATCACATAATCAATAACTCGACATCAAACATATTATCTAATAAATTCAAACATTTTAATTTAACATAAAGGAATCAATTTTCCAATAAAATCAATTTTGTTAAAAAGGGCTCATCACTAAAATTAGGGAAAATTAATTTGATCAAAGAACAAAAAAATTAATTTAAGAAAACACTAATTTAGAGTCTCAATTGCACAAAAATAGTGTTAATTTCACACTTTGAAACTGAAACCAATATGTTAGGTTTAGGGTTTCAAAATTGGGGGTTTTGAATTCTGGACAAGGGAAGATAAAATTCACTCACCTAAGATGAGGAAGAAGCACTACGACGACGGCTGAAGGTGTAACACCCCGATTTTCGCTGCTTCGTAATATCGGTAATAAATATATAAATATATATTTTTATCCGAGACATAGAAAATGATTTTGGATAAACCAAGGTCATTTCCTTTTTATACTTATTTTTATAAGGTTACGGGGAAGTTTTTGGTTGAAAATTCAGACGGAAGCCGGTCTACCGTTTTCTGTGTTTTCACTGACAGTAAAAGTTTACTGCTCAGAAGACCTAATTTTGAGTCGTGAACGAGATGAAAAATGTTTTTATCGTATTTACTACGATACTGGATGTTTTGAAAATTTTGGTAAAAAAATTGAAATATTATATTTGTTGCGGGCGTATAAGTTGAGATGTCTATAGGAAAAGCTTGCGCCAGATCAATCGAGGAGTCGGCAACGTAGCAGAGATGATGGATTTGACCGACTTGACGAGCATTTATGACAAGTTTATCCGTATCATAATGGCTATAATGACACATTTATGACAAAGTTAATTTTTCCTATGAAATGACCAAATTGCCCTTGTCTTTTTATGACAATTTCAAACAAATGCCATTGGAAAAAGTTGACCAACGCTTGCCCAAAACCCACGGCTCCAAGTCTTCTTCATTAAGTTTTGGTGCCTTCTTCATTAAGTTTGGTTTCTTCTTCATTTAAATAGGTTGTCTTCTTCATTAAGCCATTTTTCCATTTTCATGTTCTTTTGCTCCAAAGAGTTCATAATTCGTCAGATTTTGATTGGTAATTCTGACCATATTCTATTTTGAATCTCGAAAAACTTTCAACATGAAAGTTGTTCATCTTTCTCTCTTCTTTCCAACGACATAAAGATAATCCAAAACTGACAAGTATGTTGAGAGATCTACTCAAAATACTAAAACTGTTCTAAACCCTAACTATGTTCATCTTCTCCCTTAAGTTTCTTAAGAACTCCATAAGAAAACCTTGAAGAACATCATCCAAACTTTGTTTTCTTGGATCATCAAGAGGTAACAACTTATTCTCTTGTCATTTAAATCATTTCTCTTCATCACTTTTGTAGATTCATGACTTAGATCAACATGTTCTTCATTTGTTCAAAGTTCATGGAACTAGATTCAAAAATTCATAACTAATTCTAGAAAAATCCTTTTGACATGAAACCAATTGCTATGATCTTATAATCATCTCTATTTTCATCATATAGAAGCACAAGATCATGAGAAATTTCTTTGCCTAAAATCTGGACTGGGCCGAACCTAGGTTAAAGTTGTGTTCTTAGGTTTTGTTTCAATTTCATGTCTTGATTCATGATTATATCTTGATAGTTCTTGTATTCAAGTATATAGAAGATCAAAAATCAAACTTGAGCCTATTTGTTTCTTCAAAAACCGAAACCCTAGGTATGATCACTTAATGATTTTGTGATTCAAAAGTTGTTGTAATCTTTGAATCCAACTCTAAGCTTTGTATGTTGATTAAATTCAAGAGTTGATGAAATTTTAAAACTTCTAGCCTATTGATCTTGAGAAAACCGAACCCTAGTTCTTATAACTAGATGGGTTTAGTTCATGATTCTTAGTTCATAATCATGGTTAAAGTGATTAATCATGCTTAAGTAACTTATGGATCATTAATCCCTAAGTTAATCAAATTTTAAGGTTCCTAACCTAGAAAATTGGGTGAAGCCGAACCCTACCCCCATTGATTTAAGTGTGTTGTTGTTTGATTTTGATTTATTTTGGTTGCAATTCGTTATGAAGGAATCGATCGGGTTGGTTTGACCTAAAGCCGACGGAGGAAACCAGATCAAATCGGGAGATTATTTGAAACCCTTAGTTCGAGTCTTCAACAGGTAAGGGGAGCTTACGTGAGGGATTTTTCTCTATAACTATTTGTGTGTAGTGTGATTTATATGAATTATATGTGGTTGTGGTTATTTGTTTATGTGGCTTACGTTGTGTTGTTTATCTGTGTATCGGTGATTTATCTGCTTTTAATTTATTTAATTATCTGCAGTAGTATATTATGTTGCTATGATGCATGATCTGCCTGGTGATATAATTATGATGATGTTGTTGAAGGATGAATGTTGAATGTTGTTTGAGAGGCCTGACAGTGGTCAGTGCACAACCGATTAATCAGATAAAAGATTTAATAAGTTGTGAAAATTATATTCAACATTTTATGGGATATGTTGGAATATAATAATGGTGGAAAATATTATTTTGGAAAAATAATGAGTTTTTGGAGAACTATTATTATTTTAATAATTTATCAGTGTAAAAGAAATTTGTGAGTCACGGTGAGAGCGTAACCGTGAAATTTTTTTAGTACTGCTAATTTTTACGCAAGAAATTCCAAAATATTATAAAAAGTTATTTTGTGAAATTAATATTCAAAAATACTTTATAAAAATAAAAATAAAAATAATAAAATAGTAATATAAAATAAAAAGTCAAAGTTTGACTTTAAAAATATTTTCTTGGAAAATGATTAACGATGGCAAGTTTTGAAATTATTTACGGTGAAAGTTTAAAAATAGCAGTACTTGTTTTGAGAAGAGGTTTAATCGGAATTGATTTAATTTTTAAAGCTGAAGTTTCAGTCAAAGAGTTTTCAAGTAGAAATGATTTTCTGTAAATGAGTTTTACTAAACGACGATATAGAACTTAGTAACCGAGATGTCGGGGTGCTAGTGTTCTTATGACGTTGTCTTATTTTGGATTTGTTTTTCACAGACAAAAACGATGTAAAACGATGTGATGGAACTTAATAACCGAGACGTCGGGGTATTAAGTTTCGTTGTGTTGTAGACTGGGTATCTACGTAAATAAGTTAAAACGTTTTGAGAAGTTTTCTATTACCACGAACCTAAGACTGATTGCAACGGTCTAAGGGCTTCGTGATTGAGCACTCGGACTTTGAGGTCCTGTGTTGTTAATAAAAGTTGTAAAGATGTTGAAAACGATGATGCTTTTGAGAGCATTCGAGGTTGAAAACGATGATGCTTTTGAGAGCATTCGATGTTGAAAACGATGATGCTTTTGAGAGCATTCGATGTTGAAAACGATGATAAGTTGAAAGCTTTTGAGAGCTTTGACAAATAAAGATATAGCACAAAGAAAAGTGTTGAGAACAAAAGGTTTTTATTACATGCATTTGGCAGACGTGCCATGATCAAACAAGTGATTACCATGCGGCGTCATGGTAGATCATAAAGATGTTCTTATTGTGCCAGGTGGACAATGAGGCCCCATCAACGTTGATATCACCTATGCCTTGATGTTGGACAGTGTGAGATGGGTTTTGACTGCGTGTCTGTGGCTGCGTGCCTGTAACTATCGAGTCTGATCAACTCATTACGATGTTGGAGATATCTCATGAGATTAGGTATGAATGTTTAGATGATGTTTTGAAGTGTTCATGCATAGTTTTTCAACGTTGATGTTTGGGGTGTGAAACCCGTTGATAAACGATGTGATATAATATGAATGAGTAGGTTGTTATAAATATGTATATGTGTATATGCCTTCTTTTGTTTTGCGCATTTAGTTATGGTGATAAATCCGTATATTGGTGTCTCACCCTTACAACACATCTCAGAGACGTACAAGGGGTATGATCCCTACACGAAGAAGAAGGCTGTCTGGTTGGAAGCGAGCTGTGCTTCTCTTATTGGCTGTAGTGTCGGTTAGTTACGACCAGCTTAGGTTCTATTATGTTATGAAGATAAAACTGATGTTGATAGGTGTGAAAACATATGAGGCAGTATAGTTGTATGACTTATATTCCTTATGTATTTAAGTATGGTAGATTACGTTGATGATGTTATGAGGTTAAAAAGAAAAAAAAATTTATCACCATATTTTGAAAAAATGAACACTGAGAAAACATTATTTTCCGAAAGTAACCAGCAAATTAAGTTTTATTTACGCAAACGGGTAACCATGTGATGACCCGAGTTTAGGGTGTCACATTAGTGGTATCAGAGCTGGTCGAGTCTTTCGGGAATGTTGGGGAATAGGTCTGTTAGGTTTTTGTTGTGTGATCTCTGGTTGAAACTTGTTTGAATTGTTTCTTGATTGAAACAATGTGTGTTGACACACAAGCAAGTATGTTTGGTGGGTTCTGATTGGGTTGAGACCTTGTGAGAACTCATGTTTAGTAAAGGGTACTTATGTTCATGTTGATACATTCGTTTATTCCTTAGGACGGTATCAGACATTTGAATAAGGTACCTGTCATTGAAAGTTTTTGGGGAAAATTTTCTGAGAATGTCCCAAGTTTGTACGGACGGATGGATGTTGAGTTTCTGATTGATCTAGCTTCTAGATTTAGCCAGATCTCAATCGCTTTGTGTAACATATCGCCAACGAAGTTAGTTGGGTTAGACTTCAAGAAATGGAATTTTGGTCCCTTTCTCGATAAGTTAGTCATCATCTTCATCGATGATGTTTACGTTTACTCTAAGAGTCACGAGGAGCATGTGAGACCTCCGTGTCACGTGTTACCGATTACTCGCAAGGAATTGTGATATATTCAAGGATCTACTTGAGAACAAGTTACCACCAGATTGGAGTTAGGACTTATTAAAGATTTTGTACTGTAAACTCAGCTTATGAGGAAAGATCAACTGTTCGTGTGTCTGAGTGATTGACTAAGTCATCAAAAATCGTGCCGATTCAGGATGACCATACTAAGTGTGTCATAAAAGACCATTGTGCTTGTGAGAACCAAGGCGAATAGATTTAAATCTTCAACCTTAGATGAGGGTCTCAGGATTCAGAAAAATTGTTCCTTATGGACAAATTGCTTTTCAAATTCCTATGGTTGTATTAGACAATCATAGCGGTACATTTTGTACAGGCCAAATTCATTTTTCTGACCTTGATTTAAAATCTATCTTGACTTTGGTTCTGACAGTCTAGATATTTTTATACTTCTTTGGGAATGTATTATGAGTATTTCTTGAGTTATGCGACAGATGGGAATTCTTGATGATAGAAGTTTCTTGATGAGACTTAGTCGATTCACTTTTACTTTTGATGGAAGTGATCCAATCTAAATTTTGTCGGACTGATGTTCTTTTAAATCGTTGTATAGTTCTTGTGAAGAAAGAAACTTTATTAGAGTCATGTTTGTAAACATGTATTGGCCATGCATTTTTACACTCACGAACCTATTGAAGAATCTTTTTACATATTGGACACTTGTATCTTTCAGATTGGTCAAATTATTCTTTATGCTTTCTTGTGAAAGCAAAATCAAGAAAATTCTTGTCTTGAAAATCTCTTTTCAGATTATTGTGAGTAGGTTGACGGAGTCGACATCTTTTTACATGCTTAGGTCCACGATGTAATGGAAAAACCAACAGAGGCGTGTATCAGAGGACTGATCCAACATGATAAAGAATTTTCCAACATCATTCTGAGCAAGGCTTACTTCGAGTGTTGGGCTAAAGTTACATCTAGTGTTAAGATCCAAGTTGAAGTTAATGTTCAGCTTATCATCCTAAGTTAGATGGATAAAGAAGAAAGGAATTGATCCTTAGAAGGTTAGCTGAGAGTAAGTGTAATACCTAAGCATGATAAGAGGTGAATGAATTTTTATTGAGGTGTAGATGTGATTAGTAATCTGAGAATTTTCAGAAGTAAGATCAGTAAGTAAGATGATTTCGACAGATTTTGTTATGATCGAGGTAGAGTTTGCTAAAGGAGCTAGGATAATGATAACAAGATCATCTCTGAGATTTAATCGTGTGATTGTAAGGAATTATAGAAAGGTGTCTATGGTAGTTTTACCTAGGATGAACGTGAGCGGAAAAGAGAAGTTCTTGAGTAAAATTAAGTTGTTAGAAAAGTTCGAAAGCTAAGAGTTAGATAATTCTATTTTATATAATCCCTTTTGGTTTAATTGCATTAAGATATGCATTGAGATTATTTTGAGGATGAGATGTGTTAGGTAATATCAAATTGGAGTGGTGAATTATAATGAAGAGAAATTAAGACTATGATTAAATATTTTGAGTAGGGAATTGATACGTGGTCTTTGTGTAGATATTGTTGGTATTAGTGATAATATTCAGAGTTAGATGATTTGAATAATGTTTCTGGTAGAACCATGTTGATAAAAGAAGTGATTAAGTTTCGATTTTGTTTTTTCGAGTGTGATAGACTCTGATGAAATTTTGAGGATAGTACGGATATATATAAATGACATAAGAATGAATTGTGTTATAGAATATAGAATAAGAGGAAAGATGATGTGAATGGCAATGTAGAATTTTATGGTTAAGATGGGATTACAAAATTCTGTTTAAGTTTTGAGTGACGAAATTTCGAGGACGAATTTTTTTTTAAGTGGGGTAGTAATGTAACACCCCGATTTTATTTTTTCAGTAATATCGGTAATAAATATATAAATATATATTTTTATCCGAGACATAGAAAATGATTTTGGATAAACCAAGGTCATTTCCTTGTTATACTTATTTTTATAAGGTTACGGGGAAGTTTTTGGTTGAAAATTCAGACGGAAGCCGGTGTACCGTTTTCTGTGTTTTCACTGACAGTAAAAGTTTACTGCTCAAAAGACCTAATTTTGAGTCGTGAACGAGATGAAAAATGTTTTTATCGTATTTACTACGATACTGGAAGTTTTGAAAATTTTGGTAAAAAAATTAAAATATTATATTTGTTGCGGGCGTATAAGTTGAGATGTCTCTAGGAAAAGCTTGTGCCAGATGAATCGAGGAGTCGGCAACGTAGCAGAGATGATGGATTTGACCGACTTGACGAGCATTTATGACAAGTTTATCCGTATCATAATGGCCATAATGGCACATTTATGACAAAGTTAATTTTTCCTATGAAATGACCAAATTGCCCTTGTCTTTTTATGACAATTTTAAACAAATGCCATTGGAAAAAGTTGACCAACTCTTGCCCAAAACCCATGGCTCCAAGTCTTCTTCATTAAGTTTTGGTGCCTTCTTCATTAAGTTTGGTTTCTTCTTCATTTAAATAGGTTGTCTTCTTCATTAAGCCATTTTTCCATTTTCATGTTCTTTTGCTCCAAAGAGTTCATAATTCATCATACAAATTAAAAAATTAATAATGACAATACTTATCAATTAAATTAAACTCAAATTTGACAGGATGTAGAAGAAACCTGAAAAGTAACACAATAACGAGATAGTTACCTGGGTGGGAAGAAGGCTTGGCTCTGAGATGGTGAGAAAAAACAATATTAGTAACTTTTATACCTTAGTGCGTTAAGTGGGGGGAGGGGGGGGGGGTGTCAAATTACTCTAGTAATAACATTAAATCAGTCTAAATCTCCACCCTAACTTGATCCCCACTCCATTATTTTATCTATATCTATGTTTATATATAATACATTTGAGAATGTTTTCAAAATGGTAACCTCACACATGTCAATCATCGGTGCGTCCACTCAAAGAATTTTTCACACATGGCAACACCAGAGTCTTTCCCTCCTTCTTTTGCTTACATGTCGAGATGTGATTCATGTGGTTCATTTGAAGACAAATATTATTTAATATACTTTTTTAATTAAAAATAATCAATAAACTTTGAAATTTGAAATTTGAAATTAAATCAATGTATTAATGGTGAGATATTGATTGACTCATAGAAAATGGAAGAATCAAAGCATTGATGTTAAGATATATCTCTCAAACGAAAATATTTCAAATCTTCATTTATATCTATCTATATCTATATCTATATTATGTACAATTGATAATAATCTCAAAAGAAGAAACTTACAAATGTCAAGCTCTCCTTAAACTCCTCTCCCATGTGTCATCCTCTAAAGGTTTTCCTCCAAAAAAGTATGATGTGTCGCAACTTCATGCATTTGACGTCTACAATTGTTAGCCTACCATTTTTTAAGGGGGATAGTTTTGAATTATATATTGTATTTATGGAATATTTTAATTTGTTGGTATGAATTCGATGCTACGTTTTAATTTTTCATTTCAAAAAGGGCGTGGATAATCAGTGTTATAGTAGCATATAAGTATCAAATCAAATGCAAATATTACTGGTTTGAAAATAAACGTAAAGTATCCGTGCAAATATATATTTTTGAATCTAAACTATTACAAAATGCTAACAATTGAATATATTTAATAGAGGTGTACGTAAAGTATAGATGTTTAGAGAAGAAGTACAATATTAAGATAGTGGAAAAAAAATGGTTAGTGGTGATTTATAAATATATTGGATAAATACCAAATGTTAAATATAATATGATGGATAGATATATTTTTAAAAATGATCAACTCGTAGGAGAAAATTGGAGAAATAAATCAAAATATTTTCAAGAAAGATGTTTTTCATATGATTGATAAATATATTTTTCTAAAAATGGTTAACATGATCGGGAAAAGATGAGAAATAAATCAAAATATTTTCAGTTTTTTTTTCATATGATAGATAAATAATTAAATATATTTTATTAAAATCGTTAACTTACATGGGAAGAAAAAAGAAACATATCAAAAAGATTTTCAAAAGAGAAGAAAAAAACAATATGAAAGATAAATATGTTTTCTAAGAATAGTTAAATTTCACAGGAAAGAGATAAATAAATCAAAATATTTTCAAGAAATAAGATTTTTTTATATGATAGGTAATTATATTTTCTAAAAATGGTTAACTTACATGAGTAAAAGAGGAGAAGTAAATCAATTAGATTTTCAAAAGAGAAGGATAATAATAATATAATACATAAATATATTTCCTAAAAATGGTTAACTTGCATATAAAAAAGAAGATAAATAAATCAAATATGTTCTCGAGAGGGAAGAAAAAAATAATATGATAGATGGTAAATGAACAAAGGTATGTACTACCGTGGGAAACAATTTAAAATATATTATGATGACAAATAATATGATAGGTTTTATTTTCTAAAAATATTTAACTTGCACGGGAAAAAGAGGAAGAAATAAAACAAATAGATTTTCAAGAGAGAATTATAATAAAAAGAGGAGAAATAAATTAAATAGATTTTCAAGTAAGAATAAAAAAGTAATATAATAGATAAATATATTTTCTAAAAATAGTTAACTCGTATTGGGGAGATAAGTGAAATAAATCTAATAGATTTTAAAGAGATAAGAAAAATAATATGATAGATGAATATATTTTGTAAAAATGTTTGACTCTCATAGAAAAATGTGAGAAATAAATCAAGTTTATATTCAAGAGAGAATAAGAATAATAATATGATAGATAAATATATATTTTTTAAATGATTAATTTGCATGGGAAAAATGATAAATAAATCAAGTAGATTTTGAATAGAAAAGAAACTAATACTTTGGGTTTAGTATTAGTGCTTAAATAAAGGGTTAAATATGTTTTTAGCCCCTCATTTTTTACAAAAGTTCGGTTTTAGTCCCCCATTTTGAAAAAGTACTTTTTTAGTCCCTAATTTTTTAAAATGTGTTAGAAATGGTCCCTGCACAACACTTTCATTTGAAAACGGGGGACTAAAACCGAATTTTTATAAAAAATGAGCGACTAAAAATGTGTGGTTGTGAAAAATAAGGGACTAAAAAATGTGTGGTATAGGGACAATTTCTGACACATTTTAACAAATGGAGGACTAAAAAAGTATGTTTTCCAAACTGGGGACTAAAACAGAACTTTTGTAAAAAACGAGGGACTAAAAACATATTTAACCCTTAAATAAATAACAACGAGAAATGATTAATGAGCTTGAAATGCAGTTGTTTCTCTGGAAACATATATTTGCTATTAAATGTTATGAGAAATATGATGCTAGGAAGTAGAAGAAAGAGACATCATCTCTTTGATTAAAAACAATATTATTTTATTTTGTTTATATACATAATATTTTTTTGTTATCATTAAATTTCATTTCCAAATAAACATCTTTTTCAAAACAACAATATTCTTCCTTTATTTTATTTTTCTCCACAGGAAAATATGCTTTATATCTTTTTTTTATTGCATAAATATTGTCATATTCCACGTGTGTGGCAAAAATAATAAGTTAGAGTGCATATTTACAAGACAACATGTACTCACTATTTATACTTAACAATCATTTTTCTTATTTTAATATCAATAATAATTAATAAGTTAATAACTGTTACACTTGGTGATGGGCGGTTAAGACAAAATATTTTTTTAACAATCTTTGTTATATAATTTCTCAAAAAAAAAAAAAAACCAAAAACAGGAAAACATCAATTATATATTTTTAATAAAATCCTAAAATATATCATATTTCCCGTGCATGGCACGGGTCCATACACTAGTATAATACATTTGAGAATAATCTCAAAGTGGCAACCTCACACATGTCAATCATTGGTGCATTCACTCAAAGAATTTCTCACACGTGGCAATACCAGAGCCTTTCCCTCCTTTTTTTACTTACGTGTCGTGATGTGGTTTATTTGAAGACAAATTTTATTTAAATATTCTTTTTAACAAGTGTATGGACCCGTGCCATGCACGGGGGAATATACTATTTTTTTTATGATTTCATAAAAAATATGTAATTCATGATTTCACTTTTTTTTTTGAAAAAATATATACCAAAGATTGTTTAAAAATTATTTCGTTGTAACCGTCGATCGCAAAGTGAAAATATTAACTTAATAACTATTATTTATATATTAAAATAAAAATAATGACTTTTAAGTATAACTACTTTTTTTACACAAACTATAAATCAGCCAGAGGTTCCCCTGGAAGGGCTGCTTGTGGTGGCATTTTTAGGGACAGCAGCTCAGCCATTCTAGGTTGTTTTTCCTATCATATTGGAATATCTGATGCTTTCTCTGCTGAGATCATGGGCGCCATTCTCTCCATTGAATTGGCACATAAGAAGAATTGGCGCAAGCTTTGGCTTGAGTGTGACTCAAAGTTGGCAGTGGAATCTTTCTCCAACCCAAAGTTGGTTCCTTGGCCGCTTCGTAACAGATGGATGAATTGCCTGAGTTTAACTAAGGAAATTCATTTTGGTTGCTCACACATTCTTAGAGAGGGAAATTCCTGCGCTGATAAATTAGCCAACTACGGCATTCTTTCCCAGGGGTTTGTCTGGTGGAATATAGGTCCTAGTTTTATTTTACAAGATTTCTTCCGGAATAGGATTGGTCTACCTAATTATAGGTTTAAATAACTCTGTTTCTTTCATGGGTTTTGGTGTTGTCCCCCCATGCTTTGTACTGTTTTCTCCTTTTTAATAAATTTATGGTGTGCTGCAAGTGATTGGTGGGGCTTGGGGTGCCAACATAGTTGGGATGTCAAGTTTCCACAGTGATGCCTTTGCACCCCATTTTGGTTAAAAAAAAAGAAGTACATGTTGTTTTGTAAATATGCACTCTAACATGTTATCCGTATGAAGCACATGGAATATCATAATATTTATTCAATAAAAAAAAGATAGATATTAAAAATATTTGCATGTGGGAAAAAAATAAAGGAAGAATATTGTTATTTTAAGAAAGATATTTATTTGAAAATAAAATTTAATGATAATACAAAAAATGATATATATAAACAAAAAAAATTTTGATTGATAAAAAAGATGCTGTCTCTTTCTTCCACTATCTTAATATCGTACTTCTCTGGATATTTAATAGCAAATATATATTTTCAAAGCTACAACTGTTTTTCAAGCTTATTAATCATTTCTCAATGTTATTTATTTAAACACTAGTTCTAAACATAAAGCAAAAGTTTCTTTTATCTTCAAAATTGGAACGATACAGAGAAGATTAGCATGGCCCCTGCGCAAGGATGACACACACAAATCGAGAAATGATCCAAATTTTCGGGTGTGCTGCAAATGATTGGCTTTGCTTGAGGTGCCAGCCTAGTTGGGATGTCTTGCTTGGTAGTGATGCTTTTGCACACTTCTTTAATTAAAAAAAAAAAAAATCTATCATATTATTATTTTTATTCTCTCTTAAAAATCTATTTGATTTATTCATCATCTTTCTTCATTTTATCTAAAAAAATTTCGAAAGTATATTCTCTTGTCATATTATTTTTATTTTCTCTTGAAAATTTATTTAATTTATTTCTCCTCTTTCCTCGGTGCGAGTTAACTATTTTTAGAAAATTTATTTATTTATCATATTACTTTTTTATTTTTAAAATATATTTGATTTATTTCTCCTCTTTTCTCATTAAAGTCCATTTTTGTAAAATAAATTTATCTGTCATATTATTTTTAACATTTGACATTTTTCCCAATACGTTGGTATTATACTTATCTCAACATAAATAATATAGTGCATTTGTTTTTTCAAATAAAAATTATTAATTATCACTAAACACTTCTTCTTCCACTACCTTGTTATGATATCTCTCTGAGCATTTAATTCAAGCAAATTAATCATTTCTCAATGTAATTTATTTAAACACTAGTGCTAAACTCTTCCCAATGTCTTCGTTATCATATGAAAAATTTTCTTCTCTCTTGAGAATCTATTTGATTTATTTCTCATCTATTAACTATCACATTATTAATTTTATTCTCTCTTGAAAATTTATTTGACATATTTCTCCTCTTTTTCCCATGTAAGTTAAACAATTTTAGAAAGTATATTCATCTAACATATTATTTTTTTAGAAAATATATTTTTTTAGAAAGTATATTCTTCTGAAAATTTATTCGATTTATTTCTCCTCCAGTGCAAGTTAATAGTTTTTGGAAAATATATATATTTATTAGATTACTTTTTTTATTCTCTCTTGAAAATCTACTTTATTTATTCATCATCTTTTCCGTGCAAGTTAACCATTTTAAAAAATGTATATTTAGCTATCATATTATTTTTAATGTTTTCAACCTACTTTAACCTCACTTTAGAAGTGTATGATCCAATAGCAAATGTAATGTGAGAGGAAAATTTGCCTCATATATAAGATTTGTTTCTACCTCAATAAGGAAAGGGAACAAAGAATTGCTCTTGTAAAATGAAATTATTTCATCGAAATAAAATTATTTGAAAGGTAAAAGCAAGTAAAAAAATCTTATTAAAAGCAAGTAAAATTTTTTTTATTTAAAACTGACTAATCAAACATTTAAATTTAAATGATTTAATTTTAAATATGACTAAATAATTGATGTTTGGTAACTCTCGGCAGGAGGATACCCGGGTTTACCAAAAAAAAATAATTGATGTTTGGTAAAAGAACATGGTCTCATAATTTAAAAAGGGTACACTGAACTCCAATAAAAAAAAAATGAATATCAAGGCTCTCTCACTCTCCAGTTTAGCAATTACAATTCGATAATTGATATTTAAAGGATATTTAATGACCTAAATCTTATCACAATTTGATATCAATACTGGATATATCGTTTTAATTCATATAAATGTTAATCAATTCACAATCTTTCATTCAAACCTCCATTCCAAATTATTTAAATTTAAATCTAGAATGAAAATCATTTATGACATTGATTGTAAAATTCTTATAATTATAATTAATGTTAATGTTATTATACTAATTATATTTATAACTACCTCGAATAATACGATGAAACCTTTTGTTCCTAAATTACTGATAAAAAACCTTTTGTTTCTAAATTGATATTTAGTTTCTAATTAAAACAAATAAATATAGTAGAAAATACCTAAAAATATCAATTCTGAAAAACTGAGTATATGCATACACTAGACATGTCACCATATTTACATAAAAATATAACAGAAAAGACCTAAAATTAGTGAAGATAGGGACAATCAGAATTAATCTAGTAGTGTAGCCTTAACTTTTCATCATTTAGTTGCACAAAATTGTATATATCCAATTCCAAACCTTTAAGACAATGTCTAGTACACCATTGTATGAACACAAAACTCAAAATAGATACATAATCTTCAGAATTGTTCCATTTTTTATACTTTGTAGAAACTTCATCACTAATTTGACTTGAGTGGCACTCACAATTACCTAAAAGCAAGCATAAATCTATTATAAGAAGTGGTCATTAGGGGTGGGAATAGGCCAGGCCAGGCCAGGCTTTAGCTAAATAGGCCCTGCCTGATTCAAAATTATAAAGCCTAAACCTGGCCTGTTACCTGACATAGGCTATTTTTAAGGCCTGGCCTGACCTTTTTAAAAGTCTGGCCTGGTCTGGCCTTTTTAAAAGTCTGGCATGGCCTGAAACCTACTTAAAAACCTATCACACATTAAGGCCTTTAAATAGGCCAACACCTAATACAAACTGAAAAGAAAAAAAAACTATGCACATATAAATGGAGGGGTATGCAGGGGTGGATGAAATTGTTTCATTGTTGCTCCCAAATGGAGAAGACATTTTGTGGTCCTGAAAAATGTAAGCAAAAAACTGAAATTAAGATTAACCGTGACTGGATAGCACCTATGCACTAAGAGCAAGGTGCATCTTGATTAATTCACCATGGTGCATCGCGTTTTCTTCACTCTAAATGATGTTTTTATTTTATGTAGCAGTAAAAACTGACCCACTCATAAGAAACTCTAGCAACAGATCCACACACCAGAAAAGTTAACAAACGTAAACATTACTATTTTATATCGTTACTTTTATAGCTTCCTGTTACAGAAGCATTTTAAAAAAAATTGTACAAAGCATTATTGATCCACCGTAATGCTGATGATAAAGGGATTAGTTTGAACTATAAAACAATCAAAAGCATGCTCGACACACACTGACATACATTGAGAGAACTCACATGTTAAGGAATATACTTATTTAATTTAATGAGAAAAAGCCCCCCATCATTTTTGCGTCAACACTTATGGGGTTTGGGGTTTACCATTAATTCTCATTGTTCCGGCTAAATCCATCATCAAATGTTAATATATCAGTATATCACATCACACACATTAAAGATATAGAGAACCTAAAGTTGAAATCTGAAAACAAAAGTGCCACCCTCTTTTCTTTATTAATTAATCTTCTCTGCGACTCTGTGTTCACCTTCTATCTTTTCCTCAACTCTTCCCCACACCAATAACAGGAGAGAAGCGCCGCAGAGGAGAGAGGGAAACGACGACCCGACGACATAGAGGAAACACCGATGAAAACGCTGAGGGAACAACGGGCCGACGAGCAACGACACACACAAGAACGAAGCAGGTGATGGAACAACTTAGATGAAGGAATGATGA
This sequence comes from Sophora flavescens, assembly GCA_030762895.1. Classification (NCBI taxonomy): domain Eukaryota; kingdom Viridiplantae; phylum Streptophyta; class Magnoliopsida; order Fabales; family Fabaceae; genus Sophora; species Sophora flavescens. The sequence goes on along the minus strand of CM061067.1, from coordinate 49,540,042 downwards.
GATGAAAATGCTGTAACAAATGAAGCAGAGTGTGGCAACTGGCGAGGGAGTGGGAGACGTAGCAGAGTGTGGCGGCTGGCGTGGGAGAGGGAGACGAAGCATATCTGAGAGTGAATAGCGTTTCTTTATTTTGGAAGAAGTCAATTAGATGTGATTAGAAATGATATTTGATTTTTTTAATAGAAATAATATTTATATTATATATTATATAATTATATATTTAATTAAAAATAATATTAGTTTCTTAAAAGGCTTTTTAATAAGCCTAAGTCTGGCCTATTTAACTAAAGAGGCTTTTAGAAAAGTCTAGACCTGGCCATTTTATTAAACAGGTAGGCCTTAAACAGGCCAGGCCGTAGGCCCCTGTCGGCCAGCCTGTAACACCCCGATTTTTCCGCTTTCTAAGATCGGTATATATATAAATAAACGTTTATATTTTTATCTAAAACTTAGAAAATGATTTTGGGAAAACCAAAGTCATATTCATATTATACTTATTTTTATAAGTTTACGGTTAAATTTTCGGTTGAAAATTCAGACGGAACCCGGTCTACGTTTTCGCTGATAGTAAGATTTTACTGATTAGAAAACCTAATTTTGACCCGAGAATGAAATGAATAGATTTTATATCTCATTTAGAATGATATAGGTTATTTTGAAAATTTTCAAAATAAATAGGTTATTATACTCGATTCGGGCATAAAACCCTAAATCGGGTAATCGACGGAGTCGAGAACGGACGTGCAGAGACAAAACCCGACATTGGATGCTGAGATATGGTGCCACCTAGGGTAGTGAGTCAAATGGATGAGTCACTAATGTCATGATTTCTTTTAAACAAAATCTAGATATTTCTTTAAAATAGTATAAAGACCATTTTGCCCTTGGACCATTTTACCCTTGAACTTTCATTGAAATGACAAGTTTGCCCCACAATTTGTGGACATAAATCAGCCACCTCTACTTCAATCTCAACCACATAAATTTCATGATTACCTTAGGCAAAATTTCCAAAATGTCCTTGAGTCCTAACTTAATCACAAAATTGCCATTATGTAAGATTACCTTTTTGCCCTTAAATTTTTATGATTTGGACCCATTCACCCCCCAAAACCCACGGCCCAACACTCCTTCATGAGGTCACTCCATTGCTATAAAATCCATGTATCATCTTCTTCATCAAGGTTTTCCATTTTCTCCATTAAAAAGCTTAAGTTACATAACTTTGTTTTGTGAAGCAAGTGTGTGATTCCTTGCTCATTTTTCAATTCCAAGAGGTATACCATACTCCTCTCACTCAATCATCATCATGTTCTTCGTAACGCCCCGATTTCTGTCTTTCTATAACAGTAAAAACATGTATATGTGTGTTTATTTTTGATAAAACCCAGAGAATGATTTTGGATAAACTAAAATCATTGGCTTGCTTTACCTTACCGTAGAAAGTCACGGAAAATTTTTTGGTTGAATATTCAGACGAAAGCCGGTCTGTGTTTTCACTGACAGTAGAAGTTTACTGAGCAGAATAACTAATTTTGACTCGTGAACGAAATGGTTAGTGTTTTTATATTGTTTCCAATGATCTTGGTTATTTTTAAAAATTTCCGTTTGGAAATAAAATGTAATATTTTATCCGTGCGAAATCTTCAAAAAATACAATCGGAAACTATAATCGCGTAGCAACGAATCAGGATGGGGAGCTGAGATGACCAATGTGACTAGTTGGAGATGGAGTGACTTGTTGATTAATGGCTCATGTCACATCAAGGAAAATTTATCGTTACACTTTTTGAATATATCATATTCTAATCCAAAAACCCATTTTCCCTCACTTTTTCCAACCAAACCAACCATAACTAAACCTGAAGCTCAAGTTCCCCCTTCTCTCTTCCTCTCCACAGCTCACACCCATCTTTCCCCTATATATATACTCATTTTCTTCCTTCTCAAGTTTACACTCACATTAACATACTTTCTATCTCAAAGCTTCATTGATTTTCTTGGAGAAACTCATCATCTTCATCCATTTCTTCAAGCTTCAAGGGTAATACTCTAGTCTTACTCATCTAAGTTCTTTCCTTATCATATTTGTTGAGTTTATGCCATGTGTTTCCATTTACCATTCTTAGATCCAAAACTTCTAAAATCTCTATAAATTTGTAAAAAAATCCATTTGAGTTGAAACCAATTTCTATGGACTCACAATGACCTCTATATTATTTATCTAAGAGCTTACATCAAACAAAAATTTCCTTCCCTATTTTACTAGCAAGGCCGAAACTATGTTGTTGGGGAACATGGAAGTTTTGTTTCAACTTTCAAAGTACGACCATTGATTTGAACTCTTACAACCTTTTGATGTTAAATCTAAGAGCATTAAAAGTTTGAAAATTTCTAGCCTCTTTTATGAACCATGACTGAAACCCTAAGCTAGTGGCTTAGAGAGATTTTTGTTCAATCATTGTAAAATGATCATTGATTATGAATCTCTAATACTTAAGGATTATTAATCCATGAGTTTGAGAAATTTTGAAAATCTCTAACCTTACTTTTGTACCTGGGCCGAACCTATGCCTAGGGGAGATTAGATGTTTTTGGTTGTTTTTAACTTGTGTTATGTGCTGGAATCTTTAGACTTCCATCACGAAGCAAGTCGAGGAAGATCATAACACTCAACAAAGAACGAAAGACCTTGTTTGCTTTGGAATCAGGTAAGAGGAGCTTACCTGAGGGATTTTTTTGGATAGCTATATGCTATTATTTGTGGTCTGTTAAGTTGTTTTAAATTTTATTGTGATTTCCTGAGTTTATCTGATGTGGTTAAAATTGTCTGTTTTACATATCTAAGCTTGATGATTTATTTGTAGAAATGTTTTATAGCTTGGAGATCTGGCATGAACTGTATTATCTGAAATGATGTAGATGTGAAAATTATATTGTTGTGGTTTGTTGTCTGAGAAGCCTGACATTTGTCAACGCTTAATCAATTATTGAGATAAAATCCTTAAAAAGCCTTATGAGGAATTTTGACAATGATAATATTTAGTTGATGATTTCTTTTGATAAAAGAGAAAGTAATGGATAATTACAAGGATAGAATCGTAAAAATATTTTAGTACGTTATCTTTTTCAAAATGTAGATGAAAAGTTATTTTAAGAAATTTATGTGTCAATTTCTTTTGATGAAAGAAGAAGAATAAGAATGTGATTGAGAAAGAAATACATTTTAGTACGTTATCATTTTCAAAGATGAGGTGTAAATCATTTTAAGAACTAAGCGTTGAAATATTTTAAAGTTAGAAGGAAAAACATTTAACTTATAAGTTTCTTTTCATATAAGCGGAAACGATTTCGAAAGGTGTTTATAAAATATAAATGAGAAAAATGATTTAAAAATATTTTCGGGTTAGCAATGATTTTAGAAAAGGATTTTTACAAAGTTAGGATGTTTTTTCGAAAAAGGGAAGAATTTCAAAAGAAGGCGGGTTTAAGGAAAAAATGGATTTATCTATAACTTAGTGTTTCTAAATGAATTTCAACGAAAATGATTTCTTGTAAAATTTACTTTTGAAAATATTCCGGCAAGCTTGGATAAGTTGCTGAAGTTTCATTTTGTATTTGTGTTTCACTGAACGAAAAATAATAAATACGTTGGAAAGTGAATCTAGTATACGAGACGTCGGAATACTAGTGTTCTGTAATTTACACGTAGATCTTTGATCCGTGTCACGTTGTTGTGGACTGTGTGTCCTATTCATATTGTTGTGGACTGTGTGTACTAATTGCGTTGTTGTGGACTGTGTGTCCTAATCTTGTTGTGATAAACATTATTAAAGGTGAATGTTGGTTTCTATGACCACAAGCCCAGACTGGTGCATTGGTTTAGGGCGTTGTGATTGAGCACTCGGACTTCGTGTCCTGTGTTGATGTTGAAGAATTTTAAAGTTAAAGATTTTATGAATAGTCGTTAGCCTTTAAGTTTCGACAAGGAAAGAATGTACACACAGATAAACCTTGAGAATAAAATGATTTTTACATGCATTTGTTTGGCAGACGTGCCATGTTACCAGTGAGAAATCATTGAGTCATGTGTTGGCCAATGAATTTAGGGGAAATAAGCCCATGAACTACGATAACCATTGGTTGCTGTGTGATCTGCCAATGCGTGGACAGAAGTTTGCCATTTATTGTAATGACAATTGAGATGTCATAACTTATGCGCAATAACATTGGCTGCTGAGTGATCTACCAATGAGTTACAAAGGTGTTGGGCATTGGATTTTTTTTGTTGACAATGACCCATGTAAAAATCTTGATCAGCTTAAACAAAAAATGAAGTTGATATCTCATGAGATTAAGTTAGAGCCTGAATATTGAAGTGTCATGCATTTTTTAAAATGATGATGATTGTTCGGGTATGAAACCCATTGATGTAATACTTGTTTACTTATGAGAATTTTATGATATATGACTTTATATGTCTATTTGATGTTTTGTGTGTCATACATGTGGTTATCTTGTATAAATCCATATATTGGTGTCTTACCCTTACAAATATATCAGGTTTTCTTCTGGTTTTTGCTGTTGTACCTTGGTGCTCTAGTATAGATGGTGCATATTAGTTTTCCTAAGTCACTCAGAGACTTAGATTCAGATGTTTGTAGAAGCTTTTGATTGTGGGATGACCACAGGGGTCTTTCCAATAAATGTCTTGTAGAGCAATCAACTTAGGAGTCTTGGTTGGGTTGTATATTTGAAAAGGGTAGTAAATGTGGTGTTATACATTAGTCTTTGGTTTAATTTTCTATTTTTGAAAATCGAAACTTTTTGAGAGAAGTTGTATGTCGTGGCGACTTTGTTATGAATGCGATTTTATTGTTTAGATGTATGTATCTCAGTTTTTTAGAGTTATCTGCAGAAGAAAATTTTTATACCCCAGTTTTTTGAATTAAAAGAAAACAACTTTCCGAAAACAACCAGCAAATTACTTTTTAATTTATTTCTGCATGTGTTTACAATGTAATTCCCAGGGGGGTGGGGTGTTACAAGTGGTATCAGAGCTAGTCGATTCTTTCGGGAACCTTGGGGAATAGGTCCGTTAGGTTTTTGTTGTGTGATTTCTGCTTGGATCTTGTTTGAAATTGTTTCCTTGCCGGAACAATGTGTGTTGACACACAAGTATGTATGTTTGATGGGTTCTAATTGGGTTGAGACCTTGTGAGAACTCATGTTTAGTAAATGGTACTTATGTTCATGTTGACACGTTCTTTTATCCCTTGGGGATTGTGTCAAACATTTGAATGAGGTACCTATCGTGGAAGATTTTCCAGGAGTATTCCTTGAGAATGTTCTAGGTTTGCCATTGCAAAGGATATTGAGTTTTCAATCGATCTAGTTCCTAGATACGGACTGATCTCTATCACTTTGTGTAGGATGACACCTACAAAGTTAATCGAGTTAGACAACTCGATCCAAACTAGAAGACCTACGACCTAAACAGTTGATGAGACCGAGCCTTTTCCGTAGGCCCCAATATTGTTGAAGGTTTGAGAATCTGCATGGATTTCTAATGACTCAACAAAGTGACGATTATGAACGAGTATTCTCTACCGTGCGTAGTTGATATTAATAAGGAGTCGTTGTCTACTCAAAGATCGACTTGAGGATGAGTTATCATCATATTGAAGTAAGGACCTATTAAAGATTTTGCGCCGTGGATTCAGCTCATGCATAAAAGTCAACTCTTTATATGTTAGATAGATTGATTAAGCTGCCCGTGATCGTGCACGATTCAGGGTGACCACACTAAGTGTGTATGGAAAGATATGTGTGTTAGTTGGAACCAAGGCAAATCGATTTGAAATTTCGACCTTAAACGAGTGTCTTATGATTTAGAAACTCTTCACTGTACTATTCGACCCTTACGAATTTGTAAGTCGACATTTGTTTCTCGAGTCCTACGGTTGTATTAGACAATCACAGCGGTGAAGTTTGTGCGTGTCAGACTGATTTTTCTGATTTTGATTTGAAATCTATCAGAACTCATAAATTGGTTATGCTAGTCTATAAATTTCAATTTATTCTAATTAATTCCCTTATTTGTGAGCAGTTGTACTCATACTTCTAAATAACCCTTAGTGTATTAGACATTTGAGTAGATGGAATTGATATCATCCATTGGTCTAGATATTTTCACGTTTCGTTGAAAGAATTTGTTATGACCATTTCTCGAGTTATAACACAAACAACTTCTTTGTGACGCAAGTTCCTTGATGAAACTTAGTCTAATCACTTTTACTTTGGTAAAGGTGACCCAGTCTGATTTTTAGCCAGATTGTTTTTCTTTTTAAGTTCGTCATTTTGTAAATTCTTTGTACTAAGAATGAATCCTCTCGGAATTAGAAACTATTCACCCATTGATTTTCTAAATCCGCTGGAAGTTCTTGTGGAAGAATGAACTTTATTAGATTCATGTTTGTAAATATCTATTGATCATGCATTTTTACACCCACGAACCTAATTGAAGAATCTTTTTCTATACTAGATGTTCCTGTATCTTTCAAATTGATAAAATTATTCTCTATGTCTTTGTGAAAGTGAGATCAAGAAATTTCTTTTCTTGAAGATTTCTTTCAGTGATCTTTAAGACCGTGTCTGGTGGTAGTTCGATAGAACTTATCACTTGTTGATCAATTTTTACCCTATATCTTTTCAAAAACGTCATTGACGTGTGACCCTTCTCATGAGTCATGAGAATGGGTATCTAATTCATACAGGATGTCATAGTTAATTGAGTACAATGAAAGAGAGATAACTGGATGTTTGATATCTTTCTTGTTAAAGATGATGGCGTCACAATGAATCTCGTTCTGAGTTTACCCAAGACCTCTAAGACTTTGTAATTCGTTTGGATGATCAATGTCATGCTAACGAGGAAGGCATCTTGCTTAGCTGTCAAGATCCACTATGCAGTGGAGAAGTAAACCGAAGAATGTATCAGAGGACTGTTCATACTTCATGGAGTATCTTCCAATATCATTCTAAATGAAGACCCGAAGTTTACCAATGTTTATTGGTGAAGTATGCTGTAAGTGTTGAGGACCCAATTGAGATCACCCTAAACACGATGGACAAATAAGGAACAATCTATCCTTAGAAGGTTAATGGAGGAGTAGGTTTAGTACCTAAGTACAATCATTCCTATAGTAGGAATTTTACTGAGATGTAGAGTGGTTTGGCAAGTGAGAACCCCTAAGCTTGATGTCACGAAGTTAGGACGATTTCAATAGATCTTATCATGATTTGAGACAGAATGTTACTAAATGAATCTAGAGTAATGATCAGATGCTTGTAGTTAAGATTGAGTGTATGAGTTGAATGTTTGAAATGAAAGTATCTATAGTAATTTCACTTAAGTCGATTCGAATCGAAAGAGGTAAATTCGTGAGTTATATAAGTTGTTAGGAAAATTCAAAGTTGATGAGTTAGATAATCCAACCTGGCGGGTTGTATTTTGATTTCAGTTTATCTCAAGTATTACGATGTTTTGATTGGAGACTTGAAGTATGTGATGTTGATAGAATCTGGAAAAGCAGATTATGTTCAGAGGGGATGAGACTACAATTGGATACCTTGGGTAGGAAGTTGATACATGTTGAATTAAAGTTAGTTTTGATCTTGGTGATAACGATGAGAGTAAGATGTGTGGAAAGCAGTTTTCTAGCGTACCGGTAATTGAGAATAAGAATGATTAAATTTTGATTTTACTCTTCATATGAGAAGAATGTAAATCTTAGATGGAATCTTGGTGTTAACCGTGAGAATTAAGGATGTAGAGAATTTTTTTTGGATTAGTATTTACGGAAGGAGAGTATGAATTGAGGATAATCGATTTGATGTCGAGGATGAAGAGAACGAAGAATAAGTATGAATTTCCTTATTAAGTTAAATCATCTAACGAAAAGTGAATTCAGGAAGTATGATGTAGGATCTTGGGATTAGGATATAATTACAAGACCCTATCTGGTTTCGAGTTACGTAATTTCGAGGTCGAAATTCTTTTTAGTGGGGTGGTAATGTAACGCCCCGATTTCTGTCTTTCTATAACAGTAAATACATGTATATGTGTGTTTATTTTTAATAAAACCTAGAGAATGATTTTGGATAAACTAAAATCATTTCCTTGCTCTACCTTACCATAGAAGGTCACGGTAAAATTTTTGGTTGAAAATTTAGACGAAAGCCGGTCTGCGTTTTCACTGACAGTAAAAGTTTATTGAGCAGAAAACCTAATTTTGACCCGTGAACGAAATGGTTAGTGTTTTTATTGTGTTTCCGATGATCTTGGTTATTTTTAAAAATTTACGTTCAGAAATAAAATATAATATTTTATCCGTGCGAAATCTTCGAAAAATACGATTGGAAACTGTAATCGGGTAAGCAACGGAGCAGGATGGGGAGCTGAGATGACCAATGTGACTGGTTGGAGATGGAGTGACTTGTTGATTTATGGCTCAAGTCACATCAAGGAAAAGTTATTATTACACTTTTTGAATATATCATATTCTAATCCAAAAACCTAATTTTCATCACTTTTTCCAACCAAACCAACCTCAACCAAACTTGAAGCTGAAGTTCTCCCTTCTCTCTTCCTCTCCACGGCTCACACCCCTCTTTCCCCTATATATATACTCATTTTCTTCCTTCTCAAGTTTACACTCACATTAACATACTTTCTATCTCAAAGCTTCATTGATTTTCTTCAAGAAACTCATCATCTTCATCCATTTCTTCAAGCATCAAGGGTAATACTCTACTCTTACTCATCTAAGTTCTTTCCTTCTCATATTTGTTGAGTTTATGCCATGTGTTTCCATTTACCATTCTTAGATCCAAAACTTCTAAAATCTCTAGAAATTAGTAGAAAAACCCATTTGAGTAGAAACCAATTTCTATAGACTCACAATGACCTCTATATTATTTATCTAAGAGCTTACATCAAACAAAAATTTCCTTCCCTATTTTTCTAGCAAGGCCGAAACTATGTTGTTGGGGAACAAGGAAGTTTTGTTTCAACTTTCAAAGTATGATCATTGATTTGAACTCTTTACTACCTTTTGATGTTAAATCTAAGAGCTTGAAAAGTTTGAAAATTTCTAGCATATTTTATGAACCATGGCCGAAACCCTAAGCTAATGGGTTAGAGAGATTTTTGTTCAATCCTTGTAAAATGATCATTGATTATGAATCTCTAATAATTAAGGATCATTAATCCATGAGTTTGAGAAATTTTGAAAATCGCTAACCTTACTTTTGTACCTGGGCCGAACCTATGCCTAGGGGAGATTAGATGTTTTTGGTTGTTTTTAACTTGTGTTATGTGTTGGAATCTTTAGACTACCATCGCGAAGCAAGTCGAGGAAGATCGTTGCACTCAACAAAGAACGAAAGACCTTGTTTGCTTTGGTATCAGGTAAGGGGAGCTTACCTGAGGGATTTTTCCCGATAGCTATATACTATTATTTGTGGTCTGTTAAGTTGTTTTAAATTTTATTGTGATTTCCTGAGTTTTTCTGATGTGGTTAAAATTGTCTGTTTTACATATCTGAGCTTGATGATTTATTTGTAGAAATGTGTTATAGCTTGGAGATATGGCATGAACTGTATTATCTGAAATGATGTTTATATGAAAATTATACTGTTGTGGTTTGTTGTCTGCGAAGCCTGACATTCATCAGTGCTCAATCAATTATTGAGATAAAATCCTTAAAAAGCCTTATGAGGAATTTTGACAATGACAATATTTAGTTGATGATTTCTTTTGATAAAAGAGAAAGTAATGGATAATTAAGGATGAAATCGTAAAAATATTTCAGTACGTTATCTTTTTCAAAATGTAGATGAAAAGTTATTTTAAGAAATTTATGTGTCAATTTCTTTTGATGAAAGAAGAAGAATAAGAATGTAATTGAGAAAGAAATACATTTTAGTACGTTATCATTTTCAAAGATAAGGTGAAAATCATTTTAAGAACTAAGCATTGAAATATTTTAAATTTAGAAGGAAAAACATTTAACATATAAGTTTCTTTTCATATAAGCAGAAACGATTTCGAAAGGTGTTTATATAATAGAATTCATGATAAAAATGATTTAAAAATATTTTTGGGTTAGCAATGATTTTAGAAAAGGATTTTTACAAAGTTAGGATGTTGTTTCTAAAAAGGGAAGAATTTCAAACGAAGGTGGGTCTAAGGAAAAAATGTATCTATAACTTATTGTTTCTAAATGAATTTCAATGAAAAGGATTTCTGGAAAAATTTAATTTTGAAAATATTCCGGCAAGCTTGGATAAGTTGTTGAAGTTTCATTTTGTATTTGTGTTTCACTGAACGAAAAATAATAAATACGTTGGAAAGTGAATCTAGTATACGGGACGTCGGAATACTAGTGTTCTGTAATTTACACGTAGATCTTTGATCGGTGTCACGTTGTTGTGGACTGTGTGTCCTATTCATGTTGTTGTGGACCGTGTGTCTTAATTACGTTGTTGTGGACTGTGTGTCCTAATCACCTTGTGATAAACGTTATTAAAGGTGAATGTTGTTTTCTATGACCACAAGCCCAGACTGATGCATCGGATTAGGGCGTTGTGATTTAGCACTCGGACTGCATGTCCCATGTTGATGTTGAAGAATTTTAAAGTTAAAGATTTTATGAATAGTCATTAGCCTTTGAGCTTCGTGGCCGCGCTGTCGCACACGCGCCAAAAGGAACGAGCGGTTTTAAAACTGTAGTTAGGGCGACAACTAGGATGTCGTCTCACAAGGACTCTTAAAGTGTTATTTTCCATAAAAATAAGTTTTTTTTTTGGGGGGGGGGGGGGGGGGTTTGGATTGGATGCAATCAAAGAAAATAAAACAATGAAAAACAGAGCAATTAAAAACAGGGCAGTTTAAAGAGATTATCAAATAGCAAACAACGATTAATCTACTGTTCTCGAATTCCCAACTATCCTTGGTTCATGTAATCCCAAGCCCTAAGCAGATTCTAATCCCCTTTCAGTTGTAGCAACAACTAACAATGTAATCGCTACTACGGACATATGTTCCTATTCCCGAAATAACAAACGGGGTTAAGCTCTCATGAACAAACGAACATGAATGAACGCACGCGAAATAACAAACGCGATTAAGTATAGGAACATAACATCACTGAAACAAATCAATACAATACTACACACTCCTGAAATAACAAACAGAAATGTATAATATGATATTGAAAAGGGAAAAGCAATTAAAATAGGGATTTACAAAACCTCAAGTATATGGAATTCTCATATAGTATATTAATCCTAGAAACTTAGTTCTCCATGACAAAAACGAAAACACAAAAAAAAAATGTAAACTGAACAATGGAGAAGCAAAAGTCTTTCATATTCTGCCCAGACAGCCTTTTATACTATTCAGAATTTTAGCCCACTCGCGAGGCGAAGCATATCTCGCGACGCGAATCTTGCGAACAGTCTGCAACCTTTGGTATTCTCGCGAGGCGAACAAACCTTCGCGTGGCGAGGAACCGAAGAGTCTTCTTATTACGCCCGTTATGAATATCAGGGGCCAACCGTGATGCCTTCTGACTTCCAGACTCGCGAGGCGAATGGATGATCGCGAGGCGAGACTCTTCAACTTCAAAACTGCCACAGTCGTGACCTTCAACACGGGTAAACCATGATAGTCTCTGACTTTCAGGGCTGGGTTATTCGCGGGGCGAGATCTTCTTCGCGGGGCGAACCAGAGACCTTGCATTTTCTTGGAACAGTCAGCCTTCGGGGTCGCGAGGCGAATAGCTATTCGCGGGGCGAATCCCCTGCTTCTTTATTTCCTCAACTTCTACTTAACCTGAAAACAAGGAATTAACTATAAGTGCATTACTTTGACTCAAAACTAGCTAAATTAGCCTAAAACTACTTTAGAGACTCAAAACCTTGCTTGAGGACAATCTAGTCTAATTTGGGTGAAAATAGGAAATAATTTGCACAAAACCCTGGTCATACTAGCCATAAAAGTAGATGAGCCAGAGGCTTATCAAAATACCCCAAACTTAAACTTTGCTTGTCCCCAAGCAAACTAAGACTAAAAAAAATCAAAAAGACTCAAGACCTGGCAAGCTTAAAAAGATTCAATCAACCTTGCACAAATTCAAGTAATACATCAAAACAGTTTTCTTCAATGTCCCCCCTTTTTCAAGCAAAGCAATCCCCACAATCATTTATTCTAAACAATTGAGAATTTCATCATTCAGGCAATCAGAAATCTAAGCAAGGAATCTAAGTCACACACAAGAGGGAGATCACCAACTTCAAACAACTGCCTTCCTCACAAGGGCATTTAGTATATCACTCAATCGCTCAGTTTGTGTCAGGCTAACAACTTTGCACTCAGTTTCACTTTTCAAGAACACTTCCCATAAAATTGATTTTCATCTCAAAATGGTTCCCACAGAAAACATGCATGCAACATCAAAAGGTCTTTTATGGGTTGTAATGGGGCCTGGCTAAGGGTAGGATATACAAAAGGAACTAGGCTGAAGACCCTAGGAACTAAGAGAGCATGAACATTATTTACACTTTGAAATTCCACTCAAGTTCCTTTTCTCATTTTTCTTTATGCCTTGGGCGACTACAACCTCTTTTATTTTTATCATTTTTACACTTTTCTTTTTTTTTTCTTTTTTTTTTCATTCATCATTTTTTTTACAAGCCTTTGGCTCCAACCTTTTTATTGTATTTTTTTTTTCAATCCCAACAACATATTACACCTTGCAGCCACCCCAAACTTAGTTTCTTGCACCCATTCTAAGATTACATGATCTCCTAATCCTAAGACCGGGTTAACATGGTTTTCCAGATTTTTGGGCTTATAACATTAGGTTATCAAGAATTAACAGGCTAATAGGCTCAATGGGGCTAACTAGGGAACATGCATTAGGAATTGGTTATTTTTAGGCCAAGTAGCTATTTACAAAGGAAATGCCTAAATCATCTGAAGCAAACACATAATCATGCAAACCATAAAGAGATTCAAGAAAATTCGGGAAAGTGCAACTTGAAAGTGATTCTCACAATCAAAAACATGTTAGAGGCTCAAAACCTCACCTGGACATTCATGCAAATTGTTTGAAAGAGATTCTATCCCTAGTGTGTGCTTCCTATCACCCCAAACTTATCATAAATCATGCCATCACAACAAAATCTCAAAGTTCAGTTTTCAATCACATGGGAATCACTTTTCAAAAACCAAAAATTTTTCAGCCTAGGGGGAATCATCACATATCAATCATGCAAGCAATCTATGCAACATCAATCAAAATCTATCAAACTTGCCCATGAACTATGATAACCATTGGTTGCTGTGTGATCTGCCAATGCGTGGATAGAAGTTTCCCATTTATCGTAATCTCAATTGAGATGTCATAACTTGTGCACAATAACCATTGACTGCTGAGTGATCTACCAATGAGTTACAAAGGTGTTGGGCATTGGATTGTTTTCGTTGACAATGACCCATGTAAAAAGCTTGATCATCTTAAATAAAAAATGAAGTTGATATCTCGTGAGATTAAGTTTGAACCTGAATATTGAAGTGTCATGCATTTTTTAAAATGACGATGACTGTTCGGGTATGAAACCCATTGATATAATACTTGTTTACTTTTGAGAATTTTATGAAATATGAATTGATATGTCTATTTGATGTTTTGTGTGTCATACATGTGGTTATCGTGTTTAAATCCATATATTGGTGTCTCACCCTTACAAATATATCAGGTTTTCTTCTGGTTTTTGCTGTTGTACCTTGGTACTCTAGTATAGTTGGTGCAGAGGAGTTTTCCTAAGTCACTTGGAGACTTAGATCTAGATGTTTGAAGTAGCTTTTGATCGTGGGATGACCACAGGGGTCTTTCCAATAAATGTCTTGTAGAGCGATCAGCTTAGGAGTCTTGGTTGGGTTGTATATTTGAAAAGGCAATAAATGTGGTGTTATACATTAGTCTTTGGTTTAATTTTCTATTTCTGAAAATCAAAATTTTTTGAGAGAAGTTGTATGTCGTGGCGACTTTGTTATGAATGTGATTTTACTATTTAGATGTATGTATCTCGATTTTTCAGAGTTATCCACAGAAGAAAATTTTTATACCCCGGTTTTCTGACTTAAAAGAAAACAACTTTCCGAAAACAACTAGAAAATTACTTTTTAATTTATTTCCGCATGTGTTTACAAAGTAATACCCACGGGGGTGTTACATTCTTCATTTATTTTTGTGATTTGAAATCTTGATCATATTTTTCAATTCCTAGATCTAGGACTTTGAAAATTCATAGAAAATCATAGAAAAATCCTTTTGAAGTGAAACCAATTTCTATGATATTAGTATCCTCTCTATATTCAAGATCCAAGAGTGTGTATCAAACTAAAATTTCATGCCTATTTAACTCTTTGAGGCTGAACCCTAAGTTAAGTTGGGGGAGGAACTTTGTTCAAACTTTTTGGTTAAGTCTTGCTTGATTCAATCTTATGGCTCATATAGGTATTCAATCCATGCTTGTTTAATCAAATTAAAATCTCTAAGCCACTATTTTACTCATGGCCGAAATTCATTTTTGAAGGGTTGGAATATTTGATTTCAATCTTTGTATGTTAACCTTTGTTTTAGGGTTTTAAGTGATTAAGAATCGCTAATCCTCAAGCTTAGGAATTTTAGAAATTTTTATCCATCCAAACACCTCATGGCCGAACCTAGCATGTAGGAGCATAGGTGTATTTGGTGTTTAATTGATAATTATGTGTTGTGTTTTGTTGAAGGGTTAACTGCTATGTGCATAGTGTACGTGTTTTGCGAAGATCAGACGCTTGACGGAATTTTTAATTCGGAAAGAAAAGTCTTAAAGAAGTAAGGGGAGTATCTGAGGGATTTTTCCTATAGGTATATGCTATTTGTTTGTTGTCTGTATAATTTAGTTGGTGTGTTAATTATTTTTCTGTAGTGTGAAATCATCTGTTTTGCAATTATCTGCTTTTAAATATTTATTTATCTGCATTTAATTGTTATTATATATTGTTGCATGTCATTTATTGATATGTGCTATATTATTGGATGAATTTTATTGATGTGGATTGTGGATTGTAAAGCTTGACAGTGGTCAGTGCTAAATTAATAATGAGGTTAAAAGCGTTAAAAATATTTTTAAGGGATAATGAGTTTTAATTGATGAGAAATAGTAATATAATATTACTTAAGTATTTGATTGGTTGAATAGCGTAAGAGTGTTTTATGAGTCATAGTGAGGACATAACTGTGAAAATATTTTTGCACTGTTAATTTTGACATAAAAAATTTCTAAATATTAGAAAATGTTATTTTAAGAAAATAAGTTTCAAAAATAATTTTATTATGGTATTGGAAAAATTATTTTATTGGAAAAATTATTTTTGGACTTATAACGTTTTTAAAACGTCAAACGTCGGACAATTCCGACAATATTTACTGTAGTATTATTAAAAATGGTAATTTTAGTTAAAATAGAGAATTTGTTTCAACACAATATTTTCATGTTCAAAATATTGATTTTTTTTTAAAGAAAATGAATTTTAAGTGATTTTGATGATTTTATAAAACAAATTTCCAACGTAAAAGGATTTTCGGTAAAGTGGATTTATGCAATGGGTTATTTCCGACAACTTGGATAAGTTGAGGAAATTTTGGTTTTGGATTTGTGTTTCACAAAGTGAAAATTCTTTTTAGATTGAAAAACGAACCTAGCTACCGAGACATCAGGATCTAGTGTTCTATGATATAGGCCAGGGGTCCGAAAGGTGAAGTAGGGTCTAGATGTCCTGTAAAAAGTGATTTTGATTTCGTGCACCAAAATCTACGAATCTAAATCTGGTGCATCGGTCTAGATTTCGTGATTTGCACATTTTTGACTTGGAGTCTGTTTGATTGGAAAGTTGTTAAACTTAAATGTTTTACATGCATTTTGCATTTTATTGTGGCAAATGTGCCTAAAGGTTTTATGCATGGTACCTTGGTAGGTATCCATGTTATGGGATACATTTCACCTTTGGGTGAAATGAATGGGGGTCTAGGAAAGGCAGGCCAATTACGACTATTTTGGGAGCTCGGATATTACTCATATTTTATAGGCCGAGTTAATTACGACCATCGTTGGATGTTCTTGTGAACTACTTACAATGATGGTTGGAGCTCGTATCCTACCGAGTTATTTACTTAAATAGTTGGAACTCGGAACCTTGACAGGCCAAATCATTTGAAACTAGCCTTACCTGGAAATGTTTATATTCTGCCTTATTTGGCAATGGGAGCCTGATCAGCTCATTTATTCGGTGTTGGAAGCTCCGGAGATCAGGTACAAAAGTTAGTTGATGAATATTGAAGTGTCATGGTTTTTAAAACAACGTAAATTGTCGGGTATGAAAACCTTTGGTAAATAGAATGTTTACTGTTGAATATACATGTTAAATGTTATTTGTGTGTCATGCATATGGTTATCGTTTTAAAATCCATATATTGGAACTCACCCTTGCATATATATCCCTTCTCCTGCTTGGCCGTTGTACCTTGGTACATGAATGTAGATGTTGCAGAAAAGTTCCTTAAGTCACTTGGAGACTTGAGTCCGGATTGCATAAAAAGATGTGTGATCATAGGGATGATCACGGGGTCTTATCAGCGAGTGTCTTGTAAAGCGACCAGCTTAGGATTTTTCTTTGGGTAGTATGTTTTGAGAAAGTCTGTGTAGGTATTTTGAAAACCTTTATATGGTTGAAGTTCTGTTGTAAATAAGATGGTGTTTATTATTGTGTTATGCATGTTATACTCGAAGTATTCCGAAGAAAAATTTTAATACCCATATTCTCCGACATCAAAATAGATCAATTTTTGAAACAACCAGCAAAATTCTTTTAATTTATTTCCGCACGTGTTTACATAGTAATGCCCAAGGGGGGTGTTACACGGCCCGGCCTATTCCCACCCCTAGTGGTCATATCACAATGATGTATAAACTACAAACAGAAGACAATTCAAATATAAAACACTTCTACAACATTGAAAGAAAGAATTCCACTTCGAGATGCTTTCACTTGAATTTTTTTTTCTAAAGAAAAGATCCAACCGATTATGTTGAGATAAAAATATAGTAATACAATATTGTACTATCAAGAATTAGCCATTTAAGCACAAACTTGTCACAAAAAGTAAAGAGCTAAATTCATATTACATTGACATAAAGTAGAGGCAAAGACTTCATTCAGCTTCAATACCATCAAGGAATTCCTTTAGAGTCTAAATATTACCAAGTGAAAAGAAAATCACTTATGGTAAATGTAACACCCCGACTTTTTGCTGTTTTCTAATATCAGAAATTTATATAATTATGTTTATATTTTTATCTGAGACTTAGAAAACTATTTTAAATAAACGGAGTTTACCACTCAATCCTACTTGAATGTAGGAAGCTACGATTAAAATTTAGGTCGGAAAGTCAGACGAAACCCGGCTCGCGAATTCCATTGACAGTATGATAATACTGCTCAAAAGACCTAATTTTAATTCGTGAATGAAAGACTTAAGATTATTATTTTATTTTCTACAATTCTGTATTTTTAGATTTATTTCATAAAAAAATAAAATAATTTACGTTTTACGGGCAGAATACACAATCGGGTGAGCGACAGAATGGATTTCGGAGTTCCCAGGAGCAGATAAAGAGTTTATATTAGGATTTTGAGATGATTCAAGGGAATGAATCATATTTTTAAGTCTAGAAGGTTCTTCAGGGTTAAATAGAAAATTTATGAATTTTACGTTCAAGCCCCTGAACTTTCTGTAAATTACCCTTTTGTCCCTAAATTAGTTTCTAAGTTTTTTCAAGTGAATTGGGCTAGAATACTTGTTTCCAATCTCAAATGGTCGTGGCTTAGAAGCCCAAAATTTTCTAGTTCATGGATTGATTCCATAAAGCCTATTTGAAACTATACAAGTTTCCTATCTTAAGCTTAATGCTTAAATCTTTAAGTGGGCCCCACAAAAATGAATCCAAGCCCAACTTTGCCAAGCCCATGCGCAAGACCATGAATGAGTGAAGGCTGACCTCATTTGTTGTTGGATGAATCAAGATTTTCTAGAATGTTCCACAACTTTCCACATTTTTCTACATCATTCTTGATTTCTCTTCAACATTCTTGAATTTTCTCAAAATATTCAATGACACATAAATTCAGCCAACAAAGTCAAGATAAGTTCACATTAAATGTGATAAAAAAGATCATCATGACAATTTATTAGCATTTTGCAAACTAGTCCTTGAACTTTTGGAATCTTTGCAAAATGGTCCCTAGGAAGTATTTGCATTTGAATCCTTTTAGCAAGACAACTCATCATCATCTAGATCCTTCTCAAGATGGCGCCACTATCTCTATAAATACCATACTCTCACTTTTCACTTAGTTTCTTTTGTCATTTGTTCAAAAACCCTAAGTTTATAAGTCTTCTAGTGTTAGATTTGGGAAGCAAGTTTCTTGGATTTCCTTTGTCATTGATTTTCAAGAGGTAAATCCTAATCTTCTTCCTTAATCATGCCTATGTTCTTTAGCAAGTTTCTTGATTGAAGGCTTATATCATAGTTGTTCATCACTTTAAAGTTTCTAACCCTAGAACTTTGAAAATTCATAATAAATTCTAGAAAAATCTCATGATGATGAAACTACTTTCTATCTTCTTGATATCATGCATATTATCTAAATCCAAGAGCATGATGTAATCAAAAATTTCTTTCCTAAAAATATAGCCTTGGCCGAATCTATCAAATTAGGGTTGGTAGAGTTTTGTTCATGTGTTGTCATGTATGATCATGTATTCTATATGGCATGTATGTCCACACACTCTAACCTATGTTAGTTTCTTAAAATGAAAATCTTACTCAAAAATCTCTATGTTGGCCGAAACCCTAGGTGGGTTAGATTTGTTGAGTTTTGTTCAAAGTTTTCCTTAATGATCTTGTTAATCAAGCTATTAGTATGTATGCTTAATAAATCCAAGTTGGTTTGGTAAACTAAGAACCCTAGCCCTATGAGTATGTTGAGACCGAATCCTTGCGTAAAAGAGTTAGGAAGTTTTGAGTTTCAACTTTAGTTGTTTAGTCACTAATCCATGATTTAGGTTAATCAAGGATCATAAACCCATGACTTAATCATGATTAGAAATTTTAGATATTTCTAACCCCAAAACTCAGCCCTTGGCCGAAACCAACATGTAGGATTTTAGGCTTGATTTAGTTGTTAGTTTGTTGATTGAGTGTTATGTTTGATGAAGGATAAACTAGATTATCGTGTACGTGCGTTGACGGTTCCCAGATCCACGACGAAGTTTTGAATCGGAAGCTAAGTTCTTCAAGAGGTAAGGGGAGCTTACCTGAGGGATTTTTCTCAATAACTATTTGCTTGTGGTGTGGTTTATATGATTTATATGTGGTTGTGGTTATTGGTTTTGTTGTTTACGTGGTGTGGTTTATCTGTGTATTGGTGTGGAGTTGTTTTTAATTTATTTAATTATTTGCAATTGTATATTATACTGCTATGATGCATGATCTTCCTGGGAAATATCTATGATATAACTGTTGGTTGATGTGTGACAAGCCTGACAGTGGTCAGTGCTCAATTAAAGTTAATCGGATAAAAGCTTTAAGAAGCTACGCAAATTATATTCAATGTTTTAACGGTAAAATATTGATATATAATATTAAAGGAAATTTTATTTTGGGAAAAATAAGGTGTTTTGGAAAATATTATTATTTTAATAAATTATTTCTGAAAAAGTGAATTATGAGTCACAACGAGCGCGAAACGGTGAAAATATTTTAGAACTACTCAATTTTATATAAGAAATTCCGGAATATTACAAAATATTTTTTTATGAAATTAATTGATGAAAATATGTTAATCATGATTTTAGAAAATTAATTAAGTGGAAAAGTTAAGTTTTTACTTAAAAAGTCTTAAAAATAATATTTGACGGTAACTTTGGAAAAGTGTAGACGGCAAGTATTTTGAAACGGCAGTGCATATTTTTGAAGAAAGTAAACCTCAAGTGACTCATTAGTTTGTGAAAAACTAAGTTTTATGATTTAAGGATTTTGTAATGAATTCTACCTTGGAAAAAGAATTTCTAAAAGTCAAAAGTTGATTCAACCGTGTTGAAAGTACAGTTGGACTTAGTAACCGAGACGTCGGGGTACTAAGGTTCTGTGTTGTGATGGACTCAGTCATTTGGACTTTTAGGGCCTATACCGTATACGTGAGGTATACCGTGTTGAAACATTGAAGATGTTTTCTAGTACCACGAACCTAAGACTGATTGCAAGGTCTAGGGGCTTCGTGATTGAGCACTCGGACTATGAGGTCCTGTGTTGTAATAAAAGTTTTAAAGGTGTTTTAAAACTATGTGAGTCGTAAGCCACTGTGAGCTTCGGCAAAGAAAGATTGAACATAAAGAAAACGATGAGAACAAAGTGTTTTTCTTGCATTCATTTTGGCAGACGTGCCTACGAGGTTAATCATGATATCTTGAGGATGTTCATGTCTCGACATATTTGTTAATCATGGTATCTTTATGATATTCCTGAAATCGACGTGTTCATTGTGCCTTTGGGCAATCGACGTACAATGAAATTCATTGTGCTCAAGGAAATCGACGTACAATGAAATCAGGGTATTTTATGATATTCATGTAATCGACGTATTCATTGCGCCTTTAGGCAATCGACGTATAATGAAATTCATTACGCCTTGGGCAATCGACGTGCAATGAAAAAAATTTCCATAAATCGACGTTCTCACTATTCCGGACAGTGGGCTATGGTAAAATCGACGTGCCTCTGTTGGCAAAAATCGACGTGCCTCTATTGGCAAAAAAATCGACGTGCCTCTTTTGGCAATCGAGCTTGATCAGCTCATTTTAAAATGACGTTGGGGGTCTCTGGAGATTAAGTATGAATGTTTAGATGATGTATTGAAGTGCTCATGCATAGTTTTCCAACGTTGATGTTTGGGGTGTGGAACCCATTGATAAACTGTAGGATTGCTTAAGATGTTATAAAGATGTATATGTGTATGTGTCTTCTTTTGTGTCGTGCATTTAGTTATTTTTTTTAAATCCATATATTGACGTCTCACCCTTACAAACATATCAGAGCCGCACAAGGGATAAGATTTCTATAAAAGGAGAAGGCTGTCTAGTTCGAGACATCTTTGTCTTGCTCAGGTTGTGATGAGTGTCGATTAGTTACGACCAGCTTAGGTCCTATTGAGTTATGTTATGTTTTGAGAGTCACTAGACTGATAATGATCTAGATGTGAAAACATATAAGGCAGTATAGTTGTATAACTTATATACAGTATGTAATTATGTGTGGTTTGATTTCGTTGTTGTTGTCTTGAGGATTAAAAGAAAAAAATTTATCACCATATTTTGAAAAGATGAACGTTGAGAAAACATTATTTTCCGAAAGCAACCAGCAAATTAAGTTTTATTTCCGCAAACGGGTAAATATGTGATGACCCGAGTTTAGGGTGTCACAGTAAAGATAAATATTTTATTATCGTTAAAATGTTAGGCAAAGAAGTCTACATTATATATACAAAATAACAAAAATATATTAACTTACTGAAAGAAAATATAATTATCGGGAATTTTAGTGTTTGCTTGCAAACATAAGAAGAAATGAGAGATCAATATACAATGTGACTAAAGAACAAACCAAAGGTTTATGAAAAAAAGATATTTGCATAGGAGGGATAAAAAAACATGAACCCAAACCATCACCATATGATAGATCAGAAAAATGACCATCAACCTTGATTATGTTATGTGATATCGAAGGACAACCATTGGAAAACACAATCCTGCTAGCTGGTCCAAATTTTTTGGCATTAGGCTGGCAAAAAAAAAAAACTCTTAGGGAGCTTCTAGTCGTGCGTTCAGGTTGGTTGCAGCGGCGGTTCAAGGGCGACGCTGTAGTGGGTTGGTGTGAGGTGATAGTGCTAAAGCAAAATATAAAAATAAAAATAAAGAAAGAGAAACAACCAAAACAACATGTTTTTCAATTATTCATTTTGATTAACACATTATTATTATTTTTTTAAAAATAAAGCCCTAAGTGAAAAACCTTGTAGAAGGGCGACAACTTTGTCGGATAGGGACTCGTCATCATCGTTATCATTGTCATCTGATTCATCTCTGCAATTGCTATATTCATATCTTCTTCCGTTCTTCGTAAAAACAATGAAAAGAGACCCTTTTGGGACGGTGCTCCGGAAAAATAAAAAAGAGTCAGAGTTAGAAGATTTCAATTTTTAGAACCTTGCAGTGATAAAAAATGAAGCAAAGATAGTCTTCAAAGAGATGAGAGTCAATTTCTTTTCAAATTTGTAGATAAGTTCCTTCTTGACTGCATCACTGATTTTTTTGCCCTTTAAGTAAAACAACATTTGGTTAAAAGATAAGATAAATAGGAACAAAATTAAAATACAATGACAAAGTTCAAAAAACAACCTCAGTCCATTTCAATGGAATGCGGTTTCTTGTTGTTGTTTATGTCAGTTGCTTTCCATATCCTTAACAGTTTGATAAGTATGTTCCATTTGTCGTGTTTTGGTGTAATATCATAAATCAAGTCAGTATTTGGAACCATTTGAATTGATCGAAACTAAAGATGGAGGCAAAAATGGTGTTTGGGTATGTATCCGTTTCTATGAGTAACCTCTGACGGCGGAATTTTCATGGTAGTTTTAATATATATAGGAAGTGAATTGATTTTCGCTCTAATATCTGATTTATTAGAGGTTTGATCTTGCATGGTTGTTATTTATGGTGTTTAATTGAAAATTTCAAATTTGGTATCAATTTTCCATTATTTTGCATGATTATTAATTGATTCTGCATGATTGTTTATTTATGATTTGGTATCAATCTCGCACGCATGATCAGCATAAGTTCTAATAATTAATTTCAAACTTGGTATCAATTTCGCATGATTTTGAATGATTATTAATTGATTTTCGCATGATTTCACCTTTAGAGATTTCGCAATAATTAATTTCAAATTTGGTATCAATTTCACAATAGTGTGCTTCGTAATGACGAAATTTTAGAGATTCACCCATATTTGAATTTGAATATTTTTAGACATTGAAGGTACCAATCAAAGTCAGATTAGGAATTTAACGTACATTAATATTTATTCCTTGAATCCCTCTCGTGTTGACACATAAGGCTTGATGATGTGTCATTGTCTAGAGAAAAGAATTCCCCTTGAGGACATTTAACTTTGTATATACAATAGATTAAAAAATAATCAATAAACTTTGAAATTTGAAATTAAATCAATGCATTAATGGTAAGATATTGATTGACTCATTTGGAAGAATCAAAACATTAATGGTGAGATATATCTTCCATAATGAAAATATTTCCATTTGAAATATCAATCATAATTAATTTAATTGTTATTAAATTTTAAATTAAGATAACATATTTCTAAAGCACATTGTCTCTCATTATCTCTTCTATTATTAAAACTAGGTCTATAAATATTTGAACTCAACTCACAAGCAATCACAAACAGTATACATTTTTTTTGTTATAACCTAATTCGATTTTCTTCCCCTTTTTCAGATGTGTAACATATCCTTTTTCGTTGGTTCATCCACGTACACTTTTTTCATTTGAGGCAACTCCTCCTTTTTCCCCCTTCCTTTATCTCTCTTGAAGATGAAATTGATTGATATTGAGTTTTGATTGGATACTTTCTTCTACTGGTACTTTCTTCTTCCTTATGCTTTTCACTTCCATTTGCTTTGTTTGGTTCACAACTTTTTATTTTGGTGTTGCATTCTCTTCAATTTTTTTCTTTATTTGGTCGTGAGTTTTGTGTTAGTGATAATATTCTCTTATATTTTTTTTTTCACTTTTCAGAATGCCAAGGTGAAGAGGGTTGTGAATCTGCTACTATCTTTTTTCTTACCTATCTATTTTTTCCAGTAACAGAAACATTGTTGATAACTAAAACATTATTGTAAGGAAACCCATATGTTTATTCAAGGATTCTCATATATATTATGCCCTTTTCAATAATGATGTAATTATTATATGCACGAAAATATTTTTATCGATTCAATTTTAAATAAAAATAAATAAATAGTTGAAGAAGAAGAAGAAAAAACAATAATAACTTTCAGTTACTTAATAGATCATACTTGAATTATAATAGTATAAATTTGATTTAAATCTAACAAGACATTAATTTAGAAAAAAAGGTAATAATCAATGCAATCATGATAGGATTAAATCCAATGGGCAGTAAATAATTTAAATTATAATGCATTAAAATATGTTTTTCAAATAATCATGCAATTATAATATATTCCTGCTATATTCGGAAATTCATTAAAATATGATTTTCAAATGAAAATTCAATTATCTTATATTCTTGCTATATAAAATGAATTAAAATAGGATGTTCGAAAATGGCAATGCAATTATCATATAATGCTGCTATATTCGGATTTGCATTAAAAACTACATACACATTATTGACATATATGGATTAAAATCTGTAAATATTTTTTACACTATCAACCAATCAGAAATTGATAAATCATTAAAAATCTTTGACTCTTATCCTAACCACCTTAAAAGTCATTCAAACCATGATTTCTGATTGGTTGAAAGTGTAAAACACTTTACACTGACAGTGTACAACAATTAAACTCTTTAAGGTATTTAAATAATCAGCATCAGACATGATTAGTCTAGAAATAGTAAAATCATTAAATTCGTTTTCAAATATCTCCTATAATAAATTAAAATAACAAATAAATCAACCCAAGAGCGCTTGGATGATATGACATGGGTCTCTTCCAGCTTAACCAGAGGTCTTGAGTTCGAATCATGGCCCTGGGAATGCAGCAACGTTAAAACTCTTGAGGGAGAGCTTTGCCGCCCTTGTGGTCCTATCCGGCTCGAGGGATTAGTCTCCGCAGTTACGCGCGAAGGATACACTGGGGAACAAAATAAAAATAAAAATAAAAATAAATCATGAGTAAATCATTCAAATTTTTGAATTAATGTTGATTACTTTTAATCTGATTCAAATTCAAAATCTAAATTATCTAACCTAAAAAGAGCTTAAATGATATGCACTAACAATGTAAAGTCAATTAATTAGATATCATGACATGCGCATGTCACATGTGTGACTTTTAAGATAATTAAGATATTTGTTTAAAAAAAAAAAGATAATTAAGATAAGAGTCGAACATTGTTTATGATGTGTCAATTTTAGATTGATTGACTGTGTGAAAAATATTTATACTAACAATACATTCCAATTAAATCCTAAAAGAATTAGGAAAAAATAAATATTAAATCAAATTAAATTGTGAATAAATCATTCAAATGTATAATGTGATCGCATATGATGATCTATATAACCGTTTGATTCTATATATACTCAATGGATTCAAATTGATATCGAAAATGAAATTGATTTATACTTAATACTTAAAATATCACACAAAAATTATAAATCTTATACAAAGAAAGTGATCAACTAATAAATTTAATATAACAAATAAATTGTAAGTAAATTATCCAATTTTTTTGAATAAATATTTAATATCTTCAATCATATTCAAATAAATTTAAATAATCTAATATTGTAATATAAAATATTTGTACTTATTAGATGCAATTGATTTAGTAAACTAAATTTATAAATTTCCACTAATCATTTAGCTAACTAATATAATACAATAATTATACAAATTTAAAAGCCCCGTATAAGCTGTTTTTATCCTCAAATTTATGTGGGAGATGAATCAATTGTTTTATAATTATTAGTAGATGATTCCTAATACAAATTGTTAAAAAACTCATATATTTCAAATACAAAATATTTTATGAAAAAGTTCAGAAGCTATGTATAACCTGTGCATGGCACGGGTCAAAAACACTAGTCTATCTATCTATAAACAATACAATTCTATCCCCTATGCAATGTAGGTTTGCCATGTGTCATCTTCCCTGTGCAGGAAATGCATCAATTTTTATGGATGCCAAGTATCAACACTACAATTTTTTTGATTTATTATTTGATTTATAAATAAACTTTACTAGGGTAACTGACCCGTGCTGAACGCACGGGTACAGTTTGGTAATCTCATAACAAATAACTCTTACAATAATAAATAATAATAAAAATAATAATATTAGGTTTCACCTTTTTTTTCTTAAGTTTAAATATAAGTTTTATATCATCAAGAACCCAAGCCCTACAAACTTCACTATTGTACGGTAATTACATTTCAATGACCCAAACAAATTTACCCATTTCATTTCTTTGTAATAATTATGGGCCCATTTCATCCCAAAAGCCTTAACAATATATCTTGACACCTCAAATTCCATTCCCACCGTCCAGAAGCAACCCCAAGTTGAAGTTGAACGGCTGAAAGCACTCCCACCGTCGCTGACGAAAAAGAACTTCAATCTGTAAGTACTGTTCTTCCATCAAATGCAATTGCATGCAATTAATTTACATTTCCCAAATATGTTTTTTTTTACTGTTTCAAATTATCACAAAAAGCATTATGTCTTATTCACATCCTACTTGAACCATATCCCAGTGCCATCTATGTAGGTCATTGAATTATCAGGAGGCATTCTTAATTTGTGTTTTTGGTTGAGATATGTTAACAATCAATCTACTATCTGTTTAGTATGGGACAAATTTAGTATTTGCCATAACCTTGTAAGATTTCTTTGGTTTACTGAGAAGGAAATAAAAAAACCCAATATATGGATGGTCTTTGAACATATATGTTATTCAAATTGAATGTTTTTAGTGATGAAATTTGAATGTAAAGAAACATCAATCTTTCAATTCTAAAATAGAAAACTGTGACACCCTTAACCCGAGTATCACATTAACTACTTTATTTAAAATTGATTAATCACTTCTAGCAAGATGTCGACTTTCTTTCGAAAAACTTAAGGTTTTTAAAACTCTTTTCTAATAATGATATTTACTTTCTTAAACAATTTGAAACATAAACAACATACACAAAGTAAAGGCAGAGAATACTGAAAATTACATCAAGTTCATTAATTCTTAAGCCTTTATATAGTCAGGCTTCATGACAGAAATTTACAGAGTGATAGTTCTTAAGATCAACTACATGATTTCTAAGTTTAAGTTAAATTTAAGGTCAAAGAGTCATAACTAAACATTAGTTTCAAAATACATTGGTTCATATCAAACTACCCCAAAAGAAAGATTTCCTCAAAGCTGGCCAAAGCTAAAAAAGCCCATTAGGGAGACCATGGTAGTCATCCCCGCCCCTGGGAGGTGTAGCTGGTGCAGCCACCTTCATCTCTACTCCCTCACCGGGAGCGTTGACATCATCATCATCTCCAAGAGGTTGAAACGGGGGCTCCTCCTCCATCAGCTCTATGGGATCCTCCTCCATCAGCTCCTCAGGGTCCTCCTCGATCGGGGAAGCTGGAGCTCCTTTCGACTGAGACTGTGCTTGAGGAAACTCAAGATCCAAGAGGCCCAGGTTGGCCAGATGCTGTAGATAAAGCTCCATAGGTGGCAGTTGGGTATGAACAGTCTCAACAGCATGAACACATCTCATGGATGGTTCCTCTGAACCCTCTACGGAACAAACGGGCCCCGTATACGTCACTGCGCGAGATGAGCCTGGAGCAAAGGTCCACGCAGCAGGGTCGTCACCGTTCTCAAACAGAAGAGATATATGGATGGATCCATCTATTCTCGAGTATATAGCATATATACATATAGCAAGAAAAAGAAAACAACAAAAATGCAAGGGTGAGATACCAATATATGGATGAATTATGACGGCTAAATGCCCAAACGCAGAGCATCAAGTATATGCAAATATTCATGTTCAACATCTAATTTCTCACAAAATAATCACATCAATCACCAATAGTCATCGTTGTTGAAAACATGGCACTTATATATTTCACCATTCTATCCTAATCTCCGGAGACCCCAACACCATGCAGTTTTTTTTTTTGAAAAACAGTGAGCTGATCAGGATCAATTGCCACAAAGGCACACCGTCTCGAATACCTCGTGCACCAAGATATCCGAAATAACACCGTCTCGAATACCTTATTCATGAAGATATCTGGAATAACACCGTCTCGAATACCTCGTTTACCAAGATATCCGGAATAATCGGTACGTCTGCCAAAAAAACCAACAATGCATGTAAAACCTTTTATTTTCGTGGCTTTTCTTTGTGCTTCATTCTTTCCTTGTCGAGGCTCAAGGCTCACGACCTCCCGTGAATTTTAAATGTCTTAAAGCTTTTATTATCAACACAAGACATTAAAGTCCGAGTGTTCAATCACACAGCCCTAAACTCGTGCACTAGTCTCCAACTTTGTGGTCGTAGAAAAACAGTCTTTACTCTTTTTACTCCGTTTTTGATGTTTATCACAATGTTTGTAGGACACACAATCCACAACAATGAATATAGAACACACAGTCCACAGCAACATATCTAGGACACACAATCCACAACAACTTGTATAGGACACATAGTCCACCATATCATATATAGGACACACAATCCACATCGTTGTGATAAGGATCATGGATCCACGTGCCATAACTCTAGTACCCCGACGTCTCGGTTACTAGGTTCACTTTTCATCTTATTTTTTGTTTAGTGAGGTAACACCCCCCTTGGGCGTTACATGACTAACTCAATTTCATAAAATATTCTTAAATAAAAAGGAATGCTGATTTCCTTTCGGAAAATAATTTATATAAGTACTTAAGTGTTAGAAAAATGGGTATAAAATTTATTTTCCTGCGGTTGCG
Organism: Sophora flavescens; assembly: GCA_030762895.1. Lineage (NCBI taxonomy): Eukaryota > Viridiplantae > Streptophyta > Magnoliopsida > Fabales > Fabaceae > Sophora > Sophora flavescens. The sequence goes on along the minus strand of CM061067.1, from coordinate 49,511,044 downwards.
GTAAGAACTTAAACTTTTTATAAGATAATAACACCACATTTTCACCTATCACTGTATATATTCTGGTCATGTAAATAAATTGTCACGACCCAAAAACCTAAGCCATTACCGACGCACAGGCTTACAATCCTAGCCTGACAAGTCTATTTTCTTTAGAAACATACTTGAATACAGATATATAACTTTTACAAACAAATTCGACAGAGTCGCCTCTGTAATTTCAACATCCCAAACAAAAACACCCGCTAATATATTTATATTTTATCCAAAATAAAGGCTCTCAGAGCCATAAACATTCTATCCAAAATAAGGGCTCTCCGAGTCATAAACATACATACTATCATTAATCAACAACGTTTTAAAAACCTAAGCTGGTCGTTCTAAAAGGCATTCATAAACATAACAGTAATCCAATACAAGACTCTCAGATCCATAATGCAAATAAATATGAAACTTCTCCAAAACTAAACTTGACTCGATAGACTAAGCTGGTCGAACTATGAGACTCTTACTGGAAAAGACCCCATGGTTATTCCAGTAAATCAACCTTCTTCACAAGTTGGGACCAATCCCTCCGAGTGGGACAGAGAACTCCTCTACATCATTTGTACACGCAACAATATACCATAAAAATAGAAAACCAAACAGAAATAATGCAAATGTGTGAGATACCAATATATGAGTTTTTCATGGTAGACACATACACGACTCACAAGACAACAACATATGACAACAAAACATAATATAACATTATAATTATATCACAGGGATTCATTCCCGACAACCAAATACAATTTTGTAAAACCTTTCATGTCACTTCAATATTCATTATCTAACTCATAATTCTCCGGAGATCCTAACTTCCCTTCGTCGAGCATGATAGGCCGCGATAATACCTATAACACAATTGTTTATCGTTGGGTCGGCCTCTCAACTTAGTTCCGATCCCCAATTGTTCTAGGGTATTGCGTCTCACCTAAATAATATATAATAGTTCTTGATTGAGTACATTTCGAGCAGGGTAACCGATTTCCATGACCCAAGATTGCAGCACCGAGCATTTCGTGGAGTTCGAACCCGAATGTCCCTGAAGACCCAAAAACTAAAGAATGGGTCTCTGGTCCGTAACTATTTAGTTTGTCCGTTCACCCTTTGTGAAATTGTAGCTCGATACATAATGGCACGTCTGCCACAACGGTATAAAAGCCAGACTATGCATGTAAAACAAGGTGTTCTCATTTCATTTTCTTTTTCGCATTGTTCTTTCCTCGTCAAGGCTTACGCTCTCGACTACTTTTAAATCAAGTATTAAATTAAACTTTAATACCCACATAGGATCTTATCAATAAAATCCATGATTCACAAACTCCTTCACAATCAAACACTAGTCCGACGTCTCAGAATTCTAGGTTCTATCTTTCCTCAAAACTCAAATAGGAACTCTAGCCAGTCAATCCGGAACACTAGGTCCTTTCCACTTTCACTCTCTTTCCGGAGGTTTTTTTTTCGTTCAGTGAAAAACTAAATCAAAACAAAATCCAATTTTTTTCTCACTTTGTACCATGAAGAAAATATCGTTTCTAGAAATACATTTTTTGTAACGTCCTTCGTTACATTGGTAGCCCAACAAAAAAAAGTAATAAAATTCTTCATAACATTTAATAAGGCATAAAACACCAATACATAAAGAAGACCAACAATAAAACATGCAAGGGTGAGAACCAATATATGAATTTTAAAACGATAACCACATGTACGACTCTCATTTACCACTTAACATGTATATTCAAAGATAAACAGTATATATTTATCAAAGGGTTTCATACCCGACAGTCGTAACTGTTTTAAAAACCATAATACTTCAATATTCAACATTAACTTTGAGACCTAATCTCTGGAGCTCCAACCAACAAATAAATGAGCTGATCAGGCTCCAATTGCCAAATAAGGCAGAATCAATGCTAGATATGGCAAAGTTCAAATAACCATTCCACAGTCCAAAACGAGGCAAAGTGGTGTCTACGTATAGTACATGGTTTTCGTGGTCATATATCCATCAAGGCACAATGATGCAAACGTCATGAATATTTGCCATCGAGCATTCAAGTCCTATGCAAGGGCACGTCTGTCCTGAATAATGCATGTAAAACGTTTTGTTCTCGTTGTTTTCTTTGTGTTCAATCTTTATGTGTCGAAGCTAAAAGTCTCACGACCAAATCACCATTTTAAATTTTCAAGTTTAATACCTCATTCCAAAATAACTGACTCTAAGTCAAAAGATGTACAAATCACAAAATCCAGATCGATGCACCAGTCTTGGACGCGTAGATTTTAGTGCACAAAACCAAATATACGGTTTATAGGACATTTAGTCCATAACTTCACCTTTCGAACCCCGAGCCCATATCATAGAACTCTAGACCCGACGTCTCGATTGCTAGGTTCATTTAAACCATTTTCGTTCTGTGAAATACAAAACAAAACCAAAGTTTCCTCAGCCTATCCAAGTTGACGAAAATAACTCATTGTTTACCGAAAATCCTTTTACGTTGGAAATTCATTTTGTAAACTTGTCAAAATTCCTTACAACTCATTTTTGTTCAAAAATCTATAATTTGAACTGGAAAACCTTATTTGAGACAAATTCTCAGTATTACTCAATATTACCTGATTTCGTATAACGCCCGCATAATATATATTATTTCACTTTTTAAGTGAAAATTTTTAAAATATCCAAAGAAGTTGGAAACTTCATAAAAACCCTAAGTTTTTTCGTTCACAAGTCAAAATTAGGTCATTTGAGCAGTAAAATTCTTACTGTCATTAAATCGCAGACCAAGTTTTGTTTGAATTTTCGACATTGGTTTATCCAAAATCATTTTCTAGGTTTAAAAATAAAATTATAAACATTTCCGTTTATTTTACTGATATAAAAACAGTAAACAGTGAAAAACCGGGTGTTACAATACTACCCCACTAAAAAGAATTTCGTCCTCGAAATTACGTACCTGTGAAAAGTTCAGGGTATTGTAATATCATCTTGTCTTCCACTTCCCAAGTTGCTTCTCCAGTTGTATTTATCCCAAATAACCCTGACTAATGAAATTTGTTTACCTTTGAGCTTCTTAATCGTCTTGTCCTCGATTCATACAGGCGTAATCTCATAAGACAAGTTCTCTTTTAATTGTACTACATCAGGTTTGATTATGTGAGATGGATCAGGAATATACTTCCTCAATTACGAAACATGAAAAACATCATGAAGATTGGAAAGAAATGCTGGTAAGGCAATTTTATAAGCTACTGGACCTACCCAACAAACAATTTGGTAAGGAGTTTTATGGATTTAATTACTCTGCAACCCCAGTCGTTTGCGTGACTCTCAAAAACACATGATCGCCTTCCTCAAACTCAAGAGGTCGTCGCCTTTTGTCTGCATAACTTTTCTGTCTACTTTGAGTTGTCCGCATTTTCTCCTGAATCATTTTTACCTTTTCTGTTGTCTGTTGCACGATATCTGGTCCAAATAGTAGACTTTCACCATCTTGGTACCAACATAAAGGTGTTATGCACTGTCGACCATATAAAGCTTCATAGGGTGCCATTCCTATGCTTGAGTGGAAATTGTTATTGTAGGTGAATTCTATCAATGGCAGAAATTCATCCCAACTTCCAGTATGTTCCAAAACACATGCTCTCAACAAGTCCTCTAATGACTGGATTGTCCTATCTAATTGTCCATCTGTTTGTGGATGATAAGCAGAACTCAATCTGAGTTTTGTTCCCAGAGACTCTTGTAAACCTTGCCAAAATATTAACGTAAATCTCGGATCACGATCCAAAATAATACTCAAAGGCACACCATGTAGTTTAACAATCTTTGCAATGTAAAACTGAGCTAATCTTTCCATTGAATACTTTATGTTAATAGGCAAAAAGTGAGCAGACTTGGTCAGTCAATCAACTATTACCCATAAAGCATCATACCCCTTTTTAGTTATTGGCAAACTTGTTACAAAGTCCATCGCAATCCCATCCCATTTCCAATCTGGAATGTCCAAAGATTGTAGCATTCCTGCTGGCCTTTGATGTTCAACTTTAGCCTTCTGACAGACTAAACACGAAGCTACATATACCATTACATCTTTCTTCATTCCATACCACCAACATAACTGTTTGAGATCTTGATACATTTTGGTAGCTCCTGGATGTAAACTCAATTTACTCCTGTGAGCTTCCTCCAAAATTAACTTTCTAAGTTCAGCATCTGCAGGTACACAAATCCTTTTGCCGAACCTTAGAATTCCATATGTTCCTTCTTTAAACTCCGATACCGCTCCTTTTCGTACCAATTCCCTTTCTCCTTGTAGGTATTGATCACTTTCTTGTTTCTCCAGTATTTGTTCCATCAATTGATTGGAAATAGTAATCATACCCAAAACAAAGCTTTCCTGGTGACCTCTTAACTGTTAACCTTATATCTCGAAATTGTTCCAACAATTCTTGTTCCTTAACCATCATTGTAGATGCATGGATAGACTTTCTACTCAAGGCATCCACTACTACGTTTTCTTTCCTAGGATGATACTGCAATTGAAAATCATAATCCTTTAGAAATTCCAACCAGCGTCTTTGCCTCATGTTGAGCTCCTTCTGATCAAAATGATATTTTAAACTTTTATGATTACTGAAAACATTAAACGTCGATCCATACAAATAATGTCTCCAGATCTTCAATGCAAAAACAACAGCTGCTAACTCCAAATCATGAGTAGGGTAATTCCTCTCGTGAGTCTTCAACTTCCTTGAAGCATAAGCTACGACTTTCCAGTTTTGCATTAGTACGCAACCTAACCCTTGATACGAAGCATCACAGTATACCTCGAAAGGTTCCTTAGGATCAGGTAAGACTAATACAGGTGACGTAGTAAACCTTCTTTTTAACTCTTGAAAACTTTCTTCACATGCTTCGGTCCATTTAAACGCTTGGTCTTTCCACGTTTATTGGGTAAGAGGTCCTACTATTTTGGAAAATCCCTCGATGAATCTCCTGTAGTATCCAGCTAAACCCACGAAACTACGAATTTCTGTTACCGTCGTTGGTCTTTCCCATTGCACAACCGCTTCAACTTTTGACGGATCCACCGCGATCCCTTCATTCGATATAACGTGACCTAAAATTGAACTTGGTTTAACCAAAATTCACAATTTTCAGGTTTTGCGTATAACTGTTTCTCCCTTAAAATTTAAAGAACCACACTGGGATGTTCATCATGCTTTTCTTCACTAGGAGAATAAATTAGAATGTCGTCTATAAAAACAACGACAAACTGATCTAGATAAGGACGAAAATTCCTATTCATGTAATCCATGAATATAGCAGGAGCATTTGTCACTCCAAACGGCATTACAAGATACTCATAATGTCCATAGCGTGTTCAAAATGCTATTTTCGGGATATCCTCCTCCTTCACACGAATCTGATGATAACTCGATTGAAAATCGATCTTTGAGAAAACCGTCACTCCGCATAACTGATCCATTAAGTCATCTATCCTCAGAAGTGGATACTTGTTCTTGATCGTCACTTTATTCAACTATCTAAAATCCACACATAAACGAGAAGTCTCGTATTTCTTCCGTAGCAGTAAAACTGGAGCTCCTCACGGAGACACACTGGGTCTAATAAATTCTTTCCTCATCAGCTCCACCAATTGCTCTTTCAAGTCCTCTAGCTCAGATGGCGACATACGATATGGTGCCATATATATCGGTCCAATACCCGGTACCAGATCAATCGCGAACTCTATGTCTCGAACAGGCGGTAGTCCAGGTACATCTTCAGGAAAAACTTCCAGGAACTCATTGATGACATGTATGGACTGTAAGTCTAACTTATTCTTAACGTCTAAGGAAAACAGTAACATGTATCCTTGAGCTCCCTTTTTCAAAGAAGCTTTTACTTGATTAGCAGACAAAAATCCAGAAATCTCATCCTAAGGAAAAATTAAGGTTTTATGGCCACAGTCTATAAGAATATGGTTAGAAGATAACCAATCCATGCCAAAAATTACATCTAACTGCATTAAAGGAAAATAGATCAGATCAACAAGAAAATGTCTATCCTGAATAATAATAGGACAATTTAAACATATAGTATTGACAGTAACTGGCTTAGCAGTTGGAGTTGAAACAATAAGATCATATGGTAATGAAGAAACATGTAATTTCAACAGTTTCACACAATCCATCGAAATAAATAAATGTGTCGTACCCGAATCATAAAGTATAGTTAAGAGATTACCATCAATGTCGCAGTCACCTTGTACAAGATCCTCGGAGTTCGATGCCTCAGCTCCACTCAGAGTGTAAACTCCCCCCTTCACCATCGGTTTATTGGTCCTGGCGTTGTTGACAGCAAATTCACTCTTTGGTGTCGTGCAATCTCTAGCAAAGTATCCCCAACGATTGCAGTTAAAACATTTGATTCCCACTACTGGACACTTATCCGCCATGTGACTTTGATCCCCACACTTATAGCATCTCATAACTTGGCCTTGATTTTGATTCTTTTGGCCTCCACTTCCTGTGGCAGTAACATTTGAATGGTTTTGTTGCAGATTCTGGTTCTGGTTATTTCCCGGTGGTCGGAAATAAGGCTTCCTCTGATCCTGCTTCCCTTTCTGACTCTGGTTCTGATTATGATACTGGTTCTTGGATCGAGAAGGTCCCCTAGTATTTCCTCTGTTGTCTCTTCCCTTTTTCATCAATTCTATCTTCCTGCTCATCTCAACTAGCTCTTGAAAATTCCTGAGCTGCAGTGGTAGTACAGATTCCTTGATCTCGAACCTTAGACCAGCTTCGAACCGCTCACATTTCCAGCTCTCATTTGGTTGTGCTTGGAAGAAATGGAAATATTTAGCAAGCGACTCGAACTTCGCTGCATATTCCCCCACCGTCAGATCCCTCTGATACAATCGCAAAAACTCTTGTTCTTTCTCAATCCGAACACTTTCTGGAAAATACTTGTTCAGAAATGCGATTTTAAACACATCCCAAGTAATTTCCTGATGAGCAACTTTTGCAGCTATCGAGCACCTCTCCACTAGTACTCCGCATCTCATATCAGTAAGAAAACAACATAGGTAACCCTAACCTCTGCTGGAGTAGTCACTAACTCAAAAATTTCCTCCAACACTTGAATCCATAGATCAGCTTTCTCATGGTCAGCTTCTACACCGAACTGTGAAGGATGTTGGCTTCGAAACGCCATAAAAGTCTTGCCTTCCGCATCTTGTAGATTCTGAGCATTCATGGATGCAGTTTGGTTTGCAATTGCAGCTGCCACATTCTCCATTGCCTGAGCCGCATAATCCACACCTTCCTCATAATCCTCATTCATATTACCACGGCCGCCAACACGACCGCCTCTACGGCCCCTTCCACGACCGCGTCCACGTCAACGACCACGTCCACGTCCAGCTTCTGGTTCAACAATTGGTTCCATAAATGACCTGAAAATCACAATCAGTTAAACCAAAACCAAAAACTGAAACGTAAACTTACTCGTTACCACACATTACTTCTAAGAAGTAATTTCAAACAATTCTTAATCAGATAACACACAACATTAACACAATAGACCTATTCCTCAACATTCCCGAAAGACTCAACCAGCTTTGATACCACAAATGAGACACCTCTTCTAGGGTCATCACACAGTAACACGTTGCAGAAAATAAAATTCAATTATGCTAGTGACTTTCGGAAAATAACGTTTTCTAATACTTCGCTTAATACCAAAATTGGTGATAAATTTTTTTCCTTTTCTTGTTAACTTGACAACATCTAACAACATACAACCACCTAAGTAACACACACACACACACACACACACACACACACACACAGATATATATATGCATTATTAGTTTCGTACAAGGTATAAACTATATAGGGCCTTCATCAAAACATGCCATTCTCCAAACCAAGAAAGGAAATAAAAACATAAGGACACATAGTGAAACGTCTAGGGCCGTATACAAAAATCATGGCTCTCAGTAGCCAGAAAGACTGACGGAATCACTACCCCAAAGGTGAAACTACCTATAGCTGGTCATAGACTAATGGTACCCATTGGAAAACCAGGGTCAATCCCACTCCCCGCCGATGAGTCGGATGAAGACACAGCAACACCCTCATCGGGTGAATCGTCATCATCGTCCAAAGGTATGTACTCAGGTACATCGATCCTCTACGTACTCCTCCGGATCCTCCTCAGGGTCAATAACCATCTCTTCTAGGTCCACCACAATCTCCTCTGGAGCTGGCTTAGGTGATGCCTCAGCTAAGGGCTGAGCCTCCAGCTGTCCATGATCGATAAGATATTGTACATGTAGCCATAAAGGAGGTAGCGATACCTCAATCGTCTCCATAGACATATGCTCTCTCTAGGGCCCCGTCTCAATCGTACACTCTATAGTGTGCACATGCCCAGTATAACGAAAGACATGGCCCCCCGGGTGGATCACCCACGCATTTATGTTATCTTCATCCTCAAAATGGAGGCTTCGAACCCCCATATGTGCTAATGGTATGGCGGGATCCATCAAAACTCAGATAATAACATACCCATACAGAAAGAAGACCAACAATAAAGCATGCAAGGGTGAGAACCAATATATGGATTTTAAAACAATAACCACATGTACGACTCTCATTTACCACTTAACATGTATATTCAAAGATAAACAATATATATTTATCAAAGGGTTTCATACCCGATAGTCGTAACCCTTTTAAAAACCACTTCAATATTCAATACTAACTTTGAGACCTAATCTCCGGAGCTCCAACCAACAAATAAATGAGCTGATCAGATTCCAATTGCCAAATAAGGCAGAATCAATGCCAGATATGGCAAAGTTCAAATAACCATTCCATAGTCCAAAACGAGGCAAAGTGGTGTCTACGTATAGCACATGATTTTTGTGGTCATATATCCATCAAGGCACAGTGATGCAAATGTCATGAATACTTGCCATCAAGCATTCAAGTCCTATGCAAAGGCACGTCTGCCCTGAAATGCATGTAAAACGTTTTTTTCTTGTTGTTTTCTTTGTGTTCAATCTTTATGTGGCGGAGCTAAAAGTCTCACGACCAAATCGCCATTTTAAACTTTCAAGTTTAATACCTCATTCCAAAATAACAGACTCCAAGTTAAAAGATGTACAAATCACGAAATCCATACCGATGCACCAGCCTTGGACACGTAGATTTTAGTGCACAAAACCAAATATACGGTTTATAGGACATTTAGTCCATAACTTCACCTTTCAGATCCCGAGCCCATATCATAGAACTCTAGAACTGAGGTCTCGGTTGCTTGGTTCATTTAAACCATTTTTGTTATGTGAAATACAAAACAAAACCAAAGTTTCCTCAACCTATCCAAGTTGACGGAAATAACTCATTGTTTACCGAAAATCCTTTTACGTTGGAAATTTGTTTTGTATACTTGTCAAAATTCCATAAAACTCATTTTTGTTCAAAAATCTATAATTTGAACTGGAAAACCTTATTTGAGACAAATTCTCAGTATTACTCAATATTACCTGATTTCGTATAACACCCGTATAATATATATATTTCACTTTTTAAGTGAAAAATTTTAAAATAGCCAAAGAAGTAGGAAACTTCAAAAAAACCGTAAGTTTTTCGTTCACGAGTCAAAATTAGGTCATTTGAGCAGTAAAATTCTTACTGTCATTAAATCGCAGACCGGGTTTCGTCTGAATTTTCGACCCAAAATTGAATCGTAGCTCTCTACGGTAAAGTAGAGTATGAATATGACCTTGGTTTATCCAAAATCATTTTCTAGATTTAAAAATAAAATTATAGACATTTATGTTTGTTTAACTGATATAAAAACAGTAAACAGTGAAAAACCAGGTGTTACACCAGATGACTACTAAATGGGTTCTTAGACTCCATGTATCACTAACAATGATATAATATCATGCCAAGGCAACTCTGTCACATCTTATAACATAATAGAGCATGTCACATCAACACTATAATATCATATAATTAACATACTAGAACATGTCACGACAACACTATAACACCATATAATGTAAAAGAGCATGTCACGATAACACTATAACATTATATACACAACATATCATGTTAAGACAACACGATAACATCATGTAACATAACAGAGTATGTCACGACAACACTAGAACATCATATAACATAACAAAGCATATCACGACAACACTATAACATCATATATAACATATAAAGACATATCAATCAATAATAAACTCATACCAATTTCATATATAATCACATAATTCATAGTAATAATCACTTAATTTAATATTTATTTCGTTTTTATACAAAACCCCTAATTTAGAAAATATGATTTGGGGTGCGTTTGGGTAAACAACTTAATTAAGAGCTTATCACATAAGACCTTATCGCATGAGAGCTTATGCCATAAGATCTTAAAGAAAGAAAGGGGCATGAGAGGATTCGAATAGTGAAAAACACGGAGAGGGTATTTAGTGCATAAGCTCTTATGATAATTCCATAAGCTTCTCCCAGTGACTTATGAAAATAAGTCAAAAACTCCTTATGGGATGGCATAAGTTATTTTTATAAGCTCTATCAAACACACTGCATAAGAGCTTATGTCATCAGATAAGTCAAAAGGAGCTTAAATAAGCTCCTCCAAACACCATGATCAACTATTGGTTCTTGCATTCAAAACTCTTAAAAATCATAGTTTGCACCATGGAAGGTTGAGAAAAGGTTGTTTTCACTCACCTCTTGAAGACCTCCATGTAGCTCCAAGCGATCCCTACGACGAATCCTAACGTTTACCAAGAGTTATCCTCATCTTCCTCTTCCTAAACTCCCTCTTCCATAACTCTCTCTTCTTAATCCTTGAATTTCTTCTCTTCTTAGCCGTTTCTGAGTTTCTAGGTGTAATTAGGGTTAAAAAATGCACCCTAAGAGTGTTAATATTTTATCTATAGAGCCCCCAATAACCCAAAACGTGTGAAAATATGCTAAGCCCTCTTACCCTGCATATGGTTCTGAATTTCGCACATATCTTGAGTTATAGACATTCAAAAATTATAAAGGTTATATATTTGGAAGATAAAATAATTTTCTACAACTTTTATGAATACCACGAAATCTGAAACGGACGTTTAGATGGTCAAAACAGGGATACAAGTTAGAAGAACGGTTCTGGCACTGGAACATGAATAGTGCGTACGAATTTGATCATAACTTGAGCTACAAGAATACAATTTGGACTAATTTGGTGTCTTTGGAAAGCTAATAGACAGAGCTACACTTCTTATGAATACCTCGAATTCAAAAAAGTTCTCTTTGGTTACGAAATATCCATATGAAGTTAGGTATCGAGTCATAGGAAGTCTATTATGAAAAATTGGGCCTAAAACAATCAAACTATCTATTTAACCTTTTTTGAGCCACTTACGAGATTTTAAGCACTTCAAATTTGAAATATAATAATTCTAATAATTTAATTCCTATCAAATTAACTAGTAGTTGATTTTTTGGATGTTACAGTTTTCACCACCACTTTTCTTTTTGGAAAACCATTTTTCTGAAAACTTGAAGAATCACTAAAAATATATTTCTCAACTTTGAAATAAACAAAAATTTTGTAAAATTTTAAAAGAGAAACCTTGTAGCATCCCTGTTTTTATGATTTTGTTTTATGTAAGAGGAACATGTTTAAGACTTGGATTATATAGTTAAGAGATTGGTTAAGGTCTATGAACCTTTGCATGGAAAGTACGCAGCTTTTTCGGGTGAGTTTGAACTTAGAGACCAATTAGGGTTTCCCGTTAGCGTCTTTGAGATGTTTGAGTATGGAATAAGAATTTTGGAGTTAGAGTTGAGATTAGGCCTTTTTGATGGTTTTAGGTTGTTTATTAGGTCCTAATGAGCCTATATCTCAAATTTGAGCGCAATCAGACATCGAACGGACCCTGAACGCAAAGAGTTGACTTTTTGTCAAAAGTCAACACTCGAGCGTGGTTACACCAACACTCAAGCACCCAAGTCAACCAGACAAGGGCCATGCTTTGACTTGCCACATGTCATTAGGACTTACGTGGCAGACTGTGAGTGGATGCATGGCGCGGTGGCTTTCCACGCTCAAGCGTGGCAATTCCCACGCTCAAGTGTGGCCGTTTTCATGCTCGAGCGTGGCAGTGTGAACTTGTAAAAATAAAAGGTGGATTAAGTGACATAAGTCACTTAGCCACCAAACGAAAAACAGAAGCAAAGAGCAACTGAGAAAAAGAAAGGAGAGGTTTTAGAGAGAGGGAGAGAGAAATCTTAGAGAGATAAGAGCTTCTAGTGAGAGTGGTGAGAGTTTCGATCGTCCAATCACGAAACGAAGTACGTGGTTGTGATCGTAGCAAGTATATCTATCTTCTTCTCTGCTCCTTTTCTTCAAAAACCGAAGATAAATCATCCTCTTTTATGTCGAAACTCCGTTCGTTATGTTTCTCGTAATATCTTCCATATAACATCAAACGTGGAAAGCGTTTACATACATTTAATTAAATAACGGCACACTAAATACATTTAATTATACTTGGGAGACAGATGCTTAGTGTGCCGTTATTTAATTAAATGTAGCAAAACCCTTTCCACGTTTGATATTATATGGTTTCTTATCCATGTCTTCTCTATATTGCATATGTTTTTTTTATGTGATCGTGATGAGAAGATCCTATAGGGGAGCCAGCTATGGAGGAGCTTGATGGGATCTCGTATGAGCCAGACGTTGGAGGACGAGCAATGGATCCTCATAGTTGAGTACAGAGTCTATGGTCAGTGCGTCTTATCTCTTTAAGATGTTGTTTTTATTTTCTGTTTGATTATCGGTTTGTGCATTTTGGGATCCGACTGATCGGATTTCCCTCTACTGTACTATATCAGGTCTTGAGGTGTATATGTTATGTATGTATGTATATATGTTGTGTATATTTTAAGTTTTTACTTTTTTCACTGTTTTAATATATTAGCTTAATGATAATAACGAAATTAGATCTTAATATTTTTGGTTTCTTTTAATGGGACGTCGGGGCGTCTCATTTGGTCGTATGGCATATAGTATTTATATTCCAGTTTTATGCAGTATTATATGTCATATTGATATGGGCTAATGATTTATTTTAACGGGATCATGGATCGAGGCCGAGGACGAGGACGCGACAGACGTGGTGGTGGTAGAGCTATAGAGGGTGTAGAGGACGAGCCTCATCAACCGGAGGCAGGGATTGGAGGTGGAGGAGAGTCCGTCGAGACCCTTCAGACTATTCATGAGTTAGCATCTGTTCTGTTGCAAAAGGCGCAACAGAATGGTCAGAGGGTACAGAGAGAGGCAGAGTTATAGGAACGACAGGATAGGATGAGGGCCGTTGAGGCTGAGGATGCAGGATTGGCGACCTTCCTCAAAGGTAAACCACCACAGTTTGGTGGAGAGTATGATCCATAGCGAGCAGAGTGGTGGATACAGGAGCCCGAGAAGATCTTTGATACCATGAGATGCAGAGATGACAGGAAGGTGACCTATGCCGCCTTCATGAAGACCGAAGGGGCTGAGTCTTGGTAGAGAGACAAGAGGAGATTGCTAGAGGATGAGGGCAGATTGATCAGTTGGGAGCTGTTCAGAGAGTGTTTCGTTGAGAAGTACTTCCCGCGGTTATCAAGTGCGAGAAGGAGAAAGAGTTCATTAGTCTCCAGCAGGGTGACCGGTCTGTTGGTGATTATGCGGCCAGATTTGAGGCACCGATTCAGTTTTCTGAGTTCTACCAGAGGTTTCCATATGAGGACTGGATGTGCCGGAGATTCAAGGAGGGTTTACGACATGAATTGAGGAGGGTTATAGTGCCCTCGGATATCCTGAGTTTCGCAGAGCTTGTAGAGAGGTGCAGTGCCATTGAGAGTATGGACCAGAGGCAGGCTGCAGAGCAGAGGCAACAGCGTAGTGGGGGTCCTACCAGAGCAGGTCAGCAGAGGAGAGGTGACAGAGGTTCTCAGTGGAGGAGAGGACCATATACTAGACCGGGGCATAGCGCTCAGACATCTGCACCACCAGCACCAGTTACCAGAGAGGGCCAGCAGCAGAGGGCCCCAATTTGTTTTGGATGCGGGGGACCACATTATATTAGAGACTGTCAGGAGAAATATGGCTGTATTGTTTGTGGTAAACCAGGTCACCTGGCTCGTGACTACATACAGAGAGCTAGGCAGCAACTGCTAGCTGCTGGACGAGGAATCAGAGCAAACAAAGGTGGAGCTGGGAGAGGAGTTCCAGTAGCAGGACGACAGGCGGCCAGACCTCAGGCCACGGGGAGGGTGTTTACAGTGAGAGGATCTGAGTTCTCTCAATCTGCAGATCTTATTCAAGGTATGTGTTTAATATCTGGCAGACTCTCGTCTATGTTGTTTGATTCAGGCACTACACATTCTTTTGTGTCCCATGAGTGTGTAGATCATTTACATTTACCCATTTCTCAGCTACCCTCTACCCTGACAGTATCTACCCCTACTAGTGATCCTTTGATCACTATGTATTTTTGCTTACAGTGTCCTATAGTTGTTGAAAATAGGACATTTCTTGTGGACCTTACTTGTTTTCCTATGTAGCAGATAGATGTGATCCTTGACATGGATTGGCTTTCGGCTAACTGATGTCGCGTCAGTCGACGTGCGACGACGCTCGTGCGAATCCGGCAAGTGTACCGGACTGCCGTCAAGTAATAAAAGATATCGAACCCACAGAGACTGTGTTCCCGAAGCACAATGAATTTCGAATCGATTAAGTTCTGGACTTTTTAGAGAGGGTTTTGAAATTGGTTTTTGAATTGAAAGATAGATGAGCAGAGAACAATTAAAACAGAAAACAATTATTTATGGGGTTTTTCAGATCTAAAACGAATTCCTAGGGATTTGGGTTACCTTTGAGGCTGTTTATGTTGCTAACAGATTTACCTTTGTTGATTACCGAAATTGCCTTGAAGGCGAGTTTATCCTCTGATAGCTTAAGCTCCCTCTCGGGTTACAAAAGCCGTGCCCAATTGACCCGACCCCTACTCTCGTGGTAGTCGATCCCAGATTGGACCCTTTGCGTTCCGTGACAACTCGTTGCTCCTCGAGGGACGGCTTCTAACTCTCGTGATTTCAGTCCCAAGTCTGAATTCTATAGGTCCGACACCCAAGTTCACCGCTAGGTTCCTCCTTGGAATGTCTCGGTCATGCAAACAACCTAAGTTCACCGCTAGGTTCCTCCTTGGATCATTCACATCTCACAAACCAGTGGCTGCCGGGCTTTACGTGTGAAACACCCTAGAAATCCTAAGTTCACCGCTAGGTTCCTCCTTAGAATGTCTATGTCACGTAAATAAACGGTTGCCTAAATTTATGAGTGATAAACACACTAGAAATCAGATCTAAAACAATTCGTAATTAACAAAGATTTTACATCAAATTAACATTATTTACAAACCTTGGGCAGAGCCCTAATCCCTAGAAACTAAGCTACTACTCCAGTCTTGCCATGGAGATGACAAGCTGGGTTGACAACATAGTGAAAATCAGAAAAGAGAAGAGAGGAGAAGAGGAGAAGAGATCCTAAATCTATGCCTAGAGTAGTAGCCCCTAATGTGTTGATCCTTTTTTGTTTCTGATGCCTTGGTCCATATTTATAGAAATGGGGAAGTTAGAGTCCCAAACCAACTCAAAATCTGATCTATTTCGGTTTCTTCAGGTCCAAGTAATGCGCGTCACGGCCGTGATGGCCATCACGGCCAGGCCGTGACGGTCTCTGCCTCTGCAAATCTGGAAAATTCAATTTCTCGCGACGCGAGATGCTGCTCGCGACGCGAGCCTTCCTTTCATGGCCCGTGATGAATTTCACGGCTGGGCTGTGATGTGCTCTGACTTATGGTGGTTTTGGGTCACGGCCGTGATGGCTATCACGGCCAGGCCGTGATGACTTCGACTTGACCTTTCTTCTTTTTCAGTTTTGCTCGATCATGGCTGTGATGGGCATCACGGCTAGGCCGTGATGGTCATCACGGCTAGGCCGTGATGGGCTCTGTTTGGCTCATTTTCTTCAGTTTTAAAGCTCCATCTTCATCCAAACTTCATCATGGTTGATCTTGAGCAATTTACCCTTGATATCTGCAAAACAACACACGAAAACCGCCTTACCCGTTCCAAAGGAAAATTAACCTAAAATCTAATAAAAATATGCCTAAACTACATGAAAATGCATGCAAAATGATGGACAAAGATGAGGTGGAATCACACTCATCAAATCACCCCAAGCTTAAAACTTTGCTTGTCCTCAAGCAATTACTCGAACCATAAGATATAAATCATTCAAAGCATGGATAGTGAACCAAGAACCCTAGAAGCTAATCCAAGTAATAGGCATTTTTAATAAGCACTCTAGAGATAATCAAGTTCTAGTCCAATTAGAAGCTTAGGTTCTTCAAGTTCATGTCCTCACTGATTTGGGCACTCATCTCACCTCACTCAAGTGTTTTAGGGTTTATGACAATTCACTCCATTTCCTCAAGTAAAGTATTTTACCATAGGCTTGACTATTAACCAAATCTCTACTTTATTTAAGAAAACACTTAAGAATCAAGAGGTCTTTTCCTTTGGTTGTAATGTGGCCATGGGATTTATTGTTAGGTGGGAAAATCAAAGAAAGGGAATTTTCAAGAAGGCTAGATAGATTATCAAACATTACAAAGTATGACACCTTCTAAAATACCTTTTGGGGGCTTTGATTTACTTTTTCCACCTTTCTTCCTTCTATTATATTTTTTTCTTTTTTTCTTTTTCTTTTCATTTCTCACTTTCTTTGTCATCCCCTTCTCCATTTTTTTTTTCTGTTTATTTCATTTTTATTTGTTTGGAGAAGGGGAGATTTATAGCTCAAGAGAAATATTTTCATCCCATTCTTTTTCCAACTACCAATTACCCTTTTTGTAATACTTTAAAAGGTGCCATACCAAGCATTATTTATCAAATTAATTCATGGTACCAAGAAAAGTATTTTTTTCTTTAGGCTCAAAATTGGGCAACTAAGGGGTAGCATTTATCATTCAAAGCTCGGGAGGCCAGAAAAATACCTAGTGCCTCAATCATTTCCAAAAATGTTTTCAGAAATTTTTAAGTTTTGAAATGGTTTCAAGTCAAGTTCTAGAAAATACAGTCCATGAGGAATTAAATCACTCTTGCACAAGAAATGGGGTAGATTTAGTGAATACCCCTTTTGGCTCAAAATCTTACATTTAGTAGTTCAAAAATCAGTGAGGTACACAAGTCTAATGAACCACATGCTAATTATCAACTATCAAATGACTATCTCAAGAATTTTTATTTTTAGCCTTATCACAAGAATAATGAAAAATTGGGTTCAAAATTCACTATCTCAATTCATTTGGCTCCAAGTTCTCACAATCGGATGCATGTTCTAAGTGAGGGGAAATCTAGAGAATGTGATCATACCAATCTATGCCTATGTGAATGCAATATGAATGCAACAATGCAAATGCAAAAATAAATACCCCTACCCCAAGCTTGATTACTTACATTGTCTCCAATGTAAATAATCAAGTCGGAGAGAGGAGAAAAATTGGAACAACTTACCGAGTCGGTAGCGGGTGTTGGCTTCACATTCCAGTCAAAATTTGGGTAGAAATTTTATCACGGCCGTGAGGCTCATCACGGCTAGGCCGTGATCGTTTCTGGTCCTCAGGAGTTGCCCTGTCACGGCCGTGATCTACATCACGGCTAGGCCGTGATGCTCTCTGGCTTTTGCATCCTACTCATCACGCCCGTGATGGTTTTCACGGCTAGGCCGCGATCCTTTCTGGTGCTCTTGTTTAGTTCATCACGGCCGTGACCACTGTCACGGCCAGGGCGTGATGGCCTCTGACTTTATCCTTTTTTATGCTCTTCTTCTCTTTCTCACCCTGAAAACACTAGACAAACCTATTAATGATATTTTTGCCTCTTGATCTTCTCAAATTATTCAAGAGGTGAATGCAAAAACAAAAGGAAAAAGGGAAAGAAAACTTGGGTTGCCTCCCAAGAAGCGCTTATTTATGGTCTTAAGCTTGACCAAACTTCCTTGATCCAGCCAGGGGGTGGTGGGCGTAGAAGTGCAGGAACACTTCTTTTCCATGGAGCTCCTTCAAATAGCCGTTTCTGCTCATACGGCCAGTAACGCTTCCGCTTTGCTCTTTTCTTTCGGAGCTTCCTAGCCTTCCTTCCTCCCGGCGGAAGTATTGTTTCTGCATGGACAGCAATTCCAACCTCACCACTGGGTGCATCTCCAACCATGCATATCTTTGGGGTTGCTTCCATGCTAAGTTCTTTCTCTACCGCTGGAGACGTTACATCAATTCTGCACACATGGCTCTCAAAAGGAAGGTTGTTATCAGAGTTAGTCAACTGAAAATTTACCCTACCTTCCTCTACATTTAGAGAGAGTTTGCCATTCCTTACGTCTATTAATGCTCCAGCGGTTGCCAAGAATGGCCTTCCTAAAATGATGGGGAATTTAGAATTCCCTTTCATATCCAATACCAGGAAGTCGGTAGGGATGAAGAATTTCCCTACCTTCACAGGGACATTCTCTAGTATGCCTAGAGGAGTCCTAGTTGAGCCGTCCGCAAATTGTAAGGAGAATTTGAACGGTCTCAACTCTTTGCTTTCCAACCTTTCCATGATAGTGAGGGACATCAAGCTCGTGCTAGCCCCTAAGTCACATAAGGCTTGGTCTATTTGCACTTGTTCAATCGAGCAAGCGATGGAGAAACTACCTGGGTCTTTCAGTTTAGTAGGCATTTTAGTCTCTACATCTACTTGCTTTTTCCTGACCAACCTCTCGTGGGAAAGGTATCGGGGTTGGTACGGTGGTGGAGGGACATATTTGATTTCTGGCTCTTCTTTTTCGCTTGTGTCCTCCTCCCGGTTCCACGTCCATTTCAGCTACCCCCACCCCAAGCTTATCATCCCTCAAGTGTATGACATTGCAATGCTCATTGGGATTTGCTTCGGTTGCCCGGGAATGTATCCTTGGGTCTCGAGTACGTGCCGGCTTGTTGGGCAATCTGGGTTTCTAGCATCTTGCTATGAGTGGCTAAGTGGTCTACCTTAGATGCTAGCTCCTTTATTGCCTCATTCTGCTGAGCTTGAGTGGCAACAAAGTTTTCCATGAGAGACTCGAGCTTAGATTTTTGAACTTGAGGATACCCCGGTGCTGCTCTCTTATTACCTTGACCCTCTTGGAACTCATGATTAAGTGTGTTGCTGTAGTTGCCGTAGGAGAGGTAAGGGTTGTTCCTTCTTTGGTTGTAGGGATTTGGGGGAGCATAGTTGGGCAGCTTCGGGTTCGTATCATAGTAGTTGTTACAAGAGTTCACTTGCTCACCCGAAGCGCCGGATCCATGTGGGCATCCCATCATGTCATGTCCCTGCATTCCACAAATCTCACAAACAAGGTTAATAGCACCTATTGCACTCACATTAGCTCTTTCAATCTTATCTAATCTTTTATTTAGTGAGTCAAATTTGGACATAATCAGATCAATGCTACTTACTTCAAACTTACCCCCCGAAATCTTGTTCGGGTTATTACCTCTTTCGGATCCCCATTGGTGGTAGTTGGTGGCGACATTCTCGATGATGTTGAATGCCTCAGTGAGAGGCCTATTCATAAACGCTCCACCGGCTGCAGAATCTAGTGACACCTTCGAAGAGTAGTCCAATCCGTTATAGAAGGTGTGCACTATTAACCACCTCTCGAGTCCGTGATGTGGGCACGACTCCAGCAGTCCCTTGTAACGATCCCAAGCTTCGATAATGATTCTCCGTCTTTTTGGAAGAAGCCGGTGATGCAGGTTCTTATGTAGGCCGTCTTGGATGGAGGGAAGAATTTCTCCAAGAACGCCTGCTCCAATTGGTCCCAGTGGTCAAAGTGTTAGCGGGGATTTGCTTAAGCCAGGCCTTCGCCTTTCCAGTGAGAGATGAGGGGAACAGTCTCAAACGCACAACATCGACTGAGGCTCCATGAATCCGGATTGCGTCGGTGAACTCTAAAAATGTCTCTATGTGATCGGTCGGGTCCTCCGAAGGCAATCCTCCGAATTGATGTTGCCTAATCATGTTGATTAGCATAGGCGGTATGGTGTAGTTCTCCGCCTCAATCTCTGGCCTTGCAATCCCAGTTCGCAAGCCTCTCGCATTTGGGGCTGCGTAGTCCTTCAAAGGTTTTGTATCCGGTTGATTCGCCATGAGTGGAACGGGACTCAACCTTTCTTCCTCTCTTTGTAGTCTTCTACGTCGGTGGAAGGTCCTCTCGATCACCGGATCAATCTCACTAAGGCTCCCAAGACTTAGAGATCTTTGCATATAACTCAAAGAGAGATGGATACAATAGAAGGAAATTTTTTTTTTTTTATATTTCAGAAATAAAAATCAAACAAAAAGAAAAGGTCCAGAAAAATCAATTCAAAATTTGAATTGAAATTCGAAATGGCACAGTCCCCAGCAACGGCGCCAAAAACTTGATGTCGCGTCAGTCGACGTGCGACGACGCTCGTGCGAATCCGGCAAGTGTACCGGACTGCCGTCAAGTAATAAAAGATATCGAACCCACAGAGACTGTGTTCCCGAATCACAATGAATTTCGAATCGATTAAGTTCTGGACTTTTTAGAGAGGGTTTTGAAATTGGTTTTTGAATTGAAAGATAGATGAGCAGAGAACAATTAAAACAGAAAACAATTATTTATGGGGTTTTTCAGATCTAAAACGGATTCCTAGGGATTTGGGTTACCTTTGAGGCTGTTTATGTTGCTAACAGATTTACCTTTGTTGATTACCGAAATTGCCTTGAAGGCGAGTTTATCCTCTGATAGCTTAAGCTCCCTCTCGGGTTACAAAAGCCGTGCCCAATTGACCCGACCCCTACTCTCGTGGTAGTCGATCCCAGATTGGACCCTTTGCGTTCCGTGACAACTCGTTGCTCCTCGAGGGACGGCTTCTAACTCTCGTGATTTCAGTCCCAAGTCTGAATTCTATAGGTCCGACACCCAAGTTCACCGCTAGGTTCCTCCTTGGAATGTCTCGGTCATGCAAACAACCTAAGTTCACCGCTAGGTTCCTCCTTGGATCATTCACATCTCACAAACCAGTGGCTGCCGGGCTTTACGTGTGAAACACCCTAGAAATCCTAAGTTCACCGCTAGGTTCCTCCTTAGAACGTCTATGTCACGTAAATAAACGGTTGCCTAAATTTATGAGTGATAAACACACTAGAAATCAGATCTAAAATAATTCGTAATTAACAAAGATTTTACATCAAATTAACATTATTTACAAACCTTGGGCAGAGCCCTAATCCCTAGAAACTAAGCTACTACTCCAGTCTTGCCATGGAGATGACAAGCTGGGTTGACAACATAGTGAAAATCAGAAAAGAGAAGAGAGGAGAAGAGGAGAAGAGATCCTAAATCTATGCCTAGAGTAGTAGCCCCTAATGTGTTGATCCTTTTTTGTTTCTGATGCCTTGGTCCATATTTATAGAAATGGGGAAGTTAGAGTCCCAAACCAACTCAAAATCTGATCTATTTCGGTTTCTTCAGGTCCAAGTAATGCGCGTCACGGCCGTGATGGCCATCACGGCCAGGCCGTGACGGTCTCTGCCTCTGCAAATCTGGAAAATTCAATTTCTCGCGACGCGAGATCTTTGCTTTCGCGACGCGAGCCTTCCTTTCATGGCCGTGATGAATTTCACGGCTGGGCCGTGATGTGCTCCGACTTGTGGTGGTTTTGGGTCACGGCCGTGATGGCTATCACGGCCGGCCGTGATGGACTCGACTTGACCTTTCTTCTTTTTGATTTTGCTCGATCATGGCGTGATGGGCTCTGTTTGGCTCATTTTCTTCAGTTTTAAAGCTCCATCTTCATCCAAACTTCATCATGGTTGATCTTGAGCAATTTACCCTTGATATCTGCAAAACAACACACGAAAACCGCCTTACCCGTTCCAAAGGAAAATTAACCTAAAATCTAATAAAAATATGCCTAAACTACATGAAAATGCATGCAAAATGATGGACAAAGATGAGGTGGAATCACACTCATCACTAACCATGTAGTGTTAGACTGTGCCCAAAAGACCTTATCTTTTCTTGAGGCTTCTAGCATAGTATTTGCTAATGAAGGAACAACTTTGAGGTGTGACGAATCTCAGCAGTATGTGATGCTTTTCTCCTTGGAAGCTAAGGAGACTCCGAGTATAGATTCTCTGCCTATTGTGAGAGAGTTTCCTGAGGTTTTCCCTCCCGATGTTCCAGTTTTGCCACCAGAGAGGGAGGTGGAGTTCGCTATAGACCTCGTACCAGGGATCGGACCTATATCAGTATCTCCTTATCGGATATCACCAGCGGAGTTGGCAGAGTTGAAGAAACAGTTGGATGCCATGATGAAGAAGGACTTCATCAGACCGAGTGTTTCGCCTAGGGGAGCACCGGTGTTGTTTGTCAAGAAAAAGGACAGAAGTTCTAGGTTGTGTACGGATTACAGGTAG
The DNA here is from genome assembly GCA_030762895.1 of Sophora flavescens. Classification (NCBI taxonomy): domain Eukaryota; kingdom Viridiplantae; phylum Streptophyta; class Magnoliopsida; order Fabales; family Fabaceae; genus Sophora; species Sophora flavescens. The sequence goes on along the minus strand of CM061067.1, from coordinate 49,488,367 downwards.
TTGAATAAGGTTACAATCAAGAACAAATATCCGTTGCCAAGGATAGATGATCTGATGGATCAGTTTAAGGGAGCTTCGATGTTTTCCAAGATAGGTTTAAGATCAGGATACCATCAGATTAGGTGAAGAAGGATGATATACCTAAGACCGCTTTCAGGACAAGGTTTGGACACTACGAGTACCTAGTTATGCCTTTTGGTGTAACTAATGCTCCAGCCACCATGGATTACATGAACAAGATCTTTAAACCGTTCCTCGACAAGTTTATTGTGGTGTTTATAGATGATATTCTTATATATTCTCGTAGCAGGGAAGAACACGAGGAACATATGAGAGTGGTGTTACAGGTGTTGAGAGATAGGCAGTTGTATACTAAGCTATCCAAGTGTGAATTTTGGTTAGAGGAAGTACAGTTTCTAGGGCATGTAATCAACAAGGAAGGGATATATGTTGATCCAGTTAAGGTAGAGGCTGTGATTAAGTGGGAGAGGCCTAAGTCAATGAGTGAGGTGGGGAGTTTCCTAGGATTAGCCGGGTATTACAGGAGGTTTATCGAGGGTTTCTCGAAGATTACGTTACCTATGACGCAGTTAATGAGAAAGGGCACATCGTTTGTCTGAACGGAAAAGTGTGAGGAGAGCTTTCAGAAGCTAAAGGAGAAGTTGACTACATCTCCAGTGATGATATTGCCAGATCTATTAGGACAGTTTGACATGTACTGTGACGTGTCATATCAAGGATTGGGTTGTGTGTTGATGCAAGAGGGAAGAGTTGTCCCGACAATTGAGGGTTCATGAAAGAAATTATCTGACCCATGATCTGGAGTTAGAAGCCTTAATGTTTGCGTTGAAGATATGGCGACACAATCTCTGTGGAGCTAAGTTTAATATGCTCAGTAATCACAAGAGTTTAAAGTATCTGTTTGATTAGAAAGAGCTGAATGTTGAGTCACCGTCAAGTGTACCGGGTCGTCGCAAGTAATAAAATAAACACGGTAAGAATTTACCGAGGTCGAACACAAGGATTGGGCTACCAATTCACTAATTCGCGGGAAATTAGATACGTTGGTCAAGCGAGGAAAGTGGTTGAGAGAGAGATTAAGATTGCAATTCAAATAACAAATCAAATAAAGCTAATTAACAAAAAATCAGGAATTAAAATGTCTAAGGTCACAAATCCACCTACCCAATCATGTATACCTAAGTGATGATGAATTCCTCCCTAAGTTCAATTACAATGTCAACCGGGAACCCCAAATTCTCCTAAATCCACTGTCGTGCTCATTAGGACGTATTCGAATTTTGGATTAATTACTTACTAGGTCTCATAATCCTAATCATCAAACTCTGTTAATTCTTGTTCCCTATAAGGTTGCACCGATCTCCTACTCACTCTCGTGCAATATTCGATCGATGATCCCAATTCAAGTTCTAAACACGAATCGCTGACTAAGCCTCATCAACGTTAACAAGTCAATCATGCATGCATATGATCAACACAATCAAATCATAATTGGAAAACATTAATTGAGAAAAAGGGAGAAAGACATACATCACATCGAATCTACACTGCCATGGGTGGCTTCATTGTTCCCTCAGACGAGGGGATTAGTTCCTCATGCTCATAGACAAACAATCGGACATAACCACCATGGTAAAATAAGAAAAAGAAAAGAGGAGACGCAGCTCCAGAAACAAGGATTCGGCCTAAAACTACTCTATACAGTGGAAAAACTACTAGGATTCAGATCTTCCTCTTCTGATCTGGAACAGCCTATAAATAGGGATTCTGGTTCTCGCCCGCTCGCGGGGCGAACAATCTTTCGCGAGGCGAACATTAGTTTTGGCGCGCTTTCAAATTGGATTCTCGCGAGACGAGAGTGTGTTCGTGGGGCAAGTCTTCAAACCTTAATCTGTCACATCCGTGACCTTCATCACGGCTAGGCCATGATGGTCTCTGTCTTCCAGGGTCTTCAGGCTCTCGCGAGGCGAGAAGCCTCTCGCGTGGCGAGCCAGAATTGATGACAGTTGCTATTTTGCTGATCTTCAGGCTCGCGAGCCGAGCATCCACTCGCGGGGCGAGTATCTCCAGAATGGAAATTTCCACTGTTTTCTTGACTCGAAGTGCTTCCTTGACTCTTGGAGCTTCACTTCTAACCTGAAACAATAAAAAAAGAACAAAAAGCATAATTCTACTCATAATAGACTAAAAACTAAAAAAATTGCCTAGAATGAGTCAAAGTCTAACTTAGGAACAAAACAAGGCAAAATTTGGGCGAAAACGAGATTGAACTCGAATGATTAGCACAGAAACCACAGTCTATCTAGTTATAAAACTAGATAAGCCAGAGGCTTATCAAAACACCCCAAACTTAAACCTTTCTTGTCCCCAAGCAAGCTAAAACTCAAAAAGGACTCAAGACTTGGCAAGCTTAAGGGATTCAATCGATTTCGCACAAATTTCATGCAATCAAAACAGTTTTTCTCCAATGATTTCCCCCCTTGCATCGATGTAATCCCCACATTCATTTACTTTAAACAGTTGAGAACTTATCATTCATGAAAGTATTAATCTAAGTTGAGGATCAAAGTTACACACAAAAGGAAGATCACCAATTTCAAACAATTGCCTTCCTCACAAGGGTATGTAAAATTTCGCTCATTCGCTCAATTGTGTCTAGGCTATCAACTTTTCACTCAACTTCACATTCCAAGAGCACTTCCCATGAACTTGATTTTTATCTCAAAAATAGTTCCCACGAAAACATGTATGCAACATCAGAAGGTCTTTTAAAGTTGTAATGGGGCCTGGCTAAGGGTAGGATATTCAAGGATACTAGGCTTAAGTCCCTAGGAACTAAGAGAGCATGAGTATTTGACACATATTCCACTCAAATTCCTTTTTTCATTTTTCTTTTTGCCTCTGGTGACTACAGTCTTTTCCTTGTTATTTTTTTTTGTTTTGCCCCTTTTCTTTTGGCAAATTTTGTTTTTTTATTGCCTTGGGTTTAAACCTTTATTTTTCTTTTTCTAACCCAAAATGACATATCACCTTGTAGCCACCCCAAACTTAGTTCCTCACAACCCTTCTCTTGCTACGCTTCCATGCTCTCCTAATCCTAAGATTGGGTTAACATGGTTTTTCAGATTTTGGCTTATAATATAGGGTCATCAAGAAACAATAGGCTAATTAGGCTCAACTGGGCTAACTAGGGAACATGCACTCGGGATGGTTCTTTTTAGGCCAAGTAGTTATTTCAAATAAAATTGCCTAAATCATTTGATGCAACACGTAGACATGCAAACCATGAAGAGATTCAAGCAAATTCGGGAAAGTGCAACTTAAAAGTGATTCACACAATCAAAAACAAAGTTGGAGGCTCAAATCCTCACCTGGACATTTTTTGCAAATTGTTTGACCGAGATACAATTCCTAGTGTGTGCACCCCCTCACCCCAAACTTATCATAAATCAAGTAATCACAATAAAATTCACAAAGTTCAGTTTTCAATTTTTCACATGGGGATCAACTTTTCTAATTTCAGAACCTAGGGGGAAATCATCGATGGTCAAAATAATTCATGCAATCAATCTATGCTCAATTTAATTAAAATCCAACAAGCTTGCCGACACAACATTCATACACAAACTCTTGATCTTCTCAAATTATTCAAGAGTGACAAACAAAAACAAAAAACACAAACAAAAACAAAAACAAAAGTGAGGAAAGGAGAGGGTGCTCCCTGATCAGGTTTCCATGGTTGCCTCCTCATCCAATCGGTCTCACGGGCTCCCTTTTGTTGCATAGCATCCTGGAAGAACTCCTACAAATTAAAACCTTAAGTGCAGATTCGCGAGGCGAGAGATAACTCGCGAGGCGAATCTGGAAAAATTGTTTTCACACTTTCCAGAATAGCGAGGCGAGTAGTATCTCGCGAGGCGAATCTGGAATTCCAACAGATGATGATGCCCAGAATCACGAGGCGAAAGTATACCTCGCGACGCGAGACAGAAACGTGAGCAAGCCTCTGAGATTCAGGGCTTCTATCTCGCGTGGCCACAGTGGATTCGCGTGGCGAATCATGCTTTTTTTTATATATATAAAAATGACAGAAACTAAAATTAAAGGATACCTAGCTTGGGTTGCCTCCCAATAAGCGCTTCTTTAACGTCACTAGCTTGACTTATTAAGAAGCATCCACCTGGATCCCACAGCCTGTGGCATAAGGGCCAAGAGACTCTCATCATGTGAGATCCTCCACCCGGATCCCATGGTTTCTGAAGTGGCCCTTGCAGAAGCAATACAGCTCTTCCCATAATTCCACCTGGCCCGTGTGTGAAAACTCCATTGACCTCTGCAATTATGAACTCACTTCCTCTCGGGTCAAATGGTGTTTTCACGAGGAAGTGTGTCATACAAGTGGGAGGGACTAACTTACCAGTGTCCACACATGCATGCAAGCCAACATATTTATTTAATGCAGCAAAATCAGATTGCTCGGCAAGCATGGTGGAGTCCACTACCACTTTATCTTCATTTTGAACTCTCCCCTCTTGCTCCGATGCCTTGTCCCTTGCCAACTCCTCTTCCTTAGGTTGCTCTTCCTCAACATGTGGTTGTTCTGGGGCCTTGTCACTTGTCAATTCCTCTTTCTCAGGTTGCTCTTCCTCAACATGTGGTTGTTCCGGGGCCTTGTCTTCCTCAACTCCCTGAGAACTAGTTGCATCCCAGTTAGATCCCAACACCCTACCGCTTCTAGTTGTTATGGCTTCGCATTGGTTCTTAGGGTTGTTCTCGGTATCACCTGGGAAAGTGCCTGGGAGACGCTCATCTAGTTGCTTTGCGAGCTGACCCAACTTCTCTATTGCCGCATTCGCCTTCTCAAATGCTGTGCCTGTATAGATTGCCAACTTCTCAATTGCCGCATTTGTCCTCTCAAGAGCCAACTCCCAAGGTTGTCTTCCACCATCCTGTTGAGGTTGTTGTTGCCAGTTCTGTTGAGGTTGTGGTTGCCAATTCTGTTGAGGTTGTGGTTGCCAATTATGTTGAGCATCACTCCAAGCGAAACCCGGATGGTCTCTCCTCATATAACCCCAATACTGATTCTGACTCTGATAGTTGTTCTGGGGCACGCTGTCATAGAAATTATGGCATGAGTCCACATATTCTTGAGAGAAGTAGAACGGACAGTTATGAGTGTAATGGTCTCCATTACAATTTTCGCAACCCGGAAGCATTCCCTCGTGTATCTCGCATACAAAACAAGGCAAGACCAAGTGGAATCAAAGAAGTAGAGAGATAATAGTGAATAAAAATAAAAATGAAAATAAAAATAACTTAACCAAATAATCAAACTTCCCTAAAAATTAGGAAAATTGGTTGTGCCAATCCCCGGCAACGGCGCCAAAAACTTGTTGAGTCATCGGCAAGTGTACCGGGTCGTCGCAAGTAATAAAATAAACACGGTAAGAATTTACCGAGGTCGAACACAAGGATTGGGCTACCAATTCAACTAATTCGCGGGAAATTAGATACGTTGGTCAAGCGAGGAAAGTGGTTGAGAGAGAGATTAAGATTGCAATTCAAATAACAAATCAAATAAAGCTAATTAACTAAAAATCAGGAATTAAAATGTCTACGGTCACAAATCCACCTACCCAATCATGTATACCCAAGTGATGATGAATTCCTCCCTAAGTTCAATTACAATGTCAACCGGGACCCCCAAATTCTCCTAAATCCACTGTCGTGCTCATTAGGACGTATTCGAAGATTGGATTAATTACTTACTAGGTCTCATAATCCTAATCATCAAACTCTGTTAATTCTTGTTCCCTATAAGGTTGCACCGACCTCCTACTCACTCTCGTGCAATATTCGATTGATGATCCCAATTCAAGTTCTAAACACGAATCACTGACTAAGCCTCATCAACATTAACAAGTCAATCACGCATACATATGATCAACACAATCAAATCAGAATTGGAAAACATTAATTGAGAAAAAGGGAGAAAGACATACATCACATCGAATCTACACTGCCATGGGTGGCTTCATTGTTCCCTTAGACGAGGGGATTAGTTCCTCATGCTCATAGACAAACAATCGGACATAACCACCATGGTAAAATAAGAAAAAGAAAAGAGGAGACGCAGCTCCAGAAACAAGGATTCGACCTAAAACTACTCTATACAGTGGAAAAACTACTAGGATTCGGATCTTCCTCTTCTGATCTGGAACAACCTATAAATAGGGATTCTGGTTCTCGCCCGCTCGCGAGGCGAACAATCTTTCGCGAGGCGAACATTAGTTTTGGCGTGCTTTCAAATTGGATTCTCGCGAGGCAAGAGTGTGTTCGCGGGGGGAGTCTTCAAACCTTAATCTGTCACAGCCGTGACCTTCATCACGGCTAGACCGTGATGGTCTCTGTCTTCTAGGGTCTTCAGGATCTCGCGAGGCGAGAAGCCTCTCGCGTGGCGAGCCAGAATTGATGACTGTTGCTGTTTTGCTGATCTTCAGGCTCGCGAGGCGAGCATCCACTCGGGGGGCGAGTATCTCCAGAATGGAAATTTCCACTGTTTTCTTGACTCGAAGTGCTTCCTTGACTCTTGGAGCTTCACTTCTAACCTAAAACAATAAAAAAAGAACAAAAAGCGTAATTCTACTCATAATAGACTAAAAACTACAAAAATTGGCTAGAACGAGTCAAAGTCTAACTTAGGAACAAAACAAGGCCAAATTTGGGCGAAAACGAGATTGAACTCAAATGATTAGCACAGAAACCACAGTCTATCTAGTTATAAAACTAGATAAGCCAGAGGCTTATCACTGAACATGAGGCAGCGTAGATGGATGGAATTCGTTAAGGACTATGAGTTTGATCTATAATACCATACAGGGAAGGCTAATGTTGTGGTGGATGCACTAAGTCCTAAATCCTTGCACGTGTCCGCGATGATGGTGAAAGAGATGGAGTTGCTTGAACAGTTTAGAGATTTGAACCTAGGTATGGATTTGATTGAGGATAGAATATGCTTAGGTATGATCACCATCAGTAGTGAGTTTTTGAGAGATCTTAAAGGTAAGCAAGGTCAGGATGAATATTTGCTAGAAGTGAATCGAGGTATAGATAAGGGTAAGGTTTCAGAGTTTAGGAAATGATTAGATGGGGTGATAAGGTTTAGAGACAGGATATATGTGCCAGAGGACTTAGAGATTAGGAAGATGATCTTAGAGGAGGCACATAAAAGTAAGCTGAGTTTCCACCCAGGAGCCACCAAGATGTACCAAGACTTGAAGAAGATGTTTTGGTGGCCAAAGATGAAGAAAGAAGTGGCTGATTATGTTTTATCATGTTTAGTGTGTTAGAAATATAAGATAGAGCATCAAAAGCCCGCAGGGTTGTTGCAGTCCTTGGATATCCCAGAGTGGAAGTGGGATAGCATAGCGATGGACTTTGTGGTTGGATTACCACGAACTCCGAAGCGGTTTAATGCAATTTGGGTTATCATTGATAGATTGACGAAGTATTCTCACTTCCTACCTATTGGTGAGAGTTAAAGTCTTGAAAAGTTGACCCAGATCTACATCAAGGAAGTTATGAGATTGCACGGTGTGCCGTCAAGTATTGTCTCCGACCGAGATCCTAGGTTTACATCTAGATTTTGGAGACAGTTACACAATGCTTTGGGAACAAAGTTGAGGATGAGTTCTACTAATCATCCTCAGATTGATGGACAGTCTAAGAGAACAGTTCATGTTTTTGATAAATGTAGCAGAGTGCACAGTGGAGTTGATGTTGCATGTAACCCCTACAAAATTTCGAGGGCGAAATTTCTTTTAAGGGGGGGGGGGTAGTAATGTAACATCCTGGTTTTTATGATTTTGTTTTACATAAGAGAAACATGTTTAAGACTTGGATTAAGGTCTAGGAACCTTTTCATGGAAAGTACGCAACTTTTTCGGGTGAGTTTGAACTTAGAGACCAATTAAGGTTTCCCAGTTAGCGTCTTTGAGATGTTTGAGTATGGAATAAGAATTTTGGAGTTAGAGTTGAGATTAGGCCTTTTTGATGGTTTTAGGTTGTTTATTAGGTCCTAATGAGCCTATATCTCAAATTTGAGCGCAATCGGACATCGAACGGACCCTGAACGCAAAGAGTTGACTTTTTGTCAGAAGTCAACGCTCTAGCGTGGTTACAACAACACTCAAGCACCCAAGTCAACCAGACAGGGGTGATGCTTTGACTTGTCATGTGTCATCAGGGCTTACGTGGCAGACTGTGAGTGGATGCATGGCGCGGTGGCTTTCCACGCTCAAGCTTTGGCAATTCCCACGCTCAAGCGTGGGCACGTGAACTTGTAAAAATAAAAGGTGGCTTAAATGACATAAGTCACTTAGCCACCAAACGAAAAACAAAAGCAGAGAGTAGAGAGCAACTGAGAAACAGAAAGGAGAGGTTTTAGAGAGAGGGAGAGAGAAATCTTAGAGAGAAAAGAGCTTCTAGTGAGAGTAATGAGATTTTCGATCGTCCAATCGCGAAACGGAGTACGTGGTTGTGATCGTAGCAAGGATATCTATCTTCTTCTCTTCTCCTTTTCTTCAAAAACCGAAGGTAAATCATCCTCTTTTATGTTGAAACTCCGTTCGTTATGTTTCTCGTAATATCTTCTGTTTTGTTTGTCGGAATTCAATTCCGTTTTCGAATATGAACTCATGGTGACGTGTGCTTCGTAATGTGATGCTTGGGTGAATTTTTGGAAGCCTCGAGTCCCTAGAGTCACGCAGGGCAGAATTGAGAAAGTGAGAGGAAGTCTCGTTTTGCTTCATTTCGAGCATCGTACGACTCTTCAGGTTGGGGAAAGAAACTATTTAAAGTCGATTACGACATGGTTACATTTAATTCCATAATGGCGTAGGGCGACCTAAACCCTACACGAGAGCGAGTAACGGACAATATCTATACCACATTGGGGACTACTTAGTGGTACCGACAATGATATAGAAATTGTGCATTTATCGTCGTTACGATATATATATATATATATATATATATATATATATATATATATATATATATATATATACACATATGATTATTTTATTACGCAATGATTGCATGTTTGACTGGTTGACTTGATATTGGTACTTGATGTATGATAACATGAATTTATAATTATTTTTGAAAGTGTTTATATTTATTATTATGGAATTAATGACATGAGGAAATATGATGATGATTGTGATGATATGATGAGTGTTAAGATTGTGCTTAGAGGATTGAGTGAATCATAAGCTATGTTGAGACGTGAGGATGTATTGTGGATTGCATACGATATGTGATAGCAGTGCCTAACCGAGATGATTATCGTGATATGAGACTAAGATTGATGAGATGAGATTGTTTTGAGGTTATCTATGAGATTATGATGAGCAGTTAGGGCACTAGGGGGTGACATGAAACATGGTCTGTGATATGAGGGACCTGAAACATGGTTGAGTGGACCTGAAACATGGTCGAGTGGGGTATATGCCTTGGAGGGAGAATTCCCGGGGATAAGCTAATGGCGGACCGTCTAGAGATGACTTCATTTTAGTCGCAGCTATAGTTCATGCGTTGCATGAGCACCCTAACTGGGGTTCAGAGGTGTGCACCGGATTGTGTAGCTATAGTGCCATTTCTTTGCGTGGGCACCCTCCATCCTCGGACGAGGGTGTGCGCCAGGGACTCTGGAACGTGTCGATTATATTGATGTGATATCCGGATATGACTGATACTTGATGAGATTATTATATATTATACAACATTTACATTGCATCATGATGAAGGGTAGAGGAAAGATCCTAGATGTGGATTGAGGATGATTGTGTTATATATATATATATACCCATACCTTAGAGACGGATGTTTAATGTGCCATTATTTTATTAAATGTAGCTAAACCCTTTCCACGTGTGATGTTATATGGTTTCTTATCCCTGTTTTCTCTATATTGCATTTTTTTTTATGTGATCGTGATAGGGGAGCCAGCTATGGAGGAGCTTGATGGGACCCCGTATGAGCCAGACGTTGGAGGACGAACAGTGGATCCTTATAGTTGAGTACAGAGTCTATGGCCAGTGCGTCTTGTCTCTTTAGGATGTTGTTTTTATTTTGTTTGATTATCAGTTTGTACATTTTGGAATCCTACTGATGGGATTCCCTCTACAGTACTTCATCAGGTCTTGATGTGTATATTTTGTGTATATTTTAAGTTTTTAAATTTCCGCTATTTTAATATATCCGCTTAACGATAATAACGAAATTATGTCTTATTATTTTGGGTTTTCTTTAATGGGACGTCGAGGCGTCTCAAACCTTATTTTCAAAAACACTTTTCCTTTCAAAATCCTTTGAATAAATCCCATAACTTTTGGTCATTTTCCGTTTTCTTTCCTCTTCCTAATTTTTTCTATCTTGTCACTTTCAACATTCAAGGTAATTTAAATATCTTAGTCTTTTTAACAAGCAATGACCAGTGTCATGCCCTCAGCCAATCACAATCAAGCAATACAGTAATATCATTCAATACATACATAACTCAACAACAACATATATCAAATCAACAATTCCAAATAATATCAAAACACATTTTCAACTCAACATATTTTCAATCAAACACACAGGGTACTTGACTAGCCAATAAACTCCTCAGGCAAACTCCTTTTACCTTTGAAGACCAGAAAAATATCATTCGTTACAGTTTCCTCTAACACCTTACGATAGGTGCGGACAGTTTCTATCAGCTCCCAAAAACACAAAACCCGCTCATCCAAGCAAACGTACAATCTAATAATCTAAAACCTTTAATTTAACAAAACAGAATTTATTTCCAAAGAAATCCATTTCGGCAAAAGAGGTTTCATTAGAAAATTGGGAAACTTTGATTTGATGAGAGAATCATGAAATTAAACTTAGAAATCACAACTTAGAGGTCCTAATTGCAATAAAACGTAGTTAATTTCACAAAAATAGAACCAATTTCAAATAAAATTAGATTGGGGTTTTAGGGTTCATAAATCGATTTGGGGAAAACTCATTTTAACTAAAGAATAATGAAATTGGTTTAGGAAAACACTAATTTCATAGTCCTAATTGCATAAAAACAAGTTTTAATTTAAAATTTCAGCATGAAATCAAAGAGCTAGGGCTAGGGTTTCAAAATCAATTTGGGGGTTTTTGAAACTAGAAGAAATTAGGGGTAAACACTTACCCATGGTGAAGAGGAGATGACATGGTGGCTGGAAAGCCAACCGGTGTGGCGGCAGACGGCGGCAATGGGGTTTTCCAAAACATTCATGGACCAAAACAAAGCGAAACCTCATAGAAGAAGATAAGGGTGGCTGAACCACCATAGTCGGCTGCTAGGAGGCGACGACACGATGTCTACTGTGGCTGGGAAAGGCGGTTCATGCGGCGAAGATGGCGGAGGATGCATGCACAGGCGAGGCAGTCTGAGCAGATCGAACCAGACGCGAGGGGTGGTGGTGCGGCTCTGAGCAGCGACGGTTGTGCAGGGCGGCGTGACGAGCGGCGTCCCAGGGGCGACTAAGGGTGACTGGCGCAAGGGAGGAGAAGAAGAAATGTGGAGGAAGAAGGTGTGGGTGCTATATGAAGTGAGGAGGGAAGAACGGAAAATAAGGGGGGTTTGATGCGTGAAGGAGGAGAGATAAGGAGACAAATTCTATTTTCTTTTCCTTTTAGTCAAAATAGGTAAAAAGTGTGGTTAAAATTGATTTTAGAAAAAGGGAAATAATATTGACCATTAGATCTATAAACAATGGGTGACAAATATATACTTTCAAAATTCAAAATAAAGTAAAGATTGATGGTTAAATTGATTAACCAAGAAAACCAATGATCCTAAATTAACCTTCGATTAATGTCAAACCAGTTTATTATCAAATCTAAAATTAAATAGAATAAAATCTAAATGTTAATTTCTTTAAATCATAATGTTTAAAATATTTTCCTAAACAAATATTAATATTGACAATAACATAACATTATTGTCTAGTAAGCGTGCATACACTGCAATAAGGCAGTGCTAGCGCACTCAATAATATAATTTTAAAAGAGTAAATAAAACCACTCAAACTAAACTAACTAAAATAAACATTCAGATAATTAATCACTCCAATTAAAATAATATAAAATAATATATGTAACACCCCCCTTGGGCATTACTATACGAACACATGCGGAAATAAATTAAAAATAATTTTGTTGGTTTCTTTTGGAAAATTATTTTATTTGTAGTTAAAAATCTGGGTGTAAAACAATTTCTCCTGAATACTTCGATACATAACACATCACAATAGTAAAATTAAAACATAGTATTCACAAAAGAATTTTAAACCATATAAAGGTTTTCAACACACCTAGACAAACTTTCTCAAAACATACCACCCAAAGAAAATCCTAAGCTGGTCGCTCTACAAGATACTTACTGATAAAACCTCATGATCATCCCCATGATCACACATCTCTTCCGCAATCTGGACTTAAGTCTCCAAGTGAGTTAAGGAATTCTTCTACAACATCTACATTCGTGTACCAAGGTACAATAGCAAAGACAGAAGAACATGTATATGCAAGGGTGAGTTCCAATATATGGATTTTAAAATGATAACCAGATGCACGACTCTCAAATACCATTTAACATGAATATTCAAAGATAAACAATATATTTATCAAAGGGTTTCATACCCCACAGTCATAGCCATTTTAAAAACCATGGCACTTCAATATTCATCAACTAACTTTGATACCTAATCTCCGGAGCTCCAGCCAACAAATAAATGAGCTGATCAGGCTCTCATTTCCGAATAAGGCATAATATAAACGTTGCCAGATAATGCAAGTTTTAAATTATTTGGCCTATCAAGGTTCCGAGTTCCAACTATTTAAGTAAATAACTTAGTAGGATACGAGCTCCAACCATCATCGTAAGTAGTTCACAAGAACATCCAACGATAGTTGTAATTAACTCGGCCTATAAAATATGAGTAATATCCGAGCTCCCGAAATAGTCGTAATTAGCCTGGCCTTTCCTAGACCCCCATTCATTTCACCCAAAGGTGAAATGTATCTCATAACATGGATACCTACCAAGGTACCATGCATAAAATCTTTAGGCACATTTGCCACAGAAAAATGTAAAATGCATGTAAAACATTTTGTTCACGTAATTTTCTTTGTGTTCATTCTTTCCTTGTCGAGGCTCAAAGGCTCACGACTAAATCAAGGTTTAAACATTTAAGTTAAACAACCATTCCAATTAAAAGGACTCCAAGTCCAAACCAATCAAACAGACTCCAAGTAAAAAAATGTTCAAATCATGAAATCTAGACCCATGCACCAGATTTAGATTTGTAGATTTTGGCGCACAAAAATCAATATAGATTTTTATAGGACATCTAGTCCATAACTTCACTTTTCGGACCCCGGGTCCATATCATAGAACTCTAGACCCGATGTCTCGGTTGCTAGGTTTGTTTAAACCATTTTCGTTCTGTGAAATACAAAACAAAATCAAAGTTTCCTCAACCTATCCAAGTTGATGGAAATAACTCGATGTTTACCGAAAATCCTTTTATGTTGGAAGTTCGTTTTGTAAACTTAACAAAATTCCTTCAAACTTATTTTTGTTCAAAAATCAATAATTTGAACTGTAAAACCTTATTTGAGACAAATTCTCAATAATACCCTCTTTAAAAACACTTTGGTAAATATTGACGGAATTGTCCGTCGTTTGCTGTTTTAAGACGCATTTAGGTAAAAATAGAACTTTTTGTCGTAAATTAATTTTTCCAACATTGTAATAAATTATTTTTGAAACTTTTTCACTTAAAATATTGTCTTCTAATATTTATATTTTACTCAGGTGAAAATTAGCAGGGCTAAAATATTTTCACGATTACGTCCTCACTATGGCTCATAAAACGCTCTTTCGTTGTTAAATGATTAAAATAATATTATTTTCAAAATTTTCAAATTTTCAACCAACTAAAATACTTAAGTAATATTATATTACTATTTTCCACATTTTCCACTAATTAAAAACTCATTTTCCGTAAAAAACTTTTTAATGCTCTTAACCTCATTATTAATTGAGTACTGACCACTGTCAGGCTTTTCAATCCACAAACCACATCAATAACAATCATGTCAACAATAAAGCAGATATCAATTAATGACATGCAACAACATACAATAACAATTAAATGCAGGTAAATAAATATTTAAAAGTAGATAATTGTAAAATAGATGATTTCACACTACAGAAAATAATTAACACACCAAATAAAATATACAGACCTCAAACAAATTACATACAGCTATCGGAAAAATCCTTCAGGTACTCCCCTTACCTGAAATCAGAATATCTTGGAGAAACAATTCGTCGGAAATCCAAACGACGTTGATAACACGCGTATTCGATAACTTAGCTTATCCTTCATTAAACATAACAATCAATCAACAAACAAACAAATAAATCAAGCCTAAAATCCTACATGTTGGTTTTGGTCAAGGGCTATGTTTGGGGTTTAAAATCCATAAAATTTCTAAACTCTTGGATTAGTGATTGATAATCACTTGAAACCCTAAATCAATGATCATGGCATAAAGATTGAATTTAAATCTTCCAATCCCTCATCAAATGAATTTAGGCCATGATCAATAAAATGACTTAGAGACCTTCATTTGGTTCAAACAATATAGATTCAATGCCTATTCAACTAATAAGATTGAATCATGACAAACTAGTTAGGAAAAATTGGAACAAAACCCTAGTTTTCTAGAGTATAGGTTCGGCCTCTTTAGGTTTTAAGGGTTAGAAAATTTTGTTTGATGCAAGCTTCTAGATATAGAATATAGAGTTAATAATAGGATTATAGAAATTGGTTTCATGTCAAATGGATTTTCCTATGATTTTCTATAAATTTTTGAATCTAGAAACCCTAAAATGCATCATATTGAAAAAGACTTCAAAATGAAAAATTCAATGAAGAACATGATGCTAAATAAGGATGATGAGAATGGTTTACCTCTTGGAATTAAGAAATTGTCTATAAATCTAACACTTCCTCCACAAAATGAGCTATGGAAACCTAACACTTTAATCGAGAAAAAAAGAGCAAACTGTTGGAGAAGATGAAGTGCTCCTTAAATAGGTGTGAAGTTGGGCCTCTTGGCATCCTTGGGGCCATGAGTTTCAAGGGCAAAAGGGTCAATATGCCAAAATTCCAAGGACAAAGGTGTAATCTTGCTTTAGGTTAATTTGTAATTAAAATCAACCATAAGGACATAATGGTCATTTCCCCTAAAAAGTAATCATTACACTTGATAGTCATCTTGTGACTCATCCATGGTGGCTCAGCATGATCTGACATCCTATTTATCAGTTAGCTGATCCCGCAAATCCCGTTTTCAGCTCCGTCGTTTACCTGATTTCGTATAACGCCCGCATAATATATATTATTTCACTTTTTAAGTGAAAAATTTTAAAATAGCCAAAGAATTTGGAAATTTTATAAAAACCTTAAGTGTTTCGTTCACGAGTCAAAATTATGTCATTTGAGCAGTAAAATCTTACTGTCAGCGAAAACGCAGACCGGGTTCCGTCTGAATTTTCGACCCAAAATCGAATCGTATCTCTCCACGGTAAAGTAGAGTATGAATATGACCTTGGTTTAACCAAAATCATTTTCTAGGTTTAAAAATAAAATTATAAACGTTTCTATTTATTTTACTGATATAAAAATAGTAAACAGTGGAAAATCGGGTGTTACAATATATATTTTCAAATATTGAGGAACGGTAAAAACTGGGGTGTTACAAGTGAAAAACAAATACGAAAACCAAAATTTTCTATAACTTAACCAAGTTACCGGACATTTCTTTTTGAATAAAAACATTTCTTTTGAAATTCTTTTGTTTAAAACTTTAAGTTTTGGAAAATCCATTTCTATTTTCAGAAAACCATTTTATTTTCAAATCTTCTTTTTCCTAAAATATTTGAAATTTCCAAATAAATTCCTTTTAAGTGCCAAACAAACTTTTGTTTTTCTTCAAAACATTTTCAAGGAAATTAATTGTCCTTTTTGTCTAAAATCTCTCAAATTTTTCCAATTGAATTTTAAAACTTGTTTTATTCTCTAAAATTTCCACCAAACCACTAAAATCATTTAACTTCCCCTTTTTATCAAAACCTTGTTAAAAAGAAACCTTTGTTTATAATTTTCTTTGTAAATATTTTCTTAAAACTTTTATCTTTATTATTTGAGCTCTAATCATTGGTTAGGTTCCATGCAATAATCAAAACATATATACAACCACTTCAACATATACAAGCATCATGCATATATTGACAAGTCATAAATTAATA
The DNA here is from genome assembly GCA_030762895.1 of Sophora flavescens. NCBI lineage: Eukaryota > Viridiplantae > Streptophyta > Magnoliopsida > Fabales > Fabaceae > Sophora > Sophora flavescens. Next base: position 49,471,935 of record CM061067.1, on the reverse strand, counting down.
CATATAAAGCATCAAGTACATCATCAATTCATCATGAACTCAAAAAAAAATCCAAACAAATCAGTCAAAGTAATAACCACATCAATCAAACACATCAAACAAGCACACAAGGCAGATAATCATCATAACATAATTATCCCTCAGACTTTCTCCCCTTACCATTAAGCGAAGTTTAAAAGGAGTGTAGTTATCTCGCAGTCTCAAGAGAACGAACTCGGACTCCGGTCACGATTGCGAATCTAAACAAAATCAAGTATTTACATAAGTTCACAAATTTATAAAATCACCCTAAATTCCTTATGCATGTCTCGTCCATGACTAGCAAAGTATGCTACAAATTTTGAATTTTTAAAAGCTTTTGGATTTATGATCTTCAAGCATCATAGAGATAAATAAAGGTTCAAAACTTAGAAATAAATTTTAATCTTATAACCTCATATAAAAACGATTTTCGGCCTACTCAAAATATAGGTTAGAAAATTTAATTTCTCAACCTTATGAACACATGCATGTATCTAAAATAAATATTAAAGCAACGGTTCTTCATAAAATAAATATAACTCAAAATCTCTTCAACTTTTCATCAAATTAGATGAAATCAAATGATGATCCAAGTACTTTTCTTTCAAAATTTAAAATTAAAGTCATTCTCAACTTGTGAACCACATGCATGTAATTAAATTAAAAATAATCAAAACTTACATCTTTTCAAAAATTAAAACTAGGCTTCCTTAACTCATATAATTAGAGTTTCGGCCATATCAACAAACATAGGAAAGAAAACACATTTTTGTTGGAGTTCATGAGTTTAAAAATACATGCATCCATAGATTTAAGTCATGCATGTGAGATTATCAACAAAATCTTCCATTTTCCTACCCATGGTGGTTTCGGCCACTTAAAAAAATTAGGGTTGGATAGATTTTTCACCATATGCAATTTATTAAAATAAAAGTGGAGATGAGTATGAGTTGATAAAAATTGGTTTCATGCTAAAAAGAGTTTTCTTGAAGATTTTAAGCTAAAGTCATGAACATGTAACTTGAAACAATAACATGCATGTGAAAATTTTGAGTAAAAACACCATTTTCTCCTTCTAGGGTTTTCGATCATCCATTAAAATAGGCCTTGGAAAACCTTTTTGTAACATGCAAGTGTTGAAATTGATAGTAAAGGTGAGGATGAGCTCAAATAAATTGGTTTTAGGAACGTGCGTCATGATAAAATCAACTTGCATCACAAGATCATTAACATGCATGTATGTAAAGTTTAGGTTTTTGAAGAGATTAAAGAATAAAGTAGAAGGATTATACCCTTGATGATGTTGATGATGATGAGAATGAGCAAGTTTGAACCTCCTTGTGACACCCTAATCTTAGGTCATCACATGGTTACCCGTTTGCGGAAATTAAACTTAATTTGCTGGTTGCTTTCGGAAAATCATATTTTCTCAACGTTTATCTTTTCAAAATATGGTGATAAAATTTTTTCTTTTCCTCCTTCTTTTAACCTCATAACCACAACAACGTATTCAAATCACACTTAACTACATAATGTATATAAGTCCTTCAACTATACTGCCTCATATTTTTCTCATATAAATCATAATCAACTTTATTCTTAAAACATAACATTACCTAAGCTGGTCGTAACTAACGGACACTACAACCGATAAAAACAGCACAGCATGCCTCGAACTAGACAGCCTTCATCTTCTTGTAAGGATCATACCCCTCGTACAACTCTGATATGGTTGTAAGGGTGAGACGCCAATATATGGATTTATCACCATAACTAAATGCACAACACAAAAGATTGCACATACACATATACATGTCTATAACAAAGTATTCATTCATATTATATCACATCGTTTATCAATGGGTTTCACACCCCAAACATCAACGTTGGAAAACTATGCATGAACACTTCAATACATCTTCTAAACATTCATACTTAATCTCATGAGATATCTCCAACCTCGTGATGAGTTGATCAGACTCAATTGCCACAGGCATACAGCCACAGGCACGCCCATCGCACACTGTCCAACATCGTGGCACAGTGATAACAATCTGAGATGGGGCCTCATTGTCCAAACCCTGGGCACAATGAGAACATCTTTGTATGATCTACCCTGACGCTGCAAGGTAATCCCTCTTTGGATTATGGCACGTCTGCCAAATGCATGCAAGAAAACATTTTATTCTCAACACTTTTCTTTGTGCTATATCTTTGTTTGTCAAAGCTCTCAAAAGCTTACGACTTAACATCTTTTATTAACAACACATGACCTCAAAGTCCGAGTGCTCAATCACGAAGCCCCTAGACCTTGCAATCAGTCTTAGGTTCGTGGTAATAGAAAACATCTTACAATGTGTTAACTTCTTTTAGTAGATACCTAGTCTACAACACAACGAACCTTAATACCCCGACGTCTCGGTTATTAAGTTCCATAACATCATTTCACATCATTTTTACATCTTTTTACACCTTCTTACATCTTTTTACATCTTACATCGTTCTACATCTTTTTATATCGTCTTACATCGTTTTAAATCTTTTACATCGTTTTACATCTTTTACATCTTTTCTGTCTGTGAAAAACAAATCAAAAATAGGATAACGTCATAAGAACACTAGTACCCCGACATCTCGGTTACTACGTTCTATATCATCCTTTACGTCATTAAGTAAAACTCATTAACCGAAAATTCTTTCTACTTGAAATTCGTTAATAAAACGTCAATTCATAGAAAATCCACTTTTCCTTTGGAAACACATTTTTTCCAAAATAACGTCAAATCATCAACAACTTCTTTTTATTGAAACTTCAACTCTAATAATCAATTCAAATTTAATCTCTTTTCAACATAAGTACTGCTGTTTTTAAACTCTCACCGTAAATAATTTCGAAACTTGCCGTCGTTTAGCATTTTCAAAGAAAAACGTCTTTAAGGCAAACTTTGACATTTCTTCTAAAATAATTTTCTTATATAATAAATAAGGTCTTTTCGAATATTAATATCACAAAATCACTTTTTATAATATTTCGGAATTTCTTGTGTAAAAATTAGCAGTACTAAAAAAATTTCACGGTTACGCTCTCACCGTGACTCATAAACTTCTTTTACACTAATAAATCATTAAAATAATAATATTTCTCAAAAATCATTATTTTTCCAAAGTCATATTTTCCTCTACTATTGTATTCCAACATTCCCCATAAAACATTGAATATAACTTTCACAGCTTATTAAATCTTTTATCTCATTAATCGGTTGTGCACTGACCACCGTCAGGCCTCTCAAACAACATTCAACATTCAACAACATCATCATAATTATATCCCCAGCCAGATCATGCATCATAACAACAAAATATACTACTGTAGATAATTAAAAGCAGATCAATCATCAATACACATATAAACAACACATCGTAAACAACATAAACAATTAATCACAAACCACATATAAATCATATAAGCCACACTAAAAGCAAATAGTTATAGAGAAAATCCCTAAGGTAAGCTCCCCTTACCTCTTGAAGACTCAACTAACGTTTTCAAACAACCTCCCAATTTAATCCGGTTTCCTCCGTCAGCTTTAGGTCAAACCAACCCGATTGATTCCTTCAAACGAATTGCAACCAAAATAAATCAAATCAAACCACAACATACTTAACTCATGAGGGTTAGGTTTCGGCCAAGGGCTGACTTTTAGGGTTCAAAATCCTTAAAATTGCTAATCATGATTAAGTCATGGATTAATGATCCTTGATTAACCTAAATCATAGATTAGTGACTAAATAACTAAGTTTAAAACTCAAAACTTCCTAACTCTTTTATACATAGATTCGGCCTTAATAGGTTCATAGAGCTAGGATTCTTAGTTTAACAAATCAACTTGGATTCATAAAGCATACATACTAAGAGATTGATTTCTAAGATCATTTATGAAAACCATGAACAAAACTCAACAAAACTCACCCACTTAGGGTTCGGCCAACATAAAGATTTTTGAGAAAAATATTCATTTTAAGAGACTAACATGGATTAGAGTGTGTGGTCATACATGCCACATAGAATACATGATCATACATGAAAACACATGAACAAAACTCTACGAACCCTAAGGTGATAGATTCGGCCAAGGCTAGGTTTTCAAGAAATAAATTTTTGATTACACCATGCTCTTGGATTTAGATAATATGCATGATATCAAGAAGATAGAAAGTAGTTTCATCATCATTAGATTTTTCTAGAATTTCTTATGACTTTTCAAAGTTCTAGGGTTAGAAACTTTAAAGTGATGAACAACTATGATATAAGCCTTGAATCAAGAAACTTGCTAAAGAACATAGGCATGATTAAGAATAAAGATTAGGATTTACCTCTTGAAGATCAATGACAAAGGAAATCCAATAACTTGCTTTACAAACTTAGAACTAAGAGACTTATGAACTTTAGGGTTTTTTGGAAGCAAATGGCAAAAGAAACTAAATGAAAAGTGAGAGTATGCTATTTATAGTGATAGTTGCGCCATCTTAAGAATACTCTAGATGATGATGAGTTGTCTTGTTAAAGGATCCAAATGCAATTAAGTTCTAAGGACCAAGTTGCAAAGATTCCAATAGTTGAAGGACTAGTTTGCAAATTGTCAATAAAGTGTCATGATGATGATTTTGCCACATTAAATGCTAGCTTATCTTGACTTTGTTGGCTGAATTTATGAGTCAAAGATAGGTTAGGATAATTCATGCATTTAAGAAGAATCAAGAACATTGTGGAAAAATCAAGGATAATGTAGGGTAATGTAGAAACTTGTGGAAAACTCTAGAAACATTATGATTCATTCAACAACAATGAGGCAGCCATAAATCCTCATGGGCTTACGCATGGGCTGGGTTAGTTTGGGCTTGGGTTCATTCTTGTGGGGCCCACTTGAAAATTTAAGCATTAGACTTAAGATAGGAAACTTATATAGTTTCAATTAGGCTTTATGGAATTAATCCATGAACAAGAAATTTTGGGCTTCATAGCCACGTCCATTAAGAGATTGGGAACAAGGATTATAGCCCAATTCACTTGAAAAAAACTTAGAAACTAACTCAGGGACAAAAGGGTAATTAACAGAAACTTCAGGGACTAAAGCGTAAAATCCATAAATTTTCACTATAACCCTGAAAAACCTTCTAGACTTAGAAATATGATTCATCCCCATGAATCATCTCAAAATCCTAAGATAAACTCTTTATCTGCTCTTGGAAACTCCAAATCCACTCCGTCGTCTACCCGACTACGTATTCCGCCCGTAAAACGTAAATTATTATATTTTTTCTGAAAAAATTCTAAAAATACACTCTTGTAGGAAATAAAATAAAAATCTTAAGTCTTTCGTTCCCGAATTAAAATTAGGTTTTTTGAGCAGTAAACTTTTACTGTCAGTGAAAACACAGAAAATGGCAGACCGGTTTCCGTCTGAATTTTCAACCAAAAACTTCCCCGTAACTTATGAAATAACATGGAAATGACCTTGATTTGTCCAAAATCATTTTCTAAGTCTTGGATAAAAATATATATTTATATATTTCTTACCGATATTACGAAGCAACGAAAATCGGGGTGTTCACTCCTCAAGAGTAAGATGATGAAGAATTTTGGAAAGCTTCTAAGTATGGTTATGGTGGAAGTAGGAAGTGAATGAGTGAGTTCTTTTGAAGAAGAAGAAGAAGACAAAGTGAAACAAGGGTGTGAGAGAGGAGTATTTATAGAGGAGAATGTGTGTGTGTGTGGGGGGGGGGGGGCCTTGTTGTCCCAAGTAGAAATAGAGAGGGATTTTTATTTTTTTTGTAAATTAAAAACTTGGTTTTTCTATTTAAATAATGCATTTCTTGCAATATTGTATAAAATGATGAAATGGTTTAATTGCTAACAATATTCATATCTACTCCATCAAGTCATTCTTTCATTCAATCTTTTCAATCTGCACCAAATTAGATTTTGGAAATCTTGGCTCATGTCGGTTCCATTTGTTTCCTGTCAGTAAAAATCGATTGTATTTTATTTCGTTAATTTTCCACCCGAAAATTTTTTATATTGAAAGAAATTTTTTAAAATCATAGAAATGATTATAACTGGGTTAGAAGAAATTAAAAATTTTATTTTACTAATCGAAGTTCATTTTCCGGGTCAGTACAGCTTAACTGACAATGAAAACTCAAACTGGGACCGTCTGAAATTTCTATCAGAAATTTAATAGTAGTTTTCTACTATAAAATACATTATGAAAATAATTTATATTTATTAAAATAATTTACTCAAAATTAGAATATTAAATATTCACAGACGTTCATAAGTACAGATTATAGAGTAACCGAAAAATCGGGGCGTTACAAAAACAGGGCTCAAAAAGTATTACTACATCCATTGATTCTAGGTATTACCACATAAATCCATTACTTTTAGAATACATGCAACAGCTTATTTTTAAGGTAATGGTCTAAAGTGGGTATATGCTGTAATCTAGATGTGGCGGGTTTAGGTACTGAGTTTGCTGTAATGGGTAAGGCTTATTTAATGCCTTAGTTTCAGGTGTTGGTTAATTTTTTAAAAGTTCTGCAGGTTTAAGGGCTATACTTGGGACTGGAGTTTTAATATGGTTGGGGGGTAGTTTGGTTCCCTTTGAAGGACAAAGATTTCGATTGTAACTTTTTAAATACCACTGGTACTTTACATATAAATATATACTTATACCGTGTTTAACAAAAACAACGTCTACTTAAACAACTACTTGACATTAGTAAAACAACTATTGGATGAACTGAAGTACTGATTTTATTAATGATGGATTAACTCTGTTTTAGAAAGTACCGATAACTTATAGAAAACACAACAAAGATAGTGTACTTGATTATAGATGCTATTCATAAGAGAACATTAATCTGAAATGGGATTAAACTTAGTAATGAATTTTTTTTTTTACATAGTAATGGAAGTACTAAATGCACAGAAGTAAAAATATTATATTATATATGGTGTATTTTTTGTATTGTAATTGTAATTTTAAATTGAATAATACAACTGTGATATTAACTTCCAACCATCATAACCAACATTTAAGATTGAAGGTTTGATAGTGAACTTACAGATTTCAAAGAATGGCAAATTGTAGCAGCTCTAGCTCAAATGAACCTAGGAGCAGATTTAATGGAGCAATATATCCAGATATGGTAATTAGTTTTCATTATTGTCTCATGTCTTTTATTTAAACATTTCAACTATAGTCTAATATTTTTAATTTGTCAGGATGAAATGATAATCCCTACTGAATTTATGAAGTACTGGCAAGGACAGATTAAGACTGACAGTTGTTTTGTAACAGATCCTGGAAATAATACAATTAGTCTTGCAATTGAGTTGGATGATGATAAGTATGGAATGTTGACCCATGGGATGAGAAAGATATCTGAATTTTATGGTCTCGACAACAAACATCACACATATTTCAAATATGTAGGAAACAATGATTTTTTTATCAGGATTTGCAATCTGGATGGCGAGGAAATTGATTGCCCCCTAACAGGATTTGCATTGAAATAAATGACCCTTTTTTGTATGAACTGCTCCCAAATCAAAGAGGTATGCAGAACATTGATGAACCAATTGAAATATCATAAGATGAAGATGATATCCCATCTGCTGACTCGAAAAAAAATTCATGGTCTGTGGAAGTCAAGGATCCAACATGCTTAAAGAAGAATGCATTGGTAAATCTTATAATTCTATTCTATAATCAATACATCTTCATTGGTGATCTGATAATCATTATATAAATGTTATTTGTTCCACTTGTGACTCTATAGGGAATTCCTGCAAATATTGTCTCTCAATTCTTCATGAATGACCAGCAAACAATTTCAATCGAGGATGAATCCAAAAGATGCCACAACTGCAAGCTATTGGGATACCTGAACCGTCGGGACACTGAATGCAGTATTGGTGGACATGGCTGGTATAAATTCTGCAAGGAAAGTGGAATAAAGAAAGGAGATAGAATGTAATTTACAATAGCTGGGGATTCAAGAAAGATAACAGTGAAGATAATTCAGGCTTAACTAATCTAGCAAAAAAGAAAAGCCTAGAGTAGTGTATTAGTTGGAATGTATGTTAACTAATTCCAGTCTTCTATTAGGACCGGTAATATGATGATTCTACTTATGTGTTGCTTATATTCCTTGATATATTTTATGTTGGATGTGTATAATTCTAAATGATGACAATATTAGAACAAAGTTTGATTTCCTAATTCCTAAATGTTTATTATGATTTGTTACTGCCTTATATGAACGTGAGATTATTCACAAGTTAAGATTAAAAAAATATTATTGGTAAAGTTTAATTGAATTATAAAAATTGCAATCATACTATTTATTAAAGTTTTATAGCTCAGTAAAGGTAAATTATTTTGATAGTGCATTTCGTAAATACCAAATAAGCAAGCTTGCTTTACGAAAAAAAAAGAACCATTTGAAGGTTAATGGATAAATTCAATATTATACGTTCATTGGAGATTAATAGTGAATATGTGTTTTTAAACTAAAGAATCTTCATCAAGAGTTAGATATTCATGGCACACACAAATTTAAAATACATATCTACAATATTGTATTGGTACAATAATCTCAAATATCATCTAATAAACCAAAAACTTTACAAACATAATGGAGCACATTTTAAATCAAACCTGCTCAAAAACTTCTTTATAGATAACATTCTTAACCAATCTGCATGCCTCACCATGATCATTACAACTTAAAATCTTCAGACCACTCTTACATTTAACCCTAGAAATGGAAACATATAATTGTCCATGTGAAAAAACAGGAGCAGGTAAATATAGTCCAACATGAGATAATGTTTGTCCTTGACTTTTATTTATAGTCATCGCAAAGCTAAGTACCAATGGAAATTGGCGTCTTTGAAACTTAAATGGCATTGTGTGATATGATGGTTCTAGATTAAATCTAGGAATATAAACTTTAACATCAAAATGATTTCCAGTAGCAACTTTAGCACCATTGATGTAACGCCCCGATTTTTGTGTCTTTCTGTGGCAGTAAATACATGTGTATATGTATTAATTTTTGATAAAATCAAGAGAGTTATTTTAAATAAACTACAATATTTTTCTTATGTTTTTTTATAGTATGAAGTCACGGTTAAATTTTCGATAGAAAATTCAGACGAAAGCCGATCTGCGTTTTCACTGCCAGTACAAGTTTACTGAGCAGAAAACCTAATTCTGAACCGTGAATGAAACGGTTAGTGTTTTTGTGATGTTTTGTATGATATTGGAAATTTTCGAAAATTTGAGTTCGGAAATAAAATATAATATTTATTCCTGACGAAATACGATCGGAAACATGAACCAGATACATAATGGAGCAGAAAAGGGAGCCCAAAAGAAGTGAAGTGACTTGATGGGATATGATGGACATGGGTTATGACACACTCCAAAAGTGTAATCATCACACTTTTCAAATTAATCATATTATATTCTAAAAACCTATTTTTCTTTCCGCTTCAACCAAACAAGGCATAAGACCAAACTTGCTCTCGAAGCTCTTCCCTCTCTCCTCTTGGACGTCCCACTCCCCTCTCCCTCTATAAGTACCCATTTCATTTTCTCTTAATCACTTTCCTACTTCTTCACTTTCTCATTTTTAAGTTTCTAACACTTGAAGTTTCCATTTTTACTTAGTTTCAAGCTTCAAGTTCTTCATACTTTTTCTTTCTAGTTTCAAGTGTAACACTCTCATACTCTTCTATTTCAAGTTTTACACTTATTTCATGAGTTTACTTTATGTCTTCTTAAAATGTTTTGAAAGCTCTTTTAACTTCTAAAATCTCTAGAAAATGGTAGAAAACTCTGTTTGAGTTGAAACCAATTTCTATGAACTTCTATTAATCTCTTCTTTCATATTCTAAGAGCTTGTATCAAACAAAAATCTCTAACCTATTTTTCCAAGGATGACCGAAACTATGTATTAGTGGCCTAGGAAGTTTTGTTTCAACTTTTTGAAAGATGGTCATGTATTTGAGCTTCTAGATACCTCTTGATCTTAAATCTAAAGTCAAGGAAAGTTTGAAAATTCCTAGCTTGTTGATCCCATGATGGCCGAACCTAGTAGGTTGTGGACCTAGGATGTTTTGTTTTCATTTTCCAGTATGATCATGGCCTTGAGCTCCTTAATACATTTAAATGCTAAGTCTAAAGAGATTGGAAGGTTTAAAGATTTCTAGCCTATTTATCCTATGATGGTTGTGAACCTAGGATGTTTTGTTTTCATTTTCCAATGTGATCATGGACTTGAGCTCCTTAATACATTTGAATGCTAAGTCTAAAGAGATTGGAAAGTTTAAAGATTTCTAGCCTGTTTATCCTATGATGGTTGTGAACCTAGGATGTTTTTTTTTCATTTTCCAATGTGACCATGGACTTGAGCTCCTTAATACATTTGGATGCTAAGTCTAAGAGATTAAAAGTTTAAATATTTCTAGCCTATTTATCCTATGATGGTTGTGAACCTAGGATGTTTTGTTTTCATTTTCTAATATGATCATGGACTTGAGCTCTTTAATACATTAGGAGTGGGGATGCTAGGTTAAAATGAGGGAGGAGATAAGGAAGAAAAAGGACCAATGGGTAGAGGAGGTGTAAGGGCGATTAGAGAGTGGGAGGAGGAAGAGAGGTCTTGTTTGATATGTAAAATGGGGTTTTTTAGGGTTAGGAGAAGTAACTCAATCTCCTTGCTTCTCTTTTTGCTGATGGTTCTTTTCTCCTTCTTTTTTTCCTCCTTTCTTCATTATTTTCTTTTTATTCTTTCTTTATTTTTTAGTCTCCAGTCTGAAAATAAAATTGCAGTGGACGGAACCTCCCCGTCCAACAGAAAATTGAGTATATATGCAACATAAAATTAGATAATTGTAGTGGATGGAACCGCCTCGTCCAACAGAAAATTAAATAAGTAATGGACGAAACCTCCTCGTCCAACAGAAAATTATATATGCAATGGACGGGACCTCCTCGTCCAACAGAAAATTAGATATGCAATGGACGGGACCTCCCCTTCCAACAGAAAATTAGATATGCAATGGAAGGAACTTCCTCATCCAATAGAAAATTAGATATGCACTAGACGGAACTTCCCCATCCAACAGAAAATTACAAATGCAATGGACGGAACTTCCACGTCCAACAAAAAATTAAAAAATGCACTGGACAGAACTTCCCCGTCCAACAGAAAATTAAATATGCAATGGACGGAAACTCCCCGTCCAACAAAAAATTAAATATGCAATGGACGGAGCTTCCCCATCCAACAAAAAATTAAATATGCAATGGACGAAACCTCCTCGTCCAACAGAAAATTAAATAATTGTAGTGGACGGAACCTCCTCATCCAACAGAAAATTAGATCATTGCAGTGGACGGAACCTCCTCGTCCAACATTAATTTCTTTTTCTTCTTTCTTTCTTCACTATTATTTTTTAGTCTCCTTGAAATATAATAACATAAAATTAGAATAAAATAAAATGAAGACAGACAAAAATGGGTGTTCACAGTTGCCCCTCTTTACTTGTTGCATACTAGAAGACATGATTAGTTATGACTTTTCATGTATTGTAGTAATGAACAAGTAAAGAAAACGAACACATTTTGTTCGACAAAACGTGAGGAGCTCAAAAGAAAACCTCACGGTTTGAAAACAAAATTGCAGTGGAGGGAACCTCTTCGTCTAACAGGAAAGTAAATATGCAACGAGCCTCAGAGATCGAAAATAAACTTGCAGTGAGCCTCAAAGCTCGAAAATAAAATTTCAGTGAGCCTCAGAGTTCGAAAATAAAATTGCAGTGGACGGAACCTCCTTGTCCAACAGGAAAGTAAATATGCAGCGAGTCTCAGATCTCCAAAATAAACTTGTAGTGAGCCTCAGAGCTCCAAAATAAAATTTCAGTGAGCCTCAGAGCTCGAAAATAAAATTGCAGTGGACGGAACCTCCTCGTCCAACAGGAAAGTAAATATGCAGCGAGTCTCAGAGCTTGAAAATAAACTTGCAGTGAGCCTCAGAGCTCAAAATAAAATTGCAGTAAGCCTCGGAGCTCGAAAATAAAATTGTAGTGAGCCTCGGAGCTCGACGAAATTCAATCAGTAATCTGAAACTAATCAGAATCCCTTCCTTTTGAAGACAGTGGAACCAAATGCTCCATGGAAAAACTTCCACCAACCAAACCCTTGTTCACCGACCACTCTGAGCCGAGGCATCATTCATTCTTTTAACAACATGGGTCAACCAAGAATCTGAATCGTATGAGGTGGATGTTATGTTTGTTCTCCCAAGCCTATTTGCATCATTCTTTTGTTGTCCAGTGCATGCTATCTCTTCCATTGAATTTGAAATATTGAGTCCTTTTGGTTCAAACCATTCATTGGTGCCACCATTAGAATTATCAAATCATACCATTAAACTTATATTTACTTTTATTGAGACACGACCATAGTGATTAAACATGAGAGTGAACACGATAGGGGAGTATGAAGGAAAAGCCTCTTGCCTTAATACGAGAATTTAGTTTGTTAAGAGAAAATAACAATATGAGAACAAAACTATAGAAAGGATCATGAAGATTAAAAGCAAAGATAAATAAAATTACGAGACTCACATAAAATTTGCCCCAGTGTTGGTCCTTTGATTTTCATTTAATTGATTCCCCACAGCCTTTTGATGACACAGATCTTGGCTTCCATTTCTGATTCTTCAAACACACCTTCTTCAATCATTCCTTAACAATTTTCCCCCAGTATACTCAGTAGGATAAAATTGCCCCGGTGTGGTGAGTGCTTGCAGAAGTGTTGGACCATATCCTCCCCCTAGGCCGCCTTTACAGGTTTTCAGCCTAAGGATTCTTTACCCTAACTTTTGCCTAGGTTGCCCTTTCGGGTTTTCAACCTAGCGGGCCTTTTCTTTTTGTTTTCATTGTTCTTTGCCCTAACTTTTGCCTAGGTTGCCCTTTCGGGTTTTCAACCTAGCGGGCCTTTTCTTTTCTTTTGTTTTCATTGTTCTTTGCCCTAACTTTTGCCTAGGTTGCCCTTTCGGGTTTTTAACCTAGCGGGCCTTTTATTTTCTTTTCTTTTTCATTGGTCTTTGCCCTAACTTTTGCCTAGGTTGCCCTTTCGGGTTTTCAACCTAGCAGGCTCCTTTTTTTTTTTTCAAGCATAGAACTTTTTCACAGCATCAGAGTTTAATGGCCTTCATAACTCTTCCCCATCCATGTTTTGCAGAATCAAAGCTCCTCCTGAGAATGCTTGTTTGACAATATAAGGACCTTCATAATTCGGCGCCCATTTTCCTCGGGCATCCTCCTGATTAGGGAGGATTTTCTTTAAAACTAGGTCTCCCGCGCAACATTCTCTAGAGTGAACCTTCTTGTTGAAAGCTCTTGCCATTCTTCTTTGAAACAATTGCCCGTGACAGATAGCTGCCAGTCTTTTCTCTTCTATCATGTTCAACTGCTCATATCGAGTTTTCACCCACTCAGATTCTTCTAAATCTTCTTCCATCAAAACTCTTAGCGAAGGGAGCTCTACTTCGATAGGTGAGACAGCCTCTATCCCGTATACCAAAGAGAAAGGGGTTGCCCCAGTGCTTGATCGTATATTAGTGCGATAAGCACGTAGAGCATATGGCAGCATTTCGTGCCAGTCTTTATAATTTACAACCATCTTGGCAACAATCTTCTTGATATTTTTGTTTGCTGCTTCAACTGCACCATTCATTTGAGGTCTATAAGGAGCTGAATCGTGGTGTTTGACTTTGAAACCATCACAAAACTTTTGAATCTCGGCACCATTAAGATTAGTAGCATTATCTGTGATTATCCTCCTTAATTTTTGCTTCTTTGGAACCACATCTGGGTATAAGGGAATTTTATGTGATGCTATCTCAGGATCTAAACCTAGCATATCTCTGTAGGACCATGAAAAAATGTCCAGATACTCTTTGAATAGTGCAACCATTTTTTCATGCTCTGGGTTATCCATTATTTTCAACTCCTTTTTGTCTTCCTCGGTTCCCATATTGATCACTTCTGCAACCTCATCATTCGAGCTAATCCCTTCTTCTGACTGTTTCACCATCTTTATGAATTCTTCAATGTCTTCTTCTTCCTCACCGGATTCAAGGTTGTATTCATCAACGGCTGCGAGGGAATCAATAAATGAGTTTTCAAAGTTCCTCTCCCGAGGTAAATCTTTAGTGGAAGAAGTATTCCTGGAAGAAAAGTCGGGAATAGGAGAAGTATAGGCAAGAGTCTTACTCATGAAAGAAAAGCTTAAACAAAGTAAAGAAATGAAAGAGAGAAAAGAAACAATGGAACCAAAAGGAAAACACTAGACAAAGTGCTACATTCTCATTCAGGTCTCAAACAAAGTAAACATCAGTTCAAAATTAGCACAATAAGATAATTACTTCATGGAAATAACATCAACAAATGGTTCAGACCGCCAATTATTGAGAACTTCATTGCTAGCAGGGAGATAGATGACATGGTTCTCGTCCAGCTCCTCTTCAAGGGTGCTGATAGTGAAGTGAGGGGAAAATAACTTTTTAGGACTGATAACTTCAGCAGCTACTGGGAAAGTCTCTGTCAAAAAGGGGAAGATACTTTCTCTCATTATCTTCTCCTTTCTTGTTTTCGAGAGTCGTGAATTTCATCTTTTCTGCCAAGTAGGGTTGATACCCCAATCCATGCCTTCCTTCTCTCATAGCTGCTTCAATTGGTTGAGAGATCCCTTGAAGCTTAGGTCCTAGGCCTTTTCCTCTTCGATACACATTCTTTTCCATGATGCAGATTGCCACTTCATTCACATTCTTCATTGGCGGCTCCCTTTTCTTGTTCTTTGGCTTCAATACCTCAAAACTACATAGTGAAGCATCTTCCATTTACTTTGTACTTTCTACATAAGGTATTGCGGCTGGCTTTGTCAGCATAATTTCCTCTTCACCACGGACAGTAATTACGGACCCATCTTGAATATACTTCAAACATTGATGCAAAGTCGATGGAACAACTCCTGCTTCATGAATCCAAGGCCTTCCCAGAAGCATAGTATAACCTGGTTGGATCTCCATGACTTGAAAGAGGACAGAAAAACAACTAGGCCCTATTTCAAGGGACATAGTTATCTCCCCTAAGATTCCTCTTGTTGTCCCATCAAAGGCTCGTACAATCATTTCTTGTGGTGTCAAATCCTCCATGCTTATGTTTAGTTGCTCGAGAGTGTGCATTGGAAACACATTCAACGTCCAACCACCATCTACAAGAACCTTTGCAATCATAAACCCTTTACACTTTAGGGTAATGTGCAAGGTTTTGGTGCTACTGCGGGATTTCGAAGCCACTTCATCTTCCGAGAAAGTGATCATGTTGACACGCCTTATTGGGTCCACCAGATTTACCACATTCTTCGGAGTGACGTCAGGCTTGACATACGCTTCATTCAACACCTTCAATAATGCCTTACGATGCGACTCTGATGTCAAGACAAGCGATAAAAGAGATATCCTTGACGGAGTTTTCTTTAACTTTTCTACCACATCATATTCACTTTGCTTCATGATCTTCAGAAACTCTTCTTCTTTTCCTTTTCCTTCATCCATGGTTTCCTTTTCTTTGGATTCCTTCATCATTTCTTCTTCAGCAGGGCTGTAGCATCGCCCGCTCCTTGTAATGCCTCCAATTCTCACAATATTAGTAACTTGGGCCTTCGAGGGCTCTCCCACAGCTCCATCTAGTTCAACCTTCGGTTCATAATTCCATGGTACAACATGTGTATCATCATAAACAAAAAGAGTTGGCTTCTTCACCCTTACAATGACTCTTTCTGAGGCTGAAGCTTTGTTCATGGGTGGTACTCGGAGTACAACTTTTTCAACTACATTGATTTCCTCGGCAGCACCCCGTCTAGCTTGAATCACCCCCAAGGTGAGTAATCCCTGAACCCGGACTTTGAAATCCCAACAAGTTTCGATGACGTGCCCCACTTGCCCATGATGATAGTCACACCTTAGATCTTCGGCATACCTCCTTTCTTTTCTTGGAATTCTTACTGGTGCAACAATGTTGTATCCCGCCTTCTTTAGTTCTTCGAAGATCTTTTCCATTGGCACTCACAATTCCAGTACCTTCTTGATTGGGGACCCTCTTACCTCCAAATTGTTCACCCGATTTCCATCATTATGATTTGGGATTGGATATTTAACAATATTAGGCCCGACCTCTTCTTCAAATCCTAGCTTCCCACAAGCAATCAACTTTCTCACTACCGTCTTAAAAGCTTCGCAATCCTCAATGGAATGTCCTGTGACATCCATGTGATACTTGCAAGTCTGATTTGGATTGTACCAAGCAAGAAATAGTGGTTCTAGGGAACGTATAGGGTTCCCCATAATTAAGTGGCAGTCAAACAATTGTTGGAATAAATCTGCATTAGAGTTTGACAATCTCGGGAAAGGTGGCAGATTCGAATTTTGGAAATGTCCTTGGTTTTGGAAATTTGGGCGAGGCGAAGGATAGTTTGGGCGGTTTTGCGGGGATGCAGGTGGGTAACGGGCGTATGACGGGCGAGCAAGGTTATATGGTTGAGGGATAGGGATATTGTTGATTTGGTTTTGTGGGTAAGTGTTGGTTTGTGAGGATGATTGTAATGGGTAAAGTGGGGTTTGTGTCTAGTATGGAATAAGTGGATTAGGGTTATATGGTGCTTGGTACCGAGGATTAAAGTTCTGTTGGTGTTGTACATAATTCGCCTCAACTTCTTTCTTCTTTGGTTGGAATTCTTTCCGGGATGCACTTCCTTCAACATCATTCATGGGAAGCTTTCCAGCTATTGCTAAAAATTCAATCCTTTCACCGGCGGCGATCAAGTCGGAGAAATATTTATAGGCTGCCCCAGCCATGGCCCCTATAAAAGGTGCTCCCAGGGTTCCTAAAAAGTATGAGCACATTTTAGATAAAGTCAATGGGGGTTGAACTTATGTAGCCAAACTCCTCCACCTTTGGGCATATTGCTTGAAGGGCTCCTCATTTCTTTTCTGCATTGTAGTCAACTGTTCACGACTCGGAGCTGCATCCAGGTTAAAATTATACCGATCCATGAATAAGTCAGTCAATTCTGTCCATCGCGAGATCTTGGAATGATCCAATTGGAGATACCATTCTAAGGCGAGGCCAGACAAACTTTCGTGGAAAAAGCTAATAAGGAATTTGTCATCCTTGGACGAAATTGCCATCTTGGTGGCATAACTGATGAGGTGAAATCGTGGATTCCAACTTCCATCATATTTGGAAAAATCAGGAATCTTGAAGTCCTTAGGGATCACGACATCTGTGGTGGGACAGAGCTCTTCTATTTGAAGAGGGCCGTAGGTACTCGGACCTTTTATTGCTTTTATATGTTCTTCCATTTTCTCCATCCATTCAACTTTCATCTTATCCTTACTAGCCTGAACTCCCGCTGACTGACTGTGAGTAGATACATTAGGTTGCTCCCATGTCGGTGCGGTATAGCCTGAAACTTCATGACAGGCATTTTCAAAAGGGGGATATCCATTTCCAATGGGAAGTGTTATTAGTGTCGTGTGATGTGTCTGGTCGGGGCCAGATATTCCCTGAATGAGACCCGTGCTAATATTTGAAAACATCGGTGCTGTTACCACTGAAGAAATCCGTTGCCTACCAGGTTTATTTGTATCTCTGTTCGCACTAAGCATGCTGAGAAATTCCCTCATATCCTACTGTATGACTTCTAATCTTGCTTGGGTTTCAGTCATTTCATTTATCCTTCCCCTCACTTCATCTATTTAAGAGCTTAAGTTTCTTCCTCCCTCATGCATTTTGGCAGTCATCCTGGTCCGAGATCTAGTATATTGTGAACTCGGGTTTGATTGGTGTCACTTTTCCTAGGTCGCGCAATGGTTCCCTGATTCTCAAAAGTATGTGACTCTGTAAAGCATCCAAGAATATCATTAGTACATGTGCAAGTTAACACCCTTTGTTTGATTGCGAGAGTGCTCTTAGAAAGACTGTCGTATACACCTATAGTAAGAATACTCATCCTGCAATCAAATCTAGTGGTATGGTTCCCTCTAACTTGAATGCAGTTGGTGTCAAGTCCAAGGGAGAATCCACTCCTCGATAGACCACACCCGTACTAGCAACGTTCTTATTTTTACGCAGAAAACACATCATTTTTAGGGTAAAAATATAGTTGATGACGTATCTAAGGGAGAATGCATTCCTCGATAGATATCATCTAAAAAACGCTCGACAGACATTGATGAAAACTTCCATTCTATTATAAATATTTTGATACAAATCACGAGTCTTTGATCAAAATAAAAGAAACACATTGATAGTTTCCATCTCTCTCTGAGGTCCACAAAGCATTATGTTAAGAGTCTTGTCTTCTTTTTCTGAACCCTTTGGCTAGTTTCCCAAAATGATTGAAAAACTCGGTCACCTTTGGCGGTATCTGAAGGAAATGGTTCATATGAATGTAGATGGATGCTTCTTCAAATCGCTCCACCAGCTGGGAAGGGTGATATTGGAGCTCATCCATCATGTCCTCGTATTTTCTTTTCCATTGCTAGTACTCTTTTCGGAACCAAACTTTTCCATTTTCTTGCTATAAGATGAATACCAAAGTCTTCCAACAAAAGAGGCACAAGCGGAAAAACAAAAATGAGTATAGTGAAACAAATATATCTTGTATGATTCATGTTGTATGAGACCCAGTGGGGTTGAAAACCCTGACGGGTATGCTGCCAATTCATCACCTTCATTATGACATATCGCCTATTAGATGTGCAATAATATTCGAATATGTCATTTAGGTTTGAGGTGGCAATGTGATTGTGAATATTCACAATGAACATGCATGACAATTTATGTTTATGATCATAGAGAGAGAAAAGAAAAGTACACCCCCTTTTGTCCTGAGCCAGGTAAAACCTAAGGATGGACACACCCTAAGTTAGGACTCTAAACAGGTCGGCCACTAGGTTTGCTCTATTAGTGAAAATTGGGATGGGTCTAGACCTCTAAAAGTCATGGTCCCCAGATTGCCCTTATATGGATCTGATTCATGAATCTAGCCACAAGTAGGGATAAACCCTCTCAATATGACTATTCTATGATCTCATGCACAATCTGAGTGGTGAACCGACAAGTATCAGGGAGGCACAAGACCTCTTCAATGACAATGTCGGAGCACGACCTAATCCTTGGGTTTTGAGCAAGCTCGGGCATAGAGCCAAGAGTGTGTGTAATACGTGATAGTGATGTGTGTGAAGGGGGCATACAAACCTGTAACACTTAAAAATAAAAAGAATAGAAAAGGCAAGAAAAACCTGCAAAATAAAAACATAGGTATGTATAAAAATGGTTATAAGTCCTCTACTCTATTGTTAAAATATAGGAAAAAAGAAAAGAAAAGAGGAGGAAACAAAAACATTGTTAGTGAAACATATAAAAATAAAATGAGTTAAAATGTATATACAACTAACTTTTCTCATTTTTATTTAAATAAAAGGAAAACCCAAACAAAAAGGACAATCCAAACAAACATTACTAAAAATAAGAAACATTTTTTTTTGTTTTTGTTATTTAATTATTGTAAGAAAAAAACAGCAAGGTATAGCAATAAAAGGTAAAACAAATAAGGTACAAGTTATTAAAAATTTGCAAAACCAAATTTTACGGGCTTGACCCTCTTAAAAGGATCCCCAGTGGAGTCTCCATCTGTCGCGATAGAAAAGAAAACTTGTTTTTCTTTTAGAGAATAAACATGGAGTCTCCACCAACTTTATTTAATTTCGGGAAAGTTGAAAAACCCTTTAAAAAAACTTTGGGTTCGGGAGTCGATTATGTCTAGGGAAGACATGGAGTCTTAACCCCACAGTACCCTAGAATATCCGTAAAAATAGTTACCCAAAATTAGTTATGTAAATTATTAGTAACTTTGAAAATATTTGTTTTACCCTGAAAATCATTTAAAGGAAAAAAAAATTTTTAGTTATGAAATTTTTTGATTAAACCTCAATGAGGTTGATCGTGGCATGTAAGTCCACAGGGAAACCTCAAAATCTAAAGGGTTAAGTATGACACTTGTCATAGAGCAACCCAAAAATAACATTGATTTAATTAAGTATTTAGAAAAATGCCACATAGGAATTAGGAAGAGAAATGTTATTTCGTGATCTCATTTTTTATTTTATTCTCCCTTTTTGGTTAAATGTTGAAAAGTCCTAAATAGGTTGACCATGGCACATAAGTCCATAGGGCAACCTTTATTCTGAGGGATTGAATATGGCAACCAAGTCCATAGGCCATCCTTAAATAAAACAAGTTCAATTATTTGTTTATCAAGAGGCAATTTACTTTATTTTGTAAAAAGGGAACAAACCGGTTGAAGGGGAGTTAAGTGATCATCTTTTACTTTGACGTAAACAATAGTTTTACCTTATGAAAATAGAACAAAAATGAAACATTTTAAGTGTTTAGCAACAGTATAGTCATATGAATATTACTAGTGCATCATGCATTTCAGCATATGACAGCAAACAATGAAATAGGAACCCTGCAATACACCATTTCTGAAACAGACATAAGAACTCATAGCAAACATCATACTAACTCTTTCAGTTTCAATATCCATGGATTTTCTTTTTGTCATAAACAGAGACACAGAAAAATAAGAATGTCAAGAGAAACTCATGAATAATATCAACAAAGAGAACAAGGATTACCAAATGAGAGCAGAATAACAATAATTTTGCTTTCTCCCAGTAGTAAAATTTTAAGATCAAAACCTTTACATTTCAGTTTCACTGACTCTTTTAACTCTCTCTTCTTATGAAAATTTGGAATTACTCTAATGACAGAAGAGAAAAAAACTCAAATCCCTAATCTCTTTTCTTCACAAAGAAAATATCAGATAAAAATCTCTCTCCCTCTGTCTTTGTATCCTTCCTCCATATCTCCCCCTCTAATTTTTCGTTCTTCGTATCTTATTTCGTTTGTTCTTCCCTTCTCCCTTTTATAGATGGAGGAGAGGGCTTCATGCCTCTCCTTACCCAGCGGCTTCAAGGTTGGTCCCACGAAATCCGGAACTTGGGCGGTTCTGAGCAGAGATCGCGTGTGTCCAGATGGAGGTGGTGCGAGCAGAGGAAAGGAGGCGATTTGATGTGAAGGTTGCGTGTTTGGAAAAAGAAGGAAGTGTGGTGCGGTTAAGATAGTGGAGGAGATGAGGGAGAAGAAGGACCAATGGGTGGAGGAGGTGTAGGGGCGGTTGGAAGTGTGGGAGGAGGAAGAGAGGTTTTGTATGATATGTAAAATGGGTTTTTTAGGGTTAGGAGTGGGGCTGCTAGGTTAAAATGAGGGAGGAGATGAGGAAGAAGAAGGACCAATGGGTAGAGGAGGTGTATGGGCGGTTGGAGAATGGGAGGAGGAAGAGAGGTCTTGTCTGATATGTAAAATGGGGTTTTATAGGGTTAGGAGAAGTAACTCAAACTCCTTTCTTCTCTTTTTACTGATTGTTCTTTTCTCCTTCTTTTCTTCCTCCTTTATTCATTATTTTCTTTCTCTTCTTTCTTTTATTTTTAGTCTCCAGTCTGAAAATAAAATTGCAGTGGACGGAACCTCCCCGTCCAACAGAAAATTGAGTATGCAATGGACGGAACCTCCTCGTCCAACAGAAAATTAGATAATTGCAGTGGACGGAACCGCCTCGTCCAACAAAAAATTAAATAAGCAATGGACGGAACCTCCACGTCCAACAGAAAATTAGATATGCAATAGACGGGACCTCCTCGTCCAACAGAAAATTAGATATGCAATGGACGGGACCTCCCCGTCCAACAAAAAATTAGGTATGCAATGGATGGGACCTCCTCGTCCAACATAAAATTAGATATGCAATGGACGCGACCTCCTCGTCCAACAGAAAATTAGATATGCAATGGACGGAACCTCCTCGTCCAACAGAAAATTAAATATGCAGTGGATGGAACCTCCCCGTCCAACCGAAAATTAAATATGCAATGGACGGAACCTCCTCGTCCAACAGAAAATTAGATAATTGCAGCGGACGGAACCGCCTCGTCCAACAGAAAATTAAATAAGCAATGGACGGAACCTCCACGTCCAACAGAAAATTAAATATGCAATGGACGGAACCTCCTTGTCCAATAGAAAAATAAATAATTGCAGTGGACGGAACCTCCTCGTTCAACAGAAAATTAGATCATTGCAGTGGACGGAACCTCCTCGTCCAACATTAATTTCTTTTTCTTCTTTCTTTCTTCACTATTATTTTTTAGTCTCCCTGAAATATAATAACATAAAATTAGAATAAAATAAAATGAAGACTGACAAAAATGGGTGTTCACAACGACGGTGATGTCCAAATAGGGACTTTAGTCATGACGGTGATGCCCAAGTAGGGGCTTGAGTTTGATCAACTCTTAGAAAGATGAAGGGATCTCATGAGATTAAGTTTATAGAGCCGGAATATTGAAGTGTCATGCATAATCTTTATAAAAACTGATTGTACGGGTATGACAACCTTTGATAAGATACTTGTTGTTTAATCTATTAATATTTGGTAAATGTTAATATGTTGGTGTGATGCATGTATCCTACATATGGTTATTGTAATCTATCCATATATTGGTATCTCACTCTTGCATATCTTCTTGTTATTTCTCTTTGCTTTCCGACATTGCTGTATATCTATGAGTTTAGATGGATCCGAACATCCCATTGGTATCGTCGGAATCGAAGACCGAGATCTTCGATGATGTGGGGGCGTGGCAGATTCACCCCGGATCTACATCGGCTGCTTATCATGGACCGATAACCACGCAGGAGAAGAATGTTGAGGGTGAACCATGTCGCAGAGTTCAGATAGTTGAGATGAGGAGGATTGCTCTCCCACCACCTAGGTACTACTTACACGTGCTACAGATGAATGGACAACTACATGAGCACCCACCTCTAGGGGTACCGTTACCTGGAGTCGAGCCGGTTTCAGCAATTGAGGAGGACCCGGAGGGGGACCCCGAGGACTACCTGGAGGATGAGCCCGTGTACCCTGTCTTGGATCACGACAATGATCTTAATGAGGTGCCGGAGTACGTGCTTGATGACGATCTGGATTTTTATGATTCCGGCTCTCCTGATGAGGGCAGAGACGTCGTGGACCCATCACCTGGGGTCTCTTCTTGTGGGAGTGTTCGTGGCGAGTCTTCCTTTAGTCGTTAGTAGTGGCCAGCTTAGGGGTTTATATTTTGTGGTAGTCTGTCTCGGTCCAACTGTTTTTGGCTTCTTAGAGCCACCCTTTTGATGTATGGTTCCGAACCCTCCCCTTATTTTGCTTTACTTAGTTTACATTGTTAACAATGATGTTCTCAGAATCTGTTATAAATGGCCATCCCGATCTCGGCCCTAGTTTTCGTACTAAACTCGAATCCCACTGGAATATATTATATATATATATATATATATATATATATATATATATATATATATATATATATATATATATGATGTTTACATTTCATGTTCTGAATGTTCATCACTTACCCTTGTTTTAAAAAAAAATATCACCATTTTGAGAATACTCACTTATTAAGAAAATGTCATTTACCGAAAGCAACCAGCAATTTAAATATTTTATTTTCTGTAATGGGTGACAAAGTGACGCCCCAGTTTAGGGTGTTACAAATGACATTCACACCCAACTCAGTAACAACCAACCTCGTTCCGTTGTATAACCCAACAGATTGATCAATATTTCTCAACAACATAACAGGAACACCAACCTTCAATATTAGCTTATGATTAGGAAGTCCGGAGCACTTAATTTGATTAAGAAATTCAGGAGTCAACCACTCAGAATTAATACCATTTGTTTCCTCCATCTTAGTAATAGAATCAGATCTAAGATATTCTTTTCCATCACCAGGAAACAACGATAACACATAATTGTTTACCTGTTCCATAAACTGCAATTTTGGTATTTGCATCCAATATTAACAATTATTCAGGGGGATAAATATCAAAATCACAATTATTGTCCACACCCAACTTCCCATCACCAGTATCAAGAATCCACTATGCAAATTCCTTATTGGATTGATTATCATGAACACTTGAATCCATCTGAATTCTCATATTTTCTGTAAGCATCAACACCTTACAATGCTTCCATATCATAGATGAGTTAATGGTGGCCATGACAATATCTGCCCTACTTCCCTTTGGAACAACAGGTAATATCTGTCAAAAATCACCGCCAAGGACAACAGCCTTCCCACCAAATGGTTTATGAGAATATTCCACCAAAACAATTCCCATAATATCTTTTAATGTCCTATCCAATGCCTCAAATGCCCATCTACTAACCATAGGAGCCTCATCCCATATTATCAAAGTAGTCTCACGAAGTAAATCTGCTCTAAAACTATTTTGTCTAATATTACAAATTGATTCTTCATTTAATATCAAAGGAATAGCAAACTGTGAATGTGCAGTTCGACCTCCAGTAAGCAAAAGTGAAGCAATTCTACTCGAAGCAACATTTAAAACAATCTTACTCTCAGCACGAAATCTATAAGACAAAGTCTTCCATAAAAAAGTCTTCCCGGTGCCACCATAACCATCCACAAAAAATAAACCACCATTTTTTGCTAAGACATCACCGAAAATTTCATCATATACAAATCTTTGTCCAACATTGAGTTGTCCCAAGCATTAAAGATGTTTAACAGCCATTTCATGTGTGTCATATAAAAGTTCTCTAAGGACAAAAATATTATTCAAATAAGATAAGTCTTCAGTATGAGGAAATGACATGGTATCAAAATCCTTCAATGACTTCCCATTCAAATGCAATAATTTCTCCATCTCAACCAAACAAATAACCTTCAACTGATCATCACTCAAACATAAATCTGCACATTGAAATAAATTTACAATCATAAATATAAAAAATAAAAGTAGCTATTACCTATATTTTATATATAAGGAATATTGATTGAAAATATAGGGATCCATCAAATTATGTATAGTCATATAAATTCTTGGTAAAATAATAAACAAAACTATTTAATATAACTAATAACTAAGATAATTAAATCATAAATCAATCAAGTATAAAACACAAAATTTGACAAAATCTATACTATTCTAATTTCTACAAAAATATTATACATGGATAATGCAATTGTTTACGTCTTGAATATAATAACCCATCTACTAAAACTTCCCAAGTCTCATCCCATACGTGGCGAGGGTTACTCATACTATTTGACAGCAATAAAGTGATAAAACGCCTCCTCAAGTATGCCCCAGAAGCCAATATTGCAACCTCATGAAGTCCATCAATATATTCTTTATCATCAGATAACAAACCCATAGCTGCACATGGTTCTTGAAAAGACCGATAAGTATTGTTATTAACAGTTCTCAAACATTCATAACTTTTTACAACCCCTTTGAATATTAAGCAATAACCTCATGTAATATGCTTCCCCAATATCAGGTGGCACAAAATTCAAACGACCAATCATTTGACCTTTTTTCCTAGGTTTCCATTCCCTTTGTTGTTGAAGTAACACAAACCTTGATGGAAACTCTGCATAAGTTAGATGTCTACCCTCAACATATTTACGATTTGCATTCATCCATGCCTGAAACATTGTGACCTTGTTTTTATTCTTCTCAACAACATCATCAACTTTTTCAATATCATTAAATAATACAAACTGCTCTTTAGGAAGATGGAAAGTCAAACGTTGTACAGGAGGCCATCTTTCATGAATATCAAATGCAAAAAGTCTCCAAGAAGATTCACATGGTGATAAATAGCGATAATCATAATAATGCTGTATCTCATCAACAACAAGCATTTCATTTAATTGATTTTGACCATCAGTGACAACAACTGTAACACGGTCTGGCTCCTTATTAACATATTTAAATAAATACTTGATGCAATCAGACTTATTGCAGAATTCAATATTAATATGGGCTCGATACAGCATCAACAATTTAGGATTGTAAGGTACAACATAATTATTGTCCAAATGTACACCACCCTTAACAATGGTAACACCATTATCTCTTCTCCTATAAATAGGATATCCATCATCATCAAATGTAGTATGATCACAATTTTCTTCGGAAAAAATTTCGAACATTTACCACCCTTCATGCAAGGAGAACAACGATTTACACTACCACAAGGTCCATGAAGCATAAAATTGGTAACAGTGTTGTATAAATTAGGGAACCTGGTCTTGTCCGGTAACTCAGCGGAAATGACTGAATCAATAAAATCAATCGATTGCAGATTATCCTTCTCTTCTAGCCACAACAATATATGTGCATGTGGCAAGCCACTTTTTGAGAATTCAATTGTATACATACCTAAATAATTAAAGAAAAACAATCAGCTAAATCATAAAATATAAAGAATATAATGTAATATATCATATAAAATCATATAAAATAAATACAAGCTTTATAATAATACCTGCTATAACCTTACCAAAAAATGAACCCTTCTTCAAATCAGTCATCGTTTGATTTAATTTCATATGAAATACTCAACACAAAATGTCGGGACGATCGGAAGCGGTAAGTCCAATGGAAGATACCAAATGACGAATCTCATCCCACTTTGGATTACATGTAAAGGTTAAAAACAAATCTAGATAACCAAATCTTCTAGAAATTGCCATAGCATCCTAACAATTATTGAACATGTATCTAGGACCACCCGTGAATGAAGATGGAAGAATAAATCTTTTGCCAATAGTTGCTGCTTCTACATCACCTTGATCCATAGCTACCTCAACACCTTTCAAAAGGTCACCTCTAATAACATTTTGATGTTTTTTTTTATAAATGAAAGTCTTTGGGCTTCAAGCATTGAATAACAATCAACAACAAATTACTGGAACAATCTTTTACTCTTCAATATAGTAGTTTCTTCAAAGTCTCTATCCATTAACCTAAATGCCAAGAACTCTCTCAATGATACATGACCTCTTTGTATTTCTGCAATAGAGTTTTTAGTAGGCACAATAGGCAAATCTTCTTGAAAACCATCTTCCCTATACGAAAATAACAATGGATATTGCAAAGGCATGAACCAAGCATGGATCTCAGGAATCCTTTGCAAATACCCTTTTCTAGAATGGACAATCACATCTTGACCACAATCACAATTATCAAAATCTCCAACAATAAGAGCAACAACTTCACCTACAGTTGGTAAATTATACGTTCGCGCTCAACTACCCGACTACGGATCAATCTCAGTGATACAGTTAAATCATTGTCCTGCTGAAAATATCTCTAACACGTCTAAAACTTTTTGCACGAGTATTAAAAGTGTCAACCATTTCCAACAATTCTTTCACCAAAGTTGGGTCTAATTTTGTTTTTTGTCTTTATCACTCATGTACCATGAAAACAAAGCATCAAATTATTGGTAATTTAATGATGTTATACACACATTGTAATAAACATAAGGTGACAAGTTTAATTTAAACAATAAAGAGGTTAAAAACTACAACTATTTATAACAGAGTCACAAAAAATATCATATACAACACATTTAAAATAGAAAACCATCAAATATGACATTTAACAATAACATATAATAACATGAAAACTAAGTGTAAAATTAAATGTTATATATAGTTCATAACTAAGCACAAAAAAATTATAAATACCTGAAATGAGATATCCGATTTGACACCTCATTCTGAGTATCATATATATACAATTGTGCAAACTTTGGCTTCTCCCCTTCAAGAGGCAACAAACTCCCTATTCGATGATAATTTTGACCACCAGTAATAAACTGAGGAGGACCATGACTTGAATTAACTTTAGTTTGAACTTTACCTCCCATTGATGTAAAAGCAAACATGCTATTATAAGAACGTATATTTTCGAGGAAATGAGCACTCCTTGGGTCTTGCCTATGAATCAGATTCCAAAGCAAATCGGGGATCTTCTCTAAATATTCCAAAATGACTCTTCCCTTCGTACAACATATAGATAATTCCACACCAAAGTTTTTCTTACTTTTATCGGCACATTCCTCAAACCAAACGTTTGCTCCACAATGTTGACAAATACAACTCATGGCTCCAAAATCAACATAATCTAAAATTGAGAAATTATAATAAAAGATTATTACTTATATATCATATATATAGTCAACATTTTAAAAATAAATGATTTCGACTTAGATAATTCCTAATTTTAATATACCTTCATTTTCTGCCTTTTCAAACAACAAATTTGCATCATCCTCATCAGCAGGAACTTCATCTACACCTTCGAATATATTTGGGCCAAAAAATTAAATATTTAAGGAAAAACTCAAATCATTCAAACTTAAATTAAAATATTGGAATAATAACAAATAACAAAATAAAAAGATACCCGAATATATACTATTTGCATCAGATTGCATGTTTTCATCGGAGAGTAATATATACGGAGGAAAACTTAAATGAGATTGCATGTTATTTATACTTCAAGCTTAAACAATGAAATTGTTACTATTCAGAAAAAAAAAACATTTCATGTCAGCAAAAATATAATAATTCAAAATCATATAAACTACAAACCTTCATTTTCCTTATTGCACCCCCTCTTCTTGTCCCTTAACATAGACATCCTCTTTTGTCTAGCCTTTTCACCATTGGAAACAGGAAAACCATCCGGTCGAACACAATCAAAACCACTCATTTTTATACTAAACTACAATAACATCAAAACAAAAAAAAGACGAAAAAAATTAAATTAAAGATGTTTATGAAAACTTAATAATGCGAAAATTGTAATAAAATTACAAATAAAATCATCTCTTTATAAAGCTAAGTAACCAATCCTTTAGTTTATTTGAGGGCATTCCCTCTTGTGCTTATTTTCATGTTTTATTTGATGCCTCCTATGTTTGTTTTCAGATAGGCTTTAGGTAGTTTGTCATTTTTTGTTGGGCTTTAGCCTCTTTAAGTCATCAAAAAAAAAAAAAAAAGAATCATTAAATGTTAACAACTATGATACTACTGTAATAAGCAATATATATGAAAGACTTTAATCTTTAAAACTACAATGTGAAACACCAATTAAATAATGGCATGTGAGGAATACCCTAGCACCCTAAATAATGTAATTTATACACTCAATGTGACTGTGAGGAATACCCTAAATGACATTAGGCCATTAATTTATTAATTTATTGTTATTAAACATCGAAAATATGCCTTTGAATGAAGAATAGGAACAAAAATCTGGAATAACTGTATACAACTAATATTTTCTTATATGGTAGAAATTAGCATCAAATGAAACGCAGACGGCATATAAGAAACCAAAAACTACTCCCAAATATTCAAATCTATACTAATATAAAAGTTGGATAGAGAACTTTACTGTACATACACATGTCAACATTAGGATTTTTTGTTTTTTGTTTTTTAAAAAAATTATTTTTTAAATTTTTTATTACTTTTTAAAAAAAATATTTTTTTTACTTTTTTTATGTTTATTTTTTTATTTGTAACTATTTTTAAAATTTTGTTATTTTTAAATTTTTTAAAAGTTTTTTTTAATTTTTTTATGTTTTCCATAATTTTTTTCCTAATAATATTTGTTTGCTAATACATTTTTTTTTTGAATTTATTTGTATACACTGAGAGTGTCAAGTTTTTTTATACTGTCAATCAATCATAAATTGGCAAATGGTAAAAGAAGAGTTGTCATGTTCTTGATGTTTTAATTTTTATATATTTATATTTTAATGTATATATAATTAATATTTTATATATATATATATATATATATATATATATATATCGGTTCGAACCGAATCAAACCAAACCAATTTTAATTGGTTCAGATATTATTATTGACTTTTAAAAGTTTATAATTTTTTTTTGTTTTTAAATATTTTTAGCGAGGAAAGGTAGCAAAGCTACCGCGTTCTTCGAAAAAGTTTAGGATCGTAAGACTCGAATTAATAATTCGATGAATTTGAAAATCCGAACCAACAAATTAAATTGGTTCTTTTTTTTTTCTTTTTTTGCAAGGATCCGAATTGAACCAAACCCAATGGTCATTAATTCGGTTATTTTTGAACCGAACCAATTACTATATTTTAATATTTATATATATTTTAGTATTCAATATGTATATCACTTTATCAATTAACAACTTTTCTTCTACCGTTCCTGTAACAATAGAAGGAGTTGTCAACTGATGGATTATTTTAATTAATTAATTTATTTTTTAAACATATATTCTTTATAATTTTTTTAAAAAAATTATTTTTTTCCCGAATTAGTTTTTTTCTAATTTTTTTTAAAATGTTTATTTTTATAATTTTTTCTAATTAATTTTATTTTTCTAAATTTTTTGAATATTTTTTTCTAATTATTATTTTCGTATTTTTTTAAAATATGTTTTTATATACTTTTCTAATTTTTTTTAAAATTAATTTTTGAATTATTTGTTTTTCTAAGTCACTTTTTTTATTTTTCTAATATCTGTATTGATATAAATAGAGGCAGAGCTATTCATATTTTGTATTTTTTTCTATATCATTGTCTTTGTTATTTCTATTTTAAATAATAAATCTATATCTATACTAATAAGGGGAATGGTGATTTTATTGTAGCACAATGGTGCAAGCCACATGTCAAGTAATGAAATTTTTTAATTTTTTTTATTTCTAAAATTTATATTTTTTTTGTTTTGAAATATTTACAAACCGGTAAAGGTACAATGTTTTGGGAGTCAAACACGACAATCTCTAAATTGACATAAATAGAGGTAGAGCTATTCATATTTTATAATCTATTTTTTTCTGCATCCTTGCCTTTGTTTTTTCTATCTTAAATAATAAATCTATATCTATACTAATTAATAAGGGGAATTGATGATTTTCTAATAAAGTGACACGTTCCAGCACCACGTGATTTAAGAGGATTAGTTGATCATTAGTAATAATCAAAGAGGAACACTTAACACATAGTGTTACATTACGTATTGTAATATCATTTTAAAATAAAAATAATATTCAATTCTTTGCACTCAAAATATAGATAAAATTGTTTCAAGGTTTTTGCTGATCACTTCTGTCTATAAATAAAAAGCCTAGGAGATGAATGAGTACCACCATTATGGGTGAGAAGGAAATATTGAAAGCAATGTGTGAAATAAGTCAAGAAAATGTTTGACATAGTGGACTTAATTTGGGATAAAGGAAAAAAAATTTTCGTACATATAGAGACACAATTCAAGTTATTAATGATATCAATGCTATCAATAATAATAGTAATTGGTGACCCGTGTATCGCACGGGTGCAAAAATACTAGTGATAATAATAACAGTAAGATAAAAAAAACCATAAACACATAAAAAATAACCAAGTGGAAATACCTGGCCCAATGAGATAACTTTGATACTGGATGAGGGAACTTGGATGCTTACAAACACCAACCAACAAACCTGCACCATCTGGTTTGGTACAACCAATAAAAGTGAAAAGAGATGGATAAACAAAGGTTATATATATAAGGTCAGTGGGAGATAACACACCTAACGAAAAAAATAAATAAAATAAAACAAATTTTATATTAATTAATAAATTAAAAATAAATAAATATTAAAACTTCTCTTCCAAGTATACTTTACAGAAATGTCAGACCATCTAGCCTAGGACATCCCATCAACTTTGATTGTACTTAAAAGTAATCCTTTAGGGTAAGGACATAGCATAAAAAGCTAAATAGTAAAAAGAAACCAAACAGATTAGATTCAAAAAGTAATATTATTATTTTTTGTTTTTCAGTTTACATATTAGTCTCTTTTTTTTTTTAAATAAGGAGGCGTGCAAAAGCATCACAATAGAGGCTAACATCCCAACTAGGCTGGCACCTTAGCCACTATCCATCATATGCAGCACACCCCAATTTATTCAAAAATAAGAAAACAAAACAATACAAGAGCATGGGGGGGCATGGACCTAACCCATGAAGTCACTTAAAGCGAAAATTAGGGAGACCTACCATATTCTTACAAAAATCATCCCTAATGAAATTAGGGATTAAATCCCACCAAAAGAATCCATCAATAGAAAGCCCATGATTGGCAATTTTATCTGCACAGTTATTGCCCTCACGAAAAATATGAGAGAAGCCAAAACGCATATCTTTTATAATGGTCATACAGTTAATCCATCTATTCCTAAGTTTCCAAGGAACCATTGAGGGAGAGGATATTGCCGAGAGTACTAGTTTTGAGTCACATTCCAGCCATAACGACCACCCTTTTTTATGAGCAATTTCAATTGCCAAGATTGCACCCATTAACTCAGCATAAAAAGCAGTAGTGACACCAAGGTTGGCTGCAAAGCAACCAAGAGTGGCAGCACTATGATCGCGAAAAATGCCACCACAAGCTGAAGGGCCTGGAGCACCTCTGGCTGCCCCATCAGTATTGCACTTAACCAGTAACAGGGAGGAGGATGCCATAGAACTTCTATAATTTGGGGAGCTCGGTTGGGATGGCAGTTGACTTTAAACGCCTTTAATAACCTAAACTTCTGCAAAGAAGATGAAGTTGTGCCTTTACTTAGGTTACCCGCAAGGCTAACATTAGCAAGGATCAGGCTTTTGGCCACTTGCAAGGGAATAAGCCTGTCTTCAAACCTGGAATTATTCCTGCAGTGCCAGATTGCCCAGATGATGTTGGATATAGCAGCAATCAGAAGATCCTTGACTTACGAGCTCTATTGATGCTCATAGATTGATAAAACAGTAAGCATTGAGGTTGAATCAATTGTCATGCTAAGTATGTTGCTCAGCCATGACCATAAATCCTTAGCAAAGGCACATTGAAAGAAAAGATGAGCAGTTGTTTCATAACTACAACCACATAAGTTACATCTAGATACCACTATGCAGCCGTTAGCCCATAGATTTTCATCAGTAGGCATACGGTTATGAAGGATCCTCCAAACCAGAAAGGAGTTGGAAGGAGGAACACATTTATTCCAAAGGAGTTTGGCCCAAGAAACAACTTGTCCATTTCTATTGAGGAACTGAAAAGCATCCTTCAAAGTTAGAGAACCCGATTCATTTCTGCACCACACACGAGTGTCCTTACAAGGGGAGGAGGGGATACTGATGTGCTTGAGTTCTTCAGCAATAGATGGGCAGTGTTGAAGAATAATACTTGGTATGAACCAAGAGTTATTATGCAGGAAGTCTTTGACCTTAGCAGTTAAGGAGGAGTGTAATTGTGCTGGAAGAGAGAGCAAGGAGTTCAATGGCTTGGATAACCATACATCATTCCAAAAGTTTATGTCAGAGCCATCTCCAAGCAACCATGAAGAGTTTTCAAGAACTGAATTCAGATGAGGTTTAATCCCTGTCCAGATAGAGGAGGATATAGAATATTGTACAACTGAGTTTCCCCTCATTACTCTTGCTCGCAGAAGACAGGCCCACTGCTCTGATGAAGAAATGAAGTCCCAGCATAATTTAAACATAGAAGCATTGTTAACAGATCTTAAAGATCTAACTCCAAGACCTCCCTCAGCTTCAGGTTTGCACAATTTGTGCCAAGCAACTGTCACAGTTTTCTTGATATCTGTATTACCAGACCAGATGAAATTTCTCAACCAGCCATCAATAGATTTCAACAAGCTTGAAGGCCATGAGTAAACCTGAAAGCTATACATCATCATACCAATAACCACAGATTTGACAAGTTGAACTCTTCCCATGATTGATAACATACAACCTTTCCATGTGGCTAATTTTGATTTGATCCTATCTGCCATGGACTGCAAGTAGGATTTCCTTGGCTTACCTTTAAACAAAGGCAAACCAAGATAGGTGAAGGGAAACCTGCCAGCAGAGAAACCTAATGCATTAGCAATGGAAGACATTCTGTTGGCCGAAATGTTACCTGCATAGAACTTGGACTTTTGAAGATTAACCATTTGGCCAGAAGCCTCCTCATACTCCTTAAAGAGAGACATTAGGATGGACAAATTCTGTGTGGAGGCTCGGCAGAAGATGAGGATATCATCAGCATACAAGATATGACTTGGAGGTCTGAAGCCTCTAGGGCCAGCCATTGTGTTGAGCTTTCCTTCTTGGACTAGCTTGCAAATAGCCCTGCTCAAAACATCTTCTGCAATACAAAATAGAAGGGGGGGACAAGGGATCTCCTTGCCTAACTCCCTTCTTACAAGAGAAAAAGTCAATTGACTTGCCATTAACACCAATAGAGAGCTTGGCTGATTTCAGAATGGTCTCTATCCACTGACAGAACTTGTCATCAAAGCCAAAAGAGTGGAGAACCTTCAAAAGGAATGTCCAATCCATGGTGTAAAAAGCCTTCTTGACATCAATCTTCAATGCTATATTGCCACCAAAAGCCCTTTTGTCCAACATATTTACACATTCAGAAGCAGTGCAAAGGCAATCAGTAATATGCCTACCTTGGATGAATCCTTTTTTATTTTCAGAGATGATCTTAGGAGCTACCCTAGCCAGCCTGTCTGCAATGACTTTAGTGATGATTTTAAACTGGAAGTTAGCCAAGGCAATAGGCCTAAAGTCCTCCACTCTATCAGCACCTTGAGTTTTAGGGATTAGAACCACCAAGTTAGAGTTTAGGTTTGGCAGCAACCAACCCTGCTCAAAGAACTGAATTACAGCTTTGCAAACATCATGTTGAACAATCTCCCAATAATTCTGAAAGAAGAAACCCCCAAACCCATCAGGCCCCGGGGCACCACTGCCATTCAAGGAAAACACGGCATTCTTCACCTCTTCAAGGGAGGGCTGGTTGGTTAACATTAGATTATCCTCTCTGGAGACCATCTGAGTTACAATTCTGTCAACTAAGTCATTGTTTCTGCATTGATTTTCAGAACTGAACAGCCCAGTGTAATAATTCAATATATGATCCTCTATATCCTTTGCCTCAAGTAGAACTTGATCATCTTTTCTGAGCAAGGAGATTTGCTTAGAGACATTCCTTATCTTGGTGATCCTATGAAAGAATTCAGTGTTCCTATCACCATGAGTATGCCAATCAATTCTAGATTTTTCTTTCCAGAATTCTTCTTGACAATGCAAAGCATATTGTAGTTCAGTTTGGGCCTGCTTTTCTTGCTCGAACAGCAAATCAGTCATTCCTATAGAACTGATTGTTTGTTGAATGCTGTCAACCTTTGCCATAGCATACTCAACTTTGATGTTCACATTTCCAAGAGTCTTTATTCCAGCTTTTGAGTCTCTCTTTTAACAGTTTTAATTTCCTAGACAAAATGAACATGGGACATCCTGTTACCTCAGAGTTCCAAACCTCTTCAATTATACTAGTGCAGTCAGGATTTGAAGCCCACATTTTCATGAACTTGAAGGAAGAACTAAAGTTCTTATCCTCTTTTTTCAATGACAAAAGCAAGGGATAATGATCAGAATTACTTCTAGGGAGTGTGCAGCAAGCAACACTAGACCAAAAGCTCAACCATTTATCATTGCAAACAACTCTATCAAGCCTTTTCTCTGTTAAAGCATTACCTCTTTTGCCATTAGACCAAGTGAATTGAGCACCACGGGTCATCATATGAGAAAGATTGCAACTGTCTGACCATAGCTTAAACTCCTCCGAAGCAATCCTCAAAGGTAAGCAACCACCCCTTTGCTCATGAGCACCAAGGACCACATTGTAATCACCAATGCAACACCAGGGGCCATCATTGACTTGCTGAAGTGCCAACAGTTCAGCCCACAATTCTCTTCTTTTCTGGTAATTTGTGCTAGCATAGATAGCTGAAATGAAAATTTCTTGAGAATCTATCTTTAATGAGAAAGAGACCTGCTGATTAGAGCAAGCAAGAACAGACGGGTGCAAGGATGCATGACAGATACACCAAAGATTAGGCAAGAGAGAATTCCTATCATTAACTGCAAAAACTTTAAGATTGAGTTTTGTCCAGAACCTGTCAGGAAATTGAGCAATGCTAATCCAAGGCTCAGCAATGAAGATTAGCTCAGGCTTATTAGAAACCAGAAATTTCTTCAAAACTAACCTAGTATCTAGGTTGCCAATTCCGCTAACATTCCAGAATAGGAAATTCATCATGCAAAGTTAACAGGTCCAGCCCTGTGTCGGGCTTTTGACTTACCAGCTTTTGCAAGAGCTGTTTGTTTTTTCCTCAGTTTTTTCTTCTGGGATTTTGAGAGGAACACTTCAAAATTACCGTGTTCTGGAAGAACTACATTAGCATCAAGACATTCCTCTTCCACATCAGTCTCTTCCTCCTCAATACCATTGCTCCAGAATTTAGACACAATCCTGACATCCTGCTGAGCTTGATGAGGAAGGATATCCACTTGAGAAGGTACAATTGCATTAACTCTCTGAGGTATGGAGTTGACCTGCATGCCGTTTTCTATGCCTCCCATTGATTCAGAGACATGACTAATGGATTGCACTCCAATTCCAATATTTTCTGCACCATCAATTGGAGTCTGAAATCCAGGATCAGTAAAAACTCTAGCTGCCTGGGGAGATTCTGGATGTATTGATTCATCATATTCAGAGGAATTCTCGGCACCATCCTCCTGAATTCTTTGAGGACTCACTACATCATTAACAATCTGCTGCACTACTGCATTATCCTTTTCTGGAATACATCCAGTAGTAACAGCCGTAGTGTGGTTTATAGCATGATTTCCACCATTAACTGGATCATGATCAGAATCTTCCTTGCCACTAATCACGTGGTCAGCAATAATCATAACTGCAACATCTGATTTCTTGACAGTAGGCTGTTTAGGAACGTATGTCGTTCTTGTTTTCTGATATAAAGGCTGTTCTTTTCGGGATTCAATACTGTTAATATTTCTCTTGCATTCCCCAGCAGCATGCCCTATCGAAAGACAACAAGAACAAAAGGAGGGGAGTTTTTCATAGTCAAAAGTAACATAAAATGCATGAGTCTCCCTTTCCACCCTGATACCATTTGGGATAGGGCCGGAGAGATCAATATCAACTAGGATTCTGGCATAGTGGCCAAAGACTTTGTTTTTTGTGGATTCATCTAGAGCCATTGGAGTGCCTATTCCATTTGCAATCTCAAAAAGAATTTTCGGCCTCCAATACTCCATAGGCAGATCATAAATTCGAACCCAAGATTGAACGTGAGTTTGTTTTTGAAGATTTGGATTAAAATCTGGACTCCATTGATAAAGCTTAAGCATGCCTGGTTGTAAATTCCAAGATCCAACAGTCCAAACACTACGCAAATCTTCTAAGGATGCGAAATTGAATTCATAATATCCTTTACCCAAAGGAATCATGCGCCATTGACCAATTGGATTCCATAGTTTCTATAGCTTGTTTCTCAAGTCTTGGAACTTGATTGGCTGGTTGCCTTTCTGAAGGATCAAACGACCATGTAAACTATTTTTGCTACTTTCTAAACCGAGCCTGTATTCCTCTTCAGAGATTTTTATTGAGATCGTGTCTCCTATCAGACGCGGCTTGGGCAACTGACTTATAGGGATGTCGAAAGAGTTGGAAAGTGCCTGGGCAAAGGATTTCTTTTGTGCAGGAAGAGCAGATGGCGATGAAGAAGAAGGCAAGGATGAGGGGGCAAGTGGCTGAAGGAAGGGCCATGGGCAGACGGAGCCATGAACAGCCATGATCATGCAAACCCTAGATTTTCATGCAGCAACAAACCCTAGCAGAGCGCCGTCATCTTCATGTTGTTTAAGTGCACCTGGAAATCTTAATTAATTAATTAATTTTCAAAAAAAAAAATAGGTATTTAATTTAATTCATAGTGTAGTTGTTAATAAGAAATTTAAATATTCACACCAAAAACAATGAAAATGAATAAGAATTGCATTATCCAAAGTAAAACACTAACAACAGCAAATCATGAACAAAGAAATTATGTAACTTATAGAGTTCTTAATATGGACAAAAAAATATAAGACTACAAATATAAAACATATTTCACAACAAAACATTCTTCATTCTTTAATATATAACTTGTATTTTAATATTCATATTTTATAAAATAAACATGGAAATGGCTTATATGGCTTGTGTTAATTAAATTGTAAACTTTAGAACAATGATAAAGTTGATTACTGATAAAAATAGTCCCATTATTAGTATTTAGTATATATATACAATTATATATATATATACAATTATATATATATATATATATATATATATATATATTAATATATTAAATTTAATAAATAAATACTAATAATCAAACTTAATGATGTTTCCATTTTGAGGAAATCAACCTAGATGTCTCTATAAACCAATCTTTGGCAGTGAAAATATAAACATTATATTAATAAATGTCAGTTGCAAATCATATGATAGAGCAAGAAGACGTTCTCTGGAATCAATTAAGCATCAATCATCAATCAATTACTTCATTAGTTAGTTATTTGATGGTTATTTTTTCATTAAAATATGAACCAACATTATGATAACAATCCAAACTAACTAAAGAGAAACAATTAACTCCAAAATGAATGTTACATGAGCAAAAAGAAAACATTTCATTAAGCTAATAAGAGTAATTACATATGACCTATAACAAAGGTTGGGACAATCTAAAACCATCATGTTTAGATCATGATTACATGAATGACCAACAAAAAGTATCCCAACCAAGCAGAAACTACGAGACATACATGAACATGGGAAATACAAACCACACTTATATTTTTTTAAAACCAGAAAGATAGGTTGAAGGCAAATTGTGTTTGAGTTTGGATATTGGCAGTTTGGATATAGGAAAATTGTGTTTGGAAGTTGACACTACCAATATCGAAACTAAAACACATTGCACAACAAAATACATCAACCTACAACAACACACGACTTACACATACAATAAAACAAACTACTTAGATAAGGATCTCCACCAATGACTATACAATAACACCAGAATGAAGGAGATCCACCAAAAAACAGTAATGCATACACAAACTGATTCAGGGCTTCTCAAGCTTGACAGAAACCAGGGCATAATCTGGAACCTCATAATTCTCCACATCAATAACAATGTTCTTCTTGACACCACTAACAGAGCATTCATTTTGAGTTGCAGCAAACTTAACATCCAATTTCTCTTTGCAGGAGTGAACCTGTTTGCAGAAGCCTACTGAGAGTCAAAATCAACATGACTATCTCCCAATGAAACACATGTCCCAATAATATCAGCACCTGAGTAACAAACACAAAAACATATAATCAGTAACAAATGTAAAAATAGACTGGACAAAGAACATTACCAAAAATAAACTCCTTACTGAAATATCATCCTTCAAATCCACCATTTCAGTGTCCACCTTTGAAAAGGGTGGAACAAAGATAGCCTTCATATAAGGAATTAAAAACATAAGAATGGAAAATCTTAACAATTGAATGATAATAAGAATAAGAGTTGATAATAAGGAATCCATAAATAAAGGTATTAACAAATCATTCATTATTGGGGATCAAACCATACCTTTAGAGGTATTGTTTATGCACCCATGAGATCAAACATTGAAATAATAGTTTCTTCATAACAAACCCTTCTAACTGGGAAAGTGCCTTTATATTGAAAAGCCTGCTCAAGCTTTGTCTCCACCTTAAATAGAATCCTCTTGCCAATAAGACTATGAAGCAACTGAGGGTAACCAATTCCAGAAGCCTCCTGAATTAACAAAATTTATTAAAAAGAATACATGCATAGATAGAAAAAGTAATACAAAGAGACCAAACTATAGTTTATTATATTCAATAAATAATGATAATGAATATGTAAATAGTATAGTATATAATTCCAAAAAAGAAGATATATATATATATATATATATATATATATATATATATATATAACCTCAAAATGCTTACCAAGAAGATACTAACAACTCTTTTGAATCAATATATTCACATCACGGTTAAACAGAATGAGAACACATGTCCCACTTGCATCAGCAACTTCCACCTTCACCTTATACCTATATTTAAGTAGTGTGTGTGATCAATAAAAGCAGCAAAAAGAAAGATAATAATAGATAAATTTTGAAAAACAAATGGAATTAATAATTATACCTTGGGTAAACATGGAGAACAGGGATACGACAAGACTCACAATAATTCACTCCAGCCTGAGAAGTCACAGACCTATTACATCTATTACAAGCCAAATAGAATCAAGACCCATCATTGACAATGTCAACAATCTCCCCAAGAACAACAAACAAAACGTCCTAAAATAACATCATAACAACAATCATATCATCATTCAATTAATCATCAATTAAGTTTTTAAAAGACAAATTAATCATTAACATCATATAAATACAAATACAAATAATAATAATCATAATATTATTATTAATACTAATAAAAAACCAACAACCTCACTAATACTTGTCAGCTGTGACATTGTCTTCTTTGGATTATTTTTCATGAAATCGTCTCAAGTCCCTGTCTTGACCTGTCAAGGACCACAGCCAGAGGCTCGACATCTATAGCCTCGTGTTCAGTAATACTTCAGAAAAAGAAAGCAAGTAAATATATTAAATATATAAGTTATTAATAACCAACAGAAAAATAAATACAACTAAATAGATCCATACCAATTCCTAAATGCAATTGCCTCTTCAATATCTGGATTAAGTAAGAGTCGGGTAGCATTCATGGTATTATGAATCACAGTCTTGCCTAAATAAACAAAATAAAAAGAAAAAAAAGAAATAAGTCAAGGAATTATCACAACATATTAAAGTTTTTTTTTTAAAAAACTTAAATAAAATACAACTTACAAACTAAAAGATTAAAGAAACAATACATGCCTCTAAAAACCTTCACCCTTGCAAGCTCCAGAACCACCACGACCCGAACATTTCCACCGCCAGCTAGTTAATCCCTCAACAAGTCTACATAATCACCAAACAAAGCACACTCCAGAGGGCCACTGTACCAAACACATAGACAAATCAACACAATAATATTAACAAAAACAAATCATAACAAACATTGTTTACCAAGTTACCAACAAATATATTATGTAAGCAAGAAGACCTTGGGTCAGTCAGCTCAATTACAACCATGCTAGTTTTCTTCCCATCCTTTATTGTCTTTCAGGGTAAACATAAGTCAAAAGCCCCATTACATCTGCAAATATTAAAGAGCATTAAAACAACAAAAAAGGGAATCCTCAATATCCTTAATAAGAAACAAATAAAACAAAAGATAAGCTTGACAACAGTTATAGTAATCACCAATCAGGTACTCATAATTGTCACCATAGTTCACTATCTCATTAAAAGGCACACATCTAAGTTCATATCTCGAAATAAAGGGGCAATCCCTTTTCTGAACAGTGGTTTTGAACAGGAAAATCAGCCTAAATTCATGTGAAGAAGCCCTGTAACCACCACTGTTTGCCACAACATTGAAATAAACCATCTTGTAACAACATCCCTCTTCCAGTAAAGAGCTGAACTTGTATAATAGGGGTTTCCTGACAGTGGCTTGGATCTTACCACTACAATCAGTTCCATATTAGAAAAGTAAAATTTACCATAGAATAGAATAGAATTAATAGAATTATAAAGATACAACAATGAATGTAAGATAGATTACTACATTTTCATCAACCAACAACATCTCCAAAGAGCTGATCTGTGAGGGGTTGTTAAAAACAGGGACAATCCAGAGGCAGGAAACCCTAACAACCAACCTAATTGCCTCCCAATTGGAAACAATGGAGTCAATTTGATCATAATGCAAAGCCATTGGAAGCAAGATTGTTAGTATTTGATGATTGATAATTGAGACAAAGAAAATGAAGGAAATAAGTATCAGGTGAAGTGAGGTACCAACAAAACGAGCATCCAATTTATAGGCAGCAAGAAGAATGAAACTAAAAACAAATTTGGGAGGGAAAAATCAAATTTGAAATCATAACTACAAAAAAACAAAAAACAAATCTAGGATGGAAAAATCGATGAATACCACTTTGTAGTTGTAGTGTCTGAACAATCAAATCAGAATCAAATAAGAAATCAGAATAGATACACAAATATCAAATTCAAAGTCTAAAACAGGTTAATCAAATCAACAGCTCAAAAGGGAAAAATAAACAATCATCATTACAACCTTAACATGGAGACCCAAACTACCTAATCTACCTAATAAGCTAAAAAGAGTGCAATGACCCTTTATAACAGGGAACATTCATCAAAGGAGAGTGAGAAGGAGAAAAGATTTTTGTTAAAAATATAACAAAATATATATAAAAAAACATATATGGATAATATGGATAATGTAAAACACCCAAAATCAAGCCTTAATAGACATGCTTGTGGATCTCATCTGAAGCATTCGACACCTCAAGCTTTGAAAAAGCAATATTGTTACAAATAATAATAAATATAATTACTAATTAATTAAATAAAAATATAAATGACAAGATATATATTTATTTATGAATTTATGAATTTATTTATTTATTTATGAATATAAATAAATCACCGATTAAAACAGCTTCCTAGGGTTAATCTATGCTAAACACAACAATATTTAATGTAATGAAAATATATGAAAAGATATATAGCAAGACAAAACCACCGATCAAAATAGCTTAGTAGGGTTATCCACCAAAGCTCTATGAATCGACCAGCTACACTGCACAATCTGCGAAGAAGGCAGAAAGATGAGGTGAGATGAGAAATTGTAGCAAAAGGGGAGACATAAATGTAGAAGAGTGTGAGAGGAGAAGAAGACTGTAGAAATGAAGAAAGAGAAAGAAAGTGGAAGATAGGGAAAGAAACGTAAAAATTTTAAATGAATGAAATAACACAATGAATAAATAAATACATACAAATATATAATATAATAAAGTAATAAAAGTTCATAAATGAAAATTAAAAGGTAGATACACCGGCCCTCTATTGAACTTGTCTCATTGCCATTATTGCTTTCTTTCGATAGAAGCAAGTAAGCTTTAAAAGATTAAAATTAAAATATTAATAACCATCCAAATCAGAAGCAAAATCCGAATAAAAAATTGATTACTGTCCCTAAAACGCGGTTAACCTGCCAAGTAAGTAAATAGGAGCCTCTCAAATATTTAGCCTTAATAAAGTTATGATACAAAATAGCACAACAAAAATAAAAATGAACATAAATCAGCTAAATCTATCTATCTATCTATCTATCTATCTATAAACAGTATAATTCTATCCCCTATGCAATGTAGGTTTGCCATGTGTCATCTTCCCTATGTAGGAAATGCATCAATGTTTATGGATGGCAAGTGTCAACACTACAATTTTTTTGATTTATTATTTGATCTATCTATCTACTCCCCCGATCCACAATATAAGAAACAAAACCCTAAAACACATGTTGGAACCAAAGTGATTTGGATTTAATTAATCTCTAAGTTTTTATGTTAACAAAAGGATTAAATTTGCTTGGCAAAGTGTTAGTTGAGATCTAACAAGGTTATCTAGTTTTGCAGGATTACTTGAATTTTATAAGTTATGGAAACTTTGATGAAGTTACCATATATATCTGCTTGGACTTGATATTGTGAATCCATGTCTATAGACGAGCTGCTCAATGTTTGGTAAAAATAGCTATTTATTTATGTAGAGTGGAACTTAAGTAGACGAGAGCTTTTAATATAATTGAAGTAGATGGAGAAATTAAAGTAATAAGTAGACGAGAACTTTTCTCTTGAGTAGACGAACTTTAATCGCCCCGTCATTAGACGGAGATCAGAATAACTCACAGAGATATAGCAAGTCCAATGACTTGAATAAACGAGAGGATATACCACGTCAGTGGACGAGCAAATTGAAAGAGTGAATAGACTTAGTTTCACATATAACTAAGTAGACGAAGTTTTTTTTTGGTAGACGAGTTTCCATCACTTGTATGTTCTTCTAAAATGAATAACTGCAATCCGATCCACA
This sequence comes from Sophora flavescens, assembly GCA_030762895.1. Classification (NCBI taxonomy): domain Eukaryota; kingdom Viridiplantae; phylum Streptophyta; class Magnoliopsida; order Fabales; family Fabaceae; genus Sophora; species Sophora flavescens. Next base: position 49,427,741 of record CM061067.1, on the reverse strand, counting down.
ATGAATTTATTTCAAATGATTGATATTTATTTCAAAAGAATTTTTTGTTGTTCTCATTTGATTTATCTGTTTAATGCTTTGTTTCCTTGTGAGAAAAACATAGTACCATCGAGGAAATACAAAAAGCAACATAGTACAATGAGGAAATGTAAAATGATCTGTACATTGACAACTTTATGACTGGAAAAAGCTGGAAGTTACACATAGGAGGAAAACCAGTTTTCAAGCTACAAATGCTCAGAGCAGTGAGCCTCCATTTTGTGCTACCCTGATAATCAAGAGTACATTTCACAATGTCCACGATCAAGCCATCAGTCACAACGGATATTGTGCATTCAATGCTATCTCTAAACGGGAAATTCAAAATGATCGTTGAAACTTTTCAAGAGTAGAAGAAGGTCACTATAAATAGAAGACCTCAAGCACTGAAGAACAAAATTCCTTTAATTCTTTCAAAAGCAAAAGTCTGTAATCTTTAGTTTGAATATTGTGAAAATATTCTACAGATCTTAAACTTTCATATCCTTACACATAGTGAGTTAAGAAGATCTTAAGTTAAAATCTCTTTGTTAGAGTTAGAGCCTGAAGAAGCTTGATAAGAAAGGAATGTTGGAACCAAAGAGATTTGGGTTTAATTAATCTCTAAGTTTTGATGTTAACAAAAGGATTAAATTTACTTGGCAAAGTGTTAGTTGAGATCTAAAAAGGTTATCTGGTTTTGCGGGATTACTTGAATCTTATAAGTTATGAAAACCTTGATGAAGTTACCATATATATCTGCTTGGATTTGATCTTGTGAATCCGCATCCATTCATGTAGACAAGTCGCTCAAAACCATGGTAATTTTATTTATTTAATATATTTGAGTAGACGGGAAATTAAAATGTTTTAAGTAGACGGGAACGAGAAGACAAGCTTACATGCCACGTCAGCAGACAGAAATCAAAATTAACTCACTAAAACATAGCAAGTCCAAAGACTTGATGATAGACGAGAGGATATGCCACGTCAGCAGACGAGCGATAAGAAAAATGCTAGTCCATAGACTTGATTTCACCCCGAGCGTGTAGACGTAGATCTTAAGTAGACGAGCTCCTTTTTATATAAGTTTACATATGCTTCATCTAGCTAAGTAATTGCTACCATGAAAACATGGAAATATTTATTTCAAATGATTGATATTTATTTCAAATGAATGTTGGTCCTTCCTATTTGTTTTATCTATTTTAATGCTTTGTTTCTTTGTGAGAGAAACATAGTACCATCAAGGAAATGCAAAAAGCAACAAAGTACAATGGGAAATGCAAAACGTTCTATACCCTGTCACATTTATCGCTGTAATAGCTGGAATTTAGACAAAGGAGGAAAGACAGTTTTTCAAGTTACAATTGCTCAGAGGTGTATGTATCATTCCATATCGTGCAAAAGTGATAACCAAGAGTACATTTCACAATGGCCACGATCAAGCTATCAGTCACAACGGATTTTGTGCATTTAATGCTATCTCTAAACGGGTATATTCAAAATAATCGTTGAAGTTTTTCAAGTGAAGAAGAAGGTCACTATAAATAGAAGACCTCAACAACTGAAGAGGTGTTGAATACTTGTTGTAATCTATTTGGATAAATAGTGGAGTACATCCTTCAAGTAGAAGGGACTGGACATAGCTCTTGGTTGGAGGGAGAGTGATCCAGGATAAAACACTTGCGTGAATCTTCTAATCCCTTAACTCTTCATTTTTATTTGTTCATACTAACTGTGGGGATTTGAACTTGATTTTGTTAAGCTTCTAAAAGATCATTTTCTGTGTGTGCTTCTGCCTTTTATTCCTTGTGTGAGAAAACAAGTTTTGAAAAAGGTTGTTTTCGAAAATTATTAACAAACGCAATTCAACCCCCCTTCTTGTATTTGCCTGTGTCAACTTCAGTTGGTATCAGAGTTCAGCCTCGAAAGGGTTGAGTATCTAACAAGTGCTGAGGGAGTACGATCCAACAACCATGGATGCAGAAGAACAAGCTATCAACAGACCTCCTATCTTTGATAGAACTGATTATGACTATTGGAAGAAGAGGATGATGGCCTTCTTGGATGCACAAAATGTAGATATTTGGGAGCTGATTGAAACCTGCTACACAGAACCAAGAAATGAAGATGGAATTATTGTTCCTAGAGCCCAATGGACTCGAGAGCAAAAAAATCAACATCAGCTCAATCTAAGAGCTAAGCACTATGTTATGTGTGCTATTACTAGATCTAAACATGATAAGGTTCACAACTGCAACACTGCCAAAGAAATCTAGGATAATCTTGCCTTAGCTCATGAGGGTTCATCTCAAGTAAAAGAATCAAAGATAAGCATGCTGGTTCATCAGCATGAACTATTTAAAATGGTTGATCATGAATCTATAGATCATATGTTTGGAAGATTTCAAACTATCATCAACAGTATCAGATCTCTTGGAAAGACTTATGAAAATAGAGACCACATTAGAAATATTCTGAGAAGTTTATCCAAGCAATGGAGACCCAAAGTTACTGCTATTCAAGAAGCTAAGAACCTGAATACTCTTTCTTTAGAAGAGCTTCTTGGATCTCTCAAAGTTCATGAACTTGAACTGAATGAAGAAGACAACTCGAGAAAAGGAAAGTCTATTGCCCTAAAGGCAAAGAAAGGAAGCTTATCAAAAGTCCTCAAAGCTGCTGAACCTGCAGATAATGATGAAGGATCAGATGAAGATGAACTATCTTTCATCTCCAGAAAGATTCAACACATGTGGAGAAAGAAATGTGGTTTTAGAAGGAAGCAGTTCAACAAAAAATTTTCTAAGGAGAAGTCAGACTCAAAAGAAAAAGGTCCACCATTGTGCTTTGAATGCAAGAAACCTGGACATTTCAAAGCTGATTGCCCTGAGCTGAAGGATAAAAAGAAATTCTTCAAAAAGAAGAAAGGCTTAATGGCTACATGGGAGGATCTTGATTTGTCTTCATCAGATGAAGAAGATGAAGGTGAGGTAGAAGCAAACATTTGTCTCATGGCTGACACATCATCAGAAAGTGAATACACTGATGCCGAGGTAATGGACTCTTACCCGTCCACTCTTCAAAATGCTTTTGATGAATTGTTGCATGAGTCGTCCATACTGTCTAGAGAGTATAGGAGCCTCAGGAAGAAATTTTCTAAACTGACTAGAGAATATGATAGGGTCTGCATTGAAAAACAAAACCTTAAAGATGAAAATGACACAATAAAATCAGAGAATGTTAGTCTAACTGATAAACTGGAGTATGAGCCTGATGTGTGACACTCTAACCTAGATCATCACATAATTACCCAACTGCGGAAAATAAAATTATAATTTGTTGGTTGCTTTCAGAAAATAACCTCTATAATTTTTAATAAGTCCAAAAATGGTGTAAAATTTTTCTTTCAGTGAAATACTTCAGAAAAAGATATATACATCACAATAGTATAATTACATTATACTTACATACAAACTAAATTTATTTTTTAAACCAAAACATCGCAACATATAAGCTTTTCTGATATTGTTTTTCATACACCTCATGAGGTGTTTCAAACCATTTATAATAATTTTCCCAAAAGTACACAACCCAAAGAAAATCCTAAGCTGGTCACCTTACAAGACATCTACTGGAAAGACCCTGTGGTCATTCCCACACTCAAACATCTCTTCAAGTATCGGAACCCATGTTCCCGAGTGAGGCTAAGAACTTTTCTGCACCATCTACTTCCATGTATCAAGACACAAAAGCCAAACCCCAAAAACCTGATATATTATAAGGGTGAGATGCCAATATATGAGTTTATAACAATAATCACATGCACGACATACAACATTAGCACATAGACATATATAACCATAACAACATAAGATTCTCATAAGTAAACAAGTAGTTTATCACTGGGTCTCATACCCGATCACCGTTATTTTAAAAATATACAGGATACTTCAACGTTCATTGTCTAACATTCACATCTAATCTCCGGAGATCCCAACGTCTTCAAAATGAGTTGATCAAACTCGATACATCGTCTCATTGGCTAGCTAAGAACAACAATAATACATCGTCTCATTGTCCATTTAAGCACAATGATAATACATCGTCTCATTGTCTATCGAAGTACATTGATATATACATCGTCCCATTGTTCATTCAAGCATAATGATACACTGTCACATGATACCTTTTCCATTAAGGTCTCACGTTAAACAACGTCGGGCACGTCTACCGTAAATGCAAATGTAAAACCTTTTATTCTCGTCATATTCTTCGTGTTAATCTTTCCTTGCCGAAGCTCAAAAGTTTATGACCAACATAGTTTTAAACATCTTTAAAACTTTCATTAAAACACGGGACCTCAAAGTCCGGGTGTTCAATCACGAAACCTCTAGACCGATGCTCCAGTCATAGGTTCGTGGTAATAGAAAACATCTTAAATGTTTAAACACAATATACACCACGTATACAGTAGACACCAAGTCTACAGGACTTCAAAGTCCAAAGGACCCTAAGTCCATAACACAATGAACCTTAGTACCCCGACGTCTCGGTTACTAAGTTCAACACCACTTTTAACACTGTTGAGTTACACTTGATTTCAGAAAATCTTTTCAAATGGGAAATTCTTCAATAAAACCTTTAAATACCAAAACTTAGTGTTCACAAAGATGAGTCACTTGAGGTTTAAACTTACTTAAAATACGTACTGCCGTTTCAAAACACTTGCCTTAGATACTTTTCCAAATTGCTGCCAATTATCATTTTTAAAGCCATTTAAGCCAAAACTTAGCTTTTTCCACTTAAATAATTTTCTAAAATCATAATTAAATTATTATCAACAATTAATTTCATAAAATAAATTTTCATAATATTACCGAATTTCTTACGTAAAAATTAGCAGTACAAAAATAATTTCACGGTTACGTCCTCACTATGACTCATAGTTCACTCTTATACCAATAAATAATTAAAATAATGATATTTTCCAAAATTTCTTATTTTTCCCAGATAAAAATTTCCATTAATATTATATGTCAATATTTTACCATTAAAAAATTGAATATAATTTTTAAAGCTTCGTAAAGCTTTTATCTAATTAATTGAATTGGGCACTGACCACTGTCAAGCTTCTCAAACAACAACCAACAACAACATCACAAAAATATTCCTAGACAGATCATGCATCACAATACGTTATAATATAATTGCAGATAAACAATTAAATGCAAATAAATCAACACAGATAAAAATAACACAACTGAAACAAACACCACAGATAAATAATACAGTCATCAACTAGATAACACATGATTATAAAAAAAACTCCTCAGGTATTCTCCCCTTACCTCTTGAAGAACTTATCTCCCGATTTTCTTTCTCGAACGTACTTCAAACTCCGTCGTCACGACTCACGTATAATCGACACACTTAACCTCAACAACCACAATCAACCAATCAAAATCAAACAAATACAATCACCTATACACTAAGGATAGGTCACAGCCTTAAGAGGTTTTAGTGGCTAGAAATTTCTAAAATTGCTTAAGTCATTGGATTAATGATCCTAAGTACTTAAGACAATAGATTAGTGATTAAACAACAAAGTTTGAACCAAAAACTTCCAAACTCCCAAAGACCTAGATTTGGCCATGATGAGTAAATGGAGCAAATGAATTTTGCTTTATACATAGGCTTGGATTCCACATGGATATATACTAGAAAGATAAGAAACAAGATCATTTATAAAGAATATGAACAAAAATATTTCCTCCAACCGTATGTATTAGGTTCGGTCTTGTCAAGAAATTTGGGGAGGAAAACTTTGTTTACAACAAACTCTTAGATTATAATTATAAGGATGATAATAGGAATATAGAATTTGGTTTATTTTAGGATTTTTCTATGATTTTCTAGAGAATTTCAAAGTTCTAGATCTAAGAATAGAAAATGATGATCATGGCTTTGAAACATAAAAGTGATTGAAGAACATAGAGTTTATTGATGATGAGGAACAAAGATTACCTCTTGGAATTGAGGTATATGCAATAGATCAACCACTTACTTCACAAACTTAGGCTATGGAGTCTTAGAGAGAAAGTAAGATTGGAGAAGATGATAGAAAGTGTGAGAATGAGCTAGAGTCCTCTTGACTCTTCAAGAGTTTATGAGCCATGGATTTGGGATTGGGCCTTGCAAAATGGGCTTTTGAAGTCCAAGTCCATTACTTGAATTTTCAAGCATAAAAATGCTTAAGTCTTAATGAATACATAGGAAAGTTAAGAATAGAAATTTGCCTCATGCAAAATGAATTCATGACCATAATATTGGGCGCAAAAACCACAGACCAAACTTGGTTTGGATGAGCCAAAATTGATCCAATTCACTTGGAAGATCATGGAAACTAGTTTAGGGACCAAAATGCAATTTAGAGAAAGTTTAAGGACTTAAGTGCAAAATCCTTCAAATGTCATCATGATGCCATGTGCACCATTAATGCATTCACATGGTGACTCATCAAGTGTGACTTGTTGATACTATCCGTTAACGGGTCCCGGAAATCCCATAATCTGCTCCGTTGCTTCCCCGATTCAATACAACACCCGGATAAAATATAATATTTCACTTTTTAGTGAAATATTTCAAAATAACCAAAGTCGTAGGAAATTAAATAAAAATCTTAAGTTTTTCGTTCAAGAGTCAAAATTAGGTTTTCTGAGCAGTATAATTATACTGTCAGTGAAATACACAGACCGGGTTTCATCTGACCTTTCAACCTAAATTTTAACCGTAACTCTCTACCGTTAAGTAGAGTATAAATAAGGTTTCGGTTTAATTAAATAAATTTTCTAAGTCTCGAATAAAAATATAAATATAATTATATAAATTTCTGATGTTAGAAAACAGCTAAAAGTCGGGGTGTTACATGATGTTTCTTATGAAGTTGCAAAACTGAAACAAGATGTGGTGTATTTGACAGACACTCTGTCAAAGTTTGTAGGTGGCTCAGATAAGCTCAGTCTCATTCTAAGGTATTCTAGGTCATCTTATGATAAATCTGGTCTCAGTTATGACAAGGAGAAGCATGAAGCATCTCACAAAAAGTCAAAATTGCATGCACAGCATAGTGCTTCAAAAGCTCCAGATAAACATGCTATAACTAAGTCAAGCTTGTCCAACACCTTTTGTAAAGTGTATGGCATATTGGGCATGTTACATCTAGATGCATACATAATAAACATGCTAAACATTCTCGTCCAGTGACCACTAACAAGAAAGGACCCAAGTCAGTTTGGGTACCTAAAGATAAGATAATACCTGTTGCAGATTTGCTTAACAAGAGGAAAGAAACAAACATCTTGGTAATTGGACAGTGGGTGCTCACGTCACATGACAGGAGAAAAGTGTATGTTCCAAGACCTTAAACACAAAGATGGTGGTTGGGTTACATTTGGGGAACCAGAAAGGGAAGATCATTGGTATAGGTAAAATTGGTAAACATCATTTTCCCTCCATTGATAATGTTCTTTTGGTAAATGGTTTAAAACATAATCTGTTGAGCATAAGTCAATTATGTGAAAGTGGATATGCTGTTTCTTTTGATAAGAACATGTGTAATGTCAAAAAGAATGATGGATCAATTTTATTCACTGCTAAGAGGCAAACCAATCTGTATAAGATTGACTTGGAGGACCTCTCAAATCAAAGTGTCTCATGTCTAGTGTCCATTGAAGATGAGCGATGGATTTGGCATAAAAGGCTAGGTCATGCAAGCTTGAGATTAATCTCAAAGCTAAATAAGCATAACCTCGTGAGAGGGCTACCAAATCTTAAGTACAAATCTGATGCTCTCTGTGATCCATGTCAAAAGGGAAAAAAGTCAAAGGTTCTTTTGAATCTAAGAATGTTGTTAGTACCAATAGACCACTAGAACTTCTACACCTTGATCTTTTTGGTCCAACAAGGACTGCTTCTGTCAGTGGTAAGAAATATGGTCTAGTCATTGTAGACGACTACACTAGATGGACATGGGTTATGTTCCTAGCTCACAAGGATGAATCTTTCAAGGTCTTTTATATATTCTTGAAACATGTACATAATGAAAAAGGCACGTGTATCACATCAATCAGAAGTGACCATTGGGGAGAGTTTGAAAATGAGCTATTTCGTAAGTTCTGTTAAGAGAGTGGTATTCTTCACAACCTCTCAATACCTAGAACACCACGGCAAAATGGTGTGGTAGAGAGAAAGAATAGCTCTTTTCAAGAGATGGCTAGAACTATGCTCAATGACAACTCTGTCCCTAGACACTTATGGGTTGAAGCTGTTAATACTGTCTGTTGAATTCAGAACTGAATATACATTAGACCAATCTTGAGCAAGACTCCTTATGAACTGTGGAAATGAAGAAAACCCAACATTTCATATTTTCATCCTTTTCGTTGTAAATTCTATATATATATTGAATACTAAAGGTCTACTAGGAAAGTTTGATGCAAAAGTAGATAATGGGATATTGTTAGGATATTCTGAAACTTCAAAAGGCTTTAGAGTTTATAATTCTAGAACTCTAGTAGTAGAAGAATCTATTCATGTCAAGTTTGATGACAAGCAGCCTGATAAGAAATTATCAGAGCTAGATGAAGCTTTTGCAGATCTTGATCTAAATATCTCAGGAGATACAATAGAAGTAAAAGTTGATGATCAAGTGGGCGACCCTCCACAACAACCAGAAACCTCCACTTCTCAACAAGATACTGTTCAGAGATCTTGGTACTTCAAAAATTATCATCCACAAGATCAAATCATTGGAAACCCCAATGATAGGCTAAGAACCAGATCAATTTTTAGAGAGCAGGAAGATTCTGTACTAGTCTCTGAGTAGGAACCAAAGATAGTAGACGAGGCTCTACTGGACGATGGCTGGATTCTAGCTATGCAAGAAGAACTGAATCAGTTTGAAAGAAGTGATGTTTGAACTCTGGTACCTCTACCTAAAGACAAATCAGTTATTGGAACAAAGCGGGTTTACAGAAACAAGCTTGATGAGAATGGTAAGGTTGTAAGAAATAAAGCAAGACTTGTTGCTCAAGGTTATTCTCGGGAAGAAGGTATGGATTATACTGAGACCTTTGCACCAGTTGCTAGATTAGAAGAAATTAGGATTTTACTTTCATTTGCTGCACATCATAGCATTATGTTTTTTCAAATGGATGTTAAGAGTGCTTTTCTAAATGTCTTTATTAATGAAGAAGTTTATGTAATACAACCTCCGGGTTTTAAGAGTGAAACCCAACCTGAACATGTATATAAGCTTAAGAAAGCTTTATATGGCCTTAAACAAGCACCTAGAGCTTAGTATGATAGGCTAAGTTCATTTCTTATGGAAAATGGATTTCATAGAGGAAATGTTGATACATCCTTGTTTAGAAAGTCCAGTAAATCTAATTTCATAATTGTGCAAATATATGTTGTTGATATTATATTTGGAGCTTCTAATGAATCTTTGTGGAAAGAGTTTTCTAAGTCAATGCAGAAAGAGTTTGAAATGAGCATGATGGGAGAACTCAAATTCTTCCTTGGACTTCAAGTTAAACAAACTACGGACGAGGTGCACATTCATCAAACCAAGTATACAAAGGAACTCCTGTTCAAAATGGATGATTGTAAGCCAATAAATACCCCTATGCACCCCATGTCCATACTGAACAAAGATGACAAAGAGAAAAAGGTAGACCAAAAGATGTATAGAGGTATGATAGGATCTCTTCTATATATTACTGCGTCTAGGCCTGATATTATGTTCAGTGTATGTTTGTGTGTTCGATTTCAATCTGATCCTAGAGAACCTCACTTATCAGCAGTTAAGAGAATATTTAGATACTTAAAAGGTACTACTAATCTGGGTTTGTGTTTTAAGAAAAATGAAGATTACAGATTAGTTGGTTTGTGATGCTGACTACGCTGGAGACAGAATTGAAAGAAAGAATACCAGTGGAGGATGTCACTTCATTGGTGTCAATCTTGTCTCATGGTCAAGTAAAAGACAAAGTACCATTGCCTTATCAACTACTGAAGCTGAGTATATTTCAGCTGCAAGTGGATGCTCACAACTTCTATGGATCAAACAACAATTGGAGGACTACAATGTGTTTGTAAGTAGTATTCCACTTATTTGTGATAATACTGCTGCAATTAATTTGTCTAAGAATCCTATATTGCATTCTAGAGCTAAGCATATAGAGATTAAACATCATTTTATAAGAGATTATGTGCAGAAAGGTGTTTTTGATATCCAATTTGTAGATACTGACCATCAATGGGCAGATATCTTTACTAAACCTCTTGCGGAGGACAGGTTTATTTTTATTAGAAAGCATCTTAATATGCTTTGTGTGGATTGATTAAGGCATCCAGCCTTGAGAATTTAGTTGTTGATGTATGTGCGTCTAAAGCATTTCAAGTCTATTGCATAATTTTAGTGCGTGTCCATTGCATACCACGTCCACTGTATTTATGTACCACATCCACTGCATGTCGCGTCTAGGTTTGATTGCATTTCACTTGGACCTATCTATACTCTTATTTATTAATTTCATTTATTTTGTCTCAAAAATAAATTTATCATTTATTCTCTTTGATGAGTCAGTAACTTCCATCAATCCCATCAAGACCTTTTTATAGTTTCAAAATACCAACGCCGTTTTATCCTTTATGACATGTCTTGTCAATTCTTTTTTATTTATTTCCAAAATAAAACCCCTTGAAATTCAAAACCTTTTTAAGCAAGTCTCATCCCTCTGAGAAACCTTTCACTACCCTGTCATCTCTAAATATTCTCGAGCTCTCTGTTCTTTGCTTCCAAAACCCTAACTCTCAAATCACCAAAAATGGCATCTTCTTCTACCTTCAACATGGACAAACTGAATGTTGCTATTGAGCATCACTTCAATTTTGGAATCTTGGAGGAGTATAACTTGGATATCAGCAAGAACATCATTGCTGCTGGCTGGGGAGGACTTTTCGCAGAAAAGGTTTCCATTTATCCCAACCTGATAAAGGACTTCTGGAGAAGACTTCAAGTCACTAACACAGAAATCTTCGCTACTGTATTGGGGAAGAAAATCGTGGTTTATGAGAAAATCATTGATGATGCCATCTTCTGCGCTCAAGAAGGAGTGGTATTTACTGAGTCCTGGGAGACGGACCTTGGTGGCTCAGAAGTCACTGTTGGCTTTTTTATGAAAGAAGACACAGTAAGATCTCATTCCTGGAAATCAGTTGAAATGAATGATCATGTCTATATTCTTCATTAGATGCTGAATAAGGTGGTTCTTCACAAAACTGGTTCCAAGGACAACCATCAGCCTTGCACAAGTTCTGTCTCTGCCATCTCTTTATAGAGACTAAGATAAACTTGCCCATAATTCTCTTTAGTAGATTAAGGGATGCTGCTGTTCATAGGAAGAATCTCTCTGTACTTCCTTACTGTCATCTCTTATCAAAAACCTTCAAGTCACAAGGGATGCATGACTTCATTGCTGCAAGGACACCTGAAGAGCAAGCAAGAATAATAACTGAGAAGCCAATGTCTGCTGTTGTTTTTGGCAAAATGAATATTGCCAACATGAATCTAAGTGCTTACACTGCTGCTGCTTTGGCCAAGACTGAAGAAATGATGAAGGTCAAAGAAGAAATGGTTGAGCAAAATAATGTAGAAGTTCTTGGATTAACAAGGACATTCAGAAACAAAACCACTGCAGCAAGGAAACCTATGCCTAAGAGGCCCACTGGTGGGATTGTATTTAGGGAACCATCTGTTGTTGCCCCTCAATCTGCACTTTCTCGGAAGAGGACAAGGAACTTGATCCTATCTCACAATGAGGATGAGGAGGATGATGATGACAGGATCCCCATCAGCTCTATGTTGAAAAAACAGAGAATTGCTGCCTCTGCTGATGTTGCTGATATCCAAATTCCAAGTAGGAGAAGGCAACCTCAGAGAAAAGCCAAAGCTTTCATGGGAACTGAGGTAATTCTTCCTGCTGATGATCCTGTCAAGATAGCAGTAGATGCCTTAGTTTCTAGCTTTGAGGATAGGATGGATATGGATGTATCTGCTTCTGTGAACCAACCTGAAATCCTAGATGATGTGTACATTCCTACACTTCTTTCACCACAAACAAATTCCCTTGACCAACCACAAATAGCCTCACTAGAAAGACCAAAATTCCCACCCATTATACCTAAAAATGACCTATGGTTCAACCAACCAGACACTGGTATTAGCTCCGGTGCACATCTTCCAAAGATAAGAAAAATCAGATTTCCCTATACTGACCCATCTGTTCTGTATGAGAATAAGGCTGAAAACTGGGCCAAAGTTAAGAGGGATTGGAAAATTATGTTCCATAAGCATGAACCTGAACCTGTCTCTACCAGACCATAAAATCCATTGCCTGAGTATGATTATGAACCTGAAACTGTTATCTACGCCTGGTGATGAACATCATGCTGCAATTTCAACAGAGTCAAAATCTGCCAACTCAAATTCCTGCTCCTCCACCAAAACCAAATCCAAATCCTCCTCCTCCACCTCCACCTCCACCCTCTTCTTAGGCTTTTATTTTGTTGTTTCGCTACTGACAATGATGGTCTACTCCTTTTACCTTTTTGTCTGATGACAAAAAAAGGGGAGAAAGGAAAGAGAATTAAATTTAATGAGTAAATAGTCAAAATGGTCCCTGAAACTGTGAGGTCGTGTCAAGTTGGTCCCTCAAATTAACGAAATTTCAAAAGGTCCCTGAAACTGTCAAACGTTGATCAAGTTAGTCCCTCCGTTAGTTAGGGTTCGTTGACTCCGTTAACGGCGCTTATGTGGCACGTTACACGCATATTTGAGGGACCAAATTGATACAGGGACCAAATTGACACTCAATATTTTTCAAAAACCCTAACTTCATCTTCTTCTTCTTCTCCCCCAACTTCTTCTTCTTCTTCATCTTGTTCCCAAAGACATCTCGATCACACTATCCAAGTTCTAATCTTTGTTCTCCCTACAACTCTCTCACTATCTCTTCTTCAACCTTCAAATCGAACATGGCACTCAGACCCATTGATAACGCTCTCCCTACAATCCCGCATGCACCCAAAAACAACCCAAAATCGCTGTCGCAACCCAAAAACAACCACTTCGTCCTGCGAATGACGAAAATCACGCTCCAGTTCCATTGTCCTCATCTGGGGATGCCACCATTGATTATATCTCCTCTGAAAACCTTAAACCCATGTCGGATCTTGAAGCCAAGATCCAAGTAAGTTCTTCTTCTGCACATCCACACCATAAAAATCCAACCTTTTTTCATTTTCAATTTTTTTATATTTTCAATTATTGTCTTCAGATTTTGGCATTAAATTTCTTAAATTCTTTGAAAATGCAGAGTTTGATTGAAGATTTGGATTCAAAAACTGGATCAAGGTCTGTGAGTCACTGAATGATGCTAGGCGCTTTGCATCGCATCAGTACCAGTCTCTAGAAGGAAAACATCAACTCAACTATATGCATTGTACCACTCCTCTCTTCCACTGCATGTAGAAGCTCTGCAGAAGGGATGGAAAATTCTTCCGGTCCTACAGATTTTCCAATACTCTAACTAGAATTGTGCAAAATTCTTAGTGTCCCAATTATTTTTCCCTTTTCTCATTCCTGTCTATTTCTCAATTGGTATTAATGTGCAATGCCCTTTCCTGTCTACCAAGTCTTGAGAAAAGATGATCTCTTGTCATAGACAACTATTTGTTTTACTTTTACCTTTTTCTCTAAGAAACAATTTCCCCTTTCTCAACTGGGTTGCGTTTACCATTTAGTGGATCATGTATGCTTGTTTTGTTACCATGGTTGATTTGCACTTGTGCTTGAATGCATTATTTTACAGTCAGGGACACTGATCACCACAGCATACATGAAGGCTAGTGAACGACCTATTTCAGTAGTTGGATAGACGTTGGGGGAGAAGAAGAAGATGAAGTTAGGGTTTTTGAAAAAATATTGAGTGTCAATTTGGTCCCTGTATCAATTTGGTCCCTCAAATATGCGTGTAACATGCCACATAAGCACCGTTAACGGAGTCAACGAACCCTAACTAACGGAGGGACTAACTTGATCAACGTTTGACAGTTTCAGGGACCTTTTTGAAATTTCGTTAATTTGAGGGACCAACTTGACACAACCTCACAGTTTCAGGGATCATTTTGGCTATTAACTCTAAATTTAATATGAAAAGTCAGTTTTTGAAAAGTATACACTTGTCTGGGTATGCATGTCTCTTTATGCTTATGCCTTGACATACTATATCTGTTTTGAATGCTCTGATACTATTTACTATGATTTGTTTATTGCTCTGATATATCCAAAGTCTACATGCTCTAACATTGTTCGATATGATATATTTTATTTGCTCTGAAACTTATCTATAAGTTTGATAAAGACTATAAATCTCTGATTCTATCTCAACTGATAAGTAGTTACACTGATCTAATATGCTATATACATATGCTGCTGAATTTCTGTCATATGCTCTTCCTGTTAAAAGTTTGAATGCTATGTCATAGGGGGAGCTTTGTAAGCTTTCTTAGACTTTGCTACTCAAATTTAATTAGTTTTTGTCATCATCAAAAAGGGGGAGATTGTTGGAACCAAAGTGATTTGGATTTTATTAATCTCTAAGAATTGATGTTAACAAAAAGATTAAATTTTCTTGGCAAAGTGTTAGTTGAGATCTAAAAAGGTTATCTAGTTTTGCAGGATTACTGAATCTGTAAGACTCAATGACTTAGAGATTTTGATATATGAAAAATACAATTTAATGTGTGTGCAAGTGTTTTAGTGTCAAATTGCAAAGACAGGTATCAAGCAGTGATCAACAAGTTCATTAAGCAGATTCAAGGAAAATATTCATGGAAGAACTTGAAGGAATCAAGGAGCTGCATGTAGAAATCAAAAGAGCAAAGTCAAAGATCAAAGGATCATCAAAGACCAAGCTTAAAGGATAATTTTAGATTTAAGTCTTAGATGATTTGTAAGAGAAAGAAATCGCTTAGTCACAAGATAGCTCAACTAAAAAGATGCATGAAGAAAATCAATTTTCATAACCTGCATTAAAAGGAATAAGTTTTTTTAATGAAAATGATTTTTGGAAATAAGAAATTTATTTGTTAGGTACAACCATGTAATTAATGGATGTATGTCTGTTACTGTCACTGACAAATGAATTTAAGGTTCTTGATTCAATACATAGATTTACTGAATGGGTGTACTGATGGATTAACCAAGTTCAAGATTTTGAGAAACTATCAGAACTATCAGTATGAAATTGGTTAATATAGCCCTGTACTCAACCCCTGTTCAAGAATCCGAATCAAGAAAACAAATTTTGTTATCAGGCCCAAATCTGTTTTAATTGATCCCAATGACTATAACTTGTTTTCTATATATAGAGGGATCAAAGGAACAGTTTTAAAAACAAAAACAACATATCAGAATTACACGAAATCAATTTGAGAGATCAATTGCAAAAATCATTCATCTTCTTGCTTGAGCTTCATAGTGAAAAAGAGTGTTTCGATTCTCATAAGAACTTCAATTTGTATATCTGACTATTGAAAGTTTAGGAATCAATCTTTTAATTCTATTTGATTGTAAAGAGAGAGGGAGTCTCTTTGTGTGATTAGGGTGAGGTATCTCTAAGGAAGAACATTGAGGCTATCACAAGAGTGTGGTATCTCGAGGTGAAGGAGTGCTCTGCGGTGTAAAGGTTTTTCAAGCTACCTGGCTAAAGCTTGTTGTGTTAGTGTGTGAAAACCAACAAGTGGAGTAGGGACTGGATGTAGGTCACAGTGGTGGTGACTGAACCAGGATAAATCTGGTTGTGTGGTATCTCTAAACTCAAACTCTTTAATTTCTGTCTTGCGCATGTAACTGTGATCTTGATGTTCTAAATTTTCAATTGATATCAGTTCTTGATCTGAATAATCAGTATTGAACCTTGAGTAAACTGTAATAATAACTGTGCATTCAATTCTATTCTCAAGGATCAATATTTGAATTGAATCTTGCATCATATGTGATCAAATTCAAATAGCTTAATTTCTGTTTCTTAATCACGGAAATTGAAACCTGCAAGTTTGTTCTTGATTGTTGATGCTTGTATCTGAAACTTGTATAACTTGTTCTTAATATTTAAAGGTTTAATCAGTTTCTGTATTTTGTTATTACTGAGTTTTGAACCTGAACCTATTCTGTGATCTATTAATTCTGAATCAATCTTTCTTATCCTTATCCTTCTATTCAAGATTTCATAAAAAGCCCTTCACTGTTTTTGTAAAAGATCCTAAGGCAACTATGATATGAAAAGTAAAGTAAAGTTTTTGAAAAGGAAGAAATTTTTGAAAACTCAATTCACACCCCCCCCCCCCCCCCGCTCTTGAGTCTTTGAAGCCAAAGCAACAATTGGCATCAGAGCTAAACTCTTAAGTCTGGCTTAATAGCTATAAGAGTATGGCTTCCAATGACTGTTTGAATGAAGGGGCTTCCCTTACATGCCCTCCTGCCTTCAATGGATCTGAGTATATCTATTGGAAGGAAAGAATGGTAATCTTTCTTGAGGCAGCAGGTGTTGACATATGGGATGCAGTAGAAAATGGACCATTTGTCCCCTCTACTGTAGATGCTAATAGTGCTCCAATAAATAAGCCTAAAATTGAATGAAATGAGGATGATAAGAAAAGAGTTCAATATAATGCACGTGCTAAGAATATTATAACATCTGCTTTAAGCCGTGATGAGATTTTTAGGGTTTCAAATTGTAAATCAGCAAAGGAGATGTGGGATACATTGCAAGTAACACATGAAGGAACCATAGATGTCAAAAGAGCAAGAATGAACACCCTCACACAAGAGTATGAGCTGTTCAGAATGAAGCAAGGAGAACCTATGACTGAAATGCAAAAGAGATTCACTCACATTGTCAACCAACTTGTTGGTCTTGTAAAAGCTATATCAAACGAGGATCAAATTAACAAAGAAATGAGATGCTTGAGCAGGGAATTGTTGTTTTGGCTTCAACGACTCAAGAGGGAGGGGGTGTAACAGCCCGTTTTTAGATACGCTGTTTAACCGGTTAAAATATAATTATTTATATTTTACTCTGAGATCAAGAAAATGATTTTGGATAAAACAAAATCATATTCATACTCTATATTATGGTAGAAGGTTACCGTAAAATTTTGGGTTGAAAATTCAGACAAAAACCGATCCGCATTTTCACTGACAGTACAATTTTACTGGTAAGAAAATTCCGATTTAACCGGAAACTAAAAAATAATATAGCGTATCATTTTATTTTAGTGATACTGTCCATGTTATAAAAAAATTAATTATTATTGTTAAAGGAATAAAATATTATATTTTATTCGGAGTTGAGCATGAAGCTTCAGAGATAGACCGGACAAATGAGAAAAATGTGTCAGATCAACAATAACTCACCGTTAATAATCTTGGTTAAAATATTTTGATTAAATATCTACACTTGTTAATGTCCCTAATGCTCTTAAGATCCTAATTAATTACCCTGTATAAAACTTTTTGGAGAAGTTTTATCTTTCTCTCTCTTCCTTTTCCCTTATTACCCGATTTCTTCTTCTTCCTCAACATAACACCCTTCTTTTCTCTTCTACTCTCCACAACTTCAAAAATCAAAGTCTCATCTCCTCCACTCTGCACAACCGCGCGCCGCCCAACCCCGCCAGTCGCGACCCACACCGCAACCGCCGCCAGCCTGAGCTCCGACCGCGTGACACCATGCCTGGTTTGCGTCACTGTTCAGATCATGCCTCAGTTGTTCCTGTAGCGTGAAACCATGCTCTCCGCCACTATTTTCGGACTCTCGGTCACCGTCCAACCACCATCAGGAGAGGAAGACCCAAACACACATCTCTGCTCGTTGTCCCGCACGTGGTGGTCCCTCTGGTTTCTCTGTTTAACGTCGTCACCGTCGCGAACTGCTATATGCCGTCGTCCGCCGCCGTCGATCGTCGTACCGGAGTCCACAGCACCACCACGAGTTCTTCATCTTCCTTTGGGTGACTGATTTCTCACATTCTCACCTCTGTTTTCAAGAAGCCCCAATTTCTCCTCAAACCCTAACCCTAGGCTTTGATTTTTAGTTCTCAAAATCTGAAATTAATTGGTGTTTTCTAAAATTGGGAGCATGATTAAGTGTCTCCCTAAATCAATTTTTACCAATCTCTTGTTAAATTGATTTTTCCTCAATTTTCATCTTGAGCCTAAAAACCTCAAATCTGTTTTGATTTTAAATGAATGAGGTTTTTGAGAAATTAAATATAGTATCGAATTATACTTATGTTGTGATTGTTGAGAAATTAATTTGGCGATTTGTCTGGTTGTTTCTATTCTTGGATCGACTCTCTGGGATGTTTTTCATGTTCGTGCTTGCTCTAGGGAGGCAGAAACTACTTTTTAGGAACTGTTGGGAGCTGACCGCATCGTTGCCAAGTGCTTGGAAAACTCTGAACACCTTTAAGGTGGTGGAAAGAATCAACCTATCATCGGAATCGATAAGTAGTATATTATATAATAATTGTGTAGGGCGACCTAAACCCTACTAGTAGTCGAGTAGTCAACAAGACCAAAATCACATTGGAAACCTTTTCTGAAAAACCAATGGCGATTCGGGGATTGTAGGTTTATTGATATTAGGTTGATTTTATATTGTTGATGGTTGATTTGATTTTATTACCTTTATTGAATTGATTTTGTGCTATGTTGGTGATATGGGAATATTTTGATTGATATTGTGTTATGCATGATCTGCCTGGTTTGTATTTTTATGCTTAGTGGTTTTTAAGCAAAGATATATATACTGTCTAAGAGATGATTGTTTTGGGTGTAAGGATAATAATGATCTAGAAGTACCTAACCTAGATGATGTATGTTAAAGAGGTGTTATGGCATAGAATATGTGTCAAGTTCTAATGGAAGGTTAAGGCACTAGGATGTTGTTAAATCGGGTTGGTGGGATTCAAGTATTGGTGTTGTTGTCTATGACCGTGTATTGGTAATATACTGCCTGGTTTGTATTATTATGCTTAGTGGTTTTTAAGCAAAGATATATATACTGTCTAAGAGATGATTGTTTTGGGTGTAAGGATAATAATGATCTAGAAGTGCCTAACCTAGATGATGTATGTTAAAGAGGTGTTATGGCATAGAATATGTGTCAAGTTCTAATGGAAGGTTAAGGCACTAGGATGTTGTTAAATCGGGTTGGTGGGATTCAAGTATTGGTGTTGTTGTCTATGACCGTGTATTGGTAATATAATGCACAAGGACAAAAGTGTATTGGTAATATAATACACGTAAAACATTTGTGTATTGGTAATATAATACACCGTGTATTGGTAATATAATACACGTAATGTATTGGTAATATAATACACCGTGTATTGGTAATATAATAAATGTAAAATCAAGAGTTCTCGCGAGACCACTTCCACCTTAGGGAATGGGGGTGGAACACCTTAACGGGAATGGGGGTGGAACACCTTAACGGGAATGGAGGTGTGCACTAGGTGGAACATTCTAACGGGAATGAGGGTGTGCCCCGATGCAAATAAGGGATGGTGACAGGAGTGGTAGTAGCCACGATAACGTAAAGACATGGTGACAGGATTAGAGAGGTTACGTTAAAATAAAGTGTCAGATTGCCTGAGAGTAAGGGTAGAGGATGATATAGATATTAAGTTGAGGATGATTCGTTAGTTATTTGTGTGGATTGTCTGTGACAATTATGGTATAATTTACTATGACTCTTTTCCGCTTTTTGATGATAGAACTGTTTCTTATCCCCTGTATATTTCTGTGTGTTGTATTTTATCTCATTGTGGAATAGTATGAGAAGACCGTGTGGATGAGCGTAACCAGGAGGAGTTGGATGGAACTCCCTACGAACCGGAGGTTGGAGGACGAGCTGTGACCCATGGTGATTAGGGTCTAGTTAGTTATGGCCAGTGCGTCTCGTGAGGTGTATTTTCATTATGTTTTCTGTTGTTTAACTTTTTGTCCAAGTATATGCTTGTGTGGGCTCCTACCGAGATGATACCCTCAACAATGTTTTGGTAATGTAATAGATAAACATGGGGGTATTTATATATTATAACCTTGAGAATATTTTATGTTATTAATGAAAACTGTGTATGTGCATGAAAAACCAATTTGGGATTACTGTATCTATTTATCTCCTAAGTCTTTATCACGATTGGAGTTGTGTATTTATTTTTTTGCTCCTGGAAGTTGATGTAAGACCAGAGACCAATTATGGTTGGATAAAGTTTTGAAGTTATAAACTGTCTATCAGGTGTTTTTCCGACATCATACAAATCTCCGATTTTTAAAGGGGACATTTCGAAAATGATTTATGAAAATCTATAACGCTAATATACTTATATTGTGATATGCCATTCTATATGAAGTTGTATGCTTTATAAGTTAAGTTTTAATTTTTACGTATTTTCACGTTAAGTGTGCGATTAAGTAATTAAATAACGAGGTTTCAATCTGATGACACAAAGAGGCACAGCGGGGTGTCTCATTTTGGTATCAGAGCAGTTTGGTTCTAAAACGGACTGTGGGTTATGTTCGATCAGAATCAAGGACTGCGAGGTTTAGGATGTTGTTACTGGCCGTGTCTAGTTGAATCCACATCGGATATTGACTATGCTTAGGAGTTGGGTAGAAAGTTCGCAGCTTCGTCGTTTTGAGTTCCTAAGTAGAGTAGGGAACTGAAATGATTAATATTCTTACTCATGATAAATACGATATTTTTGGGGTAAGTTACGTGGGTCAATTCTTTTATAAAAGAGAGTATCATGGTTGATTGTATCTTGAAAGTTAGAAAGTAAGATTTGGAATAAGTGTTAGACAATAAGTTTATTGGAAGAATTAATTCTTGTTGATAAGGTATAGTGAGCAATTAGTGGTAGAAAGAAATTGTTATTACGGGAATTTATTTTAAGTACTAGATATATTTGGATAATGTGGGTAGTTGTTGAAGATGATAAAGAGACAACAAAATTAGTTTGGGTCTTAATTAGTATAGGATTGATCTAGTTGAAGCCTTGTAGCCTTTTAAGGTAGATATGATGGTTATAGTTGTGGATTTCACTAGAATTCTAGGCTTATAAGTTGGATAGTTGGTCTCGAATCTAGTGTTTAACGATGATAAAGGAATTAGACTCAAGTTTATGAAATTAATACTTGGATGTGAATATGAACTTATTTTCTAATGATGTTTTATAATGATGATAAGTTTGTTTAAAGAAAATGAGGTTTAAGCATATGGTGTTTATAAGAGGTGTTGATTTGAGTGTGGCTTGTACATGATTAGTATTTAAGTCTTTATGTTGAGAATAGAATTAGTTTCTAATCACTTTGAGGTTATTGGAGTTTATTAAGATAAAGTGTAAACCTTAGCTTGTGATGGGATTATTCTTTAAAGTGATATTTGATTTATGAAAATAGTATTAACTCGAACTTGGTTTGAGACACAAGGTTATAAGGTAAGTTTAGGAGCATTTGAAATGATTTGGAAACATAATGAAGAAGTTTGAGTATATAGAAATGATATATATGGTTAAATTGAAGTTATTTAGAAATGTTGTGTGGACACATGACAATTAGTATTAGTTCAAACTAAGAGAGGATGTTAAGTTAAGATTTTGATATATATAAAAAAAGTACGGTAGATATGGAAATAGTGTGCTAGTATTAAGGTACATTACTAGGATATGATCTTTGAAAAAGATTGTTAATAATGATGAATGTGATTCTGAGGGAAGGATATGTAGGTAAGTGCTAGTACGTATCAAGTTCATATCTAAGGATTTAATTTGTGAGTTGGGACTTGTTATTATTAAAGGAGGGCTAAGAGTGGAATGACGATACTTTAGATGAGTAATATTATGGTAATTTCGGATTTGAGAAGGGATATTTTACCTAGGCATGGTATTCTTGTTAAAATGATGAGTTTGAGCTTCTAGTAAAATCTTAATTGTTATAGAATATATTTTGTTTAGTTTAATATGGCAGTTAATGTAGTTAAGGGCTTAGAGTCATGTTTTATATTTCAAATAAGATGTAAGCCTTCATATTTCTTTTTTGTAAAGTTTTGGTGTGCGATAATTGAATAGAGAATTGTAGTTATAAGGTTTGATGATCAATATTTGAATTATAAAGATAGTTTTGTTGCATATATTTTGAGATATTGAAGTTAAGATGTGGATTAAGGAGATATTTTTTTTATGTTATATTTTGGTCACTAAGTTAGTGTTTGGACAGAAAGGTAGATTCTTAAACTAAGGGACTTACTTATGTTGACTTTGTCATTGTTGATCATGCCTTGAGGATTGGAATAAAGACTTGATCAGGCAATACGTAGGATAAATTCAGATTTCCCTTGAGTGCGATAATTCTAAATTGGTTTTGTTAAGATTTAAGGTGAATTAGAGATATTGAAAACTATGGGACATGCAGTGGTAGGAATTTTGTTGAGGTGTAGTTATGAATGGTAAGATTAAGAGTAATATCAGCCAGTAAGACAAATTACTATAGATCGAAGGATCAAATGTTGACTGAGGCAGAGTATAGTTAAGGAGATTTAGGGTAATGATCAAATGCTTATGGTTATGATTGAATGTAGGAATTTGGAAGATCAAAAGGAAAGTGCCTACTGTAGTTTCACCTAAGTTGGATGTGAATGAAAAGGATGATTTCTTGAGTAAAACTAAGTTTCCTAGAGTAGTTCAAGGTTGTGGAGTTAGATAATCTTAACCTTGTTGTAATCCGGAATGGTGGAATACGTTCAAAGGAACTAAAAATTTTATTGGATACTTTGAGTAGGGAGTTAATGTAGTATTGATCTTGGTGTTAAATGTAGGGGGTAGAGGTTGAAATAAGGATTTCTAGTGGATGAGTATTAAGAAGAGAAAGAGATTAAGTTGAAAAATTAAGGACAATGAACAAAATGTAGTGACGGATAAGTTCGAGGGTAAATAGAATGATATACGAATTTTGTTACGAAGTTATCGCTGTCACTGAAGCGAAAGACAGTGATGAGAAATACGATGTAGGATCTTTAGATTAAGACACGTGCACAAGATTTTACCCAGTTTTGAGTCACGAAATTCTGAGGACGGAATTTTTTCCTAAGAGGGGTAGTAATGTGACAGCCCGTTTTTAGTTACACTATTTAACCGGTTAAAATATAATTATTTATATTTTAATCTGAGATCAAGAAAATGATTTTGGATAAAACAAAATCATATTCATACTCTATATTATGGTAGAAGGTTACCGTAAAATTTTGGGTTGAAAATTCAGACAGAAACCGATCCGTGTTTTCACTGACAGTACAATTTTACTGGTCAGAAAATTCCGATTTAACCCGAAACTGAAAAATAATAGAGCGTATCATTTTATTTTAGTGATACTTTCTATGTTATAAAAAAATTAATTATTATTGTTAAAGGAATAAAATATAATTTATTCGGAGCTGAGTATGAAGCTTCAGAGATAGATCGGACAGATTAGAAAAATGTGTCAGATCAACAATAACTCGCCGTTAATAATCTTGGTTAAAATATTTTGATTAAATATCTACACTTGTTAATGTCCCTAATGCTCTTAAGATCCTAATTAATTAGCCTGTATAAAACTTTTTGGAGAAGTTTTATCTTTCTCTCTCTTCCTTTTCCCTTATTACCCGATTTCTTGTTCTTCCTCAGCATAACACCCTTCTTTTCTCTTCTACTCTCCACAACTTCAAAAACTAAAGTCTCATCTCCTCCACTCTGCACAACCGCATGCCGCCCAACCCCACCAGTCGCGACCCGCACCGCAACCGCCACCAGCCGGAGCTCCGACCGTGCGACACCATGCCTGGTTCGCATCACTGTTCAGATCATGCCTCAGCTGTTCCTGTAGGGCGAAATCGCACTCTCTGCCACTGTTTTCGAACTTTCGTCCACCGTCCCGCCACCATCTGGAGAGGAAGACCCAACCACACATCTCTGCTCGTTGTCCCGCACGTGTTGGTCCCTCTGGTTTCTCTGTTTAACGTCGTCACCGTCGCAAACTGCTATATGCCGTCGTCCGCCGCCGTTGATCGTCGCACCAAAGTCCACAGCACCACCACGAGTTCTTCATCTTCCTTTGGGTGAGTGATTTCTCACATTCTCACCTCTATTTTCAAGAAGCCCCAATTTCTCCTCAAACCCTAACCCTAGGTTTTGAATTTTAGTTCTCAAAATCTGAAATTAATTGGTGTTTTCTGAAATTGGGAGCATGATTAAGTGTCTCCCTAAATCAATTTTTGTCAATCTCTTGTTAAATTGATTTTTCCTCAATTTTCATCTTGAGCCTAAAAACCTCAAATATGTTTTGATTTTAAATGAATGAGGTTTTTGAGAAATTAAATATATTATTGAATTATACTTATATTGTGATTGTTGAGAAATTAATTTGGCGATTTGTCTGGTTGTTTCTATGCTTGGTGTAACACCCCGAGTTTTTGCTGTTTTCAAATGTCGGTAATAAATATATAAAAATATATTTTTAACCGAGACTCAAAATGATTTTGGGTAAACCACTGTTATTTTCATGTCATGTTTTATATCTTAGGGTTACGATGAAATTTTGGGTTGAAAATTCAAACGGAACCCCGTCTGGGTTTTCACTGACAGTAAAAGTTTACTACTCAGAAAACCTAATTTTAATTTATGAATGAGATGAAAAATGTTTTTGTCGTATTTACTACAATAGTGGAAGTTTTGAAAAATTTAGCGAAAAAATTAAAACATTATATTTGCTGCGGGCGAAAACGTCGGGATATCTCTAGGAAAAACCTGCGTCAGATGAATCAGGAAGTCAGCAACGGAGCTGAGGTGGTGGATTTGACTGATGCGACATGCATTTATGACGATCATATCCGCGTCATAATGACCATAATGGCGCATTATGACAATAGGATATTTTGTATGGAAATGATGATTTTACCCCTAGCTTTCCATGAAATTTTCAATCCATGCCATTGTAAATTTTGACCAAATTACCCCCCAAAACCCACGGCTCCTTCATCATAACCCACTTAGGAAATTTCTTCATTTCATATTATGCCATTTTCTCTCCAAAGTTCAAGCTTTTGCCTTAGAACTCATAAGAACACCATAGGAGTTTTCTGAAGAACATCATCAAGATCATCCTTTTCTTTGATCATCAAGAGGTAACAACTCTTCATCTTGTCATTCAAAGCCTTTCTTTTCACAACTTTTATGGATTTATGACATGAATCATCATGTCCTTCATTTCATCCAAAGTTCATGAAGCTAACTTCAAAAATTCATAACTAATTCTAGAAAAATCCTTTTGACATGAAACCAATTGCTATGATCTCATAATCATCTCTATTTTCATCATCAACTAGAAGCATATGATCAGGAGAAATTTTTTTCTCAACTTTCTGAACTGGGCCGAATCCATGAAAAAGTGGTGTTCATGGGTTTTGTTTCATTTTCAAGTCTTGATTCATGATTCAATCTCTTAGTACCTTGATAGTTCTTGTATGTAAGTAAATAGAAGATCAAAAATCAAACCCTAACCTATTTGTTTCATAAAGGCCGAAACCCTAGCTATGAATATTTGATGGATTTTTGATTCAAAAGTTGTCTTGTGACACTTGAATCCAACTCTAAGTTTTGAATATTGATTAAATCCACGAAGTTGAAATTTTTTTAAAAATCTCTAGCATATGATCTTGAGAAAAACCGGAACCCTAGTTCTTGGAACTAGATGAGTTTTATTCCATGTTCTTGGTTCATGATCTTGGTTTAAGTACTTAATTATGTTTAAGTTACTTATGGATCATGATTCCCTAAGTTAACCAAATTTTTAACCTTACTAACCTAGGAAATTTGTTGAGACCGAAACCTAACCTTCATGATCCAAGTATGTTGTTGTTTGATTTGATTTATTTTGGTTGCAATTCGTTTGAAGGAATCGTTCAAGTTAGCTTGACTTAAGCTGACAGAGGAGAATCGGATCGGGATAGGGAGATTAATTGAATCTGTGAATTTGAATCTTTAAGAGGTAAGGGGAGTATGCCTGAGGAGTTTAAAATAATAACATGCTTATTGTTGGAGTCATTTGTTAATCTTCTGTAGTAAATATTTTATGATATGGCATTGTCTACTGTTAACTGCTGGATTGATTAGATACTTATCTGAGTAATTGAATTTATTTGATATGTGGATTTACATGATTATAATTATTTGATTATATTATAATTGTGATGTATGTTATAGATGGATATATGTCATGTTATTCTGTGATTGAAATTTATCTGCTGTTGAGTGTTGTATTGAGAAACCTGACATTGGTCAGTGTTTAAAATTAATTTGAGGATAAAAGCTTAATAAGCTTGGATAATTAATCAGAGGGATTAATTTGGGAAATTTGAGAAAAGTGAAAAAAATTATTATTTTAATAATATTTTGTGGAAAATGTGTAAATAAGCGACAATAAGGGCGAAACTGTGAATTTTTTTCACAGGTTCTAATTTTTGTAAAATAAATTTTATTTTATTATAAAATGTTATTTAAAATGATTGAGTTCTGAAAATAATGTTATATAGCAGCCAGAACAATTACTTACGACAGAAAAGTTATTTAAGTTATAAAAAGAATTTTATTAAAATTTTTGGAAATGATTAAATATATAGCTATTTTATTATTATGAATTGATTTCTTGAATACTTTTTAAAAGTTGACTTTTATTGAGAATTATTTTCAGAAATAAAATAATCAGAAATAAAGGAATTTATCAATGATTTCCAGGTTTTATCAATGTTTTAACAGAAAAAGGATTTCTGTAAAAGTATTTTTATTCAGTGAAATTATTCCGTTAAACTTGGATAAGTTTTTGGAGCTTTTGTTTTGTATTTGTTTTTCACTAAGCGAAATGTTTTACAAGCAGATAAATGAACCTAGGAACCGAGACGTCGGGGTTCTAGTGTTCTATGGACACGTAGATCAAGGGTCTGTGTCATTGGACTGAGTGTCCTGCAACGATTTTTTTGGACTGTGTGTCCTAAATTGATGTGGAAAGTGTGAGTTCCATATCCACGAGCCTAAGACTGGTGCATCGGTTTAAGGGCCTTGCGATTGAGCACTCGGACTGTGTGTCTTGTGTTAAGTTTTAAAACATTTGGGCTGTGTGTCCTATGTTTGTTTAAGTGGAAAGTCTTAATAAGAAATTAAGCATGGTCGTTAGCTTTGTGCTTTGACAAGGAAAGATTATTACGACAAAGAAAACAAATCGAGGATAAAAGTTTTTCTCATGCATAGATAGCAGACGTGTCATGTGTTGTGATCATTGAGTCCAGAGAGGATCAATGTATTTGATATGGACTATGTTTCCATTTGATCATTGGGACTCTGTGTGAGCCAATGTATCTTTACTCGACTGTGTGTCAAATTTTATGCGATAACTATTGTGATTTGGAGTGATGCAATAGGTTATGGACAATAATCTCCATTGTTCGCAGTGACCATTAGGATTCTGTGTGAGCCAATGAATTACATTTTTGAACAATAACCCTGGTGGAACTGTGTGTGGCCAGTGTGTTATGTGTTCCCTTGGACATTGTTTTATTTCGTTTTTACAATGGGCCATGTGCAGAGAGCTTGATCAGCTCAAAACGAAACAGAAAGTTGTGGGATCTCCCGAGATTAGGTATTAAAAATAGAGCTTAAATATTGAAGTGCCATGCATTTTTATAAAATGACGATGACTGCCGGGTATGAAACCCTTTGAATTAAATTATTCTGCTGTTTCGAAATAATTTTCTTATGCTGTGAATATATGGTATTTGCTATTTGTGTGTCATGCATGGGGTTGTCTTATCAAGACTCATATATTGGTAACTCACCCTTGCACATTCGTTTGTTGTTTCCTTTACTATGTGGGATCTACGTATATATATGCGTTCAGATGGATCCGGGCGCAGTGGACCTGAACTACTAAGGGGTTCGAGCCCTGATGTTCGACAATGCTGATCAAGGGAACGCCTGGGTGATTAACCCAGGAGCTCGGAGTGCCACTTACACAGGTCCTATAAGAACACTCCGAGGTACTGTAGCAGACGGACCACAACAGTTGATTCATAGTAGGGAGACGATTGAAATTTCATTACCGCCCATTTGGATGATCCTACGATACCTGGTACAACACGGAAATCTGGAGCACCAACCACCTCCTTTTGTTCATCCGTTACAGCGGGTAGCACCGGAGTCACCTCCTGCACCTATAGTCTTGATTCCAGGGGATGTACAGGTAGAGATGGAGGAGTACCCCGAGGAGGATCCGATGGTTGATCCAGACTATATTCCTTTAGAGGACGAAGGGTCTCCAGCTGTTGGGGAGGGGGCTATTGTATCCTCTCCAGATACACCTCCCGGAGGTGGGGGAGTTTATATTGGACTCCCCAATGGATTTCTGTAGTGATGACCAGCTTAGGACGTAGTTTTCGGAAAGAGTGGGATTTTAGGTTAGTCTGACTTAGTGGCTACAGAGAGCCATCTTTTGAGTAGTTTTTTCAGACTCCCGCTATGACATAGTTATGATGTTTCCGTTAGTGTAAAATATGTGTGACAGTAGATGGTGACCTGGTAAGAAAAAGGTCTTTTGTAAAACGTTGAGGCTTATATAATATATATAGTGATGTACATTATTTTACGGGTGTTCGAGTATGTGTACAGTAAGAAGAAAAAGAAAAAAAATTTATCACTATTTTTGAGAAGTTTAGGGAATTAGAAAACGAATCCTGTTTTCCGAAAGAAACGAGCAAATTAGTATCGTTGTTAACTTTGATGTTTGAAACATGTTACGTAAATGTGATACCGGGGAAATGGGGTGTCGCACTTGGATCGACTCTCTGGGATGTTTTTCATGTCCGTGCTTGCTCTAGGGAGGCAAAAACTACTTTCTGGGAACTGTTGGGAGCTGACCGCATTGCTGCCAAGTGCTTGAAAAACTCTAAACACCTTTAAGGTGGGGGAAATAATCAACCTATCGTCGGAATCGATAAGTAGTATATTATATAATAATTGTGTAGGACAACCTAAACCCTACTAGTAGTCGATCAATCGACAAGACCAAAATCACATTGGAAACCTTTTCTGAAAAACCAATGGCGATTCGGGGATTGTAGGTTTATTGATATTAGGTTGATTTTATATTGTTGATGGTTGATTTGATTTTATTACCTTTATTGAATTGATTTTGTGCTATGTTGGTGATATGGGAATATTTTGATTGATATTGTGTTATGCATGATCTGCCTGGTTTATATTATTATGCTTAGTGGTTTTTAAGCAAATATATATATATATATATATATATATATATATATATATATATATATATATATATAGTCTAAGAGGTGATTGTTTTGGGTGTGAGGATAATAATGATCCAGAAGTGCCTAACCTAGATGATGTATGTTAAAGAGGTGTTAATGCATAGAATATGTGTCAAGTTCTAATGGAAGGTTAAGGCACTAGGATGTTGTTAAATCGGGTTGGTGGGATTCAAGTATTGGTGTTGTTGTCCATGACCGTGTATTGGTAATATAATGCACAAGGACAAAAGTGTATTGGTAATAAAATACACCAAGACAAAAGTGTATTGGTAATATAATACACAAAGACAAAAGTGTATTGGTAATATAATACGCAAGGACATCTGTGTATTGGTAATATAATACACCGTGTATTGGTAATATAATACACGTAAAACACTTCTGTGTATTGGTAATATAATACACCGTGTATTGGTAATATAATACACGTAAAAGATTTATGTGTGTTGGTAATATAATACACCGTGTATTGGTAAATAATACGCAAGGACATCTGTGTATTGGTAATATAATACACCGTGTATTGGTAATATAATACACGTAAAACACTTTTGTGTATTGGTAATATAATACATCGTGTATTGGTAATATAATACACGTAAAAGATTTATGTGTGTTGGTAATATAATACACCGTGTATTGGTAAAATAATACACGTAAAACAATTATATGTATTGGTAATATAATACACAGTGTATTGGTATTATAATACACGTAAAATCAAGAGTTCTCGCGAGACCACTTCCACCTTAGGGAATGGGGGTGGAACACCTTAACGGGAATGGAGGTGTGCACTAGGTGGAACATCCTAACGGGAATGAGGGTGTGCCCCGATGCAAATAAGGGATGGTGATAGGAGTGGTAGTAGCCACGATAACGTAAAGACATGGTGACAGGATTAGAGAGGTTACGTTAAAATAAAGTGTCAGATTGCCTGAGAGTAAGGGTAGAGGATGATATAGATGTTAAGTTGAGGATGATTCGTTAGTTATGTGTGTGGATTGTCTGTGACAATTACGGTATAATTTACTATGACTCTTTTCCGCTTTTTGATGATAGAATTGTTTCTTATCCCCTTTATATTTCCGTGTGTTGTATTTTATCTCATTGTGGAATCGTACGAGAAGACCCTGTGGATGAGCGTAACCAGGAGGAGTTGGATGGAACTCCCTAAGAACCAGAGGCTGGAGGACGAGCTGTGACCCATGGTGATTAGGGTCTAGTTAGTTATGGCCAGTGCGTCTCGTGAGGCATATTTTTATTATGTTTTCCGTTGTTTAACTTTTTGTCCAAGTATATGCTTGTGAGGGCTCCTACCGAGAGGATACCGTCAACAGTGTTTTGATAATGTAATAAATAAACATGGGGGTATTTATATATTATAACCTTGCTAATATTTTATGTTATTAATGAAAACTGTGTATGTGCATGAAAAACCAATTTGGGATTACTGTATCTATTTATCTCCTAAGTCTTTATCACGACTGGAGTTGTGTATTTATTTTTATGCTCCTGGCAGTTGATGTAAGACCAGAGACCAATTATGGTTGGATAAAGTTTTGAAGTTATAAACTGTCTATCAGGTGTTTTTCCGACATCATACAAATCTCCGATTTTTAAAGGGGACATTTCGAAAATGATTTATGAAAATCTATAATGCTAATATACTTATATTGTGATATGCCATTCTATATGAAGTTGTATACTTTATATGTTAAGTTTTAATTTTTACGTATTTTCATGTTAAGTGTGCGATTAAGTAATTAAATAATGAGGTTTCAATCTGATGACACAAAGAGGCACAACGGGGTGTCTCAGGGGGTGAATTGAGTTTTCTTAAAATATTTCCCTTTGAAAAACTTTTCACAAAACGTTAGTTTTCAGATTTGTGGCTTCAGGATCTTTTACAAAATCAATGAAGGGTTTATATAAAATCTTGAATTGGAAGATGATGAAGATAAGAAAGATTAATTCAGAAAGATAGATCACAGAATATGTTCGGGTTCAAAACTCAATAATAACAAAATATAGAAACTAATTAAGCATTTAAAGATTAAGAACAAGTTATGCAAGTTTCAAATACAAGCATTAACAATCAAGAACAAACTTGCAGGTTTCAGTTTCAATTTCAGTATATGATGCAAGATTCAATTCAAATATTGATCCTTAAGAATAGCATTGAATACACAGTTATTATTATAGTTTACTCAAGGTTCAATATTGATTATGCAGATCAAGAACTGATATCAATTGTAAACTTAGAACATCAAGATCATAGTTATATGCGCAAGACAGAAATTAAAGAGTTTGAGTTTAAAGATACCACACAACCAGATTTATCCTAATTCAGTCACCACCATTGTGACCTACATCCACTCCCCACTCCACCTGTGGGTTTTCACACACTAACACAACAAGCTTTAGCCAGGTAGCTTGAAAAACCTTTACACCACAGAGCACTCCTTCACCTCAAGATATCACACTCTTGTGAAGAGCCTCAATGTTCTTCCTTAGGGATACCTCACCCTAATCACAGAGAGACTCCCTCTCTCTTTACAATCAAATAGAACGCAAAATTGATTCCTAACTCTCAATAGTCAGATATACAAATCGAAGCACTTATGAGAATGAAACACTCTTTTTCACAATAAGCTCAAGAAAGATGATGAATGATTTTCACAATTGATCTCTCAAATTGATTTCATGTAATTCTGATATGTTATGATATATGTGTTGATATTGTGATATTATGAAAGTGTTCCTTTGATCCCTCTATATATAGAAAACAAGTTATAACCGTTGGGATCAATCAAAACAGATTTGAGTCTGATAACAGAATCTGTTTTCTTGATTCTACTTCTTGAAATAAGATTCTACATCGGCATTGTCTTCAATCCACAGTGCTCGTAGTTGATAGTAGACGAACTCCATATGCCACGTCATTGGACAGATACTCCTTTAACTGGTTGAACGTAACCTAGTAGACGAGCTCCATATGCCATGTCATTGGATGGAGCTTCTCACTAAGGACTTAGCGAGTCCAAAGACTTGTGTGGACGAGCGCTTCTGTCACTTGTGTGGACTATCACTTCTGTCACTTTAGTGGACGAGCGCTTCTGTCACTTTAGTGGACGAGAACTTCTGTCACTTTAGTGGATGAGCACTTCTGTAACTTTAGTGGACGAGCGGTTCTGTCACCTTAGTGGACGAGAACTTCTGTCACTTTAGTGGACGAGCGCTTCTATCGCTTCAGTGGACTAGCGCTTCTGTCACTTCAGTGAACGAGTGCTTCTGTCACTTGTGTTGGACGAGCGCTTCTATCACTTGTGTTGGACGAGCGCTTCTATTACTTTAGTGTTGAACTAGTGCTTCTATTACTTGTGTTGGACGAGCGCTTCTATTACTTGTATTGGACGAGCGCTTCTCATTTCCAAAAATCATTTTCATTAAAGAAAACTTATTCCTTTTAATGCAGGTTATGAAAATTGATTTTCTTCATGCATCTTTTTAGTTGAGCTATTTTGTGAATAAGAGATTTCTTTCTCTTACAAATCATTTAAGACTTAAATCTAAAATTCTCCGTTAATCATGGTCTTGATGATCATTTGATCTTTGACTTTGATCTTTTGATTTCTACATGCAGCTCCTTGATAACTTCAAGTTCTTCCTTGAATATTTTCCTTGAATTTGCTTAATGAACTTGTTGATCACTGCTTGATACCTGTCTTTGCAATTTGACACTAAATCACTTCCATACACATTAAATTGTATTTGTCATATATCGAAATCTCTAAGTCATCGAGTCTTACAGGAATGGCAGCCTAAAGTCACTGCAATCTCAGAATCTAGAGACCTCTCATCAATGACCATTGCCACATTGTTTGGAAAACTGCAAGAGCATAAATTGGAGTTGAACATACTGAATGAGAATGAAGAAACTGACAAAAAGAAAAATGGATTGGCTCTAAAGTCACAAGTTAGAGAAGTAGAAGACAGTGATGATGATGATTCAGTACAAGAGGTAGAATCTGAAGAAGAGATGGGAATGCTAGTCAGAAAATTCAACAAGTTCTTAAAGAATAAAGGAAACTTCAAAAGAAAGTCATCCACCTTTCCCAAGAGAAATTTTAGCAAAGGTGATAACTCTTCCAACAACATCACATGTTATGAATGTGGAAAGATTGGCCACATGAAGCTTGACTGTCCAAAACTGCAAAAGAAGGACAAAACAGAAATGTTTGACTCAAAGGACAAGAAGTGGAGAAAGCCAAGAAAGGCCTACATTGCTTGGGATGTTAATGATGTAGATTCCACTGAAGAATCTGAATCTGAGGAGGCAAATGTGTGCTTGATGGCCAGCAATAACAGTGATTCAGAGAGTGAGGTAAATTCTGATTCACAACCTACTTTTGATGAATTGCAAGAAGCATTTGATGAGTTACATGCTGAATATCTTAAGATTGCTAAACAACTTGTCTCATCTATAAAAATAATTGCTAAACAATGTGATGATTATGCATGCTTGAAAATGAAAGAAAGAGAACTAGAAGCTAGGAATAAAGTCTTGATTGCATCTATCTCTAATTGTTCTAAGTGTTGTACATTGACTAAAGAAGTTGAAAAACTGAAAAATGAGTTAGCCAAGTTCACAAATGGTAGAGAAAACTTGAATGATTTATTAGGACAGCAAAAGTGTGTTTATGATAAGGCTGGAATAGGCTACGAACCTAAGATATGAGAAATCTTTCAAGAAATTTTTTGCTGCACCTAAGACATCAAACACACCATTTGTTAAATGCAACTTTTGTGCTGGAAAAGGTCACACAACTTCTACATGTCAATACATAAAATCAGCATACAATAAATCTAAGTATATATGGGTTCCTAAAGGAACTATTGCTGCAACTAACTCAAAAGGACCCAAACAGACTTGGGTACCTATAGCACAAACATGAAATTCTGTTTTGTAGGTGCGGTGGAGGGTCAAGAGCAAAAATTGGAATCATGACATAGAGCCTTCACCAAACACAAAATGGGTAACAATAAAGAAATAATATTGATTGAATATGTTTTCTAATTATCATTATTAATGTATGATTGTGAATCTTTGTGTTGACTTATATATCATTGTATAGTATGTCTACATTGTTCTATTAAAGTTATTTGATCAATCTTGGAATAATCATATGGCTTTTGTTTCACAAATTGAATCTAAGAAAAATGATTAAGCCTTAAATGATTTGTTTTGCTTGCTATGCAACAATTAACTTTGAACATGATCTCTATCATAAGAACTTTTGTTCAAAGTAGAGAAATTGAGATTGAATATGTTGATACAACTAAACAACTTGCTGATATTTTTACCAAGCCCTTGAACAAGGAAAGCTTATTTTTCATTAGAAGAGAATTGGGCATAATTGATCAATCCTATATCTAATCTCTAAAGAAACTGTTTATATGACTATATATTTGTGTAAATATGCTCTGATTCTTGTATGATTTGATTTGGAATATCTATGTACGATTAGAAGAGAGTTTCAGAAGAAATAGATTTGATCAAGAACATCTATGTACCTAACCCATGTATATGTGTAAAAACTGGAAGTTTGTTTTAAACATGGATGTGATCAATAGCTGTATGCAAAGTCTAATAAACTCAGAATACACAAGATTCTAATTCTGCTCGTCCACTGAAGTGGTAGAAGCGCTCGTCCACTAAAGTGATAGAAGCGCTCATCCACTAAAGTGACAGAAGTGCTCGTCCACTAAAGTGACAGAAGCGCTCGTCCACACAAGTGACAGAAGCGCTCGTCTACACAAATGATAGAAGCGCTCGTCCACACAAGTGACAAAAGCGCTCGTCCACACAAGTCGTTGGACTTGCTAAGTTCTTAATGAGAAGCTCCGTCCAATGACGTGGCATATGGAGCTCGTCTACTAGGTTACGTTCTTTGGACTTGCTAAGTCCTTAATGAGAAGCTCCGTCCAATGATGTGGCATATGGAGCTCGTCTACTAGGTTACATTCTTTGGACTTGCTAAGTCCTTAATGAGAAGCTCCATCTATTGACGTGGCATATGGATATCGTCTACTAGGGGACGTTCTTTGGACTTGCTAAGTCCTTAATGAGAAGCTCTGTCCAATGATGTGGCATATGGAGCTCGTCTACCAGACTATGAGCCCTAAGGATTGAAGACGACGTCGATGTAGAATCTTATTTCAAAACTTCAAATCTTCTGAAACCCACTCTTTCTTCACCTAATTCCGCAACCCTAGAAGAGCTAACCTTAATCCTTCTTGTACCCAAACCAACCTTAATATGGCAAGAACCAAAAATACTAGATCTTCACCCTCAAAAGCTGTAGAGAAAAAGAGGAAGGAAATGGAAACTTCTAAGTCAGCTAAGAAGAAGAAAGGAGTTGAGACGTCAAAGGCTCCTGAGAAAAAGAGGAACAAAGGAAAGGAAGTAGAATCTTCCAAAGAAAAGGAAGTCACTGAAAGTGCAGCTCCAACTTCATACATGGATAATGGCTACAATTGCTGAAGTGAATGAAAGGATAAAAATGGCAGAAAAGGACATTGATAAACTCAAGGATGACCTAGGAGTGGACTTTAATTTCCCTGCACCTCCAGCTCAAACAGAAGAAGATGTTGATGTTGCAAACATTGCAAGAGCTGCTGTGAAGGAAGCTGAGCACACCCCTGCTGAACCATCACCTGAAGGCCAAAACAAAAGAAAATAAAAAAGGAACAACTAGTTCTAGGAATTCATAGGAATTAGAACTTAGTTTTTGAAAGGTAAAATGCCTTAGTTTGTAATTTTGGATGATGGTTTCTGTTCTTTTTGATTTGTCCCTGCACCTATCCCTCTATCATGAACAATTTAATATGCTATGTTCGAATGTTTAAATGATTGCCTTTTCTATTGCTTTGAATGTTTCTTTTCTTTACCTTTTTGAAAATGCCAAATGGGGGAGGAAAAAGTATGATATAGGGAAAGGGGATAATAACAAATTATACATGCATATGTTGGAGGGGAGAGCTTATAAGCTTACATGATTAATGGGGAGTAAACCAAATTCTGCTCTGATAATATTTTTTTTTTGCTCTGACATACTTCTGCTCTGATACCATGATATAAATCTGTCAAAAACACTTAGCTTCTGCTACACTTATACTCCGATCTTATAATTTGTTAGAAGATTTGTCATAATCAAAAAGGGGGAGTTTGTAAGACTCAATGACTTAGAGATTTTGATATATGACAAATACAATCTAATATGTGTGCAAGTGTTTTAGTGTCAAATTGCAAAGACAAGTATCAAGCAGTGATCAACAAGTTCATTAAGCAAATTCAAGGAAACTATTCAAGGAAGAACTTGAAGGAATCAAGGAGCTGCATGTAGAAATCAAAAGAGCAAAGTCAAAGATCAAAGGATCATCAAGACCAAGCTTAAAGGAGAATTTTAGATTTAAGTCTTAGATGATTTGTAAGAGAAAGAAATCTCTTAGTCCCAAGATAGCTCAACTAAAAAGATGCATGAAGAAAATCAATTTTCATAACCTGCATTAAAAGGAATAATTTTTTTAATGAAAATGATTTTTGGAAATAAGAAAATTATTTGTCAAGTACGGCCATGTAATCAATGGATGTATGTTTGCTACTATAACTGAGAAATGAATTTAAGGTTCTTGATTCAATACACAGATGTATTGAATGGGTGTACTGATGGATTAACCAAGTTCAAGATTTTGAGAAACTATCAGAACTATCAGTATGAATTGGTTAATACAGCCCTGTACTCAACCCCTGTTCAAGAACCAAAATCAAGAAAACAGATTCTATTATCAGACCCAAATCTGTTTTAATTGATCCCAACGACTATAACTTGTTTCCTATATATAGAGGGATCAAAGGAACACTTTTAACATATAACATATCAGAAATTTTACAAAATCAATTTGAGAGATCAATTGTGAAAATCATTCATCTTCTTTCTTGAGCTTCATTGTGAAAAGAGTGTTTCATTCTCATAAGTGCTTCAATTTGTATATCTGACTATTCAGAGTTTAGGAATCAATCTTTTCATTCTATTTGATTGAAAAGAGAGAGGGAGTCTCTCTATGTGATTAGGGTGAGGTATCCCTAAGGAAGAACATTGAGGCTCTTCACAAGAGTGTGGTATCTCGAGGTGAAGGAGTGCTCTGTGGTGTAAAGGTTTTTCAAGCTACCTGGCTAAAGCTTGTTGTGTTAGTGTGTGAAAACCCACAGGTGGAGTGGGGACTGGATGTAGGTCACAGTGGTGGTGACTGAACCAGGATAAATCTGGTTGTGTGGTATCTCTAAACTCAAACTCTTTATTTTCTGTCTTGCTCACATAACTGTGATCTTGACGTTCTAAGGTTTCAATTGATATCAGTTATTGATCTGCATAATCAGTATTGAACCTTGAGTAAACTGTAATAATAATTATGTATTCAATTCTATTGTCAAGGATCAATATTTGAATTGAATCTTGCATCATATGTGATCAAATTCGAATAGCTTATTTCTGTTTATTAATCACTGAAGCTGAATCCTGCAAGTTTGTTCTTGATTGTTAATGCTTGTATCTGAAACTTGCATAACTTGTTCTTAATCTTTAAATGCTTAATCAATTTCTGTTTTTTGTTATTACTGAGTTTTGAACCTGAACCTATTCTATGATCTATTAATTCTGAATCAATCTTTCTTATCCTCATCCTTCTATTCAAGATTTCATAAAAAGTCATTCACTATTTTTGTAAAAGATCCCGAGGTAACTCTGATTTGAAAAGTAAAGTTTTTGAAAAGAAATAATTTATGAAAACTCAATTCACCCCCCTTCTTGAGTCTTTGAAGCCAAAACAACAGAATCTTATAAGTTATGAAAACCTTGATGAAGTTACCATATATATATATATATATATATATATATATATATATATATATATATATATATATATCTTGGTGTAAGCCCTAGAGGCCAGTGTATTTCTTAGACTTACATTTGTATCTTGCCATTATATATATATATGATATGAGGCATTCCAGTTTATTGTGTTACTTGTTTAAACATAATAAAGTCCTTAGAATAGAAATTTCAGTTTAATAGAATATCAAGTACATGACTTGATCGTGAGACACTATTGAACAATGAAATCCTATTCTTAAATATCCGTAGTCAAGTATTTTATTAATAAGGACAATAATAATACATTGAGACTATTATGTGTGCAGACTGATGACCATATCTCACGGGTCATGGATATGAGATATCGAGTCGCCACATTGGTACACATTAGAGTAATGATGTACTGGATTGACCCACCATGAGAACACTACATGGAGCGTTATGTGAGTGTCATAAGTAGTTCTCATAGTGACAATGGTGTATGCAATCCTTCGACCTGAAATCGCTACTATCCCTACATGAGGAGTCGTGTGCTTTAATATCGTCAAACGTCATCTGTAATAGGATGATTATAAAGACGGTCATTGGGCATACCACGAGCCATGCAGAGGGATGTGAGCGACCTAGATGGAATTTGTCCCTCCTACATAACAGGAGTAATATCTGTGGGGCCCTTGATAGAGTGAGACTATAAAATGCATGGTCGTGCTGAAATGAGTCAATATGAGATATTGACCTCATTTGTTGTTAAGTCTACTCGGGTATCAGGGAACATGATATTGAACCATACAAGGGT
The DNA here is from genome assembly GCA_030762895.1 of Sophora flavescens. Lineage (NCBI taxonomy): Eukaryota > Viridiplantae > Streptophyta > Magnoliopsida > Fabales > Fabaceae > Sophora > Sophora flavescens. The sequence goes on along the minus strand of CM061067.1, from coordinate 49,388,445 downwards.
GACACATTCTATGTCTTGTGTTCAATATAGATATATGGACAAAGGGATAATAATGCACATGAATATTTGTCACAAAAAGGTTTCATCAAATCACTGACTTTCTCACTACTTAGGTGGCAGTGATGTATTGCTAGATACCGCTCACTGTTTGTAATATTAAATGGGATTTAATATTACTACTAACGTTTTGGGAACCTATAGGGTCACACACATAAGAGCAGATCAAAAGAAGCATTAAAAGGAGAGTTGGACTCTTCTATTGGGCCTAGCGCATAGTACACGGGGCTTAGGTCAAACGCTACTCACTAACTCACTTAAAGAGGTGTTACTATAAGTAGACCACTTAAGCTATTGTGCCTACACGTTTTTTACCCTAGCCACACATAGAGAGTGACAGTGAGCTGCAGGTCTCGGTTTTCGAAGCTAGCACTGTGAGGCAGAGACGCTTCGTGTTCGTGACGTTGGACGTTCACGGGATCTGCTCGTGTGGATACCTTAGAGACATCGCTCGTTCGGTGTTCGTGATAGACGATTTCAATCAATTGTCATCGCTTCAAGAGGTAAATCTTCTAACCATGAATCATGACCATTCGCAAGGATCCTTCGATGGGAATTTTTTTTTCCGCTGCGTTATTTTGTTTTATATGCAAATTCCCAACAGTGGTATCAGAGCCGCTTGCGAAACCATGATTCTGTTACATGGTTTACCTGTTATGTATGATAACATGTTTATAATGTGAATCATTTTTCTGAAAATTGTTTTCTGAAAATCGTTTGCATCCGTTTTTGAAACCTTGTTTCTGTAATTTTCGTATGTATATAATATATGCGTCTATAGCATGTTTATGTATATATGCGATATGTACATTGGTTCTGGAATCCTTATTATGTTCTGCGATGGCGTCAAGTGTTGATGTTAAACATGATCGATTTCAGTTCTCTGTTGGCGGCGTTAAGGGGTTTCAGACATGAAGAGTTCATGTTCTTGCGGGCCTTGCGGTTTTAGGGTTGATAGGTTGAAGCCCTAGCCGCCAAGGAAGCGGGAACCCCGTGCTACCTCTGCGTAGTGTGTTATTTCGAAATTCAATTTTTTGAAATCTTTTATGTCACCATTTAATATTAACATCAATTACAATAAATGTGATTTATAGTAACATCAATTACAATAAATGTGATTTATAGTAACATCAATTACACTAAATGTGATTTATAGTAACATCAATTACACTAAATGTGATTTATAGTAACATCAATTACAAAAAATGTGATTTATTGTATATATGTTATGTTTTCAAAATTCAGATTTTGAAACCTCTAATTAATAAAAATAATAATATTAATAATAATTGTGTATTATTATTGGTAGATTATTTATTTGGTAATGTATGGTGAATGGTTATGGCCTTAGTCCTTTAATCTTTTGGTTTATATTTTGAAATACGGCCTGCGTGCCGTGCCTTTCTCTTATATTCCATATGTATATTCTTTTCTCATCTCACTCCCCTCATATGTAAAATGAGGTTTCTGTTTATGTAATATAATGATGGAGACAAGAAGACGTTATCTTGTGGGAGATCATGCTTGGAGAAGCCTGGACGCTCCTAGGTTTCAGTTTAGATTCTCTCATTGGCTTGGGAGAATCAATGCGTTAGGGGACATAACCATATCACATTTATTTGCCTTATATATGTATGAGATGCATATATGTATATAGTATGTTAAAAGGGGTTTAACTAATATATGTATGAGATGCGTGTATGTAAATAGTAAGTTAAAGAGTTTAACAAATGATGAGATCAAATTTTAATCAAATCCCTCAAAAGGAAATATTAAGTCACATTTAAAGGTCTTCCAATGTATGGCACTCGTCAAGACTAGGATCGATTAAGTGTGGGTCCGCCAAAGCGGGGTACCTTTATCTATACTAGTAAGATGCGATGGGACAAATGTAATGTTCAACTACTATCCATTGGGTCTGACTTAACTAAGCCAACTTCAATATGATTGAAAGGCTCGGAGGCTTATAAGTTGGGCTTTGGTCCATGTGATGGATTAGAATAAGAGTTATTCACCCAACTGTCCAAGATGAGTTGAATGAGATGCAATCGGAAAGTGTTTCCTACCTATATAACCGAATTTTGAGTGATCAGCCAAAGCTGACTTAAAGCTAGGTGAAATATGGATCTTGGCCCACTAGAAAATCTTCCAACGGGATTTTTCGAATCAATGATGAGGGTCATTGTTTTGAGTAAAATAGTGGGAGGCGTATTTAATTAAAGACCTTATTAAATAACTTCATGGCATGATACTTATATTTTGCATATTTATCTCTGTAGATTACCATGGCATCAAACACATCAAGTAACCTGTCATTGCGATCCGTCCTTGAGAAGGACAAACTATCCGGAACAAATTTTCTGGACTGGTACAGAAACTTGAGGATTGTCCTCAAACATGAGAAAAAGCTGTATGTTCTTGAGGAGCCTATTCCCGAGGAGCCACCGGCTTCAAGTGCTCCTAGGGTGAAGGGGATGCTTATAAGAAGCATCAGGATGACGCCTTAGACGTCGGCTGTCTTATGCTTGCTACCATGACCTCTGAGCTGCAAAAGCAACATGAGACCATGGAGGCATACGATATGATCGTGCACCTCAAGCTTCTCTACCAAGAGCAAGCAAGGCATGAGCGGTTCAAAGTTTCCAGAGCCCTTTTCCAGTGTAAATTGGCAGAAGGAAGCCCTGTGAGTCCTCATGTACTCCAGATGATCGGGTACATTGAGAATCTCGAGAGACTAGGATTTCCTTTAGGCCAAGAGTTGGCCACCGACTTAGTTCTGCAATCGTTGCCTGAGAGCTATAGTCAGTTTGTCATGAACTATAATATGAATGATCTTGACAAACCTTTGCCAGAATTGTTGAGCATGTTGAGAACTGCTGAACAAAATATTAACAAAGGAAAGGGGAAGGCCATTTTGATGGTCCAGGATGGAAATAGCAAGAAGCATCCCAAGAAGCCCATGCACAAACAAAAGGGCAAGGGCAAGGGCAAGACCATCAACAAGATCAAGCCCAGTGCTTCTGGCTTGAAGCCTGTGGGTGGTGTGGCTAAGGAAGGCAATTGCTTCCATTGTGGTCGGACCGGACATTGGAAGAGGAACTGCCCAAAATACCTGGAAGAAATCAAGAAGAAGAAGGGAAGTGAGACTTCCACTTCAGGTGTGTTTGTTATAGAAGTCAATTTATCTACTTCTGCATCATGGGTATTAGATACTGGATGTGGTTCTCACATTTGTACAAATGTGCAGGATCTAAACAGGAGTAGACCATTGGCAAAAGGCGAAGTCGACCTACGAGTTGGAAATGGAGCAAAGGTTGCTGCTTTAGCTGTAGGGACTTATGTATTGACTTTGCCCACTGGGCTTACTATTCAGTTAGAGAACTGTTATTTTGTGCCTGCAATTAGCAGGAATATCATTTCCGTTTCTTGTTTGGACAAGATTGGTTTTTCTTTTATAATAAAGAACAAAAGTTGTTCTATTTATTTGGATGATATTTTCTATGCTAGTGCACATATGAGTAATGGGCTTTATGTCCTTGATCTTGAAATGCCCATCTATAACATAAATACTAAGAGGTTCAAACCAAATGAGTTGAACCCGTCTTATCTTTGGCATTGTCGTTTAGGCCATATAAATGAGAAGCGCATTTCGAAGCTCCATAAAGATGGACTCTTGGACTCATTTGATTATGAATCATATGAGATATGTGAGTCTTGTTTATTGGGAAAGTTGACTAAAGCTCCATTCACCGGAAAAGGTGAAAGAGCTAACGATCTTTTGGGTCTTATACATAGCGATGTATGCGGACCCCTAAACACATTAGCTAGAGGTGGTTTTCAGTACTTCATCACATTCACTGATGATTTCAGTAGATATGGATTTGTGTATCTTATGAAACATAAATCGGAATCCTTTGAAAAGTTCAAGGAATTCAAAAATGAGGTACAAAACCTACTTGGTAAAAATATTAAAACTCTTCGATCATATCGAGGTGGTGAATATTTGAGCCTGGAGTTTGATGATCATCTGAGAGAGTGTGGAATTTTATCTCAACTCACTCCACCTGGAACACCACAACGGAATGGTGTCTCTGAGAGGAGAAATTGAACCTTGTTGGACATGGTTCGGTCTATGATGAGTCATGCAAACCTTTCAAACTCTTTCTGGGGATATGCTCTATTAACAGCAGCTTTTACACTTAACCGTGTTCCATCCAAAGCAGTAGAAAAGACACCATATGAGATATGGACTGGTAGACGACCCAGCATGTCTTTTATGAAGATTTGGGGTTGTGAAGCATACGTAAAATGTCAAGTTTATAATAAGCTTGATCCTAAATCTGATAAATGCTTCTTTGCGGGGTATCCCAAAGAAACCACGGGGTACTATTTCTATAATCCTTCCGAAGGCAAAGTGTTTGTCGCACGGACTGGTGTATTCCTAGAAAAGGAGTTTATCTCCATAGGAACCAATGGGAGGAAGATAGAACTTGAAGAAATTCAAGAATCACAGAGTAGTGACCTACCATTGGTGGAACATGAGCAACCTTCACAAAATGCTGTGGAGGTACAACCTGCTCCAGTAGCACAAGACCAGCGTAGGTCTAACAGGATACGTCACCAGCCTGAGAGATATGGATTTCTCATGACTCCACAAGGTGATGTATTGATCATGGATCAAGATGAGCCTGTGACTTACCAGGAGGCCATCATCGCCCGAGAACCGAGAAGTGGCTTGAGGCCATGAAATCTGAGATGGATTCCATGTACACCAACCAGGTATGGACCTTGGTAGAGCCACCTGAAGGGGTGAACCCATAGGGTGCAAGTGGGTTTTCAAAAAGAAAAGTGACATGGATGGTAAGGTACACACCTTTAAGGCGCGATTGGTCGCTAAGGGTTTCAAGCAAATTCATGGTGTTGACTATGATGAGACCTTTTCGCCTGTTGCGATGCTTAAATCCGTCCGGATCTTACTTGCTATCGCTGCATACCATGATTATGAGATATGGCAGATGGATGTCAAAACTTCTTTCCTTAATGGAAAGCTTCTTGAGGATGTGTACATGACACAACCTGAAGGCTTTGGCATTTCAGAGGATGCCGGAAAGGTATGTAAATTGCAGCGATCAATCTATGGATTGAAGCAAGCTTCCAGAAGTTGGAACCTTCGTTTTGATGATCTTGTAAGAAGAAGACGGATTCATCAAAAATGAAGATGAACCTTGTGTCTACAAGAAGGTTAGTGGGAGCATTGTTGTTTTTCAGGTGTTATATGTAGATGACATATTACTCATTGGAAATGACATCCCTACACTACAAAATGTAAAGACGTGGTTAGGGAATTGCTTCTCTATGAAAGATTTGGGTGAAGCTACCTATGTATTGGGAATCAGGATCTATAGGGATAGATCGCTGAAATTGCTTGGCCTAAGTCAGAGTACATACATAGACAAAGTGTTGAGACGCTTTAACATGCATGAATCCAAGAAAGGACTCTTGCCTATGTCACATGGTATATGCCTATCAAAGGCACAATCCCCTTCCACTCAAGAAGAAAGGGATCGCATGAGTAAGATTCCATATGCAACCGCAATTGGATCTATCATGTATGCCATGTTATGTACTCGACCAGATGTATCGTATGCTTTAAGCATAACGAGAAGGTACCAATCTGATCCCGGTGAAAGTCACTGGTCTGCTGTCAAGAACATCCTTAAGTACTTGAGAAGAACTAAGGATTCGATCTTGGTATATGGAGGCGAGGAAGAGCTTGCTGTAAAAGGTTACACTGATGCTAGCTTCCAAACCGATAAGGATGATTCCAGATCGCAATCTGGTTACGTGTTCTACCTGAATGGCGGGGCGGTGAGCTGGAAGAGTTCAAAGCAAGAGACAGTCGCCGATTCTACTACAGAGGCAGAGTATATTGCCGCCTCCAATGCAGCAAAGGAGGCTGTTTGGATCAGGAAGTTCATTGCTGAGCTTGGTACAGTTCCTAGTATTGTGGACCCCATTAATCTCTATTGTGATAACAATGGGGCCATTGCACAAGCTAAGGAACCTAGATCTCATCAGCGATCCAAACATATACTTAGGCGCTTCCATCTCATTCGAGAGATTATCGATAGAGGAGATGTGAAAATATGCAGAGTACCAACACTTGATAACGTTGCTGACCCACTTACGAAACCTCTTGCTCAACAGAAGCATGAAGGTCACACTAGATCGATGGGCATTAGATTTATGCCTGATTGGCTCTAGTGCTAGTGGGAGATTGTTGGTGTAAGCCCTAGAGGCCAGTGTATTTCTTAGACTTACATTTGTATCTTGCCATTATATATATATACGATATGAGGCATTCCAGTTTATTGTGTTACTTGTTTAAACATAATAAAGTCCTTAGAATAGAATTTTTAGTTTAATAGAATATCAAGTACATGACTTGATCGTGAGACACTATTGAACAATGAAATCCTATTCTTAAATATCCGTAGTCAAGTATTTTATTAATAAGGGCAATAATAATACATTGAGACTATTATATGTGCAGACTGATGACCATATCTCACGGGTCATGGATATGAGATATCGAGTCGCCACATAGGTACACATTAGAGTAATGATGTACTGGATTGACCCACCATGAGAACACTACATGGAGCGTTATGTGAGTGTCATAAGTAGTTCTCATAGTGACAATGGTGTATGCAATCCTTCGACCTGAAATCGCTACGATCCCTACATGAGGAGTCGTGTGCTTTAATATCGTCAAACGTCATCTGTAATAGGATGATTATAAAGACGGTCATTGGGCATACCACGAGCCATGCAGAGGGATGTGAGTGACCTAGATGGAATTTTTCCCTCCTACATAACAGGAGTAACATCTGTGGGGCCCCTGATAGAGTGAGACTGTAAAATTCATGGTCGTGCTGAAATGAGTCAATATGAGATATTGACCTCATTTGTTGTTAAGTCTACTCGGGTATCAGGGAACATGATATTGAACCATACAAGGGTGACATATTCTATGTCTTGTGTTCAATATAGATATATGGACAAAGGGATAATAATGCACATGAATATTTGTCACAGAAAGGTTTTGTCAAATCACTGACTTTCTCACTACTTAGGTGGCAGTGATGTATTGCTAGATACCGCTCACTGTTTGTAATATTAAATGGGATTTAATATTACTACTAACGTTTTGGGAACCTATAGGGTCACACACATAAGAGCAGATCAAAAGAAGCATTAAAAGGAGAGTTGGACTCTTCTATTGGGCCTAGCGCATAGTACACGGGGCTTAGGTCAAACGCTACTCACTAACTCACTTAAAGAGGTGTTACTATAAGTAGACCACTTAAGCTATTGTGCCTACACGTTTTTTACCCTAGCCACACATAGAGAGTGACAGTGAGCTGCAGGTCTCGGTTTTCGAAGCTAGCACTGTGAGGCAGAGACGCTTCGTGTTCGTGACGTTGGACGTTCACGGGATCTGCTCGTGTGGATACCTTAGAGACATCGCTCGTGCGGTGTTCGTGATAGACGATTTCAATCAATTGTCATCGCTTCAAGAGGTAAATCTTCTAACCATGAATCATGACCATTCGCAAGGATCCTTCGATGGGAATTTTTTTTTCCGCTGCGTTATTTTGTTTTATACGCAAATTCCCAACAATATCTGCTTGGATTTGATCAGTTAATCCGCATCCATTCATGTAGGCAAGTCGCTCAAAACCTTGGTAATTTTATTTATTTAATATATTTGAGTAGACGGGAAATTAAAATGTTTTAATTAGACGGGAACGAGAAGTCGAGCTTACATGCCACGTTAGTAGATGGAAATCAACATTAACTCACTGAAATATAGCAAGTCAAAATACTTGATGATAGACGAGAGGATATGCCACGTCAGCAGAAGAGCGGTAAGAAAAATGCTTGCCCGTAGACTTGATTTCACCCTGAGCGTGTAGACGCAGATCTTAAGTAGACGAGCTCCTTTTTATATAAGTTTACATATGTTTCGTCTAGCTAAGTAATTGCTACCACGACCACATGAAAATATTTATTTCAAATGATTGATATTTATTTCAAACGAATGTTGGTCCTTCCTATTTGTTTTATCTGTTTTAATGCTTTGTTTCTTTGTGAGAGAAACATAGTGCCATCAAGGAAATGCAAAAAGTAACATAGTACAATGGGAAATGCAAAACGCTCTGTACTATGTCACCTTTATCACTGTAATAGGTGGAATTTACATTAAGGGGGAAAGACTGTTTTTTATGTTACAATTGCTCAGAGGTGTATCATTCCATATCTTGCAAAAGTGATAACCAAGAGTACATTTCATAATGGCCACGATCAAGCCATCAGTCACAATGGATTTTATGTATTTAATGCTATCTCTAAATGGGTATATTTAAAATAACCGTTGAAGTTTTTCAAGTGAAGAAGAAGGTCACTATAAATAGAAGACCTCAACAACTAAAGAAGTACTTTTTTGCCAATCTATAATTTCTCATTCTAATATTCTTTCAAGAGCAAGAGTCTGTATTCTTTAGTTTGAATATTGTGAAAATATTCAACAGATCTTAAACTTTCATATCCTCACACATAGTGAGTTAGAAGATCAAAAGCAAACAATTTTTGTTAGAGTTAGAGCCCGAAGAGACTTGGTAAGAAAGGAATACTAGTAGCATGGAGAGGTGTTGAATACTTGTTGTAATCTATTTGGATAAATAGTGGAGTAAATCCTTCAAGTCGAAGGGACTGGACGTAGCTCTTGGTTGGAAGAGAAGGAACCAGGATAAAACACTTGCGTGAATCTTCTAATCCTTTAACTCTTCAGTTTTATTTGTTCATACTAACTGTGGGGATTTGAACTTGATTTTGTTAATCTTCTAAAGTATCATTTTGTGTGTGCTTCTGCCTTTTATTCCTTGTGTGAGAAAATAAGTTTTGAAAAAGGTTGTTTTCGAAAATTATTAACAAACACAATTCAACCCCCCCCCCCCCCCCTCTTGTGTTTGGCTGTGCCAACTTCAAGGTATACTTGTATGCTGGAGAGGTGTTGTGTGACACCCTAACTTCGGGTCATCACATTTCTCCCCGTTTACGGAAATAAAATTTAATTTGCTGGTTGCTTTCGGAAAATAATGTTTTCTCAACGTTCATCTTTTCAAAATATGGTGATAAATTTTTTTCTTTTAATCCTCAAGACAACAACAATGAAATCAAACCACACATAATTACATATTGTATATAAGTTATACAACTATACTGCCTCATATGTTTTAACATCTAGATAATTATCAGTTTAGTGACTCTCAAAACATAACATAACTCAATAGGACCTAAGATGATCGTAATTAACTGACACTACTGTCAACCGGAGCAGCACAGCATGTCTCGAACTAGACAGCCTTCTCCTTCTGTAGAGATCTTATCCCTTGTGTGGCTCTGATATGTTTGTAAGGGTGAGACGCCAAAATATGGATTTAACACAATAACTAAATGCTCGCACAAAAGAATACACATACACATATACATAAATGTCTCAATTATAGCATACAGTTTATCAGTGGGTTTCACACCCCAAACATCAACATTGGAAAACTATGCATGAATACAGGCCCACAGCCAGAATACAGGAACTATGCATGAATACAGGCCCACAGCCAGAATACAGGAACTATGCATGAATACAGGTCCACAGCCAGAATACAGGCCCGCAGCCAGAATATAGGAACTATGCATGAATACAGGCCCACAACCAGAATACAGGACTGCAGCCAGAATACAGGCACGTCTGCCAATGCATGCAAAACACTTTTGTTTCATTCTTTTCTTTGTGTTCAATCTTTCTTTGCCGAAGCTCACAATGTCTTATGACTCACATAGTTTTAAAACATCTTTTAAAACTTTTATTACAACACAGGACCTCATAGCCCGAGTGCTCAATCACGACACCTCTCGACCAATGCACCAGTCAGAGGTTCGTGGTAATAGAAAACATCTTCAAATGTTTAAATATGGTATACACCATGTATATGGTATAGGACCTCAAAGTCCAAATGACCCCGAGTCCATCACAACACAGAACCTTAGCACCCCGACGTCTCGGTTACTAAGTTCCACACCACTTTCAACACTGTTGCATTAACTTTTTAATTCTCAGAAATTCTTTTCCAAAGTGGAAATTCATTTATAAAAATCCTTAAATCATAAAACTTAGTTTTTCACAACCCAATGAGTCACTTGAAGTTTATTTTCTTCAAAAATATGCACCGCCGTTTCAAAATACATGCCGTCTACACTTTTCCAAAGTTGCCGTCAAATATTATTTTTAAGGCTTTTTAAGCCAAAACTTAACTTTTTCCACTTAATTAATTTTCTAAAATCATGATTAACTTATTTTCACCAATTAATTTCATAAAAGAATATTTGGTAATATTCCGGAATTTCTTACGTAAAAATTAACAGTGTAAAAATATTTTCGCGGTTTCGCTCTCATTGTGACTCATAAATTACTTTTACACTAACAAATCATTAAAATAATAATATTTTTCCCATAAAACATTGAATACAATTTACACAACTTATTAAAGCTTTTATTTGATTAATCGTTGTACACTGACCACTGTCAGGTTTCTCAAACAACACTCACAAATAACATTCAATAACAATTATCAAGATTATATCCCCAGGCAGATCATGCATCATAGACATATAATATACAACTGCATATAATTAAATAAATTAAAAGCAAATCAAACACCGATACATAGATAAACATCACAACGTAAACAACATAAACAAATAACCACAACCACATATAAATCATATAAACCACACTACAAACAAATAGTTATTGAGAAAAATCCCTCAGGTAAGCTCCCCTTACCTCTTGAAGAACTTAGCTTCCGATTCAAAACTTTGTCGTGAATCTGGGAACCGTCAACGTACGCACACGATAATCTAGTTTATCCTTCATCAAACATAACACTCAATCAACAAACTAACAACTAAATCAAGCCTAAAATCCTACATGTTCGTTTCGGCCAAGTGCTGAGTTTTGGGGTTAGAAATCTTTAAATTTTCTAATCATGATTAAGTCATGGATTAATGATCCTTGATTAACCTAAATCATAGATTAGTGACTAAACAACTAAGTTTCAAACTCAAAACTTCCTAACTCTTTTATACAAGGATTCGGCCTCAATATGATCATAAGGATAGGGTTCTTAGTTTAATAAACCAACTTGGAATTATTAAGCATACATACTAAGAGTTTGATTAACAAGATCATTAAGGAAAAATTTGAACAAAACTCAACAAATCTAACCCACCTAGGGTTTCGGCCAACATAGAGATTTTTGAATAAGATTTTCATTTTAAGAAACTAACATGGAGTAGAGTGTGTAAACATACATGCCATATAGAATACATGATCATACATGACAACACATGAACAAAACTCTACCAACCCTAATTTGTTAGATTCGGCCAAGGCTAGATTTTTAAGAAAGAAATTTTTGATTACATCATGCTCTTGGATTTAGATAATATGCATGATATCAAGAAGATAGAAAGTGGTTTCATCATCATGTGATTTTTCTAGAATTTATTATTATTTTTCAAAGTTCTAGGGTTAGAAACTTTAAAGTGATGAACAACTATGATATAAGCCTTGAATCAAGAAACTTGCTAAAGAACATAGGCATGATCAAGAAAGAAGATTTGGATTTACCTCTTGAAGATCAAAGACAAAGGAAATCCAAGAAACTTGCTTCACAAATCTAACACTAGAAGACTTATAAACTTAGGGTTTTTGAACAAATGGCAAAAGAAACTAAGTGAAAAGTGAGAGTATGGTATTTATAGAGATAGTGGCGCCATCTTGGGAAGGATCTAGATGATGATGAGTTGTCTTGCTAAAAGGATTCAAATGCAATTAAGTTTCTAAGGACCAATTTGCAAAGATTCCATAAGTTGAAGGACTAGTTTGCAAATTGTCAATAAAGTGTCATGATGATGATTTTGCCACATTTAATGCGAGCTTATCTTGACTTTGTTGGCTGATTTTTTTATTGAGTCAAAGATATGTTAGAACAATTCATGAAGCATTGAGAATAATCAAGAATGTTGAAGAATAATCAAGGATGATGTAGAAATATGTGGAAAACTCTAGAAACATCTTGATTCATCCAACAACAATAAGGCAGCCATAAATCCTCATGGGCTTGCGCATGGGCTGGGTTAATTTGGACTTAGGTTCATTTTTGTGGGGCCCACTTGAAAATTTAAGCATTAAGCTTAAGATAGGAAACTTATATAGTTTCAAATAGGCTTTATGGAATCAATCCATGAACTAGAAAATTTTGGGCTTCTAAGCCACGACCATTTGAGATTGGGAACAAGAATTCTAGCCCAATTCCCTTGAAAAAACTTAGAAACTAATTTAGGGACAAAAGGGTAATTTACAGAAAGTTCAGTGGCTTAAACGTAAAATTCCTAAATTTTCACTTTAACCCTGAAAACCTTCTAGACTTAAAAATATGATTCATTCCATTGAATCATCTCAAAATCCTAAGTTAAAACCTCCATCGGCTCTTAGAAACTCCGAAATCCCTTCCGTCGTCTACCCGATTACGCGTTCTGCTCGTAATACGTAAATTATTTTATTTTTTCTGAAAAAAAATTCTAAAAATACAGAATTTTAGAAAATAAATTACTAAACTTAAGTCTTTCGTTCACTAATTAAAATTAGGTCTTTTGAGCAGTATTATTATACTGTCAATGGAATTCGCGGGCCGGGTTTCACCTGACTTTCCAACCTAAATTTTAATCGTAGCTTCCTACATTCAAGTAGGATTGAGTGGTAAACTCCGTTTATTTAAAATAGCTTTCTAAGTCTCAGATAAAAATATAAACATAATTATATAAATTTCTGATATTAAAAAACAGCGAAAAGTCGGGGTGTTACATACTACCCCTCTAAAAATAAATTTCGTCCTCGAAATTTCGTGACACGGAGCTAGACTGGAATGGAAGATCCCGAAGCCTTACTTTCACAAGGAAGTATTTAAAAGAATTTCATCAATCTGATAAGAATACAAGAATATTCTTTGCATAAGGATTCTTTATCAAATTCAGGGAAGTAAAAATGTATGATCTGTACACTTTTACAAACATGAATCTAAGAAAGTTTCTCCTTTCGCAAGAACATAACAATTTTAAAAGGATATCAATCCGAAAAAATGCAGATTGGGTCACTTTCCCCAGTGGTAAAAGTAACTAGACTAAGTCTCATTGAGAAACTCGTTTTGTCAAGAAAACGTCTATCCCGAACAAAATAGGACAGTCAAACATACTAAATGTCACAGTGACCAATTGAATAGTTGAAAACATACAATCCGTCGAAACAAAGTATGAATTGTACCCAAATTAAAATAGTATATTTAATAGATTACCGTCCTAGTTTGAAGTCTTAGCGTTCCACACATGAAAAACTCTACCCGCAAACGTCGGCTTATTTGCTCTGGTATTATTGACAGTCGGTCCATGCTTTGGTGCGTTGCAATCCTTCGCCCAATGTCCCATTTGACCACAGTTGAAACACTTAACTCTCTTTAGTGCATTGCAATCCTTTGCCAAATGTCCCACTTGACCACAGTTGAAACACTTAACTCCCTTTACAGGGCAAGTATCCATCATATGTATTGTATCTCCACAGCTGAAGCACCTTCTAACTTGACTTTGATTTTGATTATTTTGGCAACCACTCCCCATCGCAACAAAATTCAAATGATATTGTTGTATATTCTGGTCATTTCCTGGTGGTCGGAAATAAGGTTTTCTCTGTACTTGCTTTTCTCCCTGATTCTCTGATTGATCCTTGGATCTAGAGGGTCCGCCAACATTTCCCTTATCATTTCTTCCTTTCCTCATCTGCTCAATCTTCCGACTCATCTCGACTAAAGCTTGAAAAGTTCGAAGTTGCAGAGGTAGGACAGACTCCTTAATCTCAAACCTTAAGCCCGCTTCAAACCTCTCACATTTCCAGCTATCATTTGGTAATGCTTGAAAGAAACGGAAATATTTGGCAAACTTAGCCGCATACTCTCCCACAGACATGTCTTGTTGTTGTAATCCCAGAAATTCCACCTCTTTCTCGATCCTAACGCTCTCCAGAAAATACTTATCCATAAATGCAGTTCGAAAAACGTTCCAAGTAATGTCTTGATGATCAGCCTCTAACAGTAGCCTGGCACCTTTCCACCAATACTTTGCATCTCCCACCAGTAGGAAAGCAGCATAAGTGACCCTAACTTCTGCCGGCGTGACCACCAACTCGAAAATTTTCTCCAGCTCCTGAATCCATAAATCAGCTTTCTCATGATCAGCATCCCCACCAAACTGTGAAGGATTTTGACTTCGAAATGCTATCAAAGCCTTGCCTTCCGCAGCTTGCAGATTCTGAGCAGTCATAGCTGCAGTTTGATTTGCAATCGCCGCTGCCACATGTTCCATTGCTTGAGCCGCATAATCCACTCCTTCTTCATACTCCTCATTCATGTTACCACGACCGCTACGACCTCTTCCTCGACCGCGTCCACATCCTCGTCCACGTCCACCTTCTGGTGCTGGTTCCATAACTGACCTGTAGAACAAAATCAATTAGACCGCAACCAGAAAATGAAACGTGCATTGGTGTCTTAACACACATTACTTCTAAGAAGTAGTTCAAACAAAACTTAACTCAGAAAACACAACGTCAACACAACAGACCTGTTCCCCAAAGATCCCCAAAGACTCGACCAGCTCTGATACCACTAAATGTGACACCCTAACTTCGGGTCATCACATTTCTACCCGTTTATGGAAATAAAATTTAATTTGCTGGTTGCTTTCGGAAAATAATGTTTTCTCAACGTTCATCTTTTCAAAATATGGTGATAAATTTTTTTCTTTTAATCCTCAAGACAACAACAACGAAATCAAACCACACATAATTACATACTGTATATAAGTTATACAACTATACTGCCTCGTATGTTTTAACATCTAGATAATTATCAGTTTAGTGACACTCAAAGCATAACATAACTCAATAGGACCTAAGTTGATCGTAACTAACTGACACTACTGTCAACCGGAGCAGCACAGCATGTCTCGAACTAGACAACCTTCTCCTTTTGTAGAGATCTTATCCCTTGTGTGGCTCTGATATGTTTGTAAGGGTGAGACGCCAATATATGGATTTAACACGATAACTAAATGCTCGCACAAAAGAATACACATACACATATACATAAACATCTCAATTATAGCATACAGTTTATCAGTGGGTTTCACACCCCAAACATCAACATTGGAAAACTATGCATGAATACAGGCCCACAGCCAGAATACAAGAACTATGCATGAATACAGGCCCACAGCCAGAATACAGGCCCGCAGCCAGAATACAGGAACTATGCATGAATACAGGCCCAGAGCCAGAATACAGGCCCGCAGCCAGAATACAGGAACTATGCATGAATACAGGCCCACAACCAGAATACAGGCCCGCAGCCAGAATACAGGCACGTCTGCCAATGCATGCAAAACACTTTTGTTTCATTCTTTTCTTTGTGTTCAATCTTTCTTTGCCGAAGCTCACAATGTCTTATGACTCACATAGTTTTAAAACATCTTTTAAAACTTTTATTACAACACAGGACCTCATAGCCCGAGTGCTCAATCACGACACCTCTCGACCGATGCACCAGTCAGAGGTTCGTGGTAATAGAAAACATCTTCAAATGTTTCAATACGGTATACACCATGTATACGGTATAGTACCTCAAAGTCCAAAATGACCCCGAGTCCATCACAACGCAGAACCTTAGCACCCTGACGTCTCGGTTACTAAGTTCCACACCACTTTCAACACTGTTGCATTAACTTTTTAATTCTCAGAAATTCTTTTCCAAAGTGGAAATTCATTTATAAAAATCCTTAAATCATAAAACTTAGTTTTTCACAACCAAATGAGTCACTTGAAGTTTATTTTCTTCAAAAATATGCAATGCCGTTTCAATATACATGTCGTCTACACTTTTCGAAAGTTGCCATCAAATATTATTTTTAAGGATTTTTAAGCCAAAACTTAACTTTTTCCACTTAATTAATTTTCTAAAATCATGATTAACTTATTTTCACCAATTAATTTCATAAAAGAATATTTGGTAATATTCCGGAATTTCTTACGTAAAAATTAACAGTGTAAAAATATTTTCGTGGTTTCGCTCTCATTGTGACTCATAAATTACTTTTACACTAACAAATCATTAAAATAATAATATTTTTCCCATAAAACATTGAATACAATTTACACAGCTTATTAAAGCTTTTATCTGATTAATCGTTGTGCACTGACCACTGTCAGGTTTCTCAAACAACACTCACAAATAACATTCAACAACAATTATCAAGATTATATCCCCAGGCAGATCATCCATCATAGACATATAATATACAACTGCATATAATTAAATAAATTAAAAGCAAATCAAACACCGATACACAGATAAACAACACAACGTAAACAACACAAACAAATAACCACAACCACATATAAATCATATAAACCACACTACAAACAAATAGTTATTGAGAAAAATCCCTCAGGTAAGCTCCCCTTACCTCTTGAAGAACTTAGCTTCCGATTCAAAACTTTGTCGTGAATCTGGGAACCGTCAACGTACGCACACGATAATCTAGTTTATCCTTCATCAAACATAACACTCAATCAACAAACTAACAACTAAATCAAGCCTAAAATCCTACATGTTGGTTTCGGCCAAGTGCCGAGTTTTGGTGTTAGAAATCTTTAAATTTTCTAATCATGATTAAGTCATGGATTAATGATCCTTGATTAACCTAAATCATAGATTAGTGACTAAACAACTAAGTTTCAAACTCAAAACTTCCTAACTCTTTTGTACAAGGATTCGGCCTCAATATGATCATAAGGCTAGGTTTCTTAGTTTAATAAACCAACTTGGATTTGTTAAGCATACATACTAGGAGTTTGATTAACAAGATCATTAAGGAAAACTTTGAACAAAACTCAACAAATCTAACCCACCTAGGGTTTCGGCCAACATAGAGATTTTTGAATAAGATTTTCATTTTAAGAAACTAACATGGAGTAGAGTGTGTAGACATACATGCCATATAGAATACATGATCATACATGACAACACATGAACAAAACTCTACCAACCCTAATTTGTTAGATTCGGCCAAGGCTAGATTTTTAAGAAAGAAATTTTTGATTACATCATGCTCTTGGATTTAGATAATATGCATGATATCAAGAAGATAGAAAGTGGTTTCATCATCATGTGATTTTTCTAGAATTTATTATTATTTTTCAAAGTTCTAGGGTTAGAAACTTTAAAGTGATGAACAACTATGATATAAGCCTTGAATCAAGAAACTTGCTAAAGAACATATGCATGATCAAGAAATAAGATTTGGATTTACCTCTTGAAGATCAAAGACATAGGAAATCCAAGAAACTTGCTTCACAAATCTAACACTAGAAGACTTATAAACTTAGGGTTTTTGAACAAATGGCAAAAGAAACTAAGTGAAAAGTGAGAGTATGGTATTTATAGAGATAGTGGCGCCATCTTGGGAAGGATCTAGATGATGATGAGTTGTCTTGCAAAAAGGATTCAAATGCAATTAAGTTTCTAAGGACCAATTTGCAAAGATTCCATAAGTTGAAGGACTAGTTTGCAAATTGTCCATAAAGTGTCATGATGATGATTTTGCCACATTTAATGCGAGCTTATCTTGACTTTGTTGGCTGATTTTTTTTTGAGTCAAAGATATGTTAGAACAATTCATGAAGCATTGAGAATAATCAAGAATGTTGAAGAATAATCAAGGATGATGTAGAAAAATGTGGAAAACTCTAGAAACATCTTGATTCATCCAACAACAATAAGGCAGCCATAAATCCTCACGGGCTTGCGCATGGGCTGGGTTAATTTGGACTTAGGTTCATTTTTGTGGGGCCCACTTGAAAATTTAAGCATTAGGCTTAAGATAGGAAACTTATATAGTTTCAAATAGGCTTTATGGAATCAATCCATGAACTAGAAAATTTTGGGCTTCTAAGCCACGACCATTTGAGATTGAGAACAAGAATTCTAGCCCAATTCCCTTGAAAAAACTTAGAAACTAATTTAGGGACAAAAGGGTAATTTACAGAAAGTTCAGGGGCTTAAACGTAAAATTCCTAAATTTTCACTTTAACCCTGAAAACCTTCTAGACTTAAAAATATGATTCATTCCCTTGAATCATCTCAAAATCCTAAGTTAAAACCTCTATCGGCTCTTAGAAACTTCGAAATCCCTTTCGTCGTCTACCCGATTATGCGTTCCGCCCGTAATACGTAAATTATTTTATTTTTTTCTGAAAAAAATTCTAAAAATACAGAATTGTAGAAAATAAAATACTAAACTTAAGTCTTTCTTTCACGAATTAAAATTAGGTCTTTTGAGAAGTATTATTATACTGTCAATGGAATTCGCAGGCCGTGTTTCGCCTGACTTTCCAACCTAAATTTTAATCGTAGCTTCCTACATTCAAGTAGGATTGAGTGGTAAACTCCGTTTATTTAAAATAGTTTTCTAAGTCTCAGATAAAAATATAAACATAATTATATAAATTTCTGATATTAGAAAACTGCGAAAAGTCGGGGTGTTACATGTTGAATACTTGGTTGTAATCTATTTGGAGAAATATTGGATAAAACCTTCAAGTCGAAAGGACTGGACGTAGCTCTTGGTTGGAAGATGAACCAGGATAAAATCATCTGTGTGAATCTTTTATCCTTAAACTCTTGAAACTTTATTTGTTTATACTGACTGTGGGGTTTTGATATTGTTTTTGTTAAGTTTCAAAATTTCATTTTCAGTGTGTGCATCTGCTTTAAATATCCTTGTGTGATAAAAACATTTTTAAAAGGTTGTTTTACAAAAATTATTAACAAACACAATTCAACCCACCTTCTTGTGTTTGCCTGTGTCAACTTCGGTTGGTATCAGAGCTCAACCTTGAAAGGGTTGAGCATCTAACAAGTGCTAAGGGAGTAAGATCCAACAACCATGGATACGGAAGGACAAGCTATCAACAGACCTCCTCTCTTCGATGGAACTGACTAAGACTACTGGAAGAAGAGGATGATGGCATTTTTGGAACAAAGTCTAGATATCTGGGAGCTCATAGAAACTGGTTATGCTGAGATTAGAAATGAAAATGGAGCTATTGTTGCTAGAGCAGATTGGACTGCTGATCAAAAGGTAAAACATTAACTTAATCTCAAAGCTAAACATTATTCGATGTGTGCCATCACCAGATTTGAACATGACAAGGTTCACAGTTGCAACACTGCCAAAGATATCTGGGATACTCTTGCCCTAGCTTATGAAGGTTCCTCACAAGTGAAAGAATCAAAAAGTAAGTATGCTGGTTCACCAGTATGAGCTATTCAAGATGGGTGAACATGAAACAATAGATCAAATATTTGGTAGATTCCAAACTATCACCAACAGTCTCAGATCTCTTGGTAAAGTCTATGAAAATAGAGACCATGTCAGGAAAATTCTGAGAAGCTTATCCAAGTAATCGAGACCCAACGTTACTGCTATTCAGGAAGCTAAAAACCTGAATACTCTTTCTCTAGAAGAGCTCCTTGGATCACTCAAAGTTAATGAACTTGAACTAAATGAAGAAGAAAGTTCCAAAAAAGTAAAATCTATTGCCCTAAAGGGAAAAAAAGCAAGTTCATCAAAAGTCCTCAAAGCTGTTGAATCATCAGATGATACTGGACCTTCAGACAGTGATGAAGGGTCAGATGAAGACGAACTATCTTTCATATCCAGAAGGATTCAACATATGTGGAGAAAGAAATGTGGTTTCAGAAGGAAGTAATTTAACAGAAAGTTTTCCAAGGAGAAGTCAGACTTCAAGGAAAAAGGTCCACCCTTGTGTTTTGAATGCAAGAAGCCTGGCCATTTCAAAGCTGATTGTCCCGAGCTAAAGGATAAAAAGAAATTCTTCAAAAAGAAGAAAAGTTTAATGGCTACGAGGGAGGATCTGGATCTATCTTCATCAGATGAAGAAGATGATACTGAGGAAGAGGCAAATATCTGTCTCATGGCAAACACTGCATCAGAAAGTGAATACACAGATGTAGAGGTAATGGACTATGACCCGTCCACTCTTCAAAATACTTTTGATGAATTGTTGCATGAGTCGTCCATATTGTCTCGAGAGTATAGGAGTCTCAAAAAGAAATTTTCTAGACTGTCTAGAGAATATGATAGGGTTCGCATTGAGAAACAAAACCTTAAAGATGAAAATGACATACTAAAATCAGTTAATGTCAGTCTAGCTGACAAAATGGAGTGTGAGCCTGATGTTTCTTGTGAAGTTTCAAAACTGATACAAGATGTGACATATCTGACAGACTCTCTGTCAAAGTTTGTAGGTGGCTCAGATATGCTTAGTCTCATTTAAGGTATTCTAGGTCACCACATGATAAATCTGGCATTGGTTATGACAAAGAGAAGCAAGAAGCATCTTACCAAAAGTCAACACCACATACACAACATAGAGCTTCAAAAGCTCAAGCTAAACATACAAAAACCAAGTCTGGCCCGTCCAACACCTTTTGTAAAGTGTGTGGAAAGAATGGGCACAATACCTCTAGATGCATACATAATAAGCATGGAAAGCATTCCCGTCCAGTGACTACTAACAAGAAAGGAACCAAGTCAATTTCGGAACCTAAAGATAAGATAATCCCTGTTGTATATTTGCTTAACAACTGGAAAGAAACAAACATCTTGGTACTTGGACAGTGGATGCTCGCGACACATGACAGGAGAAAGGTGTATGTTCCAAGACCTTAGAGCCAAATATGGTGACTGGGTCACATTGGGAGGAAACCAGAAAGGGAAGATCACTGGTATAGGTAAAATTGGGAAACATTATTTTCCCTCCATTGACAATGTTCTCTTGGTTAATGGTCTTAAACATAATCTGCTAAGTATAAGTCAATTATGTGATAGTGGATATGTTGTTACTTTTGATAAGAACATGTGTAATGTCAAGAAAAATGATGGATCACTTCTATTCACTCCTAAGAGGTAAAACAATGTGTCTAAGATTGACTTAGAGGACCTCTCAAATCAGAGTGTCTCATGTCTAGTGTCCATTGAAGATGAGCGATGGATTTGGCACAAAAGGCTAGGTCATGCAAGCTTGAAATTAATTTCAAAGCTAAATATGCATAACCTCGTGAGAGGGCCACCAAACTTTAAGTACAAATCTGATGCTCTCTGTGATGCATGTCAAAAGAGAAAACAAGTCAATGGTTCTTTTGAATCTAAAACTGTTGTTAGTACCAATAGACCACTATAGTTGCAACACCTTGATCTTTTTGGTCCAACAAGGACTGCTACTATCAGTGGTAAGAAATATGGTCTTGTTATTGTAGACGACTACACAAGATGGATATGGGTTATGTTCTTATCTCACAAGGATGAGTCGTTCAAGGTTTTTTTCTATATTCTACAAACGTGTACAGAATGAAAAAGGCATGTGTATCACTTCTATCAAAAGTGTCCATGGGGGAGAGTTTGAGAATGAGTTATTTCATAAGTTTTGTGAAGAAAGTGGTATTCTTCACAACTTCTCAATACCAAGAACACCACAGCAAAATGGTGTGGTAGAGAGAAAGAACAGATCTCTTCAAGAGAAGGCTAGGACTGTGCTCAATGATCACTCTGTCCCTAGACACTTTTGGACTGAAACTATTAACACTGCCTGCTACATTCAGAACAGATTATACATTAGACTTATCCTGAACAAGACTCCTTATGAATTGTGGAAAGGCCGAAAACCCAACATTTCATATTTTCATCCCTTTGGTTGTAAATGCTACATACTGAATATAAAAGATCAACTTGGTAAATTTGATGCAAAAGTAGATAATGGAATTCTGTTAGGATATTCTGAAACTTCAAAAGGCTTTAGATTTTATAATTCTAGAACTTTAGTTGCAGAAGAATGTATTCATGTCAAGTTTGATGACAAGCAGCCTGATAAGAAATTATCAGAGCTAGATGAAGCTTTTACAGATCTTGATCCAAATATCTCAGGAGATATGACGCGCTGTCGCGCACGCGTCAAAAGATGAGCGGTTAGTAAAAATGTAGTTTAGTGTGCGACAACTCGGGTATCGTATCACAAGGACTCTTGTAGTGCTATTATCGCAGAAAATCAGTTTTCTTGGGGGGTGTTTGGTTTGAAATTGATTGGAAAACAGAATGAAAACAGAGCATAAAAACAGAGCAAATTACGTGATTATCAAATAAGACTAAGACGATCAATCTGCTGTTTTGTTTCCCACTATCATCGGTTCATGTAATTCCATGCCCTAAGCAGAGTCTAATCCCTTTTCGATTGTAGCATCGATTTACAAGCGAAACCGACGCTACGGGACATATATTCCTAATTCCGAATTAAGCAAACGGATGAAGCCCTTCGTGAATTAAGCAAACACGAATTGAACGCACGCGAATTAAGCAAACGCGATTAAGTTTAGGAATATAAAATCATCGAAAATAAATCCACACTAATTCGATACAAACTGAATTAAGCAAACAGAGAATAACGAATAGCATTGAAAGAGAGAAGAGAATTAAATCAGGAATTACAAGACCTCAAGTGTTGGCGGAAGCCGATTACAGCAGATCAACCTAGGGAGATTAGTTCTCCATCAAAAACGCAATACAACCAGAGAAATTCGAAAACAAGGATTAGCCAAAGATCCTTCTGTTCTGCCCTAAACAGCTATTTATAACTTTCGAATCTAGCATTCTCGCGAGGCGAGTGGCCTCTCGCGAGGCGAATATTAAAATGGCGCCTTCTTGAATTTGTATTCTCGCGAGGCGAGTCTTCAAAACCTGGGTTGTCACAGCCTTGATGCCTATCACGGCCAGGCCGTGATGATCTCTGTCTTCGGGTGCTTATCTATCATGGCCGTGACCTTCATCACGGCCAGGCCGTGATGGTCTCTGTCTTCCAGGGGTTTCTCTTCACGCCCGTGATGGGTGTCACGGGATGACCGTAATGCTTGCTGACTTCAGGCTCGCGAGGCGAGCAATAGCTCGCGGGGCGAGGCAGAGAACATGACTTTTCTGGCACTGGCTGGTCCTCACTCTCGCGGGGTGAGTATCTGCTCGCGTGGCGAGTGTTTCCAGATTGCAATTTCCATTGTTTCCTTCATTCCTTGGACTCTAAGTCAACCTGAAAACATGAAATAGCCATAAGTGCTTTATTTGACTCAAAAACTGACTAAATAACCCTAAAACTACTTAAGGGACTCAAAACCTTGCTTGAGGACAATCAAGCCTAATTTGGGAGAAAACGAGATATAATTGGCACAAAACCACGGTCATACTAGTCATAAAACTAGATGAGCCAGAGGCTTGTCAAAATACCCCAAACTTGAACTTTGCTTGTCCCCAAGCAAACTAAAACTCAAAACGACTCAAGACTTGGCAAGCTAGAAGGATTTCAACCAATTCCGCACAAATTTCAAGCAATTCATCAAAACAATTTTCCTTCAATGTTCCCCCCTTTTCTACAATGTAATCCCCACAATCATTTATTCTGAACATCTGAGAATTTCATCAATCAAACAATCATTAATCTAAGTAGGGGATCTAAGTTACACACAAGAGGGAGATCACCAAATTCAAACAATCGCCTTCCTCACAAAGGGGTTTAGTGTTCACTCAATCTCTCAGTTTGTCTAGGCTGACAACATTTCACTCAGTTTCACTTTTGAGAGCACTTCCCATGAATTTGATTTTCATCTCAAAATGGTTCCCACGGAGAACATGCATGCAACATCAAAAGGTCTTTCAAGGTTGTAATGGGGCCTGGCTAAGGGAAAGATATACAAAGGTACTGGGCTGAAATCCCTAGGAACTAAGAGAGCATGAAGCTGTTTACACATTGAATTTCCTACTCAAGTTCCTATTCTTATTCTTCTTTTTGCCTTGGGTGGCAACAGCCCTTTTCTTCTAATACCCTTCTTGACATTTTGCATTTTTTTTTTGAAAGATTTATTTTTGCCCTTTGGCTCCAACCTTTATCTCTTTTTTTCTTTTTCTCAATCCCCAACAACACATCATATCCCTGTAGCCACCCCAAACTTAGTTCCTTGCAACCATTCTCTTGCTAAGCTTCCATGCTCTCCTAATCCTAAGATCGGGTTAACATGGTTTTTCCAGATTCAGGCTCATAACATAAGGTCATCATGAAACAATAGGCTAATTAGGCTCAAAGGGGCTAACTAGGGAACATGCATTAGGGACTGGTTCAATTTAGGCCAAGTAGTTAATTTCAAAGAAAATTGCCTAAATCATTTGATGCAAACACATAGACATGCAAACCATGAAGAGATTCAAGCAAATTCGGGAAAGTGCAACTTGAAAGTGATTCACACAATCAAAAACATGTTGGAGGCTCAAATCCTCACCTGGACATTCATGCAAATTGTTTGACCGAGATTCTATCCCTAGTGTGTGCACCCTATCACCCCAAACTTATCATAAATCATGCTCTCACAACAAAATATCTCAAAGTTCAGTTTTCAATTTTTCAAATGGGGATCACAATTTCCAAATTTCAAAAACCTAGGGGGAATCATCAACATAAACATGTCATCAATCTGTGCTAAATCAACCAAAACCTACCAAGCTTGCCGACACAAGACACACATGCTCTTGAGCTTCTCAAATTATTCAAGAGCGAAAAGAAAACACAACAAAACACAAAACACAACAAAACAAACGGTTCCCTCCCCCACACTTAAAACATACATTGTCCTCAATGAACAACACAAATATCAAAACAGAGTGAGGGAAAGGAAAGGGTGCTCCCTGATCAGGTTGCAGTGTAGGTGGGCTCCCCCAAAGAGAGCTCCTCAACAGTAGCATCCACAAGTCCCGAGCTCTCATGAAATAGCTTCAGCCGCTGCCCGTTAACTTTGAATGCCTTGTTGCTACCTGCACTTTTAATCTCTACTGCACCATGAGGAAAAACATTAGTAACAACAAATGGTCCAATCCACCGGGACCGAAGTTTCCCAGCCATCAATTTTCAAAGGGAGTTAAACAAGAAAACCCTGACCCACAGAGAATTCCTTCCTAGCAATCAACCTATCATGAAAGTGCTTGGTTTTCTCCTTATAAATCCGAGAGCTCTCATAGGCTTCTAGCCTAAGCTCTTCAAGTCTGTCATGAATCGGAGTTTCCTTTCAATACCAGATTTTTGCATTTCCAGTTACATGCATTTGACCGCCCAATAAGCACGGTGCTCAACTTCCACAGGGAGATGGCATGCCTTGCCGAATACAAGCCTAAAGGGGGACATCCCTATCGGCGTCTTGAAAGCGGCCCTCTGAGCCCAAAGTGCGTCTTCTAGACGGCGGCTCCAGTCCTTCCTATTCGGCTGCACAACTTTCTCTAGGATTTGTTTTATCTCCCTGTTGGAGATCTCAGCCTGGCCATTGGTCTGAGGATGGTAAGCAGTGGAGACTCTGTGCACAACCCCATATTTCCGGAGTAGAGCCTCCATGGTGCGGTTGCAGAAATGAGTGCCCTGGTCACTGATGATGGCACGAGGTATGCCGAACCTGCAAAAAATATTGGACCTAACAAAATTTGCAACAACTTTAGAATCGTTAGTCCTAGTGGGGATAGCTTCCACCCACTTTGAAACATAGTCAACAGCCAGGAGAATGTAAAGAAAGCCAAAAGATACAGGGAAAGGACCCATAAAGTCGATCCCCCACACGTCAAACACCTCACAGAAGAGCATGGGTTGTTGTGGCATTTCACTCTTGCGAGTGATGGCTGTACCTGCTGTCTGACACTCCTTACAAGTCCGATACACCTCATAAGCATCTCTAAAGATGGTGGGCCAATAAAAACCAGAATCTAGGACCTTTCTCGCAGTCCTCTGTGGCCCAAAGTGTCCCCCTACTTGAGAGGCATGATAAAAGTGCAAAATAGACTCAATCTCATAGTCGGGGACACATCGCCTAATCACCTGATCACTACAAAACTTCCAAAGAAATGGATCGTCCCAAACATAATACTTGGCGTCGCTCTTTAGTTTGTGGATTTGTGACCTAGTTGCTCCTGTCGGAAAGACACCAGCAACTAGGTAATTCATAAGGTCGGCAAACCAAGGGGTAATGCCATGCAACTGTAAAAGCTGCTCATCAGGAAAGTCATCCTGAATGGGGGAAGGATCCTCGTCCCTCTCTATCCTACTCAAGTGATCAGCCACTAAATTTTCAGCTCCACTCTTGTCCTTTATCTCTACATTAAACTCTTGGAGCAACAACATCCACCGAATCAACCTCGGCTTTGCTTCAGGCTTCTTCAACAAGTATTTCAGAGCTGCATGGTCAGTGAAAACAATAACCTTGGAACCTAGCAAATATGATCTAAACTTATCGAGAGCAAAAACAACAGCTAGAAGTTCCTTTTCAGTGGTGGTGTAATTACATTGTGCAGCATCTAAATTCCTAGAAGCATAGTAAATGACATGTGCAGACTTGCCTACCCTTTGTGCCAGGACCGCCCCCACAAAGATAGTTAGAAGCATCACACATGAGCTCAAAAGGGAGGGTCGGTCGGGGCTGGATGATGGGGGTAGAGGTCAATGCCTTTTTCAAGAAGTCGAACGCCTTCTTGCAGTTATCATCAAAGCTGAATATGGCATCATTCTTCAGCAAGTTCGACAGAGGGAGAGCTATCTTGCTGAAGTCCTTAATAAAGCGCCTGTAGAAACCTGCATGACCAAGAAAAGAATGAATCTTGCGAACGCAAGATGGGTAAGGCAATGTAGAAATCACATCAATTTTAGCAGGATCTACTGAGATACCCTCTCTAGAAATAACATGCCCCAAAACAATCCCCTGTTCAACCATAAAATGACACTTTTCATAGTTCAACACAAGATCAGTTTCAATACATCTTTCTAGAACCAAATTCAGACTATGCAAGCATGCATCAAATGAGGAGCCATATACTGTGAAATCATCCATGAACACTTCCATGCAATTTTCAATAAATTCAGTAAAAATGCTAATCATGCATCTCTGGAAGGTGCCAGGAGCATTGCAAAGGCCAAATGGCATCCTCCTATAGGCAAACGTGCCGAAGGGGCACGTGAAAGTGGTCTTCTCCTGATCCTCCGGTGCAATGTGGATCTGGAAGTATCCGGAGAAGCCATCAAGAAAACAGTAGTGGGATTTACCGGCCAGCCGTTCGAGCATCTGATCGATGAACGGCAAAGGAAAGTGATCCTTTCGAGTGGCCTGGTTCAACCTCCTATAGTCAATACAGACTCTCCAGCTATTCTGGACTCTAGTGGGGACAAACTCATTGTTCTCATTTCTTACCATTGTGAGGCCAGATTTCTTGGGCACAACTTGCACTGGGCTCACCCAAGTACTATCAGAGATGGGGTATATGATACCCGCATGCAGGAGTTTTGTTACCTCCTTCTTTACCACATCCAGAATCAATGGATTTAGCCGCCTCTGCGGCTGCCTAACTGGTTTAGCCCCATCCTCCAATAGAATCCTATGCATACATCTAGAGGGGCTAATCCCTGGAATGTCAGCCAAGGTCCATCCAATTGCTCTCTTGTGCTTCTTCAGAACCTCCAAGAGTTTAGCTTCCTGGTCAGAGTCAAGGTTGGAGGAAATGATAACTGGGAGTTTTTCATTCCTCTCCAAGTAAGCATACTTCAGATTGCCAGGAAGTGGCTTAAGCTCCAAGGAGGGTGGCTGCTCCACAGATGGTATGTTTGGGGCAGCCGGGCTGTCAAGAATTCCAGCCGAACAGACAGCTTCACTTACACTATCACCCTGCAAAGTAGAATCAATCTCAGCACAAACAACACAAGGGTTAGCGTTAGTACAGTCAGTACATGAATAAACATCATTAAAATCAGAAATGGATGGAAAATCAGCAACCAAGTCATCATAGGTGTCATCAACAATTTCGGAGAGCAACTCTATTTGGAAAACAGAGTGCTCTTCCAATGGATGCTTCATAGCATCAAAAATGTTGAACCTTGCAATAATGTCACCGAACTCCATGGACATGGTTCCATCATCAACATCTATCTTCGTCTTTGCCGTCTTCATGAACGGCCTGCCCAGGATGATTGGTGATCTACTTGAATTGGTTTCCCGCCATGTCCAGGATGTAAAAGTCGGCGAGGGAAAATCAAATCATCAACTCGTACCAACACATCTTCTACCACTCCCATGGGGCGAGCATTGGTCCTGTTGGCCAACTGTATGGTAAGTCCTGTATGTTGCAAAGGGCCCAGATCAAGGTTGTTGAAAACGGAGGTGGGCATGACATTTATGGAGACTCCCAAATCCAACATGCAATTGTCGAATTTGCTTGTCCCCAATGGTGCATGGAATAGTGAAAGTGCCGGATCCTTGCACTTCGTGGCGGTGCGTTCTGAGTGAAGGCTGAAACCGTAACCTTCTCGGGGGGCAAGTTTGGGCTGAATGAGGGCTGAAACATTTCGCCCTAAATTAACTCTCTCATTACCCTTCATCCTCCTCTTGTGGGTACACAAATCCTTCAGAAACTTTGCATACCTTGGAACTTGCTTAATCACATCTAGGAGTGGAATGTTTACCGCCACCTTTCTGAACACATCTAAGATCTCCCTCTCCTTGTCTTCCCCATCAACCTTCTTATTTTTCTGCACTCTTTGTGGGAAGGGAATCGGAGGCACATACACTCTCTCAGCTTCAATAACAACAGAGGGCTCAGGAATGGCCTCAACAGTTTCTTCATCTTTCTCAGGGGCTCCCTCTACTACTTTCCCGGATCTCAAAGAAATGGCACTCACATTAGGATTGGGGGCGTTGGGATTCACCACTGTCTGTGTAGGTAGTTGGTTCGTTCCCTGAGCTTGCTGTAAGTTGTTTATGGATGTGGCAAGCTGTCCAATCTGTGTCCTCAAATCTTGAATGCTAGCATCTGTTCGCTGCTGAGACTGTCCAACTTGATGCTTGTAACGCCCCCCCTGAGGGCATTACTTACGTAACACGTGCGGAATTTAAAATTAAAATATAATTTGCTGGTGCTTTCGGAAAATAATTTATATAAGTATATAAGTGTCTGAAATTGGGTATAAAAATTTTGTCACGACTCCTAAGCCTTGATTGGCACACAGTCTTACTATCATAGTATGGCAAGCCTATTTAATTTAAAGAATATACTTGAATAAAAGCTAGTATTTTACGAAAAATTTAATGAGTCTCCTCTGTAATTCGGACATCCCAGGTAAAAGAACACCTGCTAAAATAATTACATTTTCATTCCAGAATTCCAATTACACCAAATACAATCAAGCAATAACATGCTAAAGATAGTTATATCAATTAGCTTTACAAGACCAAAAGGAAAAGTTTAAGTTTTCTTTCAAAATAACGCTCTCCGAGCCATAAACATTTCATTTAAAATAAAGGCTCTCTGAGCCATACTCATACATGCTTATCAAAATAATCTAAGTCTCAAACCCTAAGCTGGTCATTCTAAAAAGTTATTCTTGAGAAGAACTCACGTGATCGTTCCACAATCAAATACTTCGTCAAGCAACTAGATCTAAGTCTCTGAGTGACTTAGGAAGACTCCTCTGCACATCTGTACTAAAATACCCGAGGTACAATAGCAAACCAGAAGAAACCTGATATGTTTGTAAGGGTGAGATACCATCATAAGATATATCCCACAACAACCATATACATGATACATACAGCACATAATCATATAAGCATTCAAATCATGCATATACACAACAAAATAGTGTTATATCAAAGGGCATCAAACCCGCACAGTCAATCTTTCGAAAATATGCATGGCACTTCAAAATCAGGCTCTAACTTAATCTCCGGAGATCCCAACATCCTCAAAGTGAGTTGATCAGGCTCGATACACCGTCTCATTGGCTAGCTAAGCACAACGATAATACACCGTCTCATTGGCTAGATAAGCACAACGATAATACACCGTCTCATTGGCCAATTTAGGCACAACGATTATGCACGTCGTTTCATTGTCCATTTAGGCACAACGATACACGTACACCGTCTCATTGTCCAATTTAAGAACAACGATAATACACCGTCTCATTGGCTAGCTAAGCACAACGATAATACACCGTCTCATTGGCCAATTTAGGCACAACGATTATGCACGCTGTTTCATTGTCCATTTAGGTACAACAATACACGTACACCGTCTCATTGTCCAATTTAAGAACAACGATAGTAAGGCACGTCTGCCTGGGGAAATGCACATGAGAAAATATTTTATTTAAAAGGATTTCTTTGTGTTCATTCTTTTCACTGTCGCTGCTCAAAGCTAACGACTTAATTCATCATTTCCCCATCACTTGAAAACTCAGAAACATAGGACTCATAGTCCGAATGCTCAATCACAATGCCCAAGACCGTGATTAGGGTTGTGGTCGTAGAAAACAACCTTCACCTTTAATCATAATCATCACACGCGGTCAGAAGACACAGTCCAACACAACGTGATTAGGACCTAAGTCCATAATATCATAGCCAGGACTCGTAGTCCCGAATTCACACTGATTCAAGATCACGTGCACATCACTGAATACTAGAGGCGACGTCTCGCGTACTAGATTCTCTTTCTTAAGTACTTATTTTTCGTTCAGTGAAAAACAAATTCAAAACCGAATCCTCGATAACCTATCCAGGTCATCGGAAAGTTTCTAAAATATTTAGGAAAACCTTTTCCTTGAAAATCTTTTATAAAGCATCTTTGAAATTCTTTGATCTTTGAAATATTTCCCCCAATAGGATATTGCCAAATAATCTTGAAAGTTTTCACTTGAAAACGCATAGTTTGAAAAGGATTTTCC
This sequence comes from Sophora flavescens, assembly GCA_030762895.1. Taxonomy (NCBI): domain Eukaryota; kingdom Viridiplantae; phylum Streptophyta; class Magnoliopsida; order Fabales; family Fabaceae; genus Sophora; species Sophora flavescens. The sequence continues at coordinate 49,357,298 of CM061067.1, read as the reverse complement.
TCTTGTATAGCAATAGTTCACCAAAACCATTTCAACATTTAAAACAAGTACTTTAAGTTAATGAGCTTTTGGGAAAGAACACCAATCCCTTCATCTTCAAAGCTTATTAAGGTTTTTAATCCTTATAAAGGTTGAGCACAGACGCACGTCTGCTTAGCAAACTTTCAATCAACAACAGTATATATCATCAGTGCAATGCTAATATCACAGTTGAAAGCAGTTCATCACATATATGCATTATATCATTTAGAAACAAGTACAGTTCAACATCAGATAGTAGCACAACAGTTCAAGTACATTAGATAATCAAGTAGGCTCAATCAACAGGTAAATATCCAATTAAACACTTACACACACGCATACAGTTATTGAATATCCCTAGGCAAAACTCCCCTTACCTTTGAAGACAAGTAAAGGATCCTCGTCTTAATACTCACATTAGCTCCAAGGGTGTAACTATCTACTCCATCAAGCAAGCATAGCCGTGTCAAACGTCTCAGAGAGGAAGTCCAACAACGCGCAACAACCAAAAATCAAGAAATCAATTTCACATGATCAAACACACATTCTAACTTTATCTAAACACTTAATCTAATTACCAAACAAGGTTATTTTTAAAGAAAATCAAGTTTGAAGCTCACGCTTCCTAATACCCTTTTAGAAAACTTTGTTTTGATTAAAAGATCTTGAAAAAGAACTTTGGAAATCATCCATTAAGAGTCCTAATTACACTAAATCATAATTAATTTCACAAAAACAAACCCAAATTTAAATCAAATCAAATTGGGGTTTTAGGGCTCCTTAATAAAATTTAGGGAAAACTCAAAATAATGAAGTTGGTTTAGGGAAACACAAACTCACAGTCCCAATCTCATAAAACAACTTTAAATTTCAAGATTAAAATCTGAAATAAGAGGGTTAGGGTTAGGGTTTCAAAATAATTGGGGGTTCTTAAAATAGAAAGCTCATTAGGTGAAAACTTCACTTACCCAACAGAGAAAGAGATTAAGGACGTGGTGGTTGTGATGTCCGGCGTGGTGGCTGACGTGACAACGGAGGAGGACGGCGGTTTCAGGAACAAAACGAACCAGAGCATAGGGAATGATTAACTAACTTACACAGTTGTCTTCTCCCCACTGTGCTCGATCGGATCGAGACCGGAAGAGAGCTGAGGGCGGCGCGATATGGCTGAGCTCGTGGTGGTTCGAAGCAGACTAGCACTAAACGTGAGCTGCTGCAAAATCGCGTGCAGGAACGCGACGATTGGAGGAGGTGGCCGGACGTGTGGGTCGCGCAGCTCTGGCAACGGTTCAGACGGCGTGGGCGGCGCTCCTTCGGTGGCTGGCTGGTCGTGGAGAGGAGAAGAAAGATGGAGAGGAGGAAGAAGAAAAAGAAAGAAGAAAGAAGAAAAAGAGAGAAAGAGAGAGGGGGGAAGGGGTTACGGGTTTTCTGAGAGAGTAGAGAGAGAAAATTCATGTTCTTAACTTAGTATTTAGTAATAGGTACAAAAATGAGTGATAAATATTAAGCCTAAAATAAACATGCTTGTACTTTTTGGAATCTAAAAAATAAAGATTGATAAAGATATAATTTCGAAATTCAAATTAGAGTAAAGATTAATAATTGAACTGGTCCACTAAGAAAATACTCAGTCCAAAATTTAATCTCCGATAAAGGTCAAACCAAAATATTCTTAACTCTAAAATTAAATAGAATGAGAATATGAAAATGCTTTTCTCTTATTTACATTATTTAAAATATTTTTCTGTACTGGTATAATAGTGACAATAACGTAAATTATTGTCTAGTAAACGTGCATTCACTGAAATAAGTCAGTGCTAACGCACCTAATAAAATAATTTGAAGAGAGTAATTTAATTACTCAAACTAAACCACATAACAAAACAAACTTAAACATCTAAATAAAATAATTAATCATAGGTGTAAAAACTAGGGTTTTACAATGCTGAAACTGGAGATTTTGTGCAGCCATTTGCTTGACCAAGTCTTCTAATGAAGGTCCGGAAGGTGCAGAAGTGGTCACTTGAGGAGGATTCGGTGGTGGTGCCACCGGTTGTTGTTGGGATGAGTTCCCATACCGCAGATTAGGGTGATTCCTCCAGTTGGGATGGTACCTATTTGTGGAGAGGTCAGGAGTGCCGTACCGGTTCTGATTATTGCCTTGATTGTATAGATTAGCTGCATAAGCTTGAGGCATATCAGTGATTGACCCATCCTTCAGAATAGGGCACGTGTCGGTCAGATGCTCAGGAGAACTACACATGCCACACAACCTCGCCGGCTGCACCTTATCCATTGCCAGTTGCTTCACCAAACAAGTGAGCTCATCAATTTTGGTTTCGAGTGCCTTGTTGGAAGATGAACCTTGAATCTCATTTACACCCCTTGTCTCGACAGAGTTGCTCCTGGTTGTGAACTGCTGGGAGTTTAATGACATATTCTCGATCAATTGCTTGGCAGCAGCTGGAGTTTTATCGACGAGTGCTCCTCCACTAGCGGCATCCAAAATATTTCTGTCCATTGGGAGCAATCCCTCATAAAAATACTGAATAAGGAGCTGCTCAGAAATCTGGTGTTGAGGGCAGCTAGATACCAACTTTTTGAACCTCTCCCAAGACTCGACCAATGACTCATTGCTTTGCCTCGATGCCACATATCTCCTTTCTCGATAGAAGCGACTCTGGAGGCAGGGGAAGTATCTTTCCGGGGAAAACCTTCTTCAGATCATTCCAAGTTGTAACAGAATTTGGCTCCAAATAATATAGCCAATCTTTTGCAGCGCCTTCAAGGGAGAATGGGAAGGCTCACAATTTGATATGGTCTTCAGTAATGCCTTCCGGCCTCAAGGGTGTAGAACAGACCACCTGGAATTCCTTCAAATGCTTATGTGGATCCTCACCTGCAAGACCACTAAATCTTGGCAACAAGTGTATTAAACCAGATTTAAGTTCAAAAGGAGCAACCACACCAGCATACTCAATACACAACCCATTGTAGTTAACATCAGGGGCACCAAGCTGCCTCAATGTCCTTTGGTCACCCATGTTATCAAAAACAGGTTCGAAATCAGAATTACCACTAGTGCTTGCCCGAATTGCCCTACGGCGTGTGTGCAGTGTTCTTTCAATTTCAGGATCAAAATCACACAAGTCAGGACAAGTAGACCTAGTGGCCAGTCTAATTCAAAACAAAAACGAAAAAAAAGAAAGCGAGAACAACAAACAAGAGTCCCTGGCAACGGTGCCAATTTGACGCGCTGGCGCGCACGCGTCAAAAGATGAGCGGTTAGTAAAAATGTAGTTTAGTGTGCGACAACTCGGGTATCGTATCACAAGGACTCTTGTAGTGCTATTATCGTAGAAAATCAGTTTTCTTGGGGGGGGGGTGTTTGGTTTGAAATTGATTGGAAAACAGAATGAAAACAGAGCATAAAAACAGAGCAAATTACGTGATTATCAAATAAGACTAAGACGATCAATCTGCTGTTTCGTTTCCCACTATCATCGGTTCATGTAATTCCATGCCCTAAGCAGAGTCTAATCCCTTTTCGATTGTAGCATCGATTTACAATCTAAACCGACGCTACGGGACATATATTCCTAATTCCGAATTAAGCAAACGGATGAAGCCCTTCGTGAATTAAGCAAACACGAATTGAACGCACGCGAATTAAGCAAACGCGATTAAGTTTAGGAATATAAAATCATCGAAAATAAATCCACACTAATTCGATACAAACTGAATTAAGCAAATAGAGAATAACGAATAGCATTGAAAGAGAGAAGAGAATTAAATCAGGAATTACAAGACCTCAAGTGTTGGCGGAAGCCGATTACAGCAGATCAACCTAGGGAGATTAGTTCTCCATCAAAAACGCAATACAACCAGAGAAATTCGAAAACAAGGATTAGCCAAAGATCCTTCTGTTCTGCCCTAAACAGCTATTTATAACTTTCAGAAACTGCGCATTCTCGCGAGGCGAGTGGCCTCTCGCGAGGCGAATATTAAAATGGTGCCTTCTTGAATTTGTATTCTCGCGAGGCGAGTGTAACTCTCGCGAGGCGAGTCTTCAAAACCTGGGTTGTCACAGCCGTGATGCCTATCACGGCCAGGCCGTGATGATCTGTCTTCGGGTGCTTATCTGTCATGGCCGTGACCTTCATCACGGCCAGGCTGTGATGGTCTTTGTCTTCCAGGGGTTTCTCTTCACGCCCGTGATGGGTGTCACGGGATGACCGTAATGCTTGCTGACTTCAGGCTCGCGAGGCGAGCAATAGCTCGCGGGGCGAGGCAGAGAACATGACTTTTCTGGCACTGGCTGGTCCTCACTCTCGCGGGGCGAGTATCTGCTCGCGTGGCGAGTGTTTCCAGATTGTAATTTCCATTGTTTCCTTCATTCCTTGGACTCTAAGTCAACCTGAAAACATGAAATAGCCATAAGTGCTTTATTTGACTCAAAAACTGACTAAATAACCCTAAAACTACTTAAGGGACTCAAAACCTTGCTTGAGGACAATCAAGCCTAATTTGGGAGAAAACGAGATATAATTGGCACAAAACCACGGTCATACTAGTCATAAAACTAGATGAGCCAGAGGCTTATCAAGATACAACACAGATTAAAGCTGATGATCTAGTAGACGACCCTCCTCAATAAAAACCAGAAACATCCACTTCTCAACAAGAAAATGTTCAAAGATCTTGGTACTTCAAGAATTATCATCCAAAAGATCAGATCATTGGAAATCCCAACGATAGGATAAGAACCAGATCAACCTTCAGAGAGCAAGATGATTCTACACTTGTGAGACGCCCCGTTGTGCCCCATTGTATTACTAAATTAAAACCTTATTATTTAATTACTTAATCGCGTGCTTATCGTTGGAAATACGTACAAATTAAAACTTAATTAATAATCATATAACTTCTTTAAATATAAAACACTCCAAAGTTATATTACATAAATGCTTTATTTTACACAACACTGTTTAGGGTATCCTCTCAGTAGGATCCCGCACAGCTACTTATTTATACAAACTGCTTATAACTAGCGGAAAATAAAAATGTCTTATATGACTCACTGGCCCTAAACTTACTACACTATATTATTAGGGTCAGTAGGATGTTCTACAACGTCAGCTTCATACGGAATGTCATTCAACTCCTCAACAACCTCCATCTCGTACAAGGTTCCATCCATCTCCTCAGCAACATATTCCTCCATCTAGTCTTCTAACGTAATAAAGTAGACATACACAAAAATACTGAAATAGGGAGATAAGAAACAGTTCTATCATCATAAGCGGAAAAGATTCATAGCATATAATACAATAATAGTCACAAACATGCATCACTCACAATTTACAATCATCCATACTTTATAACATCATCCTCTACCCTCCAACTCATGCAACTAAACCTTTATGCTGACGTGGCCACCACTAATCCTGTCACACATCCCTCGTTAGCAATGTCAGTCAGTCGTCCAAGTGACGTGTCCCCAACGCCAGTGCACATTCTCATCCATGGTGACAATGCTCATGCAAAGCAATGACACTATAACTGCACAGTACCATCGGTGCACACCCTGGCTCTCTCTCTCATCTCTATCAAGGGTGCTCATGCATAGCAATGACACTACAGTTGCACAACTTAACTTCTAATTTGGAACAGTCCACGAGAGCTTCGGACCTCGTGTATCTCAAATACACGGTTATGAACAACAATGCAATATATGATTTTCACTGACTTTTATCAATAACAACCTAGTGCCTCAAGCTTTCCTCATAACCTCCACTTACATTCTAAATCACATCACTTCTATAAAATAATCTCTAGGCACCTCTAATTTATATTCAAGTTCTCACCGCAAACAAAATACCTCCGAGCAACATATATCTTTACTTAAAATTTAATTAAGCAGTTTATCAAACCAGACAGATCATGCATAACACAGTAATCAATAAAATATTCAAACATCAAAACAAAACGTCACATGCAATAGAGTACCTCAACCAGCCTATCACAAACAGTCAATAATAAATAATTCAGACATCCTCGATATTATAAAATTAACATAAGGCGATAAACCTACAATTCCCAAATCGTCATTGATAATGCGGAAAAGATTCCAATGCGATTTTGGTATTGTCGATTATTCAACTACTAGTAGGGTTTAGGTCGCCCTACACCATTATTATAAATTATATACTGCTTATCGGTTCCAACGATGGAATGGTTCTTTCTCCCACCTAAGTTACCACCGGAAACACGAAATCGACGATCCTCTATATCCCGCCACGAGTTACCAAAACCACCTTCAACCAAATCAACAAATTAACAATTTAATCAACAAATCTAAATATGAACCTATGATACTAGGTTCGGCCAACTCATCCAAATGAGGGTTAGAGTTCTTTTCTCAACCTAAGCTTTTGGATACTAATTACTTAGGTCCTAGGTAACTTAGATACAATGCTATAACTTGAAAACATGAACAAAATATTCTAAGCCCTATTTAATTGACTATCGGCCTCACATAGAAAAATAGGCTAGGATTTCCAAATCAACTTAATCTCTTAGATAAATGATCTTAGAGTGTTAGAGAGCATGAATCAAGCATTTGATTTCACAAATCAATCAAAAACTTTTCAACCCTTTTATGTTAGGGTTTCGACCTCTATAAGAAAAATAGGCTAGGGATTTTGTTGAACCTAAGCTTTTGGATTTAAGCTATACAAGTATTATAGAACTTAAATCAAGTACTAACTTTCAAAACAAACAAGAAAACACCAAACCCATTTTACTACATAGGTTCGGCCAAATAGGGTTCAATATGAAAGAAAATGATTTTGATCACATGTGCTTGGCCAATGAAAATAAAATCATGAAAAAATGAAGAACAAGATCTTAGAAAGAAAGGAGATGATCATGTTACCTCACTTGTTTGAAGGATATGAAGGAGGAGGATGATCCTAGCTAGCTTGTTACAAGAACAATTGAAGCTTTGGAAAGTTAACAATGCAGTTTAAGTGAAGAAATATGAAGAAGATGAAGTGAAGAAGATGAAGAGCAAATGGGAAGGGGGCTGCGGTTTTAGGAGTATATATAGGAGTATTCTTATGCCTTGTTTGGTTTGTTAAGCTTAGATTAATAGTTTTTAGGAATATTTAATTAATATAAGCTTAACCATAGTTAATAATTAACTTAACTAAGGTTACCTTGCTAACTAAGGTTAATTAATATGTGGCTCACATTTAGTGGAGGGTGTGACTGATTTTAGACCACATAAACTAACCATGGTTCCTTAACCATGGTTAAAATCTAACTTAACTTTGGTTAGGTTAAGCTAAAAGGGCATTTTGGTCATTTCACCTAAATTTACATTTAATGATTCATAAATGCTTGGTGAGTCATCGTGGTGACTCACCCCATGACTCAGCTCTTTCGGTGGCCGGTTTTGACTCTGCACCTCCCTTCTCGACTCAGTCGGTTCCCCGATTAGGGTTTTACGCCCGTATAAAAGCGTAATATTTCGTTTTCGACTGAAAATTCTCAAACTAACCAAACTCATTGGAAATATGATTTAAATATAAACCATTTCGTTCACGAGTCAAAATTAGGTTTTCTGATCATTAAAATCTTACTCTCAGTGAAAACACTGACTGTTTTCCAACCGAACTTTTACCAAAATTCGTCCAAATAACCATAATATTTTATTGGTTAAAGTAATACTTTGGTCCCTATACCTGACACGAATTCTCGATTTGGTCCCTATACATAAAAATTTATTAAAATGGTCCCTATACGTACAAAAAGTCCCCATTTGGTCCCTATATATTACCCGTTTGGTCCCTATACGAGCAAAAAATTCTTAAATCAGTCCCTAAAATTTTGCACGGTAGGGACCAAATGGGGACTTTTTGTACGTATAGGGATCATTTTAATAATTTTTTATGTATAGGGACCAAATCGAGAATTCGTGTCAGGTATAGGGACCTAAGTATTACTTTAACATATTTTATTTCTGATCAGAAATTTGGAAAGTAGACTTCCTCATGGACAAAATATAAAAAATCTACAAATTTCAGTTTTCGGGCCAAATTAGGGTTTTTTGTCAGTATAAAATTATACTGTCAGGTAAAAAAACGCAGATCGATTTTTCGTCTGAGTTTTAAACCCAAATTTTAACCAAAGCTTCCTACCATAGAGTAAGTTCCAGATATGATTTTTTTTTCTCCAAAATCATTTCCTAAGTATAAATTAAAAATACAAATAAATATATTTTTACTGTTAAAACAACGTAATTAAAAACAAGTTGTTTCATTACTACCCCTCTTAGAAAAGAATTTCGTCCTCGGAATTTACATACCTCAGAAAAGATGTGGATATCGTTGTTGCAAATATGCTTCATGTTCCCAAGTAGCATCTCCAGTAGTTTCATCCCATATGTCCTTAACCAAAGGAATTTTTCTACCGCGAAGCTCCTTAATCTCTCTATCTGCTATCCTTACATGTAGAGCCTCATACTCTAGATTCTCCCGTAGTTGTATACACTCAGACTCAATAACATGTGAAGGATCAGGATAATATTTTCTCAACTGAGAAACGTGAAAGACGTCATGAAGGTTAGCAAGGTTAAGTGGTAAAGCAATATGATAAGCTACTGGACCAATCCTTCGAAGAATCTGGAAAGGTCCGATGAATCTAGGAGTAAGTTTTCTAGTTTTGATAGCCCTGCCAATTCCAGTCTTCGGAGTGACTCTCAAAAACACGTGATCACCCTCTTGGAATTCTAAAGGTCTCCTTCTCTTGTTACTGTAGCTCCTTTGCCTATCATGTCTTTCCTTCATCTTTTCTCTTATCTTCCTAACTTGTTCCGTAATCTGTTGCACCACATCTGGACCCAAGACTCGATTTTCACCAATCTCATACCAACATAACGGGGTCCGACACTTCCTACCATACAAAGCCTCATATGGTGCCATCCCTATACTACTGTGAAAACTATTGTTGTAAGTAAATTCAATCAATGGCAAGAACTCATCCCAACTGCTAGTATGTTCCAAAACACAAGCTCTTAAAAGATCCTCCAATGATTGAATCGTCATTTCTGACTGTCCATCTGTTTGGCGATGATAAGAAGAACTCATCCTCAACTTGGACCCTAAAGCATTGTGCAACTGTTTCCAAAATCTAGATGTAAATCTAGAATCTCGGTCTGAGACAATGCTCGATGGCACACCATGCAACCTAACAACTTCTTTGATGTAAATTTGGGTCAACTTCTCCAAACTATAACTTTCACCCATAGATAAGAAGTGAGCACACTTCGTCAACCTATCAATGATAACCCAAATCGCATCATGTCTCTTAGGAGTTCGTGGTAATCCAACCACAAAATACATAGCTATGCTATCCCATTTCCATTCTGGGATATCTAATGATTGTAATAAACTCGTCGGCTTTTGATGCTCTATCTTAGCCTTCTGACACACCAGGAAAGATAAAACATACTCGGCTACCTCTTTCTTCAACCTTGTCCACCAAAACAATTTCTTTAAATCCTGATACATTTTAGTGGATCTAGGATGAATACTCAACTTACTCTTATGTGCTTCTTCTAATATCACCTTCCTAAGTTCTAAATCCTCTGGCACACATATTCTATCTCTAAACCTCAATACACCATATGTTCCTATACTAAACTCAGAAATCTTACCCTCATCTATACCTCTACTTATCTCCCGTAGATATAGATCCTGAACCTATTTATCCTTAAGATCTCTCATAAAATCACTACTAATAGTGATCATACCTAAGCAAATTTTATCCTCAACCAGCTCCATTCCTAAGTTCAAATCTATGAACTGTTCCAGTAATTCCAACTCTTTAACCATCATCGCGGACACATGCAATGATTTCCTACTCAAGGCATCCGCTACCACATTCGCATTCCCAGGATGGTATAGTAAATCAAACTCATAATCTTTGATAAACTCCATCCATCTTCGCTGTCTCATTTTCAACTCCTTTTGGTCGAACAGATACTTCAAACTTTTATGGTCAGTTTAAACATTAAATTTTGCTCCATACAGAAAGTGTCGCCATATCTTTAATACGAACACTATGGCTGCTAACTCCAAATCATGAGTCGGGTAGTTCCTCTCATGAATTCTCAATTGTCGGGAAGCATAAGCCACAACTCTTCCCTCTTGCATTAGAACACAACCTAAACCTTGGTATAACGCATCACAGTATACGTCAAACTATCCTAATGGATCGGGTAAAGTCAACACAGGTGATGTAGTCAACCTTTCCTTCAGCTTTTGGAAACTCTACTCATTGTTGTCCGTCCATACAAAAGCTGTATTTTTCCTCGTCAACTACGTCATAGACAACACAATCTTCAACAAAACCCTCTATAAACTTCCGATAAGATCCAGCTAACCCTAGAAAACTTCGTACTTCACTTACAGACTTAGGCCGTTCCCATTTAAGAACTGCCTCAACCTTTTCTGGATCTACTGCTATACCTTCCTTGTTGATCACATGTCCAAGAAATTGGACTTCTTCTATCCAAAACTCACACTTGGAAATTTTAGCATAAAGCTGCCTATCCTTCAAAACTTGCAGCACCACCCTCAAATGTTTCTCATGATCTTCCCATGTACGAGAATAGATAAGGATGTCGTCGATGCACACAACAACAAACTTATCAAGGAACGGTCTAAATATCCTATTCATATAATCCATGAACACTGCTGGGGCGTTAGTCACACCAAACGGCATAACTAAATACTCGTAATGTCCATACCTTGTCCTAAAAGTCATTTTGAGTATATCTTCCTTCCTTACTCTAATATGATGGTATCCAGATCTCAAATCAATATTGGAAAATACTGTCGCTCCTTTCAATTGATCCATCAGATCATCTATCCTAGGCAACAGATACTTATTCTTAATTGTTACCTTGCTCAACTGTCTATAATCCGTGCACAACCTAGCACTTCCATCTTTCTTCTTAACAAAACACACCGGAGCTCCCCAAGGTGAAACACTCGGTCTTATGAACTCTTTTACCAACATGTCATCCAACTGTTTCTTTAACTCAACTAATTCTATAGGTGACATCCGATAAGGCGCCATAGATATAGGTCCTGTCCCTGGTACAAGATCTATGGTGAATTCCACTTCTCGCTCTGGTGGCAAACCTTGTATAAGATCAGCAGATTGAGAGGATTCAGCTCCCCTCACGATAAACACTCTTCCAGTGGCCTGAGGTCTTGCTCCCTGTCGTCCTGCTGTTGTGACTCATCTTCCAGCTCCACCCCTATTGCCTCCATTTCCTCTAGCTGTAGCTATCGGTTGTTGCCTAGCCTGCTGTCTGCAATATCGGGCCATATGACCTATTTTACCACAGTAAAAACAACTAGGTCGCTCCATGCAGTCTCTAAGATAATGTGGTCCTCCACATCTGAAACAAGCAAAGCCTTGCTGCTGTTGACCCGCTCTAACCACTGGTGCTGGTGTCGGTGTGTGCACTGGTCGGGCATATGGTCTCTATCTCCATTGAAAGTTACTACCTCCTCGCCTCTGAAAACCCGGTCGAGTAGGACCTCCAATCCTCAGTTGTTTCTGCTAATTAGTCAGCCTCTAATCTATACTTTCGATCGCACTGCATCTTTCCACCAGCTCTGGAAAACTTTGGATATCAAGAGATACTATAGCCCTCTGGAGTTCATGTCGAAGTCCTCCCTCAAACCTTCTACATTGATAATCTTCATATGGGAATCTCTGATAAAATTTAGAATACTTAATCAAAGCCTCAAATCATGATGCATAATCACCAACAGTCATGTTGCCTTGTTTGAGACTCATAGATTCCCTCTCTTTCTCGCGTCGAACTAGACGCGGAAAATACTTCTCAAAGAAGCAGTCACTAAACAACTGCCAGTTGATAAATCTGCCTTCATCCTCCAGCAATCTTCGCTTGCCTCTCCACCAAGACTCTGCTCCTCCAATTAGCATGAAGGCAGCATACGTCACTTTTCTATCCTCTTTGCAGTGCATGATATCGAATATCTTCTCGATCTCTTGTACCCACCATTCTGCCTTCTCTGGATCATAATCTCCTCGAAATTGGGGTGACTTCCCTTTCAGGAAAGTAGTCATTCCGGCATCTTCAGCTGCTGCAACTCTCCTTTGATTCTGTTGTTCCTGTTGCTCTTTGTTCATCTACAGCATCTCAGCATTTTGTTGTGTTTGTAATAACATAGCAGTAGCTATGTTTTTCATGGTATCTTGAGTCTCAAATGATTCTCCTCCACTTCCGATATGATTGCTTTCCACATTGGCAGCTCCAACAATTCTTTCAGGAGTTATGTCACCACTATCGATCGGACGTCCTCTTCCCCGAGCCATGATTCTATAAAAGAAATCATTCGCTCTTATCATTATGACATATAATACCACATAGACAAGTATATAAATACCATATGCCATACTATATTTAATTATCACATCGGATTCGGACACACTACCCAACTTCTAAGCATAGTTAAAATCCGATGTGGATTCAACTAGACACGGCCAGTAACAACATCTTAGACCTCACAGTCCGATTAGAATCGAACTGCTCTGATACCACCAAATGAGACACCCTGTTGTGCCCCATTGTATTATTAAATTAAAACCTTATTATTTATTTACTTAATTTCATGCTTATCGTTGGAAATACGAACAAATTAAAACTTAATTAATAATCATATAACTTCTGGAAATATAAAACACTCCAAAGTTATATGTTATAAATGAACACATCATTATCCTTTATTTTACACAACACTGTTTAGGGTATCCTCTCAGTAGGATCCCGCATAGGTACTTATTTATACAAACTGTGTTGTTTTGGCTTCAAAGACTCAAGAGGGGGGTGAATTGAGTTTTCAAAAATTCTTCCTTTTCAAAAACTTTACCTTTTAAATCAGAGTTGCCTCAGGATATTTTACAAAAACAGTGAATGGCTTTTTATGAAATCTTGAATAGAAGGTGATGAGGTGAATCAGTTCATAAAGATAAATCAGTTCTTCTGTCACTTTAGTGGACGAGCGCTTCTGTAACTTGTGTGGACGAGCGCTTCTGTCACTTTAGTGATTGAATCAAACAGAGCTTAAATCAAACAGAAAGAAGTTCAGTTTCAGTTTCAATGATCAAGAAACAGAAATTAAGCTATTCGAATTTGATCATATATGAAGCAAGATTCAATTCAAATATTGATTCTTGAGAATAGAATTGAATACACAGTTATTATTACAGTTTACTCAAGGTTCAATACTGATTATGCAGATCAAGAACTGATATCAATTGAGAACTTAGAACATCAAGATCACAGTTATATGTGCAAGACAAAAATTAAGGAGTTTGAGTTTAGAGATACCACACAACCAGATTTATCCTGGTTCAGTCACCACCACTGTAACCTATATCCAGTCCCTACTCCACCTGTGGGTTTTCACACACTAACACAACAAGCTTTAGCCAGGTAGCTTGAAAAACCTTTACACCACAGAGCACTCATTCACCTCGATATACCACACTCTTGTGAAGAGCCTCAATGTTCTTCCTTAGGGATACCTCACCCAAATCACATAGAGACCCCCCCTCTCTCTTTACAATCAAATAGAACGAAAAGATTGATTCCTAAACTCTCAATAGTCAGATATACAAATTGAAGCACTTATGAGAATGAAACACTCTTTTTCACAATGAAGATCAAGAAAGATGATGAATGATTTTCACAATTGATCTCTCAAATTGATTTTGTAAAATTTCTGATATGTTATATGTTAAAAGTGTTCCTTTGATCCCTCTATATATAGGAAACAAGTTATAGTTGTTGGGAACAATTAAAACAGATTTGGGTCTGATAACAGAATATGTTTTCTTGATTCTAGTTCTTGAACAGGGGTTGAGTACATGGCTGTATTAACCAATTTCATACTTATAGTTCTGATAGTTTCTCAAGATCTTGAACTTGGTTAATCCATCAGTACACCCATTCAATACATTTATGTATTGAATTAAGAACCTTAAATTCATTTTTCAGTTACAGTAGCAGACATACATCGATTGATTACATGGCTGTACCTGACAAATAATTTTCTTATTTCCAAAAATCATTTTCATTAAAAAAAACTTATTCCTTTTAATGCAGGTTATGAAAATTGATTTTCTTCATGCATCTTTTAAGTTGAGCTATCTTGTGACTTAGAGATTTCTTTCACTTACAAATCATCTAAGACTTAAATCTAAAATTCTCCTTTAAGCTTGGTCTTGATGATCCTTTGATCTTTGACTTTGCTCTTTTGATTTCTACATGCATCTCCTTGATTCCTTCAAGTTCCTTCTTGAATATTTTCCTTGAATTTGCTTAATGAACTTGTTGATCACTGGTTGATACATGTCTTTGCAATTTGACACTAAAACACTTGCACACACATTAAATTGTATTTGTCATATATCAAAGTCTCTAAGTCATTGAGTCTTACAAACTCCCCATTTTTTATTATGACAAATCTTCTAACAAATTGTAAGATCAGAGTATAAGTGTAGCAGAAGCTAAGTGTTTTTGACAGATTTATATCATGGTATCAGAGCAGAAGTATATCAAAGCAAAAAAAAAATTTATCAGAGCAGAATTTGATTTACTCCCCCTTAATCATGTAAGTTTGAATTTGATTTACTCCCCATTAATCATGTAAGCTTATAAGCTCCCCCTCAACATATGCCTGTATAATTTGTTATTATCCCCTTTCTCTATATCATACTTTTTCCTCCCCCGTTTGGCATTATCAAAAAGGTAAAGAAAAAAAAACATTCAAAGCAATAGAGAAGGCAAGCATTTAAACATTCAAACATAGCTTATAAAATTGTTCATGATAGAGGGATAGGTGTAGGGACAAATGAAAGAGAACAGAAACCATCAATCAAAATTACAAACTAAGGCATTTTACCTTTCAAAAACTAAGTTCTAATTCCTATGAATTCCTAGAACTAGTTGTTCCTTTTTATTTTCTTTTGTTTAGCCCTTTAAGTGATGGTTCAGCAGGGGTGTGCTCAGCTTCCTTCACAGCAGATCTTGCAATGTTTCCAACATCAACATCTTATTCTGTTTGACCTGGAGGTGCAGGGAAATGAAAGTCCACTCCTAGGGCATCTTTGAGTTTATCAATGTCCTTTTCTGCCATTTTTATCCTTTCATTCACTTCATCAATTGCAGCCATTTCAATTTCATGAATTTTCTTCTGATTTTCCTCAACATTTTCTAGCATTTTCATCAGTGTCTGCAGGAAATCAGAAGGTGCATTTTCTCGTCCAGTTGAAGTACCAGCTGCATTAGTTTCCTTGTTTCCAGCTTTCCTTATCCATCTTCCATCTTCTTTCTTCAGTTTCATTTTGCTCACAATTTCTTCACCAAACTTATGAGTTATTCTTCTTGCAAGCTTCTTTTCTTCTCCATCTAAAGGAACATTAAAATGAGCTAGGATTATGCAGACCAGTGCAGGGTACGCAAGCATCATTTTGTTTTTCTTGCATTCTATCATGTGTGCAGCAACACAGTACACCCAGCTGATTTGCTTCTCATTCATCATAGCCCACATAAGCATTAAATCATAGTCTTGCAGAATAGAGTGATTTCCTCCTCTTGGAATTAAAATTCTGCAGACAACATAATGCAAAAGTCTATCCTCTACACTCATTATACTGGTATAGGTAACTCTACCTTCAGGTTCGTTAGAGGTAACTAAATCTGGTCTAGCCAGTACTTTATCATACTCATTATACCACTCAGATTTGGGACCATTTCCAGCAATGCTAGGTCCATAATAAGGTAGGTTAGCAAGATTGTTGAATTCATCTAATGACATTTTTATCTTAATTCCCTTAACTTCAAAGCTAATTCCAATAGCATTCATTTCCAAATTCGAGTAAAAGACTTTGATCAGTAAGGGGTGATAGTCAAATTGAGTTTTAATAAACTCAGTGAGCTTTTGACAGACTATAATTTCAGGAAAGTTAAACTCATTATCCTCAAAATATTTTACATCCATTACCCAAGGTTCAAGAATTTCTCTATCTCTGAAATTTTTCTTAAAGAATTCCTTTTGATCAGTATCAGAGAAATACCTTAGCAGAAAATATCTTCATCCATAAAAGAAGTTAAAGCAATCTTTTGCTTATTTTCTTTCTGCTTGGAGGGTTCCACTTCCTTCTTGTATAAATCCATTTAAGAAAGCACTCTTAACATCCATTTGATACAATTTAAATCCCATTATGCAAGCATAAGCAAGTAGCATTCTTATAGCTTCTAATCTTGCTACTGGTGCATATGTTTCATCATAATCTATGCCTTCTTCTTGGTTGTACCCTTTGGCTACCAATCTAGCCTTGTTTCTTACAATTATACCATTTTCATCTAGTTTATTCCTAAAAACCCATTTTGTACCTATTACTTGACAGTTCTTGGGTTTAGGCACTAGTTTCCAAACTTGGTTTCTTTCAAACTAGTTTAACTCATCTTGCATAGCCATCATCCAATGTCCATCAATTATAGCATCATATGTGTTCTTAGGTTCTACTTGAGACACAAATGCAATATGATTACAAGCATTTCTAAGAGATTGTCTAGTAGTTAACCCTTTTGTAATTTCACCAATGATGTTATCAATTGGATGATTTCTAACAGTCCTCCATTCCTTTGGTAGGTCAGGTTGTTGTTCTGTTTGCTCCTGCTGCAGCAATTCATTCTTTAAGCTTTCATCTTCTTCATTCCCGTTTCTCTTCTAGGAGATTTTTCTCAATTGAATCTGCAAGATCATCAATAACAGAATCCTTTCCCAACCTTGAAGGCTTTGTCACATAGTTGACTGATACTTAATAGGCTGTGTTTCAGTCCCTCAACATATAGTACATCCTCAATGATTGTTGTTGAGTCACTTCCAATGTTGCCAATGCCAAGTATTCTCTCTTTATTGTTGTCTCCATAGGTAACACTACCACTTGACTTAGGGGTAAAGGAAATGAACTTGGTTTTGTCTCCAGTTATGTGCTTGGAACAACCACTGTCAAGATACCATTTCACATTCTTGGCTCTCCAACACACCTACAAAATAGAATCATGTTTGTGTTTTAGGTACCCAAATCTGTTTGGGTCCTTTTGAGTTAGTTGCAGCAATAGTTCCTTTGGGAACCCATATATACTTAGATTTATTGTATGCTGATTTTCTGTATTGACATGCAGAAGCTGTGTGACCTTTTCTAGCACAAAAGTTGCATTTAACAAATGGTGTGTTTGATGTCTTAGGTGCAACAAAAAATTTCTTGAAAGATTTCTCATGTATCTTAGGTTCATAGCCTATTCCAGCCTTATCATAAACACACTTTTGCTGTCCTAATAAAACATTCAAGTTATCTCTACCATTTGTGAACTTGGCTAAGTCATTTTTCAGTTTTTCAACTTCTTTAGTCAATGTACAACACTTAGAACAATTAGAGCTAGATGCAATCAAGTCCTTATACCTAGCTTCTAGTTTCGTTTCTTTCATTTTCAAGCATGCATAATCATCACGTTGTTTAGCAATTATTTTTCTAGATGAGACAAGTTGTTTAACAATCTTAAGATATTTAGCATGTAACTCATCAAATGCATCTTGCAATTCATCAAAAGTAGGTTGTGAACCAGAATTTACCTCACTCTCTAAATCACTGTTACTGCTGGCCATCAAGCACAAGTTTGCCTCCTCAGATTCAGATTCTTCATTGGAATCTACATCATTATCATCCCAAGCAATATAGGCCTTTCTTGGCTTTCTCCACTTCTTGTCCTTTAAGTCAAACTTTTCTGTTTTGTCCTTCTTTTGCATTTTTGGACAGTCAAGCTTCATGTGGCCAATCTTTCCACATTCATAGCATGTGATGTTGTTGGAAGAGTTGTCACCTTTGCTTAAATTTCTCCTTTGAAAAGTGGATGGCTTTCTTTTGAAGTTGCCTTTCTTCTTTAGGAACTTCTTGAATTTTCTAACTAGCATTCCCATCTCTTCTTCAGATTCTACCACTTATGCTGAGTCATTATCATCACCGTCTTCTACTTCTCTAACTTGTGATTTCAGAGTCAATCCCTTTTTCTTTTTGTCAGTTTTTTCATTCTCATTCAATCTGTTCAACTCCAATTCATGCTCTTGCAATTTTCCAAACAATGTGGCAATGGTCAGTGATGAGAGGTCTCTAGATTCTGAGATTGCAGTGACTTCAGGTTGTCATTCCCTGCTCAAGCATCTAATTACTTTGTTAATTTGATCCTCATTTGATATAGCTTTTCCAAGACCAGCAAGTTGGTTGACAATGTGAGTGAATCTCTTTTGCATTTCAGACATAGGTTCTCCTTGCTTCATTCTGAACAACTCATATTCATGTGTGAGGGTGTTCATTCTTGCTCTTTTGACGTATGTGGTTCCTTCATGTGTTACTTTCAATGTATCCCACATCTCCTTTGCTTATTTTCAATTTGAAACCCTGAAAACTCGTCACGACTTAAATCAGATGTTGTATTATTCTTAGCACGTGCATTATATTGAACTCTTCTCTTATAATCCTCATTCCATTCAGTTTTAGGCTTATTTCTTGGAGCACCATTAGCATCTATAGTAGAGGGGACATATGGTCCATTTTCTACTGCATCCCATATGTCAACACCTGCTGCCTCAAGAAAGATTACCATTCCTTCCTTCCAATAGATATACTCAGATCCATTGAAGGCAAGAGGGCGTGCAAGGGAAGCCCCTTCATTCAAACCGTCATTGGAAGCCACTCTTATAGCTGTTAAGCCAAACTTAAGAGTTTAGCTCTGATACCAATTATTGTTTTGACTTCAAAGACTCAAATGTGAATTGAGTTTTCAAAAATTCTTCCTTTTAAAAAAATTTACTTTTTAAATCATAGTTGCCTCAGGATCTTTTACAAAAACAGTGAAAGGCGTTTTATGAAATCTTGAATAGAAGGTGATGAGGTGAATCAATCAGTTCAGAAAGATAAATCAGTGCTTCTGTCATTTTAGTGGACGAGCGCTTTTGTCACTTGTGTGGACGAGCGCTTCTGTCACTTTAGTGGACGAACGCTTCTGTCACTTGTGTGGACGAGCGTTTCTGTCACTTTAGTGGACGAGCGCTTCCATCACTTGTGTGGACGAGCGCTTATGTCACTTTAGTGATTGAATCAAACAGTGATTGAATCAAACAGAAAGAAGTTCAGTTTCAGTGATCAAGAAATAGAAATTAAGCTATTCGAATTTGATCACATATGATGCAAGATTCAATTCAAATATTGATCCTTGAGAATAGAATTGAATACACAGTTATTATTACAGTTTACTCAAGGTTCAATACTGATTATGCAGATCAAGAACTGATATCAATTGAAAACTTAGAACATCAAGATCACAGTTATATGCGCAAGACAGAAATTAAAGAGTTTGAGTTTAGAGATACCACAACCAAATTTATCCTGGTTCAGTCACCACCACTGTGACCTACATCCAGTCCCCACTCCACCTGTGGGTTTTCACACACTAACACAACAAGCTTTAGTCGGGTAGCTTGAAAAACCTTTACACCATAGAACACTCCTTCACCTCGAGATACCACACTCTTGTGAAGAGCCTCAATGTTCTTCCTTAGGGATACCTCACCATAATCTCATAGAGAGACTCCCTCTCTCTTTTCAATCAAATAGAATGAAAAGATTGATTCCTAAACTCTCAATAGTCAGATATACAAATTGAAGCACTTATGAGAATGAAACACTCTTTTTCACAAAGAAGCTCAAGAAAGATGATGAATGATTTTCACAATTGATCTCTCAAATTGATTTTGTAAAATTTCTGATATGCTATATGTTAAAAGTGTTCCTTTGATCCCTCTCTATATAGGAAACAAGTTATAGTCGTTGGGATCAATTAAAACAGATTTGGGTCTGATAACAGAATCTGTTTTCTTGATTCTGGTTCTTGAACAGGGGTTGAGTACAAGGCTGTATTAACCAATTTCATACTTATAGTTCTGATAATTTCTCAAAATCTTGAACTTGGTTAATCCATCAGTACACCCATTCAATACATCTATGTATTGAATCAAGAACCTTAAATTCATTTCTCAGTTATAGTAGCAGACATGCATCCATTGATTACATAGCTGTACCTGACAAATAATTTTCTTATTTCCAAAAATCATTTTCATTAAAAAACTTATTCCTTTTAATGCAGGTTATGAAATTTGATTTTCTTCATCCATCTTTTTAGTTGAGCTATCTTGTGACTAAGAGATTTCTTTCTCTTACAAATAATCTAAGAGCTAAATCTAAAATTCTCCTTTAAGCTTGGTCTTGATGATCCTTTGATCTTTGACTTTGCTCTTTTGATTTCTACATGCAGCTCCTTGATTCCTTCAACTTCTTCCTTGAATATTTTCCTTGAATTTGCTTAATGAACTTGTTGATCACTACTTGATACCTGTCTCTGCAATTTGACACTAAAACACTTGCACACACATTAAATTGTATTTGTCATATATCAAAATCTCTAAGTCATTGAGTCTTCCAAACTCCCTCTTTTTGATTATGACAAATCTTCTAACAAGTATATATAATTCTACCTCCGGGTTTTGAAATTGAAACCCAACCTGAACACGTATATAAGGTTAAGAAATCTTTATATGGCCTTAAACAAGCACCTAGAGCTTGGTATGATAGGCTAAGTTCATTTCTTATGGAAAATGGATTTAATAGAGGAAAGGTTGATACAACCTTGTTTAGAAAGTCCATTAAATCTAATTTCATAATTGTGCAAATATATGTTGATGATATTATATTTGGTGCTACTAATTAATCTCTATGCAAAGAGTTTTCTAAGCTAATGCAGAAAGAGTTTGAAATGAGCATGATGGGAGAACTCAAATTCTTCCTTGGACTTCAAGTTAAACAAATTGTGGACGAGGTGTACATCCATTAAACTAAGTATACAAAGGAACTACTAAAGAAGTTTAAGATGGATGATTGCAAGCCATTGAATACCCGTATGCACCCCATGTCTATACTAAACAAAGATGATAGAGAGAAAAAGGTAGACCAAAAGGTATATAGAGGTATGATAGGATCTCTCTTATATCTTACTGCGTCTAAGCCTGATATTATGTTCAATGTATGCTTATGTGCTCGATTTCAATCTGATCCTAGAGAATCTCACTTATCAGCAATTAAAAGAATATTTAGATATTTAAAAGGTGCTACTAATCTTGGTTTGTGCTTTACGAAAAATGAAGATTACAGATTAGTTGGTTTTTGTGATGCTGACTATGCTGGAGATAGAATTGAAAGAAAGAGTATCGGTGTAGGATGTCACTTCATTGGAGCTAATCGTGTCTCATTGCCTTATCAACTGCTGAAGCTGAATATATTTCAGCTGCTAGTTGATGCTCACGACTTCTTTGGATCAAATATCAATTGGAGGACTACAATGTATTTGTAAGTAGTATTCCACTTATGTATGCTAATACTGCTACAATTAATTTATCTAAGAATCCAATATTGGATTCTAGAACTAAGCATATAGAGATTAAACATCATTTTATAAGGTATTATGTGCAAAAAGGTGTTTTTAATATTCAATTTGTAGATACTGACCATCAATGGGCAGATATCTTTACTAAACCTCTTGTTGAGGACATTTATTTTTATTAGAAAGCATCTTAATATGCTATGTGTGGATTGATTATGGCGTCCAGCCTTAAGAATTTTGTTGTTGATGTATGTGCGTCTAAAGTATTTCAAGTCTATTGCATAATTTAAGTGCACGTCCATTGCATACCACGTCCACTATATTTGTATGTCGCATCCACTACATGTCGCGTCTATGTTTGATTGCATTTCGCTTGGACCCGTCCATTCTCTTATTTATTATTTGCATTTATTTTGTCTTAAAAACAAATTTATCCGTTATATTTTCTAATGTTGAGTCAGTTACTTCCATCAATTCCCATCAAGACCTTTTTATAGTTTCAAAATACCAACGTCGTTTTATCCTTTATGACATGTCTTGTCAAATAGTTTCTTTTTGATTTATTTCCAAAAGAAAAACCTTTGAAATTCAAAACCTTTTTAAGCAAGTCTCTTCTCTCTGAGAAACCTTTCGCTCTCTGAACTCTCTTTCTCTCTCGAACTCTCTATTTTCTGCTTCCAAAACCCTAACTCTCAAATCCTCAACAATGGCATCTTCATAAACTTTCAATGTTGACAAGCTGAATGTTGTTATTGAGCATCACTTCAATTTTGGAATCTTGGAGGAATACAACTTGGACATTAGCAAGAATGTAAATGTTGCGGGCTGGGGAGGACTTTTCATGGAGAAAGTCTCCATCTTCCCTAATTTGATCAAGGATTTTTTGAGAGGTCTTTTCAAGTTTCTAACAGAGAAGTCTCGCAACTATGTTAGGAAAGAGAATAATGGTTTATGAGAAAACCATTTCTGATGCCATCATCTGCGCTCAGGAAGGAGTGGTCTTTACTGAGTCATGGGAGACAGACCTTGGTGGTTCGGAAGTCATTGCTGCCTTTTTTATGAGAGAAGACACAATAAGATCCCATTCCAGGAAATCAGTTGAGATGAAGGATCATGTCGGTATTCTTCATCAGTTGCTGAACAAAGTGGTTTTACACAAGACTGGACCGAAGGACAACTTGCCTACTATGCCCAAGTTTTGTCTCTGTCATCTCATCACAGAGACTAAGATAAACTTGCCCAGAATTCTCTTTAGTAGATTCAGGGATGTTGTTGTTAATAGGAAGAAGCTCTCTGCACTTCCTTACTGCCATCTTCTATCAAAGATCTTCAAGTCACAAGGAATGTATGATTTTATTGCTGGTAGCACAGCTGAAGAGCAAGCAAGAATAATAATTGATAAGTGAATGTCTGCTGCTGATTTTGGTAAAATGAATATTGCCAACATGAATCTAAGCTCTTACACTACTGCTGCCTTGGCCAAGACTGAAGAAATGATGAAGGTCAAAGAAGAAATGGTTGAGCAGAATAATGCAGAAGTTCTTGGACTAACTAGAACAGTCAGAAAGAAAACCACTGCAACAAGAAAACCAATGCCTAGAAGGCCTACTTCTGCTGGAATTGTAATCAGGGATCCATCACTTGTTGTTCCTCAACCTGCACCCTCACAAAAGAGAACAACGAACTTGATCCTATCTCATGATGAAGATGAGGATGATGAGGACAGGGTCCCCATCAGTCCTGTTTTGAAGAAACAGAGAACTGCTGCTGCTGCTGGTGTTGCCAATGTTCAAATTCCTACTCAAACCAGAAGGCGACCTCCTAGAAAAGCTAAGTCTATTATGACTTCTGAGGTAACCCTTCTTGCTAATGATCTTGTAAAGTTAGCAGTAGATGCCTTAGTAACTAGCTTAGAGGATATAATTGTCTTTGCACCTTCCTATTCTGTGAATCGAACCTTAGACGATATATATATACCCACACTACCTTCACGACAAATGACTTACCTTGACCAACCATAAATAGCCTCACCAGAAAGACTAAAATTCCCATCCATTATTCTTGAAAATGACCCCTGGTTCAACCAACCAGACAATGGAATGAGCCCTGGTGCACCCTTTCCCAAAAAGCAAAAGACCAAATTCCTTTACACACACCCCTCTGTTCTTTATAATGGCAAATCTGAAAACTAGACCAAAGTAAAGAGGAACTGGAAAATTCTCTATCACAAACATGAACCAGAACCTGTCTCTAAGAAACCCTTCTATCCCTTGCTTGAGTATAATTATGAACCTGAAACTGTTATCTATCCCTAGCATCAACCTCACCCTGATATCCCCACTGACCTTCCACCATCCAAACTGTACAATAACCTTGGACCTCTTATCACCCATCTACCCTTAAAGAAGTTCCCTCCCACAAAAATATATCCTAACCTTGTCAGATACCCTCCTTTCAAACCATTCACAGATGGTGTAGAGAGACATATTATCTCTGACTGGACCAAGGATCCAGCTAAGAAATCTGGATAATGTTATCTACAAGAGGTCAAGATCCTTCAGACACATTCCAATCATCATGGATAATAAGACCAAATGGAAGACCTTCAGACATCCCAGAGAGTATGGAAAAGCTGCTGATATTATTGATCACATTTTGTATGCCATGCTCAAATCTGAATTTGAGTTGTTCAGAGTAACTAGAGCTGCAAATTTTGTACCCCCAACTTGGCTGCTGCATTCTAAGGAAACCAAGATTGGAATAAAGCTTTATATGCTTTGTCCAAGGCTACACATGATTGATCACAATAAGGATAAGGACAATAAGAAGCAAAGAAACACTGGCAAGATGCCTTTTCCTGACAGCTGCATAATCAATCCAGCAACAATCAATCTCACTGATCAAAATGTGATTTGTAACACCCCGTTTTTCATAAATAAGCTTAATGCATTTATATATGTTATATATATGTTCGCATATACTTGTTAGGTTTGTTTTTGATGCCTAAGTTCATGTTTGGGAAAGTTTAGCCTTAGAAATGTTCAACCCTTTTAGAGTCCTAGTAACTTGTTTCACCATTTTGATCATATCTTGAATTCTAGATATCTGATGGAGGTGACGTTTGTGGCGTTGGAAAGATAAGAGAAATATATACAATTATTATTTTATATGTTTTGGCCAATTCAGCCATCTAGGTGGTCTTGAAAGGTCATATTTGAGCGCCCCCATGCTTAGAAGTTGAGCACGGCTGTGCTCAACAGGGAGCAAGGCCGTGCTCAGGTATCAGAGTATATAAATAGAGCAGTTTCGTGAAGGTTATGAGCA
The DNA here is from genome assembly GCA_030762895.1 of Sophora flavescens. Classification (NCBI taxonomy): domain Eukaryota; kingdom Viridiplantae; phylum Streptophyta; class Magnoliopsida; order Fabales; family Fabaceae; genus Sophora; species Sophora flavescens. The sequence continues at coordinate 49,332,346 of CM061067.1, read as the reverse complement.
AAACCCTATTTTGGCACTTTGGGCAGCTTTTGTGGGGCAAAAACCTCTTCTCTCTTCCTCTCCTTGAACCCCTTTGATGCCCTTGGTGTTCTTGCTCTAGTTTTGGGAAATCTTGGTTGGTATGTGCCAATCATAGAAGGTAATGGTTATTTCCATCTTTAGTTCCCTTTCTTGTTTTTGATTTTGGAAACTAATGGGTTAACCTTTTGTTTGACCAAGGCTTGGAAAGCTAGTCAAGCCGCTTGAGGGAAACGCGTTGGTTCTTCGTTCGGGTTGCCGATTGGCTTTCGTTGGTTGGAATCTTCATACCGGGTATGGGGAGTATATCATAGGCATTGGGGGTAGTGTAAGGTAAAGGGATTACCATAACCACGGTTTTCTATGTTTGATGATATCATTAACTTGTTGGGTTAATTTGTTATGATAACATGTTTGATTATTGTTTTACATGCCTATGTTCATAGTATGTTCTTGATGGTTACGTTGTTACTGCTAATATGAACATGATGTTATATTGATGATTGTTGGCTTTGGCTATGTTATATGATAACATGTTGGTTGTTGGAATACCATGATTATATGTTTATAATTATGAGTGATTGTTTTATGTGGGATATAATGATATATGTATCGTTGTTGTTGTTGTTGAACATGTTGGTTGATTGGTTGATGCCATAACTGTTGAATTGATGTTGTTGATTGCATTGGTTGAAAGGTTGATGCCATGACTGTGATGATAATGATGAGTTTAATCTAGAAATTATGTTGTTAACTAGTTTAGGATTAATGGAATTAATCCCAAGATTAAGTGACTTAAAATTGATGTTGATCTCTGCCTAGAATTGTGCTATCTTGCATTGAGCACGACCGTGGTGTGCTCCCAGTTTGAATTCTGGAAAATGGCCGTGCATTCCGCACGACTGTGCAGCAAAGGAACACGCCCGTGCATATGAGCACGACCGTGCTCAATAGGAAGCACAACCGTGCTCCACTTAAGTGGCAGCATGCCCTTGCTCACCCTTCTGGACAGAATATGAGATTAAGGACTTAAACAGGGGTTTTTAACCCCAATCTTCCCCAACAACGATGATGACATAGTTAATCAATGATGAAGACTAGATAACTTAATTAAAGATTAATTAAGATGGTTAATCAGGTAACCGTTGGGTTACTGCACGTTGGTGAGTGGTGCCTTGGTGCTTTATGGCCAAGGAAGACTTGACCCCACGGTTTGGGTCTAAGATGTGTTTGATGTTGTACCTTAGGGACCGAGAGTTTGTCCCAAGGGAGCCTTGACCCGGTCGGGTCTAAGGTGTTGCGGTAGATTCCGCTGGTTAAAGATGTTGCGGTAGATTCCGTTGCGGTCGATTCCGCTGAAGTCTTCGGTTGATTCTGTTGAAGCAAAGGAGGTGGCGGTTGCCCATTGTTTGTTTGTTGTTGTGCCATTTGCATAGAGCATTGGAGTTGTTGTTGCTGGGGGATGTTCGACATAAGGGAGGTCACCCGAGAGTACAGTGATCCCGTCATTCACGGTAGGAGTAGATTCTCCATGCGCCCTCGTGACGAGGCATTCGTTGGTTTGATGTGTTGACTATCCAAGGAGTAGATTCTCCAACGTTGAATCGATTCTCAATGTGGATATTTAACTCTAAAGTCGTTCATCCTGAGTTAGTTGGATCTACATGCATAGATGGAGTAGCGGAGTAATGTTGCATTCCATCGCTTAGCATACTTGTTGTTGATGATGATGTATGTTGATATGTATGCTGGTGTATGTTATGATGCCATGCTGTATGTTTTACCTTACTTCCTATCTCCATGTCGTATATGTTTACATGATTCTTTCTCCATGTTGTTTGTTTTTGTTTGGCCTGATCGGCACCTTCCAGAGGACTGAGCAGCTTGCTGAGGAGTGACTCTGAGGAGCCGCTTCTAGTAGTTAGTTATGTTTAGTTTCAGTTTGTTTATCCGAATTGTTATTTGGATTGGTTATACCAGCTCTGTAATGTGACATCGAGGTTGGGTTTTCTTTATGGTTCATGCTTATGTTTTAATTGTTTTTAACTTGTTTTATTTTCCACAAGTTTTGAGAACTAGTTCATATGGGACCTTTCTAACTATGGACAAATAATGTATTTTATTCAGTTAATTCATGATTGGTTTTATATCTTTGTCCTTTAAATGCTTTAAAACATGCGGAGTAGAAGGGTGTCACATTTAGTGGTATCACAACAGTTCGGACCTGTCCGGATGTGGTATAAGTCTGTCGTGAGTCTGTTGTGTGACTCTTGTTTGAATTGTATATATTTATATAGACAATGTTACATGGTACTAAGTACCTATAGCTTCGTTTTGGCTTGACTTACTGCATTTGGTGGTTTGTCTTGAACAATTCAAAAAGCCTATGAGTGTTTCTTGTGTTTAGGAAGGTTGTTCTATTATCTCTTGATAATAAGAACTCTGCATCTGATCTTATGCCCTTACCTTTTAAGACCGCCCGATGTTATTCTTGGAGTGAACTTGTTATCTTCCAACCATGTTCTCTTTATCTGTTTTGGTAAGACCTTAGTTTTTGGAACTCCAACGGAGCCTAAGAATCTGGACCTTCTCTCTGCCAGCCAAGTTAAAGCTTTGATGAAAGACGAAGCCCAAGTATACATGATGTTAGCTTCCCTGGAAGTACAGAGCAGCCCTCCTGACGTCGCCAGCGTGCCTGATGTGCGGGAATTTCCTGAAGTTTTCCCGGGGGATGTTTATAACTTGCCCTCTGTGAGAGATGTTGAGTTCACCATAGATTTAATTCCTGGCACCAGGCCAATCTCCATAGCACCCTATAGAATGTCTCCTCTAGAGCAAGCTAAGTTGAAGGAATAGTTGGAGGACCTGATGAAGAAGCAGTTCATTAGGCCTAGTTTGTCTCCGTGGGGAGCACCTATGTTGTTGGTAAAGAAGAAGGATGGTAGCATGAGATTGTGCGTCGACTACCGATAACTCAACAAGATGACCATAAAGAATCGGTATCCCCTCCCTAGGATTGGTGATCTCATGGACCAGTTGATAGGTGCTTGCGTCTTTTCTAAGATAGATTTGAGGTCAGGTGATGAGTGTGATTACACATCATATTTCTTTATCATATTACATGCATTTTCATATAGTTTAGGTATTTTTAATTTTATTTTTGTTAGTTTTTACCTTGGAACGGGTAAGGCGGTTTTGTGGTGTTGTGCAAAGGAAATGAGGATTAAAATGTTCAAGATCAACCATGATGGAGCTTGCATGAAGATGGAGCTTGAAAAGTAAGAAAAATGAGCCAAACAAAGCCCATCATGGCCTAGCCGTGACAGCCATCACGGCCATGATCGAGCAAGGCTGAAAAGAAAAGCACACAAAAGTCAGAACCTGTCATGGCCAGGCCGTGATGGCCAGCATGGCCATGATGGCCATCAGGGCCAGGCCGTGATGGCCATCACGACCGTGACAGGCCATCAGTGCCAAGTTTTCCAAGACAAAATCTGTCACGGCCTGGCCGTGACAGCCATCACCACCGTGACGCGCAATATCTGGAATTTTAAAAGCTAATTTGATCTGATTTTGTAATTGCTTGGGATGCAAGTTACCCTACCTTATAAATAGGACCTAGAGGCTCGAAAATAGGATCACTTTTTGGGCTGCTACCTTAGGCAAAATTAGGATTTCTCTTCTTCTTCTTCTTCTCTTCTCTTAGGTTTTCTTTCATGTTCTTGTTAATCAAGCTTCCTATGAACATGGCAATGCTTGAGTAGTAGTCTTATTTCTAGGGATTGGGGTTGTGCCCAAGATTTGTTTATGGTGACAAATTGACGTTTGGTCTCTTGTTAATTACGATTTTGCTTTCCATTTGATTTATATTGCTTTAATTACTCGTAAATTCGGTGGCCACTTATTTGCTTGTCGTAGATACTCTAAGGAGGAACCTAGCGGTGAAATTAGGTATCGGATCTATAGGAATCAAACTTAGGACTTAAATCACGAGAGTTAGAAGCGGTTCTTCGAGGGTTCACGAATTGTCACAGAACTTAAAGAGTTCAATTTAAATTCAATTATCACGAGAGTAGGGGTTGGTTTAATTGGGTACGATTTTTATAACCGGAGAGGGAGCATTAACTTATTAAGGATAAATTCGCCTTCAAAGCAATATTGATAATTAACAAGGGTTAGTCAATTTGGTAACATGAACAATCTTGTTGGTAACCCAATTCCTAGGAATCTCTTTTGATTTGAAAACCCCCAATTGATTTACTTTCCTATTTTAATTGATTGCGTTCTTAAATATTTGATTTTCTAGTTAATTCTTATTACAAAAATCAAATCTTTTCCAAATCCTTTTTTATATAGTCCAGTTTAATTGATTTAATAATTAATTGTTATTTGAGATCACGGTCTCTGTGGGATCGATCTTTTTATTACTTGACGACGAATCCGGTACACTTGCCAGAGTCCCATCAAGTTTTTGGCGCCGTTGTCGGGGACTGTGTTTTCTTGAATTTCAATTTAATTTTTAAATTGATTTTTCTTGACATTTTTTTTATTTTTTTTTATTTTTTATATTTATTTCTTTCTATTTTTATTTTTTTAGTGTATCAACCTCTCTCTTTACAAGAATTTTTCGCTCTTATGCGAAGATCCCAAATCTTGGAAATCTTGTTGAAGTTGACCCCGAGATCGAAAGGACCTTTCGTAGACATGGGAGACTACAAAGACAAGGAAAGAGAGAGAGGTTGATTCCCATTCCACTCATGGCGAATCTACCGGATACCAAACCACTGAAGGACTATGCAGTCCCAAATGCTAGGGGTTTGCGAACTGGGATTGCTAGACCAGAAATTGAGGTGGAGAACTACACCATTCCGACTATGTTAATTGGCATGATTAGGCAACATCAATTTGGAGGATTACCCTAGGAGGACCCGACTGATCATGTGAAGACATTCTTGGAGTTCACCGATGCAATAAGAATTCATGATGCCCCGATTGATGCTATTTGCCTGAGGTTATTCCCTCCTCTCTGACTGGAAAGGCAAAATTTTGGTTGAAGCAAGTGGCAGCTAATACCTTGTCAACTTAGGACCAACTGGATCAGGCATTCCTGGAAAAATTCTTCCCTCCATCCAAGACTGCTTACCTACGAACTCAGATCACCGGCTTCTTCCAAAAGGACGGAGAATGCTTATCCGAAGCTTGGGATCGTTACAAAGGATTACTGGAGTCTTTCCTACATCATGGGCTCGAGAGGTGGTTGTTAGTGCATACCTTCTACAACGGATTGGATTACTCTTCGAAGGTGCCACTTGACTCTGCAACTGGAGGAGCCTTTATGAGTAGACCTCTGACTAAAGCATTCAATATCATTGAAAACGTGGCCACCAACTATCACCAATGGGGTTCGGAAAGAGGTAATAACCCGAAAAATATTTTAGGGGGTAAGTTTGAAATGAATAGCACTGATGTAATTATGTCTAAAATTGACTCACTGAATAAACGCTTTAATAGGCTTGAAAAGGCTAATGTAAGTTCAATAGGTGCTACTAATGTTGTTTGTGAGATTTGTGGAATGCAGGGACATGACATAATGGAGTGCCCACATGGCATTTCTCCTGGATCCGGTGCTTCGGGGGAACCAGTGAACTCTTGTCACAATTTCTATGACACGAACCCGAAGTTGCCAAACTATGTTCCCCCAAATTCTTACAACCAAGGAAGGAAGAATAGCCCTTATCTCTCCTATGGGAACTACAACAAAACGTTGAACCACGAATTCCAGGAAGGCCAAGGTAATAGGAAACCCGCATCGGGATATCCTCTGGTACAAAAGTCTAAACTTGAGTCTCTTTTGGAAAATTTTGTTGAAACTCAAACAAAGCAAAATGAAGAGTTTAGGCAACAAGGTAGGGTAGTCAATGAGGCAATAAAAGAGTTAGCATCTAAGGTAGATAACTTAGCCATCCATAATAAGATGTTAGAAACTCAGATTGCCCAACAAGCTAGTACATATTCTAGAACTAAGGGTATGTTTCCAGGACAACCCGAAGTTAATCCCAACGAGCACTGTAATGTTATATACTTAAGGGATGATAAGCTTGGGGTAATTGAAAAGGATGTGGAATGTGAGGAGGACATGAGTGGACATGAAGAGATAGAGCCAAAGTATGTCCCTCCACCACCTTACCGACCCCCAATACCTTTCCCACAAAGGTTGGTCAAGAAAATGCAAGTAGAAAAAGAAACTAAGAGCTTAATTAAGGAGCGTGATGTCGTGATAAAATCTAATATGCCTCATAAACTAAAATATCCGAAAAGTTTCTCTATTGCTTGCTCAATTGAAGAATTAAAAATAGACCAAGCCTTATGTGACTTAGGGGCTAGTGCGAGTTTGATGCCTGTTGTGACGCCGGCAAGTGTACCGGGTCGTCGCAAGTAATAAAAGAAACACGGTAAGTAATTACCGAGGTCGAACTCAGGGATTGGGCTACCAATTCAACTAATCCGCGGGAAATCCGATACGTTTGGTCAAGTTACAGAAGGTGGTTGAGAGAGAGAGAATAAGAGGATCGATATTCAATTAACAAATCTAATAAAACTAAACTATTAAAATCTGAAATTAAAATGTCTAAGGTCACAAATCCACCTACCCAATATGCATACCCAAGTGATGATGAATTCCTCCCTAAGTTCAATTACGATGTCAACCGGGACCCCCAAATTCTCCTATATCCACTCTCATGCTCAATAGGACGTATTCGACGATTGGATTAATTACTTGCTAGGTCTCATAATCCTAATCTCGAATTTGTTTAATTCTTGTTCCCTATAAGGTTGCACTAATCTCCTACTCACTCTCGTGTAATATTCGACTAGTGATCCCAATTCAAGTTCTAAAACGCGAATCGCCTCTCAGCCTCAACACGTTTAACTAGTCAATCACGCAACACATATGATCAACGCAATCAAATCAGAATTGGAAAACAAGAATTGAATTAAAGGAGAGAGAAACATACATCACATCGAATCTACACCGCCATGGGTGGCTTCATTGTTCCCTCAGACGAGGGGATTAGTTCCTCATGCTCATAGACAAGCGATCAGACATAATCTCCATAATAAAATAAAATAAGAAAAGGGAGACGCAGCTCCAAAGGAAAACAAGGATTCGTAACTAAACTGCTCTAAACAAGTGGAAAAACCTCCTCCTCTTCTGATCTGAAACAGCCTTTAAATAAGGATTCAGTTTCTCGCCTGCTCGCGGGGCGAGCTTACTCTCGCGACGCGAATTTTAGTTTTGGCGCGCATTCAAGTTTGGATTTTCGCGAGGCGAGAGTGTGTTCGCGGGGCGAGTCCTCCAACTTCAATCTGTCACAGTCGTGACCTTCATTACGGCTAGGCCGTGATTGTCTCTGTCTTCCAGTGTCTTCAAACTCTCGCGGGGCGAGATTCTTTCGCGGGGCGAAATTCAATTCTAGGCTGTGACCTTCATCACGGCTAGGCCGTGATGGTCTCTGACTTCCAGGTCTTCATGATTCGCGAGGCGCGTATACTGTTCGCGGGGCGAGCCAGAGTGATGACTGTTCCTGCTTTATCTGATGTTCAGGCTCGCGAGGCGAGCATACACTCGCGAGGCGAGCATCTCCAGAAGTGCTTTTTCCACTGCTTCTTGACTTTCCTTGACTCCCGGAGCTTCACTTATTGACCTGAAAACACCAAAAGCAACCAAAAGCATAATTCTATCCAAAATAAGCTAAAAACTACACAAAAGACGCAAAACGAGTCAAAGTCCAACTTAGGAACAAAATAAGGCAAATTTGGGTGAAAACGAGAGTGAACTCGACTGATTGGCACATAAACCCTAGTTCATCTAGTCATAAAACTAGATAAGCCGAAGGCTTATCAATGCCGCTTACTATCTTTGAGAGGTTAGGAACCAAGGAATTGAGTCCATCCAAGTCCTCTTTACAATTTAAGAATGGATCAACTAGAACTCCTCTAGGCATACTATATAATGTTCCCATAAAGGTAGGGAAATTTATCATTCCTACCGATTTCATGGTGTTGGACATGAACGAGAATTCTAAATTCCCCTATCATTCTTGGAAGGCCATTCTTAGCCACAGCTGGAGCGATAATAGATGTAAAAAATGGTAAACTCTCCTTGAATGTAGAGGAAGGTAGGGTAGATTTTGATTTGACTAACTCATATAACAACCCTCCTTTTGAGAGTCATGTGTGCAGGATTGAGATAATGCCCCCAAAGATGAAGGAAGAGCTTAACATAGAAGCAATTCCCAAACTTTGCATGAAAAATGATGCACCAAATAAAGATGAACCATGATTTGCTCAACATGTGGAGTTAAAACTTCCCCCGGAAGGAAGTAAGGCCATGAAACTCAGAGTGAAAAGAGCAAAGCGAAAGCGCAATTGGCCATACGAACAAAATAGGCTCTTTGAAGGACTTCCATGGAAGAGAGGTGTTCTTGCACATCCAAGCCCAGCTGATCCCGGTTGATCCAAGGGAGTATGGTCAAGCTTAAGACAGTAAATAAGAGCTTCTTGGGAGGCAACCCAAGTTTTCTTTCCCTTTTCAATTTGTTTTTGAATTTTGTCTTTGAATAATTGAGAAGATTAAGAGAAGAAATATCACTAATTGATGGTTTTGCCAAGTATTTGCAGGTTATGAAGGCAGGAAGTGCAAAAATGGCATGGAAAAATAAAGTCAGAATTGATCATGCCCAGGCCGTGACGGGGGTCACGGCCGTGATTAACCAATAGCTGAAGATCAGTAAGGATCACGGTCCAGCCGTGACAGCCCTCACGGGCGTGATGAGGAGGACCCAGAAGATCAGAATGTATCACGGCCTAGCCGTGATGGAATTCACGGCCGTGAGAGGCCAGCTCCTATAGACCCAAACTGATCACGGCCTGCCCGTGATGAACGTCACAGCCTTGACACATCTTCCAGCAACTCTTTGACTGACATTTGAGCCAACACCCTCCACCACCTCGGTGAGTTATTCCATTTTTCTCCTTTCTGACTTGATTATTTACATTGGGGACAGTGTAAGTTTTTAAGCTTGGGGTAGGGGTATTTTTGCATTTTTTTTGCATTTTGCATTTTGCATTTGCATTCATATAGGCATAGTTTTGCATAATCACATGATTAGATTGCCCCTTGCTTAGAGTATGCATCCAATTGTGAGAACTTTGCGCCAAATGAATTGAGACAGTGAATTTTTGAACCCAATTTTTGTATTCTTGTGATAGGCTAAAAATAAAAATGTTTGAGATGATCTTTTGATAGTTGATAATTAGCATGTGATTCCTTGGATTTGTGTTTCTCATTGATTTTAAACTACTAAATGTGAGACTTTTGAGCCAAAAAGGGGTACTCACTAAATCTACCCCATTCTTTGTGTTTGAGTGTTTTATTCCTCTTGGATTGTGTTCTCTAGAAATTGACTTGAAACCATTTTGAAACTTAAAATTTTTATGAAAACATATTTGAAAATGATTGAGGCACTAGGTATTTTTGTTGCCTTCTGAGCTTTGACTGATTAAATGTTATCCCTTAGTTGTCCTGTTTTGAGCCTAAAAATAATAATAAATAAATAAATAAATAATAAAATAAAATAAAATACTTTTCTTGGTACCTTGATTTATTTTGATGAATGATGCTTGGTATGACACCTTTTAAAGTATTGCAAAAAGGGCAAAAAGGTAGTTTGAAAAATAAAATTGCGGGATGAAAAAAAAAGGGTTAGAAAAATATTTCTCTTAAGTTGGAAATCTCCCCTTCTCCAAATAAAATAAAAATAAACAAAAAAAAGGAGAAAGGGATGAGAAAAAGAAAGTGAGAAATTAAAAAAATAAAAAATAAAATGGAAAAGTGAACTAAAGCCCAAAAAAAGGTATTTTAGAAGGTTGTCACACTTTGCATCGTTTGATATTTTGTTTAGCCTTCTTGATTTTTCCTTTTCTTGATTTCCCCACCTAACAATTAATCACATGGCCCCATTACAACCAAAATAAAAGACCTCTTGATTCTTATGTGTTTTCATAATAAAGTAGAGATTTGGTTAATAGTCAAGCTTATGGTAGGGTACTTCCTTGAGGAAATTGAGTGAATTGTCAAATATCCTTAAACACTTGAGTGAGCTGAGAAGAGTGCCCGAATTAGTGAGAGGCGTGAATCTAGAAAACCTAAGCTTCTAATTGGACTTGAAATTGAATGTCTCTTGGTTACTTATTTGAATATGCCTGTCACTTGGATTAGTTACTCGGGTTCTTGGTTCACTGTCCATGTTCTGACTGTCTATCTTGTCTGGCCTTGGTTATTGCTTGAGTATAAGCAAAATCTTAAGCTTGGGGTAGTTTGATGAGTGTGATTACACATCATATTTCTTTATCATATTACATGCATTTTCATATAGTTTAAGCATTTTTAATTTGATTTTTGTTAGTTTTTACCTTGGAACTGGTAACGCGGTTTTGTGGTGTTGTGTGCAGGAATTGAGGATTAAAATGTTCAAGATCAACCATGATGGAGCTTGCATGAAGATGGAGCTTGAAAATTAAGAAAAATGAGCCAAACAGAGCCCATCACGGTCTAGCCGTGACAGCCATCACGACCTAGCCGTGACAGTCATCACGGCCATGATCGAGCAAGGCTGAAAAGAAAAGCACACAAAATTCAGAACCTGTCATGGCCAGGCCGTGATGACCATCACGGCCATGACAGGCCATCAGTGCCAAGTTTTCCAAGACAGAATCTGTCACGGTCTGGCCGTGACAGCCATCACGACCGTGACGTGCAATATCTGGAATTTTAAAAGCTAATTTGATATGATTTTGTAATTGCTTGGGAAGTAAGTTACCCTACCTTATAAATAGGACCTAGAGGCTCGAAAATAGGATCACTTTTTGGGCTGCTACCTTAGGCAAAATTAGGATTTCTCTTCTTCTTCTTCTTCTTCTTCTTCTTCTTCTTCTCTTCTCTTAGGTTTTCTTTCATGTTCTTGTTAATCAAGCTTGCTATGAACATGACAATGTTTGAGTAGTAGTCTTATTTCTAGGGATTGGGGTTGTGCCCAAGATTTGTTTATGGTGACAAAATGACGTTTTGTCTCTTGTTAATTACGATTTTGCTTTCGATTTGATTTCTATTGCTTTAATTACTCATAAATTCGGCGGCCACTTAGGTATCGGATCTATAGGAATCAAACTTAGGACTTGAATCACGAGAGTTAGAAGCGGTCCTTCGAGGGTTCACGAATTGTCACAGAACTTAAAGGGTTCAATTTAAATTCAATTACCACGAGAGTAGGGGTTGGTTTAATTGGGCACGGTTTTTGTAACCCGAGAGGGAGCATTAACTTATTAAGGATAAATTCGCCTTCAAAGAAATATTGATAATTAACAAGGGGTAACCAATTTTGTAACATGAACAATCTTGTTGGTAACCCAATTCCTAGGAATCTCTTTTGATTTGAAAAACTCCCAATTGATTTACTTTCCTATTTTAATTGATTGCGTTTAGTTAATTCTTATTACAAAAATCAAATCTTTTCTAAATCCTTTTTATATAGTCCAGTTTAATTGATTTAATAATTAATTGTTATTTGAGATCACGGTCTCTGTGGGATCGATCTTTTTATTACTTGACGATGAATCCGGTACACTTGATGGAGTCCCATCATCAGGGTCCCATCTGATTCGGGTTAAGTCCGAGGACATCCCAAAGACAGCGTTCAAGACGCGTTATGGTTACTAGGAGTACTTGGTTATGCTCTTTGGTGACATTGCTCCTATTGTATTCATGGACTACATGAACAAGACCTTTCACCCTTACTTGGATAAGTCTGTGGTGATTTTCATAAATGACATCTTAGTGTAATCCAAGAACAAGGAGGAACATGAGGAACACCTGAGGGTTGTCTTGTAGACTCTTAAGGAAAAGCAGTTGTACGCTAAGTTGCCGAAGTGTGAGTTCTGGTTAGAGGAAGTGAGCTTCTTAGGACATGTCATCTCTAAGGGTGGCATACCAGCGGACCTAGCTAAAGTTGAGACGGTGCTCCAGTGGGAAGCGCCGAAGTCAGTAACCGAGATTAGGAGTTTCTTGGGTTTAGCAGGGTACTATGGGAGGTTTATAAAAGGTTTCTCTAAGTTAGCTTTACGCTTAACCCGTCTCACCAAGAAGGGACAGTTGTTTGTGTGGGACTCTAAGTGTGAAGAGAGTTTCCAAACCCAGAAGGATATGTTGACATCAGAACCAGTGTTAGTATTGCCAGATCCTAGTGAAGCCCTCGTAGTTTACTGCGATGCTTCTAAGCAGGGGTTAGGTGGTGTGTTGATGCAGAATGGTAAGGTAGTTGCTTATGCTTCTAGGCAGTTAAAAACCCATGAGAAGAACTACCCTACCCATGACCTAGAGCTAGGAGCTGTGGTATTTGCCTTAAAAATCTGGAGGCATTAACTGTATGGAGCGAGGTTTGAGGTTTTTAGTGATGACAAAAGTTTGAGGTATCTTTCTGATCAAAAGGAATTGAATATGAGGCAGCATAGGTGGATGGAGTTTTTAGAGTATTATAACTTCGAGTTGACCTATCACCCAAGAAATGCCAATGTGGTGGCCGATGCCTTAAGTAGGAAAACCCTGCATATCTCCGCTTTGATGGTTAAGGAGATTGATCTGATTGAGGAGTTTAGATACCTTAATCTAGCTTGTGAGTTTACCCCTAAGAGTTTTAGGCTTGGAACCTTGAAGGTTACTGACAGCTTGATGGATCAAATTAGAAAGGGTCAGAAGTTAGATGAGTTTCTGTTAGATCAGTGAGAGTTGCTTGCTCAGGGTAGAGACCTTATTTTCAAGAGTGGAAGTGATGGAGTCCTGAGGTTTAGGGATAGGGTGTGCATACCAGATGTTTTTGAGCTTAGGAAGTTGATCCTTGAGGAAGGACATAGGAGTGGTTTGAATGTGCACCTAGGTGCCACTAAGATGTATCAGGACCTTAAGAGGATGTTTTGGTGGCCTAAGATGAAAAGGATGTCGCCGAGTTTGTGTATGAGTGCCTAGTTTGTCAGACGGCCAAGATGGAACATCAAAACCCTTTAGGTAAGTTGCAGTCGTTGAGTAAGGATCAGATGATTAGTTGCTAATAGGAAGAGCGTCAAGTGGTTACTGTAAGAAGGATATTTAATAGAGACGAGAGGGCAATTATGTTGTGCGGACATAGTTGCACTCGAGCCTCTGTTGGAGACCCTAGTAGAGAGAGATTGACTCATGGAATTATTATTTCTTGAGTTACTGTACTGGACATGTAGGAGGGACTGATCACCCCAATTACTCGTTGCCGGTAGGTGAAGTAACGATAATTGTTATGAGCTTTATGTCAGTGAGGTTAGTGGACTTAGTCGTTTAGACACGAATCGAGTAGAGACTGGTCGCTTAGAAAGTAGACTCGTAGTGTCCATGGGCAAGAGTGTTAAGTTTGCAACCATAGATCTTCAAAATTTAGACTTCTAAACCGTGACTAGTGTATATGTTCCTTAGGAGGGGAGGCCTATTTAAGGAGTGACTAGATGGAAAGATCAGATTAGTTCGGGAAAAGATGGGAGTTGCACATAGTAGGCAAAGGAGCTATCATGATAAAAGGAGGAAGGCGCTCGAATTCCAGGAAGGCGATCATGTATCCTTGAGAGTTACCCCGACGACTGCGGTTGGAAGAGCGATGAAAGCAAGTCATCTGTTATCAGGAGATTCGAGTCTTTCTACCTTGTTGAACAAGTGCAAGAATCAGAGTGCGCAGCGGAAGCATAGTGGAGCTGGACCTCCAAGTCCATGAACTCAACCCAAGGTATGCGCCTAATTGGTGAAAGTTTAACCAGTTAAGGTAATAGAAATTTCGAGGACGAAATTTTTATAGGGGGGGGGGGGGGGGGGATTTTAACACCCCGTTTTTCATAAATAAGTTTAATGCATTTATATATATTATATATATGTTCGCATATGCTTGTTAGGTTTGTTTTTGATGCCTAAGTTCATGTTTGGGAAAGTTTAGCCTTAGAAATGTTCAACCCTTTTAGAATCCTAGTAACTTGTTTCACCGTTTTGACCATATCTTGAGTTCTAGAAATCCGATGGAGGTGAACTTTGTGGTGTTGGAAATTTAAGAGAATTATCTACAATTTTTATTTTATGTGTTTTGGCCAATTCATCCATCTAGGTGGTCTCGAAAGGTCATATTTGAGCGCCCCGTGCTCAGAAGTTGAGCACGGCCGTGCTCAACAGGGAGCATCAGAATCTATAAATAGAGCAGTTTTGTGAGGGTTACGAGCAAAACCCTATTTTGGCACTTTGGGCAGCTTTTGTGGGGCAAAAACCTCTTCTCTCTTCCTCTCCTTGAACCCCTTTGATGCCCTTGGTGTTCTTGCTCTAGTTTTGGGAAATCTTGGTTGGTCTGTGCCAATCATAGAAGGTAATGGTTCTTTCCCTCTTTAGTTCCCTTTCTTGTTTTTGATTTCGGAAACTAATGGGTTAACCTTTTGTTTGACCAAGACTTGGAAACCTAATCAAGCCGCTTGAGGGAAACGCGTTGGTTCTTCGTTTGGGTTACCGATTGGCTTTCGTTGGTTGGAATCTTCATACCGGGTATGGGGAGAAGGGTAGTGTATATCATAGGCATTGGGGTAGTGTAAGGTAAAGGGGTTCCCATAACCCCGGTTAGCTATGTTTGATGATATCATTAACTTGTTGGGTTAATTTGTTATGATAACATGTTTGATTATTGTTTTACATGCCTATGTTCATAGTATGTTCTTGATGGTTACGTTGATACTGCTAATATGAACATGATGTTATATTGATGATTGTTGGCTTTGGCTATGTTATATGATAACATGTTGGTTGTTGGAATACCATGATTATACGTTTATAATTATGAGTGATTGTTTTATGTGGGATATAATGATATATGTATCGTTGTTGTTGTTGAACATGTTGGTTGATTGGTTGATGCCATAACTGTTGAATTAATGTTGTTGATTGCATTGGTTGAAAGGTTGATGCCATGACTGTGATGATAATGATGAGTTTAATCTAGAAATTATGTTGTTAACTGGTTTAGGATTAATGGAATTAATCCCAAGATTAAGTGACTTAAAATTGATGTTGAACTCTGCCCAGAATTGTGCTGTCGTGCATTGAGCACGACCGTACTGAACAGGGAGCATGCCCGTGCTCCTAGTTTGAATTTTAGAAAATGACCGTGCATTCAGCTCGGTCGTGCATCAGAGGAGCACGCCCGTGCTCACCCCTCTGGACAGATCTGAGATTAAGGACTTAAGCAGGGGTTTTTAACACCAATCTTCCCCAACGACGATGATAACATAGTTAATCAATGATGAAGGCTAGATAACTAAATTAAGGACTAATTAAGATGGTTAAGCCGGTAACCGTTGGGTTACCGCACGTTGGTGAGTGGTGCCTTGGTGCTTTAAGGTCAAGGAAGCCTTGACCCCACGGTTTAGGTCTAAGGTGTGTTTGATGTCGTACCTTAGGGACCGAGAGTTTGTCCCAATGGGGCCTTGACCTGGTTGGGTCTAAGGTGTTGCGATAGATTCCGCTGGTTAAAGATGTTGCGGTAGATTCTGCTGATGTAGATTCCGCTGGTTAAAGATGTTGCGGTAGATTCCGCTACGGTCGATTACGCCGAAGTCTTCGGTTGATTCCATGGAAGCAAAGGAGGTGGCGGTTGCCCATTGTTTGTTTGTTGTTGTGCCATTTCCATAGAGCATTGGAGTTGTTGCTGTTGGGAATGTTCGACATAGGGGAGGTCGCCCGAGAGTAAGGTGATCCGGCCATCTGATGGCTCGAATCCGCAAGTGAACGGCTTCGTCGTCAAGTAATAAAAAGATCGAACCCACAGAGAGCGTGATCTTAAATAACTATCAACTTTTAAATCAATTTAACTGGACTAGAAAAAGATTTGGAAAAGATTTACTTTTTAAAAGATTAACTAACAAATCAAATATCTAAAACGCAATCAAACAAAATCATAATCAAATCAAATATGGGATTTTTTCAATATCAAAAGAGATTTCCAGGAATTTGGATACCAACAAGACTGCTCATGTTACTAAATTGACTACCCACTTGTTAATAATCAAAATTTCTTTGAAGGTGAATTTATCCTAAATAAGTTAATGTTCCCTCTCGGGATACAAGAATTGTGCCCAATTAAACCAACCCCTATTCTCGTGGTAATTAAATTTAAATCGAACCCTTTAAGCTTTGTGAAAACTCAATGAACCCTCGAAGGACCGATTCTAACTCTCGTGATTTAAGTCCTAAGTTTGATTCATATAGATCTGATACCTAAGTTCACCGCTAGATTCCTCCTTAGAGTATCTATGACATACAAATAAGTGCGCACCAAATTCACAAGTAATTCATGCAATAGGAATTAAATCGAAAGCAAATTGAAATTAACAAAAAGTAAAACGTCAATTCATAACATAAAACAAGTCTTGGGCATAGCCCCAATTCCTAGAAATAAAAAGGACTACTCAAGCATCGCCATGTTCATAGCAAGCTTGATTAACAAAAACATAAAAAAAAACCTAAGAGAAAGAGAAGAGAAGAAATTGAGAAAAAATAGAAATCCTAATTTTTGCCTATGGTAGCAGCCCTCAGAGATCCCTATTTTCGAGTCTTAGAGTCCTATTTATAATGTAAGGTAACTTGGGATTAAAGCTGTTACAAAGTCTGATCAAATCAGCAATTAAATTTTCAGATTTTTCGCGTCCCGGCCGTGACAGATTCTATCTTGGAAAGCTTGGCATTGGTTGGCCTGTCACGGCCATGATGGCCATCACGGCCTGGCCATCATATGTACTGACTGACGTAAATACAGCTGACGTTAAAAGTTACACTTTTAACGTCAGTTGACAACTGACGTTAAATATAACACTATTAACATCGGTTCTTTAACACAACTGAACGTCAGTTCTTTAAAAAAACTGACGTTAATTTTATTAAAACTAACGTCAATTGTTATTAAGAACTGACGTTAAATGTCTTAATGTTAACGTCAGTTGTAATAAACAACTGACGTTAATAGTGTACTGTATATTTTATAAAATACTATTAACGTCAGTTGTATGATAAAACTAATGTTAATAGTATTTTTTAAAATTCAATTTTAAAATATCACTCCCCTCAGCCATCCCTGCATTCAGTAAATATCCCAGTAACACAGAATATCATACACATTACAGAATTGCAAAGGAAAAATGGAACAATGATCCATATGTATTCAGAAACAATATATATTTATTGACATAGGTTATAACTCAAAATAAATACATAAATATAAATAAAAATAAATGTAGACTAAGTTTAAACTACCTATATCAATATCCCTTCGTGATGATCATCACGAGTGGCATGTACATCGTCCACCTGTGTCTCCTCGATTATAGTAAGCATGTTTGTTGAAAAAGAAGGAGTCTCAGGAATATCAAGATTTGAAAAATCTTCATTTTCATCACTTCCATTATACATGCTTTTTCCTTGGAGAACCACGGACAACCTTTTGTTAGAAGGATCAGTGATGTAGAACACTTGTTTTGCTTGGGAAGCCATTATGAAAGGCTCATTTATATGACCTAACTTGTTGAGGTCTACCAATGTGAACCCCAATTCGTCGGTTTGTACACCACCGTTACTATCAACCCACTTACATTTAAATACCGGCACCGTAAGCTTAGTGTAATCGAGTACCCAAATATCTTCAATATATCCAAAGTAAGGTCTCGGTCTTTACGGGTTTTGTGTCCTTTGCACTAGAGAAGTGCATTGCTTCGGCCACGATCATAACCCCACTATTTTGCATGGTACTCTTGTTATCTTGTTCCTTTGTATAAAAGGAAAAGTTATTTATGTCGTATCCGCTCCAACATATGACGTTGAAGTTAGGCCCACGTGCTAGCCATTTTACGTCATCGAAAGATTACTACCATCCTTAAGCATTTCTTCCTTGAACCATGGTAAGAAAGTCTTGTTATGCTTGTTCAACAACCACCTTTCGCTCATTCGAGGGTTTTCTTGATTGACTTTTCTTTTATGTTCAAATAAGAAAGGCTGAACACATTCGATGTTGTTCAATACATACAAATGTGCTTGAAGCACTTCCTCCCGATCCTTCCTATTAATTCTTAAGCCATGTGTACCCTTACCTTGACATCTGATCTCATCATGCCGAGGCTTAGGAACCCCTATAGGATCCGTGTTATGAAGGTAGTCCGAACAAAACTCAATAGCTTCTTCTGCAACATGCCTTTGAACAATAGATGCTTCCGGACGATGAGGATTCTTCACGTACCCTTTCAAGATCTTCATGTAGCGCTCAACTGGGTACATCCATCTTAGAAAAACCGGCCCACATAATCTAATCTCCCTCACCAAATGAACAATTAAGTGAACCATTATGTCAAAAAAGGACGGAGGAAAATACATCTCCAATTGGCACAAGATTGTAGCAGCCTCAACTTCCAAGTCATCCAACATACGGGGGTCAACGACTTTGCTACATATAGAATTGAAGAATGAGCACAACCGAGTAATGGCATGTCTCACTTTTTTTTGTAGCAATACCACGAATAGCAACGGGCAGAAGTTGTTGCATCAAGATGTGACAATCATGAGACTTCAAGCCAACCAATTTAAGATCACTAGAGACAAGCCTCTTCATATTTGAAGAGTAACCATGTGGAACTTTGATGCCCTGAAGACACCCGTAGAAACTTTGTCTCTCTCTTTTTGACAAAGTATGACATGCTGGCGGCAAATAAGTCCGCTTACCATCCTCAACAACTGGAGCTAACTGCTCTCGTATACCCATAGCAACGAGGTCGAGACGAGCATTCACACCATCCTTTGTCTTGCCCTGAATGTTGAGAAGCGTCCCGATCACACTATCACACACATTTTTCTCCACATGCATCACATCAATGCAGTGTCTGACATCAAGCTTGCGCCAGTATGGAAGATCAAAGAATATCGACCTCTTCTTCCATATGTTTTTCTCAGCAGCTTTACCTTTCTTTTTGGACTTGCCGAATATAACATCGATGTCCTTTACCCTCTGATAAACCTGCTCTCCAATTAAGGCCGCCGGCGCTTCTTCTGTCTCTTGGCATCCATTAAAAGCTTTTTTCATCTTACGATATGGGTGATCACGTCTAAGAAATCTCCGACGCCCAAGGTAAACAGTCTTCTTTCCATGATGCAACTGAGTGTAGCATGTGCCTTCTTGACATATAGGGCATGCTTTATGCCCCTTGACACTGTACCCGGACAAGTTACCGTATGTTGGAAAGTCGTTGATGGTGCAAAATAACATGGCACAAAGCTTGAAAGTCTCATGAGAATACCCATCAACTACATCAACACCTTCCACCCACAGCGTTTTCAAGTCTTCAATCAAGGGACCTAGATAAACATCTAAGTCATTTCCCGGTTGCTTTTGGCCCGAAATCATCATAGACAACATCATGTATTTGCGCTTCATGCACAACCAAGGGGCATGTTGTAAATTACCAACAGAACAGGCCATGAACTATGAATACTACTCATGTTACCATAAGGATTAATTCCATCCGTAGCAAGTCCAAGCCTTAGGTTTCTTGGCTCATCGGCAAAATCCGGAAACATAGTATCGATATTCTTCCATTGAATAGAATCAGCAGGATGACGAACCTTTCCATCACGTTTCCTCTCATCATTATGCCATCTAAGATTCTTCGCATCTTTCGCATTGGCAAACAATCGCTTGAACCTTGGAATTATTGGAAGATACCACAACACCTTCGCAGGAGGACCATTTTTTCTCACATCATCAAGATCATCATCATCATCACCACCCTTCACTTTGTATCGTGATAACCCACATTTGGGGCAATCGTGATTGTCTTCATGAACACCGGTGTACAATATGCAATCATTGGGGCATGCGTGTATCTTCTTATACTCCATACCCATAGGACACAATACCTTCTTGGCCTCATAGTTACGGTCAGGCAATGTGTTGTCCTCCGGAAGCAAGTCTTTCAACACTTCAAGCAATTCTGTGAAGCTTTTATCGGTCCAACCATTTCTCGCCTTCACACAAACTAATTTTAGCACCGCCGACAACCGTGTATGAGTAGTACACCCTGGATATAAAGGCTTATCCGCATCACCGCACAACCTATCATACACATGAGCTCGATGAAAAGATTCTTGTCCAATATCACGGATCATGTCCTCTACTCGATCATCCTCCATATCTACGTCAACGTCCTCACTTTGGGAGACACTCGCCGTACTACTCAACAACACATCACCATGCCATATCCATCTTGTATAACTCAAGTAAATCCCTTCACAAATCAAATGAGTACGTATATCCTTCACCGTACATTTCCTCATATTCAAACACTTGACACAAGGACAACAGAAAATTCCATTACTATTAGGAACATTCCTTTGAGCAAATTCTATAAATTCTCCCACCCCCTTCAAATACTCAGCACTAGTACGCTTACAAACCATCCAACTACGATCCATAACTAGATAGGTCCTGTAGACATACAAAACATATATCCAATATAATGACAATACGGGAGATTGAAAACTATAGTTTTTGAAGATTTCCAAGCACTGGTCATGGCCTTGGAGTGATGTTCATCACGGCCGTAACGTGCCAACTGAACCAGACCATTCCATCACAGGCAGAACTGATCACGGCCTAGCCGTGATGAGCATCACGGCTGTGACAGATCAACCAGCAGAGCAACATGCACTCAAAACCAAAAATAGAGACGTACATTCCAAACAACTCAAACTCACGGTTTCAAGTTTCAACTACTGAGACTACAGTTTCAACATACACTCAAAACCAAAAATACAAAAATGTGCCCTAAATACTCACCAGAAATAGGTGCTCGCGTGGTGGTTGGGAGGAATCGCTCGAGTGGTGGCCAACGTTCGATGTGGTTACTGAAAGCAGAGGGACAAGGAGAGTTAGTGCGCGGGAAGGGGAAAGAGAGATGTCAAGTTATTTCAAAGAATGAATGGAAAGACAGAGTTAGAGTTAATAGTGTACCTCACGGTGGTGGCGAAGAAGCCCTCGCGGTGGTTGCGGTGGAGATGAGCTCGCGATTAGGGTTCTGTGCTGGGTGAGAGTGAGAGTGAGGGTTGAGAGTGATCTAGGGTTGAGCGCGTGATGAAAATATAAAAGAGACGTGCGTACTGAGAGCGAAATACGAGAAGGCGGCGGGTGTAAGCGTTAATAAAACAACATTTAACGTCGGTTGTTTAATACAACCGGCGTTAAAAAGTAATTTTTTAACTTCAGTTTTATTCAACAACTGACGTTAAAAGTGTATAAGTTTCTGCAAAAACATTCATTCCTTTGACTACTCTGCTACTTACCCATTGACCTGTGTTAAGAGTGACAACAGAGCATTTCAGATAGGGATATAGGATTATTTACGTCAGATGTTTATTTAACTGAAGTAAAAAATCACACTTTTAACGTCAGTTGTATAAACAAATGACGTTAAAAATAAATATTTTTTATTTTAAAAACACTTTTAACGTTAGTTTTATTCAACAACTGACGTTACAAGTGTATAAGTTTCTGCAAAAGCATTCGTTCCTTTGACTACTCTGCTACTAAATTACCCATTAGTACTGTTGTGCTACTTACCCATGCACATTGTAACCTATAATCCTCTTTAATTATGAGCACTAAGTTTATACCTAGATTTAAAGGTCTATTTCTTCCTATTCCTTCGGGCGTTTTCTTTTCTGCACTTTTATAATATATGACTGCCAACTCCCAATGCGCCTTGGAACCTAATGCTCTTAATGATCAATTTAATTTTTTAACAACTTACGACGCCTAGTAACTTCATCCCCTACTCCTATAAATAGCTTCCTTCCTTCCTTTAATTTTTCTGCTTCACAATATGGCTCTGCCATGGAGATTAACTTCATCACTCTTTCTTCCTATAGCTAGACTTAAAGGTTTCTGTCTTAATGGTCAAACAACTTCTGAGTTTGAGTAAATCACATTACATGGGTGATAAGGGTGTGTAAATCGCATTATGTGAATTGCACACACCATCATCCTTCTGGAGAATCAGCAGCTACAGTTCCAAAACCTCAGCTTTGGAACCAAGTGACTGTTCCAAGAATATTTCTGAAACAGATCGAGTGCACCCTTCACTCTAATTCGGCTCCAAAGTGACTGTGGATTCACATGGACCATCAAGGACTTCAATTAAGGTAGGAGATGCATCCATTGGAGTTTTTGAGGACAGGACTGAGAAGAAAATGATGTTGAAGCAGAAACTTTTTTATATTTTAGTGCTATCTTGCGGAAATTTTTTATCTTTTAATCATGTAATTGTAACTTATGAATCGCTTCAATGAGATACGATTTGATTATACATATAACTTGTTTTATGTTAAGTGTTTATTTATTTTAATTTGCACAAGAATTTGTTAACTAATTCAAGCTAATTAATTAAGATTAAAAATAAACTTTTTTTAAAAAAATATTAGAAATAAACTGCACTATATATGGAGTGATCTGCGTTAAGAGTGAAATTAAAACAGGGAGATGACAACGAAAGAAAGATAGGAATGAGTTGATTATTTACGTCAGTTATTTATTTAACTGAAGTAAAAATAACTATTTTAACGTCAGTTGTATAAACAACTGACGTTAAAAGTGTTATAATCACTTTTAACGTCAGTTCATTAAACAACTGACGCAAATAGGGATTAAATATTTACAAAACTGCCACCGCCTCATTTTTAACGTCAAACATATGGTCAACTGACGTAAAACGTTCCCGTATATTACATTATTTCCACTGGTGATGAACTTCAAATCTTATGAAGAACATGATGATCAAAGGCATAAACTCAAGAATATTGTGAAGAGAAAAGCTTAGAATAGCAAGATTAAGAGAGACTACCTCTTGATGATCAAATAAAAGGATGATCTTGATGATGTTCTTCACAAATTTCTCATGGTGTTCTTGAGAAACTTAGAGAAGAAGATGAGCATGATGAGGGTTTAGAACAGTTTTAGTAATTTGGGCATATCTCTCAACATACTTGTCCGTTTTGGATGATCTTTATGTCGTTGGAAAGAAGAGAGAAAGATGAACAACTTTCATGTTGAAAGTTTTCTGAGATTCATAGGAGAAATTGGTCAGAGTTTCGTGGCAATTTCGGGTGATTGATGAGAGAATGACTTTGCCTTATAACTCATCCACTTAACATAAATGTCATTTATGGCTTAGGAAAGTGATGTCCAAGTGCTTGGAATGGAGGAAGGAGCCGTGTAGTTTGGGTTAGATTTGGTCAAATTTTCCAATGGCATGGCTTGTAATTGTCATAAAAAGACAAGGGTAAAATGGTCATTTCATAGCAAAAATTCACTTTGTCATAAATGCGTCATTATGGCCATTATGACTCGGATAAGCTCGTCATAAATGCTCGTCAAGTCGGTCAAATCCATCATCTCAGCTACGTTGCCGACTCCGGGTTTCATCTGGTGCAGGTTTTTCCTAGAGCTAATCTCGACGTATACGCCCGCAACAAATATAATATTTAAATTTTTTTACCAAAATTTTCAAAACTTCCAGTATCGTAGTAAATACGATAAAAACATTTTTCATCTCGTTCACGACTTAAAATTAGGTCTTCTGAGCAGTAAACTTTTACTGTCAGTGAAAATCCATAAAACGGCAAACCGGCTTCCGTCTGAATTTTCAACCAAAAACTTCCCCGTAACCTTATGAAAATAAGTATAACAAGGAAATGACCTTGGTTTATCCAAAATCATTTTCTATGTCTCGGATAAAATATATATGTTTATATATTTATTACCGATATTACGAAGCAGCGAAAATCGGGGTGTTACATTACTACCCCACTAAAAAAAAATTCGTCCTCGAAATTTCGTCACTCGAAACTAATCAGAATTTTGTAGTCTCATCTTAAACTTAAGATTTTACATTGCCCTTCACATCACTTCATTCCTCTTATTCCATATTCCATAACACAATTCATTCTTACGTCATTTCTACCTATCCGTACTATCCTCAAAATTGCATTAGAGTCTACCACACTTGAAAAAAACATCAAAACTTAATCACTTCTCTTATCAACATGGCTCCACCAGAAACCTTATTCCAATCATCTAACTCTAAATTTTATCATTTATACTAACAATGTCTTCACAGCACCACGCATCAACTCCCTACTCAAAATATTTAATCATAGTCTTAGTTCCTCTTGTTTATAACTCACCACTCCAATTTGATATCACCTCACACATCTCATCCTCAAAATAACTTCATTGCACATCTCATCCTCGAACTTTTCTATCAACTCAACTTTTTCTCAAGAACTTTTCTTTTCCGCTCACATTCAACTTAGGTAAAACTTACCATAGACACCTTTTTGTAATTCCTTACTCATTTATTAACACATGTTACTTCTAAAAAGTAATTCAAACAAATCTCACTTCAGAAAAAACACAACATCGTCTCACTTCAGAGAAAACACAACGTCGTCTCACTTCAGAGAAAACACAACATCGTCTCACTTCAGAGAAAACTCAACGTCGTCTCACTTCAGAGAAAACACAACGTCAACACAACAGACCTATTTCCCAAAGATCCCGAAAGACTCGACCAGCTCTGATACCACTAATGTGACACCCTAATCTCAGGTCATCACATGGTTATCCGTTTGCGGAAATAAAACTTAATTTGCTGGTTGCTTTCGGAAAATCATATTTTCTCAACGTTTATCTTTTCAAAATATGGTGATAAAAAATTTTCTTTTCCTCCTTCTTTTAACCTCATAACCACAACAACGTATTCAAATCACACTTAAATACATAATGTATATAGGTCCTCCAACTATATTGCCTCATATTTTTGTCACATAAATCATAATCAACTTTATTCTTAAAACATAACATTACCTAAGCTGATCGTAACTAACGGACACTACAACCGATAAAAACAGCACAGCATGCCTCGAACTAGACAGCCTTCATCTTCTTGTAAGGATCATACCCCTCGTACAACTCTGATATGGTTGTAAGGGTGAGACGCCAATATATGGATTTATCACCATAACTAAATGCACAACACAAAAGAAGGCACATACACATATACATGTCTATAACAACGTACTCATTCATATTATTTCACATCGTTTATCAATGGGTTTCACACCCAACGTACTAATTCATCTTATATCACATCGTCTATCAATGGGTTTCACACCCCAAACATCAACGTTGGAAAACTATGCATGAACACTTCAATACATCATCTAAACATTCATACCTAATATCATGAGATATCTCCAACCTCGTAAACCTCGTGATGAGTTGATCAGACTCAATTGCCACAGGCATACAGCCACAGGCACGCCCATCGCACACTGTCCAACATCGTGGCACAGTGATAACATCGTAGATGGGGCCTCATTGTCCAAACCCTGGGCACAATGAGAACATCTTTGTATGATCTACCCTGACGCCGCAAGGTAATCCCTCATTTTATCATGGCACGTCTTCCAAATGCATGCAAGAAAACATTTTGTTCTCAACACTTTTCTTTGTGCTATATCTTTATTTGTCAAAGCTCTCAAAAGCTTACAACCCATCATCGTTTTAAACATCTACTGCTCTCAAAAGCATCATCGCTTTAAAACATGGAAGCTCTCAAAAGCTTATGACTTAACATCGTTTAAAACATCTTTACGTCTTTTATTAACAACACAGGACCTCAAAGTCCGAGTGCTCAATCACGAAGCCCCTAGACCTTGCAATCAGTCTTAGGTTCGTGGTAGTAGAAAACAACTTAAAACGTTTTAACTTCTTTAAATAGATACCCAGTTTACAACACAATGAACCTTAATACCCCGACGTCTCGGTTATTAAGTTCCATATCTTCGTACATCTTTGTACATCGTTTTACATCTTTCGCATCGTATTACATCTTTCACATCTTTCACATCTTTTACATCGTTTTACATCCTTTACATCGTTTTACATCCTTTTACATCCTTTTACATCGTATTACATCTTTTTACATCTTTTACATCGTATTACATCTTTACTGTCTGGGAAAAACAAATCCAAAATAGGATAACGTCATAAGAACACTAGTACTCCGACATCTCGGTTACTAAGTTCTATATCATCCTTTACGTCATTAAGTAAAACTCATTTACCGAAAATTCTTTCTACTTGAAATTCGTTTATAAAACGTCAATTCATAAAAAATCCACTTTTCCTTTGGAAACACATTTTTTCCAAAATAACGCCAAATCATCAACAACTTCTTTTTACTGAAACTTCAACTCTAATAAATCAATTCAGATTAAATCTCTTCTCAACATAAGTACTGCTATTTTTAAACTCTTACCGTAAATAATTTCGAAACTTGCCATCGTTTAGCATTTTCAAAGAAAACGTCTTTAAGTCAAACTTTGACATTTCTTCTAAAATAATTTTCTTATATAATAAATAAGGTCTTTTCGAATATTAATTTCACAAAATCACTTTTTATAATATTTCGGAATTTCTTGTGTAAAAATTAGCAGTACTAAAAAAATTTCACGGTTACGCTCTCACCGTGACTCATAAACTTCTTTAAATTATTAAAATAATAATATTTCTCAAAACTCATTATTTTTCCAAAATCATATTTTCCTCTACTATTATATTCCAACATTCCCCATAAAACGTTGAATATAATTTTCACAGCTTATTAAATCTTTTATCTGCTTAATCGGTTGTGCACTGACCACTGTCAGGTCTCTCAAACAACACTCACAAACAACATTCAACAACATCATCATAATTATATCCCCAGGCAGATCATGCATCATAACATCATAATATACTACTGCAGATAATTAAAAGCAGATCAATCACCGATACACAGATAAAAAACACATCATAAACAACATAAACAATTAATCACAAACCACATATAAATCATATAAGCCACACTAAAAGCAAATATTTATAGAGAAAATCCCTCAGGTAAGCTCCCCTTACCTCTTGAAGACTCAACTAACGTTTTCAAACAACCTCCCGATTTAATCCGGTTTCCTCCGTCGGCTTTAGGTCAAACCAACCCGATTGATTCCTTCAAACGAATTGCAACCAAAATAAATCAAATCAAACAACAACATACTTAGCTCATGAGGGTTAGGTTTCGGCCAAGGGCTGACTTTTAGGGTTCAAAATCCTTAAAATTGCTAATCATGATTAAGTCATAGATTAATGGTCCTTAATTAACCTAAATCATAGATTAGTGACTAAACAACTAAGTTTCAAACTCAAAACTTCCTAACTCTCATATACTAAGATTCGGTCTTAACATGTTCATGGGGCTAGGGTTTTTAGTTTGATAAACCAACTTGGATTTATTAAGCATACATACTAATAGCTTGATTACTAAGGTCATTAATGAAAACTTTGAACAAAACTCATCTAGTTCCAAGAACTAGGGTTTCGGACTTGATGAAATCAATAGGTGAGAGTTTGATTTTTGATCTTCTATATTCTTGGATACAAGAACTATCAAGGTATTTGAAGATTGAATCATGAATCAAGACATGAAAATGAAACAAAACCTATGAACACAACTTTGACCTAGGTTCGGCCAAGTCCAGAAATTAGGGAAAGAAATTTCTCATGATCTTATGCTTATAGATGATGAAAATAGAGATTATTATAAGATCATAGCAATTGGTTTCATGTCAAAAGGATTTTTTTAGAATTAGTTATGAATTTTTGAATATAGTTCCATGAACTTCGAATCTTATGAAGAACATGATGATCAAAGGCATAAACTCAAGAATCTTGTGAAGAGAAAAGCTTAGAATAGCAATATTAAGAGAGACTACCTCTTTATGATCAAATAAAAGGATGATCTTGATGATGTTCTTCACAAATTTCTCATGGTGTTCTTGAGAAACTTAGAGAAGAAGATGAACATGATGAGGGTTTAGAACAATTTTAGTAATTTAGGCATATCTCTCAACATAGTTGTCCGTTTTGGATGATCTTTATGTCGTTGGAAATAAGAGAGAAAGATGAACAACTTTCATGTTTAAAGTTTTCTGATATTCAGAGCAGAAATTGGTCAGAGTTTCGTGGCAATTTCGGGTGATTGATGAGAGAATGACTTTGCCTTATAACTCATCCACTTAACATAAATGTCATTTATGGCTTAGGAAAGTGATGTCCAAGTGCTTGGAATGGAGGAAGGAGCCGTGTAGTTTGGGTTAGATTTGGTCAAATTTTCCAATGGCATGGCTTGTAATTGTCATAAAAAGACAAGGGTAAAATGGTCATTTCATAGCAAAAATTCACTTTGTCATAAATGCGTCATTATGGCCATTATGACTCGGATAAGCTCGTCATAAATGCTCGTCAAGTCGGTCAAATCCATCATCTCAGCTACGTTGCCGACTCCGGATTTCATCTGGTGCAGGTTTTTCCTAGAGCTAATCTCGACGTATACGCCCGCAACAAATATAATATTTAAATTTTTTTACCAAAATTTTCAAAACTTCCAGTATCGTAGTAAATATGATAAAAACATTTTTCATCTCGTTCACGACTTAAAATAAGGTCTTCTGAGCAGTAAACTTTTACTGTCAGTGAAAATCCAGAAAACGGCAGATCGGCTTCCGTCTGAATTTTCAACCAAAAACTTCCCCGTAACCTTATGAAAATAAGTATAACAAGGAAATGACCTTGGTTTATCCAAAATCATTTTCTAAGTCTCGGATAAAATATATATGTTTATATATTTATTACCGATATTACGAAGCAGCGAAAATCGGGGTGTTACACTATTTATAATGTAGGGTAACTTGGGATTAAAGCTGTTACAAAATCAGATCAAATCAGCAATTAAATTTTCATATTTTTCGCGTCACGACCGTGATGCCTGTCACGGCCAGGCCGTGACAGATTCTGTCTTGGAAAGCTTGGCATTGGTTGGCCTGGCCGTGACAGGTTCTGATTTTTTTGTACTTTCCTTTTCAGCCTTGCTCGATCATGGCCGTGATGGCTGCCATGGCTAGACCATGATGGGCTCTGTTTGGCTCATTTTTATTTCTTTTCAAGCTCCGTCTTCATGCAAGCTCCATCATAATTGATCTGAACATTTTAATCTTTAATTCCTGCACATAAACACCATAAAATCACCTTACCCGTTCCAAGGTAAAAACTAACAAAAATCAAATTAAAAATGCCTAAACTACATGAAAATGCATGCAATATGATAAAGAAATATGAGGTGTAATCATAGTCATCACCATCCACGGTAGGTGTAGATTCTCCATGCGCCCTCGTGATGTGGCATTCGTTGGTTTGATGCGTTGGCTATCCAAGGAGTAGATTCTCCGGCATTGAGTCGATGCTCAATGTGGATATTTAACTCTGAAGTCATTCATTCTGAGTTAGTTGGATCCATATGCATAGATGGAGTAGCGGAGTAGTGTTGCATTGCATCGCATAGCATACTTGTTGTTGTTGATGATGATGTATGTTGATATGCATGCTGGTGTATGTTATGATGCCATACTGTATGTTTTACCTTACTTCCTATCTCCATGCCTTATAATGTTTACATGATTCTTACTCCCCGTTGTTTGTTGTTTGTTTGGCCTTATCGGCACCTTGCAGAGGACGGTGAGCAGCTTGTTGAGGAGTGACTCTAAGGAGCTGCTTCTAGTAGTTGGTTATGTTTAGTTTCAGTTTGTTTATCCGAATTGTTATTCGGATTGGTTATACCAGCTCTGTAATGTGACATCGGGGTTGGGTTCTCTTTATGGTTCATGCTTATGTTTTAATTGTTTTTAACTTGTTTTATTTTCCGCAAGTTTTGAGAACTAGTTCATATGGGACCTTTCTACCCATGGACAAATAATTTATTTTATTCAGTTAATGCATGATTGGTTTTATATCTTTGTCCTTTAAATGCTTTATAACATGTGGGGTAGCATGGTGTCACATGATTGACTACTGGTTGGCTCAACCAACTGAAGATGTTCAAGAGGATGTTTTTGTGGACATCTGGAGGACTCACATGGTGCAATGTGCATAGGAAGCTTCCTCCTATGGACTGACTATTGAAGAGAAGAAATATATTCCTAAAGTCAGAGGGAAGTTTGGCCTTGCTTACTCCAGATTCCTCATCTATAAGGACATCATTGGCATTTCTGTCATAAGTCCTGTTTTTGAAGAGGACCCTATCCATTGGGGAAAAGAGTTGCCCCCACCAGTGCTGCAATATGCTATTCACCTCCACCATCAGAGCACACAGATGAAGAGATCATCATTGAGGACATGGAAGTTGAAGAAGTGCAGTCTGTTCCTCAAGTGGAAGTGGTTCAACCAGTAGCCGAGGTTGAAGAAGTTGATGAGTCCATTCCTAGACAAAGAACTTCTGAGAAACACTCTTCTCAATCACTGGCCCTTACTGTCATTCATCCTCAGGAACAACCCTAACAGTCTAGAGCCTTAAGCACCTTTCAAGCTCAAGACGATATCCAAGACTCTGCTAAAAGCTCAAGACCACCTGCTCTACCATAGAACCTTGAAGAGATACTTGGCAAAATAGTTGATGACAGAGTTGGCAAGATAGTTGATGAAAAGGTTGAGAAGATGACTGAGAAAATTAAGGAGGATGTCCAACAGCAAGTTCAAACATCAATGGCTCCAACCTTAGAAGTTGTCAACAAAATGCTGGAATTCCTAATGGATTTCAAGAAAAGCCAGACTCAGAACCCTGCACCTCCACTACCTCCTCCTGCATAACCTAAACCTTTTATCTTTCTTTTGTTTAATATTACTGACAATGATGGTCTACTCCCTTTACCTTTATGTCTGATGACAAAAAAGGGGGAGAAAGGATAAGAGAATTAAATTTTTAAAGTCAGTTTTTGAAAGTATACGTTTGTCTGCATATGCATGTCTTTTTCTATTTATACATTGACATGATTTGCTATGCTAGTATAAGTGTTGCTCTAATATATCTATTTTGATTGCTCTGATACTATTTGCTATTATTTGTTTATTGATTTGATATATCCTAAGTCCATATGCTCTAACACTATTTGATATGATATATTTTATTTGCTCTGAAACTTGTTTAAGTTTGATAAAGACTTTAAAGCTCTGATACTATACTTAACCGATAAGTAGTTGCACTGATCTGATAAGTTATATATACATGTGCTGCTGAATTTATGTCTTACGGTTTTCCTGTTAAAGTTTGTATGCTTCATCTTAGGGGGAGCTTTGTAAGCTCTCTTAGACTTTGCTACTCAAATTTAATTAGTTTTTGTCATTATAAAAAAGGGGGAGATTGTTGGAACCAAAGTGATTTGGATTTAATTAATCTCTAAGTTTTGATGTTAACAAAAGGATCAAATTTGCTTGGCAAAGTGTTAGTTAAGATCTAACAAGGTTATCTAGTTTTGTAAGATTACTTGAATTTTATAAGTTATGGAAACTTTGATGAAGTTACCATATATATCTGTTTGGACTTGATATTGTGAATCCACGTCCATAGACGAGCTGCTCAATGTTTGGTAAAAATAGCTATTTATTTAAGTAGACTGGAACTTAAGTAGACAAGAGCTTTTAATATAATTGAAGTAGATGGAGAAATTAAAATAATAAGTAGACTCGAACTTTTCTCTTGAGTTGATGAACTTTAATCGCCACGTCATTTGACAGAGATCAGAATAACTCACTGAGATATAGTTAGTCCAAAGACTTGAGTAGACGAGAGGATATGCCACGTCAGTGGACGAGCAAATTGAAAGAGTGAATAGACTTATTTTCACATATAACTAAGTAGACATAGTTTTTTTTTTGGTAGACGAGTTTCAATCACTTGTATGTTCTTCTAAAATGAATAAATGCAATCTGATCCATAATGAATTTATTTCAAATGAATTTATTTCACATAGGACCAATTTGTTTCTTATATTGTTGACCGGAGGGAGTATAAACAATACAATTCTATCCCCTATGCAATGTAGGTTTGCCATGTGTCATCTTCCTTATGCAGGAAATGCATCAATGTTTATGGATGCCAAGTGTCAACACTACAATTTTTTGATTTATTATTTGATTTATAAATAAACTTAATACAAAATAGCACAACAAAAATAAAAAATATCATAAATCAACTAAATTTAAATCAAATAATAAATGAAATTTAAAGTTTACGTAAATATTGTTATTTAAAAACTCATTTTAAATACCAACATGGTGTGGCACAGTTGGTAGATAACTGGGGCCCTTAAGCATGTGGTCAGGGGTTCGATTCCCGGCTCATGCGTATGGAAGAGCATCTGTTTGGAGAGGTCAACCCCTTAAATGGATCTCAGTACCTCGAGGGATTAGTCTCTGGCTCCTGACCGGAGGATACCCGGGTTCACCGAAAGAAAGAAAAAACTAATTTTAAATTTCAAAATTGAATTTAAATCAACTATAAAATTTCAAGTTTACATAAAGATTTTTAATTAAAAAATTGAAATTAAATCAAATAATAAATCAAATTTAAAGTTTACGTAAATATTTTTATCTAAAAACAAATTTCAAGGTTGATTAGTTATATTTACACGCTGTTTTTGAAAACTTACTTCTCTATTCTTATTTGATATTTACTAATTTGTCTATTAAAAACTCGAAATTAAATCAAATAATAAATCAAATTTCAAGCTTACGTAAATATTTTTATTTAAAAACAAATTTCAAGGTTGATTAGTTATATTTACACGCTCTTTTTGAAAACTTACTTCTCTATTCTTATTTGATATTTACTAATTTGTCTATATTTTGTAGGGATAAAAAAATATAGGCTTCTATACGGAGGACAATAATATATAGGATTCAGCCAAAACTAGCTAAATCACGTGTTTATATAATATTTGATTTTGGGGTGGCTTCAAATGGTGGTGACTATAGAACAACGAGACATCAATATCGACTAAATTTGAAATACGAGATAGATGTGCAGATCATAGAGAATTTTAATATTGATGGGAATCGTTACACATTTTATTTGTTTTGCAATGTCAGCGAAAATTTACTTTTCTATTCTTATTTGATATTTACTAATTTGTCTAAATTTTGTAGGGATAAAAGATACAAGCTTCTGTATGGAGGACAATAATATATAGGATTCAGCCAAAACTAGCTAAATCACGTGCTTATACAATATTTGATTTTGGGGTGGCTTCAATTGGTGGTGACTACAGAACAACGAGACATCAATATCTACTAAATTTGAAATACGAGATAGATGTGCAGATTATGGAGAATTTTAATATTGATGGGAATCATTACACATTTTATTCGTTTTCCAATGTCAGTGACAACAATTTCAACAGATGTTATTTAGTTGGTGAGTCCTACTTTTGTTTATGAATATCGTCTCATTTTTTTAGTCGAAATATTCCTTTCTCATTTTAAGTATATATTTATCATTTCATGTATAGATGTAATTGGTCTTCTTATTGCTTTTCGTCCTAAACGAGAAATTTGAAGGATGGAAAGAAATCCAAATTAAGGGTTTTGGTGTTGTACAATGATGGGTATTGATACTGCCACTTAAATGCTTCAAATTTAATTTCAATTACTCCTATTTATTGGGTGTCCATTGATGTTCACTGTTTGGGACATTTTAATCCTTGATCCTAACAATATATCAAATTTTATAATGAATATTTTATTTCTAAATTTATTAAATAGGTTATTTAAACTTAACTAATTATATAATATTCACATGCATTATATATTTTATATAATTTGTGTATATTATATTAAAATTTTTGTATAATTGATATGTCAAAATTCAAAATTCTATCTTATAATACTAAAATTATTAGTCAAATAATTTAAAAATCATCCATAATTTATCACGTGCAGGCACGAGATCAAATTCTATTATAATACATTTGAGAATGTTTTCAAAATGGTAACCTCGCACATGTCAATCATTGGTGCATTCACTCAAAGAATTTCTCACACGTCGTAACACCAGAGTCTTTCCCTCTTTTTTTGCTTACGTGTCGAGATGTGGTTCATTTGAAGACAAATATTATATAATATACTTTTTTAATTAAAAAATAATCAATAAACTTTGAAATTTGAAATTAAATCAATGTATTAATGGTAAGATATTGATTGACTCATATAAAATGGAAGAATCAAAGCATTGATGTTAAGATATATCTCTCATAAATGAAAATATTTCAAATTCAATATCAATCATCATTAATTTAATTATTTAATTATTATTTAATTTCAAATTTTAAATTAAGATAATATATTCCTAGAGCACATTCTCATGCATTGTTTCTCTATCTATTTATTTCATTACTCTTCTTCTCCTTTCCTCTTCACCCTCTCTTCAAATTTGCTTTGCTTTTCAAATTGTGTCTTCTCTGGTACGATTTTTCCTTGCTTTTCTCTTCTTATTATTCCATTTTGCTTTCTTTATTGAAAAATCGCAAGAAGAGATATGACAATATTTAACTATTTTCTATAAATGTGCACTCCATGCACCTTGCTCATTTCATAATTTTCTCTACTCATTCTCATGATTTTTTTCCTCTCAGGTTCTTCGAAGACCATCTTTGCTCCTTGCTTATTTGATCATCTCTCATCTCGGGTAACGACTCACATCTCTTCCAAGATATCTCTGTTTATCATTACAAGGTTCTGAAATTGGAACCCTCTAATTCTCGCTCATTTTGATATTTATAAAGCACTGTAACACCCCGGTTTTCACTGTTCCTCAATAACAGTAAATATATGTTTATATTATTTTATCTGGATTGGTTAATTATCTGGGTAATTATTTCAAATTTATTTTTATGTAGTTGCTTTGAGTAATTTTAATTACTCATTTAAAAATGAGTTCATTGAGTGCATTAGCACTGCTTTACTTCAGTGCATGCACGTTTACTAAACAATAATATTATGTTATTGTCACTATTAGTATTTTGTTTAGAAAAATATTTTCAATATCATGATTGAAAGAAAATTATTTTCATATTTTATTCTATTTAATTTTAGATTTGAAAATAAATTAGTTTGACATTAAACAGAGATTAAATGTTGGACCATGAATTTTCTTGGTTGATAAATTCAACTATCAATCTCTACTTTATTTTGAATTTTGAAAGTATATATTTGTCACCCATTATTTTTAGATCTAAAAACTAAAAAAAAAACATGTTTATTTTTGGGATTAATACTTACCACTCATTTTAGTAGCTACTCATTAAGTAAATGAAATTTTTTATTTTTATCTCCTCTCTCTCTCTTATACTCGACAGCTTCACCCCTATCCTCCTTCTATTTCACGTTTTCTTCCCCCTCCTTCAACAGAAAGCACAACTCTTCCTTCCTTCTTCATCTAAGTCAAGTTATCTCCTCTTTCTCCATAACTCAATCGCGAGCCACCGCCTTTGAACAGCCGACGACCGCCGCTCACCTGGCAAGGGAGAAGACGTGTGTTCCTACTCCGAGCACTCACGATCTCTGTCGTGTGAAGAACCATCTCGGCCGCAGTGAGCCGCCGCGGTGAGTGTTCTCAGCCGCTGTTGATGGTGGTTCTACCACCTTGGGTTGCTAAACCTTCTTCCTTTCTTTCTAAAAACTTATCCCTTTGTTATTGAATGTCCCAGAAAACGTGTCCCTGTCTATGCCGCCGCGTCTGGGCTGTCAGCTGTCATGCCGGTTGGCCTTCCAACCATCATGTTCTCTCTTCTTCACCTTGGGTAAGAGTTTTACCCCTAATCTCTTCTCTTTTGTAAATCCCTAAATTGATTTTGAAAACCCTGATCCTTTGATTTCAGATTTCAATCTTGAAATTGAAAGTTGTTTTATGCTATTGAGACTATGAATTAGTGTTTCCCTCAACTAATTTCATTATTCTTTGGCTAAATTTAATTTTACCTAATTTCATTCAAAACCCTAACTTTTAATTTTACTTCAAACATGAAATTGGTTCAGTGTTAGTGTAATTAGGACTTGTAATTGATCATTCCTAAATTCAATTTCATGATCCTCTAAGCAAAACAAAGCTTCCCCAATTTTTGTGAAAAAAGCCTTTTTTTACCCAAATTGATTTTATTGAAAAATCAAGTATGTTTTGCTTAATAAAATATATACTTTCCTTTGAATCTTATGTTTGATGTTGAGAATATTGATTGTTATATTTATTGGGTGTTGAATGTGTGTGGAATGCTCTCTCTAGATGATGGTTTGTAATTGCGCTAGTTTGAGGGAACCTGAATTTAATTCTTGGAAGCTAACGGTTAAATACGCAAAGGAAAAGATCTTTTCTGGTCTTCAAAGGTAAAGGGAGTTTGCCTGAGGAGCTACTTGGATAGTCATGTACATTGTTTTTGTATGGTTTGGTTATATGACTGTTTTAAATGTGTGTTTTGGAATTGATTTGTGACTTGTGAATAGATATATATATGTTGATGTTATTGGAATGGTTTATGTTAAAATGTTCTTGGAATTGTTTGTGTTGATGACTATTGGAATTGTGGGAAAATGGACATGCTATTATTGAGCTGTAGTTATTGTTGTGATTGACTGTGATTGGCTGATGGCATGACACTGGTCATTGCTTGTTAACAAAGACTAAGACATTTAAAATGCTTTAACTCAAAAGTTAAAACATTGATGTTTGGTTTTCTTTAAGAAAGTGGAGAGAAAATTCAAATGATGAAAGTGTTGAGAGAGGCAAAAGTCTAGGAGAAGAAAGAAGATGGAAAATTGTAAAGAGTCTACGAAAAACGTTTTTGAGGAAACAAAGATTTTAAAAATAGAGGCATCCTTTGAAAAATCAAAGATTTTACTTTCAAGTGTTACAAAAAGTGTTTTCTTTTTCAAAAGTGGAAAGTTTTAGACAAAAGTAATCTATTGGATAAATCTCTTTATTGAGAACTTTGAACTTTTGCTTGAAATTTAGAAAAGGTTCTTAGTGGTTTTCTAAGTTGTGGAAAATGAATTTTTAAAAGAAAAGTTTATTGAAGAATGTATTTCTAAGCATGAGGAATTACTCATGATACAAAGTCTAGAAGACAAAGATGTTTTGTTTTCAATTTGGTTTTTCACTGAACGAAAAAGGAAATCAAGTGGAAGAGGAAATCATGTGGAAATATGTGATGTGAAAAGGACCTAGATTACCGAAATGATGGGCTAGGATTCTTGTTTTCAGTTTTGAGGAAAGAGAAGGACCTTGGTTTCCGAGCTATAAAACAC
Source organism: Sophora flavescens (assembly GCA_030762895.1). NCBI lineage: Eukaryota > Viridiplantae > Streptophyta > Magnoliopsida > Fabales > Fabaceae > Sophora > Sophora flavescens. Next base: position 49,294,910 of record CM061067.1, on the reverse strand, counting down.
GGGCTGGATTTGGATTGCCGAGATATCGGACTGAATTCGGAGTGCCGGTAAAGCCGGACTAGTGTTCCTATTGAGAAGAACCTAGATTTCCGAGACGTCGGGCTAGTGTTCTAATTGAGGAAAAGATTGTAAGAATCATCATTTTGGTTAAAAATCTTGAGTTGGTATTTAGAATGTATCTAATACCTGAATAAAAGTAGTCGAGAGCTTTAAGCCTTGATGAGGAAAGAAATGATGCGAAAAAGAAAAGCAAGAATAGAACCCTTGATTTACATGCATAGTCTGGCTTATATGTCATTGTGTCAGATGTGCCATTGTGTATCGAGCTACAGTTTCACAAAGGGCGAACTGACAAATTGGATAGTTACGGACCAGAGATAGATCCTTTAGTCTTTGGGTCTATTAGGGACATTCGGGATCGAAAACCCACATAAGGCTCGGGCTTTTGTAACCTCGGGCCGTGGAAATGGATTACCCAATATGTAATGTACTCAATCAGGAACTATTCAATATTATTTATGTGAGACGCGATACCCTAGAACAATTGAGGATTGGAACTAAATTGAGAGTCCAACCCAACGCGAAACAATTGTGTTATAGGCATTATCACGATCTATCCTGCTCGACGAAGGGAAGTTAGGATCTCCGGAGAATTATGAGTTAGAGAGTAAACATTGAAGTGACATGAAAGGTTTTACAAAATTGCATTTGGTTGTTGGATTGAACCCTTTAATATAATTATGAAATTATGTTATGTATGATGTTTATATGTTGTTGTTGTGTGTTGTGTATGTGGCTACCATAAAATGCTCATATATTGGTATCTCACCTTTGCATTATTTCTATTTGGTTTTCTATTTTTGTGGCATACTGCTTTCATGTATAGATGAGGCAGAGGAGTTCCCAGCTTCACTCGGGGATATTAGTCCCAACCCTTGAAAATGTCTGACGTTAGTTATAATTGTGAGAATCATGGGGGTTTTCCCCAGGAATATCTTTTAGAATGACCAGGTTAGGTTTTTGAGACGTTATTGATTAAAGATAGTATGTATGTTCATGGCTCAGAGAGCCTTTATTTTGAATGGAATGTTAATGGCTCGGAGAGCTTTTTCTTTTGGATTGAAATCTAAGATTTTCCTTTTGGTCATGTATAGTTTGTTGATGTAAATATTTTCAGAATAACACCATCTTGATGTATTTTGTATGACTGAAACTTCTGGGATGAAAATATAAATATTTTCAGCAGGTGTTTTTATTTTGGGATGTTAGAATTATAGAGGAGACTCTGTCAATTTTTTTGTAAAAATTCTAACTTTTTATTCAAGTACATTTCTAAAATAAATAAGCTTGCCAGGCTAGGATTGTAAGCCTGTGCGCCGGTCACGGCTTAGGTTTTGGGTCGTGATTTATTTTATATATAAGACCAGAATCTATACAATGATAGATGAAAATGTGGTGTTATTATTTTAAAATAGGTTTAAGTTTTACCACAATCGCAGGAAAAAAATTTATACCCATTTCAGGACCTATAGAGAATTACACGATATATTTTCCGAAAGCAACCAGCAATTATTAGTTTATTTTAATAGGTTATTCGAAATTGAGTTAGTCATGTAATGCCCAAGGAGGGTGTTACATTAGTGGTATCAGAGCTGGTCGAGTCTTTTGGGAACCTTGGGGAATAGGTCTGTTATGTTTTTGTTGTGTGATCTCTGGTTGGTCAATGTTTGAATTGTTTCCTTGTCGAAACAATGTGTGTTGGCTTATAAGTGTAATGCCCCCCCCTTGGGCATTACTACGTAACACATGCGGAAGTAAATTAAAAGATAATTTGTTGGTTGCTTTCGGAAAATTTGTTTTCTCTTAAGTCAAAAAACAGGGGTATAAAATTTTCTTCTATAGGGATAACTCTGAAATCCATCATACATACATTTAAAATGTAAAGTCACGTTCGTAACAGAGTTACCATGACATACAACATTTCTATAAGTTTCCACTTTCGAAAGAAAAGTTCAAACTACAGATGGATGTATATAACACTACATTTACTGACCTCTTTAGATATACAACCCAACTCAGACTCCTAAGCTGGTCATTATATCAAATATTCATTGGAGAGACCCCCAATCAGAATACTTTCCCAACCCCTAACACTAGGTCTTCAAGTGACTTAGAAAGACTCCTCTGCAACATCGGTACCGGAGTACCAAGGTACTTCAGCAAAACCTGAAAAGACCTGATATAACTGTAAGAGTGAGACACCGGCAAATGGATATATCATACAACAACCATACACATGATACATACAACACCTTGGCATATTAACATTCTAAACATTACTCATAGGTAAACAACAAGTACTATTTCAGTGGGTCTCATACCCGAATCAATCAATTTTATAAAGATAATGCATGACACTTCTATCATCAGGCTCTATTCTTAATCTCCGGAGATCCCAACATCCTCCAAATGAGTTGATCAGGCTCGATACACCGTCTCATTGGCTAGCTAAGCACAACGATAATACACCGTCTCATTGGCTAGCTAAGCACAATGATAATGCACCGTCTCATTGTCCATTTAGGCACAACGATTATGCATGCCGTTTCATTGTCCATTTAGGCACAACGATACACGTACACCGTCTCATTGTCCAATTTAAGAACAACGATAATACACCGTCACATGATACCTTTCCTGTTAAGGTCTCACGTTAAAACCATGTCGGGCACGTCTGCCGTAAATGTAAATGTAAAACATTTAGTTCTCGAAGTTTTCTTTGTGTTCGTTCTTATTCGTTGTCGAAGTTCAAAGGCTAGCGACTATTCATAAATTTCACCATTTTGAAACTATAAACATCAACACGGGACACGCAGTCTGAGTGCTCAATCACAACACCTTAGACCGATGCACCAGTCCTAGGCTTGTGGTCGTAGAAAACAACATTCACCTTTAACAACGTTCATCACAATGTGGTTAGGACACACGGTCCACAACGATGTGATTAGGACACACAGTCCACAAAAACGTGATTAGGACACACAGTCCACAACAACGTGATTAGGACACACAGTCCACAATAATGTGATTAGGACACACAGTCCACAACAACGTGGTACGGATCAAGGATCAACGTGCATATTACAGAATACTAGAAGCGACATCTCGCGAACTAGATTCAATTCACATGTGTTTACTTTTCGCTCAGTGAAAATAAAATCCAAATCAAAACCTCGGTCACTTATCCAAGTAAACGGAACGTTTCCAAATCATTTAGGAGAAAATCCTTTTCCTTTGCAAAATCTTTTCTAAAACATTTAGGAAATTCGTTTGTATTTGAAACTCTTTGATGGAATAAAGTCAAATATTTTCAAAGGGTTTTTCCTTCATAAAACACATAGTTCGAAAAAGGTATTCTCTCATACCAACTTTGGATCATAAAAAGGTAGTTTCTATCGTTTTAAAAACACTTCAACGTTTCTTTTCAAAATAAGAATCTCATTTTCTTGAAGTAAGCGTTTTAAACAAGGAACTTTTATAAATGAAACCAATACTTTCAAAGTTCTATTCAAGGCTTATTAAGGCTTTTAATCCTTTAAAATCATTGTGCACAGACTCAAGTCCGGCTTCTCAAACTTCAATCAATTGTAATATATTCTCAACAATAATATCACAGTTGACGACAGTTCAACACATATATATAATTCATAACACTTTAAAGCAACTAATGTTCAACTTCAAGTAATAACCACAATAGTTCAAGTAAACAAGTTATTGAAATATTAGCTCATTATCACAATAATATTCAAATCACTCAAGTAAACACATACACACATGCATATAGTCATTGAATATCCCTAGGCAATCCCCTCTTACCTTCCGTGAAGGTAAGGAGATTAGAAGCTTGGAGAGGTAAACCACGAACGTCCTTGTTTCCTCCGCGATGAAAGTCTAAGGTTATGAACACAAAATCACAAGTTAAAATCAAACAAGAACACTAAACCACAAGGTATAGGTTCGGCCAAGACTAGTTCTTAGGGTTAGAGATTCCCGAAAATTATACAACTCATGGATTTATGATCCTTAAGTGTTAGGAGTTCGTAAACAATGATCTTTTAACAAAGTTGAATTAAAAATCCCACTAAGTACTTGACTTAAGGTTTCGGTCAAGCATAGATAAATAGGCTAGAAATTTCTAAACTTTCCAATCTCTTTAGGTTAGCATCCATACATAGTAAGGAGCCTGAAACCATGATCATTTTGGAAAATGGAAAAATCAAATGTCTTAGACCATGAACTCTTAGGTTCGGACTTAACAAGTTTGTGAGGTTAGAGATCTTTAAATCATCCAATCTTTTGGACATAGCATCCTTTAACATGAACGAGCTTTGATCCATAATCATCTTGGAAAACAAAATAAAAGAACACATCCTAGGTCAAATGTTACATTCGGCCATCATAGGAAAATAAAGCAAGAAAATATTTTAAACTTTCCAATCACTTTAGACATAGCATCCTTTATTATAAGGAGCTTTAATCTATGACCATTTTGGAAGAAAACAAAACTTAATATTTCTGCCAAAAACCTTTAAAGTTCGGCCTTGATACAAAATAAAGGTTAGAAATTTTCAAACTTTCCAATCCCTTGGATTTAGCATCCTTATACATCAAGAAGCCTTAATCCATGATCACTTTGGAGAAACATCAACTAAGCATCAATGTCTTAAACTACTTAAAGTTTAGGCCTTTACAAGAACATGTGTAAAATATTTTAAACTTTTCCAATCACTTAAACCTAACATCCTTTAGTACAAATGAGCCCTTGGTCATGATCATCTTGGAATAGAACTCAAATACAAGTCCATACAAGCAAAGTTAAACAAAACCTACCAAAACCAAAAAGCATGGTTTCGGCCTCATCAAGAAAATATGGTTAGAAAATTTTTGTTTTACACAACCTTTTAGTATGTTGTAGTAGGAGTAAAAATAAGAACATAGAAATTTGTTTCAACTCAAACGGAGTTTTCTACCATTTTTAAGAGATTTTAGAAGTTAAAAGCACATAGATGACATATGAAGAAAACTTTGAAATAAATGATGAAACTTTGAAAAAGAACTACATAGAAGTATTAACCTTAACAAGATGAACAACTTTGATGAAGAACTTTAAGAGAAAAGCTTGATAAAAATGTAAACTTTGTAAGAGAGAAGAAGAAGAAAAGAAATGTAGTGAAGTGTAAAGGTGAGAAAATGGAGGAAAATGATGAAGTGTGGAAATGAAAAATATTTATAGAGAGTGAGGGAGAGTGGCACGGTTTTGTAGAGGAAGAAGAGAAGAAAGAAGAAGAAAGAAGGTGGGTTGCTTGTAGAGAGGATAAGGAGTTAAGGTGATGTGATGTGATTGGAGAGAGAAAGATGAAAAAGTGAGATTTTGAAATAAAGTCAAGATTCACTTTTTGAGGTGTGTCATAGCCTTCATATCAAGTCACTCCATGTCACTTCATCCTCTTGATGCTCTGCTCCATTGCGTATCATATGGCTTCCTCGATCGTATTTCCTGACGATTTCGCCCTGGAAATCCCTAAGATTTGGCCCCGAACAAGATTTTTCGAAAAACTCCAAACCCACAGAAAACATCATAAAAACACTAACTGTCTCGTTCATGAATTAAAATTTTGTCTCTGGCTCAGTAAACTTGTACTGGCAGTGAGAACCCAGGCCGGTTTTCGTCTGAATTTTCAACCGAAAATTTTACTGTGACTTCATACAGTAAAACAACACAAGAAGATGATTTTATTTAAAATAAAATCATCCTCTGGATTTTATCAAAAATAAAAACATTAAAGCATGTATTTATTGATAAATAAGCATACGAAATACAGGGTGTTACAACTCTACCCCTCTAAAAAGAATTTTGTCCTCGAAATTACGTACTTTGAAACTAAACAGGATCTCTCACTATCAAGATCATACTATCAGAAGAAAGTATCTAAAAGAATTTCATCGATCCAAAAGAACACAAAAACATCTAATGTATGAAGATCCTTTAGTAGGTTCAGGGAGGTAAAAATGTATGATCGGTACACGTTTACAATCATGAATCCAAAAAGTTTCTCCTTTCACTAGAATTCCCTGATCAACAAGTTAAAAGAGTAACAGTTCGATAAGAATTCAAACTGAATCACTTCCACCAAGAGTAAAAGTGATTAGATTAAGTTTCATCGAGAAACTTCTTTTATAAACATACCCATCACGTGCAACAACATGACAATTCGTAACTCTAGGAAAAGAAAGATTGGATCCAAAGTCTAAACTGACCACAACAATCAAAAGAGAAGAGAACTGGAATAAATTTCTTAAGGAGACTTCTATTCCCAAAAGTCATAAGAAACATACATTCACTGGAAAGACTAGTAACATAGGAGACCCTAGAGAGTCAAATACTTAAGGGCGTCAAAACACGATTATACTTAGAATCCTATTACAACTTAGAATTATAGACCACTACCATAAGACCTTCAAATTGTGAAATTTTTAACACTACTTCTATTGTAAAAGATCGGCAGATTGTGAAGCTCCAGCGCCAGCCATGGTGTAGACTATTCCCTTCGCCGTGGGTCTACCAGTCCCTGAGGTGTTGACAGCCTTTTCAAACCTCGGTGCATTACAATCCCTTGAGAAGTGTCCTAATTGTCCATAATTGAAACACTTCACTCCTTTGCGTGGGCAAACATTAGCCATGTGGTATGGGTCTCCACACTTGTAACATCTCCTAACTTGGTATCGGTTTTGGTTCTGTTGACTTCCTCTTCCCGATTCATAACTATTAGAACGATGCTTTTGTTGATTCTGGCCATTCCCTTGTGGCCGGAAATAAGGTTCCCTCCGATGTTGCTTCCCTTTCTGATTCTGATTTTAATATTGGTCTTTGGAACGAGTGGCTCCTGTAACAGTTTCTTTGTTGCCTTTTTCCTTCCTCATTAGTTCCACTTTTCTACACTTCTCTACTAAGGCTTGGAAATTCCGAATTTCCAATGGCATCACAGATTCCTTGATCTCGAAGTGAAGACCGGCTTCGAACCTTTCGCACTTCCAATCCTCATCGGGGTTGTTCTGGAAAAAGCGAACATATTTGGCAAGGGACTCAAACCTTGCCACATTTTCCCCCACTGTCATGTCCCTCTGACTCAGCCTCAGGAATTCCTGCTCTTTCTTTGTCCGAGCACTCTAGGGAAAATATTTGTCCAGAAACTTGTTGCGAAATACTCCCCAAGTGATTGCTTGATGCTCAGCTACCAACAGTTGTCTGGTGCCCTCCCACCAGTATTCAACATCTCCAATTAGTTGGAATGTTGCATAAGGCACCTTTACTCCCTCTGGGGTGTGCACCAGCTCAAAGATCTTCTCCAGCTCTTGAATCCAAAGATCAGCCTTTATTGGATCCACGTCTCCATCAAACTGTGATGGATCCTGATGTCGGAAAGTGTCCAGATGCCTTCCCTCTGCAGCTTGTTCTGCCCTCTGTTGCTCCTGTTGGTTCTGGGCAGCAGCATTAGCTGTATGAAGAGTTATCGCAGCAGCAACGTCAACCAAAGCTTGGGCAGCGAAATCCATCCCGCCGTCATAATTCGCATTCATGTTGGCACGACCGCCAATAAGACCACCTCTGCGACCACGTCCACGACCGCGTCCACGTCCTCGTCCATGTCCACCTTCTGGTGCTGGTTCCATAACTGGCCTGCTGAACAAACCAGTCAGGCCACAACCAGAAAATGAAACGTGTAAAGGCGTATCAACACACATTACTTCTAAGAAGTAATCCAAATAAAACTTAATTCAGAGAAAACACAACGTCAACACAACAGACCTAATTCCCAAAGATCCCAAAAGACTCGACCAGCTCTGAAACCACATGTAATGCCCCTCTTGGGCATTACTACGTAACACATGCGGAAGTAAATTAAAAGATAATTTGCTGGTTGCTTTCGGAAAATTTGTTTTCTCTTAAGTCAGAAAACTGGGGTATAAAATTTTCTTCTATAGGGATAACTCTGAAATCCATCATACATACATTTAAAACGTAAAGTCACATTCGTAACAAAGTTACCATGACATACAACATTTCTCTAAGTTTCCACTTTTGAAAGAAAAGTTCAAACTACAGATGGATGTATATAACACTACATTTACCGACCTCTTTAGATATACAACCCAACTCGGACTCCTAAGCTGGTCATTATATCAAATATTCATTGGAGAGACCCCCAATCAGAATACTTTCCCAACCCCTAACACTAGGTCTTCAAGTGACTTAGAAAGACTCCTCTGCAACATCGGTACCGGAGTACCAAGGTACTTCAGCAAAACTCGAAGAGACCTGATATAACTGTAAGAGTGAGACACCGGAAAATGGATATATCATACAAAAACCATACACATGATACATACAACACCTTGGCATATTAACATTCTAAACATTACTCATAGGTAAACAACAAGTACTATTTCAGTGGGTCTCATACCCGAATCAATCAATTTTATAAAGATAATGCATGACACTTCTATCATCAGGCTCTATTCTTAATCTCCGGAGATCCCAACATCCTCCAAATGAGTTGATCAGGCTCGATACACCATCTCATTGGCTAGCTAAGCACAACGATAATACACCGTCTCATTGGCTAGCTAAGCACAACAATAATACACCGTCTCATTGTCCATTTAGGCACAACGATTATGCACGCCGTTTCATTGTCCATTTAGGCACAACGATACACGTACACCGCCTCATTATCCAATTTAAGAACAACGATAATACACCGTCACATGATACCTTTCCTGTTAAGGTCTCACGTTAAAACCATGTTGGGCACGTCTGCCGTAAATGTAAATGTAAAACATTTAGTTCTAGATGTTTTCTTTGTGTTCGTTCTTATTCGTTGTCGAAGCTCAAAGGCTAGCGACTATTCATAAATTTCACCATTTTGAAATTATCAACATCAACACGGGACACGCAGTCCGAGTGCTCAATCACAACACCTTAGACCGATGCACCAGTCCTAGGCTTGTGGTCGTAGAAAACAACATTCACCTTTAACAATGTTCATCACAATGTGGTTAGGACACACGGTCCACAACGATGTGATTAGGACACACAGTCCACAAAAACGTGATTAGGACACACAGTCCACAACAACGTGATTAGGTCACACAGTCCACAACAATGTGATTAGGACACACAGTCCACAACAACGTGGTACGGATCAAGGATCAACGTGCATATTACAGAATACTAGAAGCGACGTCTCGCGAACTAGATTCAATTCACATGTGTTTACTTTTCGTTTAGTGAAAATAAAATCCAAATCAAAACCTCGGTCACTTATCCAAGTAACCGGAATGTTTCCAAATCATTTAGGAGAAAATCCTTTTCCTTTGCAAAATCTTTTCTAAAACATTTAGGAAATTTGTTTGTATTTGAAACTCCTTGATGGAATAAAGTCAAATATTTTCAAAGGGTTTTTCCTTCATAAAACACATAGTTCGAAAAAGGTATTCTCTCATACCAACTTTGGATCATAAAAAGGTAGTTTCTATCGTCTTAAAAACACTTCAACGTTTCTTTTCAAAATAAGAATCTCATTTTCTTTAAGTAAGCGTTTTAAATAAGGAACTTTTAAAAATGAAACCAATACTTTCAAAGTTCTATTCAAGGCTTATTAAGTCTTTTAATCTTTTATAATCATTGTGCACAGACTCAAGTCCGGCTTCTCAAACTTCAATCAATAGTAATATATTCTCAACAATAATATCACAGTTGACGACAGTTCTTCACATATATATAAAACATAACACTTTAAAGCAACTAATGTTCAACTTCAAGTAATAACCACAATATTTCAAGTAAACAAGTTATTCAAGTATCAGCTCATTATTACAATAATATTCAAATCACTCAAGTAAACACATACACACATGCATATAGTCATTGAATATCCCTAGGCAATCCCCTCTTACCTTTCGTGAAGGTAAGGAGATTAGATGCTTGGAGAGGTAAACCATGAACGTCCTTGTTTCCTCCGCGATGAAAGTCTAAGGTTATGAACACAAAATCACAAGTTAAAATCAAACAAGAACACTAAACCACAAGGTATAGGTTCGGCCAAGAATAGTTCTTAGGGTTAGAGATTCCCGAAAATTATACAACTCATGGATTTATGATCCTTAAGTGTTAGGAGTTTGTAAACAATGATCTTTTAATAAAGTTGAATTAAAAATCCCACTAAGTACTTGACTTAGGGTTTCGGTCAATCATAGATAAATAGGCTAGAAATTTCTAAACTTTCCAATCTCTTTAGGTTAGCATCCATACATAGTAAGGAGCTTGAAACCATGATCATTTTGGAAAATGGAAAAATCAAATGTCTTAGACCATGAACTCTTAGGTTCGGCCTTAACAAGTTTGTGAGGTTAGAGATCTTTAAATCATCCAATCTTTTGGACATAGCATCCTTTTACATGAAGGAGCTTTGATCCATAATCATCTTGGAAAACAAAATAAAATAACACATCCTAAGTCAAATGTTACATTCGGACATCATAGGAAAATAAAGCAAGAAAATATTTTAAACTTTCCAATCACTTTAGACATAGCATCCTTTATTATAAGGAGCTTTATTCTATGATCATTTTGGAAGAAAACAAAACTTAATATTTTTGCCAAAAACCTTTAAAGTTCGGTCTTGATACAAAATAAAGGTTAGAAATTTTCAAACTTTCCAATCCCTTGGATTTAGCATCCTTATACATCAAGAAGCCTTAATCCATGATCACTTTGGAGAAACATCAACTAAGCATCAATGTCTTAAACTACTTAAAGTTTAGGCCTTTACAAGAACATGTGTAAAATATTTTAAACTTTTCCAATCACTTAAACCTAACATCCTTTAGTACAAATGAGCCCTTGGTCATGATCATCTTGGAATAGAACTCAAATACAAGTCCATACAAGCAAAGTTAAACAAAACCTACCAAAACCAAAAAGCATGGTTTCGGCCTCATCAAGAAAATATGGTTAGAAAATTTTTGTTTTACACAACCTTTTAGTATGTTGTAGTAGGAGTAAAAATAAGAACATAGAAATTTGTTTCAACTCAAACGGAGTTTTCTACCATTTTTAAGAGATTTTAGAAGTTATAAGCACATAGATGACATATGAAGAAAACTTTGAAATAAAAATGAAACTTTGAAAAAGAACTACATATAAGTATTAACCTTAACAATATGAACAACTTTGATGAAGAACTTTAAGATAAAAGCTTGATAAAAATGTAAACTTTGTAAGAGAGAAGAAGAAGAAAAGAAATGTAGTGAAGTGTAAAGGTGAGAAAATGGAGGAAAATGATGAAGTGTGGAAATGAAAAGTATTTATAGAGAGTGGCACGATTTTGGAGAGGAAGAAGAGAAGAAAGAAGAAGAAAGAAGGTGGGTTGCTTGTAGAGAGGATAAGGAGTTAAGGTGATATGATGTGATTGGAGAGAGAAATGTGAAAAGGTGAGATTTTGAAATAAAGTCAAGATTCACTTTTTGAGGTGTGTCATAGCCTTCACATCAAGTCACTTCATGCCACTTCATCCTCTTGATGCTCTGCTCCATTGCGTATCATATGACTTCCCCGATCGTATTTCCCGACGATTTCGCCCGGGAAATCCCTAAGATTTGGCCCCGAACAAGATTTTTCTAAAAACTCCAAACCCACACAAAACATCATAAAACCACTAACCGTCTCATTCACGAATTAAAATTTTGTCTCTGGCTCAGTAAACTTATACTGGCAGTGAGAACCCAGACCGATTTTCGTCTGAATTTTCAACCGAAAATTTTACTGTGACTTCATACGGTAAAACAACACAAGAAGATGATTTTATTTAAAATAAAATCATCGTCTAGATTTTATCAAAAATAAACACATTAAAGCATGTATTTACTAATAAATAAGCATACGAAAAACATGGTGTTACAATAAGTATATGTTTTCTTGATAGGTTTCCACTAGTTTGGTCTGGTGGGAAACAATGTTTTGTAGATTGTGTTTTGGTCCATGTGTGACACATTCTGTTATCCTTTTTGGATTGTGTAAGACATTTGAATAGTATGCCTGTTAAGGTAGATTTTCTAGGAACGTTCGCTAAGAATGTTCCAGGTTTATCATTTGCAAGAAGGATATTGAGTGGTCGATCGATCTAGTTTCTAGAGTCGGTCCGATTTCTAATCTCCTTGTGTAGGATGTTGCCTAAAATGTTAATAGAGTTAGATGACTCGATTTAACTGAAAGATTTGTGGTCTAAGCATTTTGTTAGACTGAGTGTTTATCGTAGGAAGTACCAATGTGGTGTGAAGGCTTGAGACACAGCATGGATTTCTGACAGCTTAATAAAGTGACGATTATGAACGAGTATTCTTTGTCGTGCATAGTTCATTTGATAGATCACTCGCAAGGAATTTTTGTCTACTCAAAGATCGACTTGAGGACAAGTTATCACCAAATTGGAGTGATGACCTTCTAAGATTTTGCGCCGTCACCTCTGCTTAGGAGGAAAGATCAATTCTTCGTATGTCTGATAGATTGATTAAGTTGTCCGTGAGCGTGCCCGATTCAAAGTGGTCGTACTAAGCTTGTCTGGAAAGACCCGTGTGCTTGTTGGAACCAAGGCAAGATGATTTGAATCTTCAACCCTACGCGAGTGTCTTATGATTAAGGAAATTCTTATCTATACTGTTCATTCCTTTATGAACTTGTAAATCGACAATTGTTCCTCAAATTCCGATGGTTGTATTAGACAATCACTATGGTCAATTTCGTACCTGTAAAACTGATTTTCTAATCTTGATTTAAAGTCTATCATGATTTAGCAATTAGTCATGCTAGTCAGTAATTTTAATTTACCCTAATGGATTTTCTTGTATGTGAGAATTTGTACTCACATTTCTAAATAACCCTCAGTGTATTGGACATTTGAGTGGATTCATTTGATAGTATCCATTGGTCTGTATATTTTCACATTTCGTTGAAAAATTAGTTATGACTATTTCTTAAGTCGTAACACAAATACCTTATTGATAACAGAAGTTTCTTGGCGAAACTTAGTCTAGTCACATTTACTCTTGATAGATGTGATACAGTCTGATTTTTTTGGTCAGACTGTTTTCTTTTTAAATCGTCATTTTGTAAATCCTTATACTAATTGAATCCTCTTGAGGTTAGGAACATTATCTCTTATGATTTCCTAATCCAATGGAAGTTCTTGTGAAAGAAGGAACTTTAGTAGAGTCATGTTTGTAAGAATGCATCGGACATTTTTACACTCACGATCCTATTGAAGAATCTTTTTACATATTGGATGTTCCTGTATCTTTCTGATTGATGAAATTCTTGTGAAGGCGAGATCAAGAATTTTCCTCTCTTGAAAATTTCTTTCGGTGATTTTTAAAGCCATGTTTTATTGCAGTTCGATAGAACTTGACACTCTTTGATCAATTCAATCCTATATTATGTCTTTTCCAAAACGTCATTGACATGTGAATCTCTCCCATGAGACATGAAAAAGTTTACTTGATCCATATCAGGATGTCGGAATTAGTCGAGTACAGTGAGAAAGAGATAATTTGACGATTGAAACCTCCCTTGGTAAGATGTTAGCGTCGTCATGAATTTTCGTTATGAGTTTATTGAAGATTGATAGTGTGATTTTACATCATGTTTTCTGTACACTTTTGCATGCATTTTTCATATAGATTAGGCATTCTTTGTTTGATTTTAGTTAGATTTTCCCTTGGAACGGGTGAAGCGGTTTCTTGGTGTTGTTTTACAGGAATTAATGTAAAAATGATCAGAATCAGCCATGATGGAGCCTGGATGAAACAGAGCTTGAAAAGTGAAGAATATGAGCCAAACAGATCCCATCACGGCCTGGCCGTGATGACCATCACGGCCTGGCCGTGATGACCATCACGGCCATGATCAAGCAGAGCAGAAGGCAAAAGTCAGAAGCTGTCACGAGAAATGCTCGCCCCGCGAGAGGCTACTCGCCTCGCGAGACTGAAGACCAGTCTGTGCCAGAAATGTCATCTTCTCTGCCTCGCCACGCGAGAGGCTACTCTCCTCGCGAGACTGTGGACCAGAAACCATCACGCCCAGGCCCTGATACTCATCACGGGCGTATTTGAGAAGACCCTTACTGTCTCGCCTCGTGAGCCACTCTCGCCTCGCGAGAGATCCAGTCTCTGAAACAGCAGGTTTTTAACATTCGCCTCGCGAGACATGTCTCGCCTCGCAAGCGCACGCAGAGTCTGATTGGTATTAATTGCTGTTTTAGGGCAGAATGAGGGAGTTTTTTAGTTTTGAGTTTTTTGGAGAGTTTCAGAGGGAGGCACTTGGAGGCTGCGGCTGGACTAGGGTTCCAACCCTAAAAGGGAGCTGAGTTAGGGGGTTTCTGTGACGACAGTGGGAAGCTTCAATGGAGTTCTCCCTTCCTTCCTTTCTCTACTGCTTTTCTGGTTTGGTTTTCTCTTTTATGAGTAGCTAAATCCCGTTTGTTGGGATTAGATGTAATCAAACTAAACTTCATGTATTTATCTTGACTGGTTATTCTATGTTTATGCTTCGTATTAGTGATTAATTTTCCATGCTTAATGCTTGTTGTGGCTAGCACCCCCATGACTCGATTAGTGTTTTGATATGCAATTGGGAAATTCGTATTAGAACCGGTACTGAATTTAATCACCTAGTAACCCTTGCATCTAGGAATGGAGTTTGGTTTACTAGTAATCGCGTAATCCCTAATCCTAATGCAAATTCATTAATCTAGGCTACCTAAGGAATTAGGGTCTATTAGTGGATTTAGGCTCTTGCCATCCGAGGAATCGGGGTTTGAGTAATTTAGTCGATTGATTTTAATATTTGAAGCATGAATGGGAGATATCTAGTCCTGGTAGTACATGAGACAGAAGTTTGGTGAAGTCTAGTCCCAACATATCCCTTTCGCACTCCAAGTGTTCGATAGAATCCTCAAAGAACTTTTCCTTTTCTTTTGTTTGTTTTAATTTCTCTTCATAGTCTAGATAGTTGCTGAGTTTGTGAATTGGTACTTGACATCCAATCCCCGTGGATACGATAACCGGTCTCACCACCGTATTACTTGTACGACTGGGTATACTTGCCCAGAGCCGTCAACAAAGACCTATAAGAGTCTTGTTTAAGTTTGAGTGATCGTGGACCGATTGACGAAGTCGACACTCTTCTTACCTGTTAAGATTCTCTATGCAATGGAGAGGCTAACCGAAGAATGTATCAGAGTATTGTTCAGACTTCATGGAGTATCTTCACGTATCATTTCAAATAAAGACCCGAAGCTTACCAGTGTTTATTAGTAAAGCTCGCTCTAAGTGTTGAGGACCAAGTTGAGGTTAATATCAATGGATTATTCTCGACTCGAGTGGGTGAGCGAGAAAAATGATCTAATCTTTAGAAAGTTGGTTGAGAGTAAGTATAGTATCTAACTACGATCATCTTTTTAGTCGGATGGATAAGTAGTGACAAGAATTTTGTTGATGTATAGATGTGATCGGTAATATAAGAACCCCTACGCTCAACGTCATTCAGTAAGATGATGACAATGGATCTTATCATGATCGAGGCAGCAATATCACTAAAGGAATTTAGAGTAATGATAAATATCTATAGTTAAGATTGGTTTTATGAGGTTGAAGATTTACAGGAAAGTGTCTATAGTAGTTTTGCCTAAGCTGAACGGGAGCAGTAAAGAGGAGTTCTTGAGTAAAAATTAAGTTGTTAGAAAAGTTCAAGAGTTATGATTTTGGATAATCCAAACCAAAGTGATTCCTTTTTGGTTGTAGTTGCATGAAGGAGTGTAATCATGTCCCTTAAAATTGGAATACTATGATGTTTTACTTGGAGACTTGAAATATATGATTTTGATATAACCTGGAAGAGAAGACTACGTTCAGAGGGGATAAGACTATAGTTGTATACCTTGAGTGGGAAGTTGATGCATGTTACGGTAAAGTTAGTTTTGATCTTGGTGTTTAATATGAGAGTTAGATGTGGGGAAAACAATTTTCTAATGGATCTGTAATTGAAAATAGAAGTGATTAAGTTTTGATTTTGCTCTTCATGTGGGAAGGACTAAGATACAATATCATAAATAATGGATATAATGTGGTGGTAGAAAATTTTGAGGATGAAAGATAATGACATAAGAATTGATTATGTTATGGAGTTAGTAATAAGAGGAAAATAAGTGAATGATGATACAACATAGAATCTTGGATAGGAACTGATGTGTGTGCTGTAAGAGAATTTGGAATCTTAGCTTGAATCTTAGTATTGACAGTGAGAGTCGAGGATATAGAGAAAATTTTCCTGATGGACTAGTATTAAAGGGATAAGAGAATAAGTTTTGATTATACCTTTATGTGAAGAGAATTGAGATAAAATTGTTAAGGACGGGAAGTATGAATTGAGGATAAGTGGTTTGATATTAAGGATGAATAGAACAAGGAATAAGTATGAATTTCGTTAGTAAGTTATGAAACTCATCTAAGGGAAAGTGAATGTGAGAGGTATAATCAAGATCTAGGGGATTAAGAAGTGATTACAAGATCCTGTCTAGTTACAAGTCACGAAATTTCGAGGACAAAATTTTTTTTAAGTAGGGTGTAACACCCTGGTTTTTACTGTTCCCTAATAACAGTAAATATATATGTTTATATTATTTTAAATGGATTGGTTAATTATCTGGGTAATTATTTCAATTTTATTTTTATGTAGTTGCTTTGAGTAATTTTAATTACTCATTTAAAAATTATTTTATTGAGTGCATTAGCACTGCTTTACTTCAGTGCATGCACGATTACTAGACAATAATATTATGTTATTGTCACTATTAGTATTTTGTTTAGAAAAACATTTTAAATATTATGATTGAAAGAAAATTATTTTCATATTTTATTCTATTTAATTTTTTTTTAATCAAAATGGCATGCAAAGCATCACTGTAGTGGCAGTCATCCCAACTATGTTGGCACCAAAACCACTACCAATCATCTGCAGCACGCCAAAATATTATTAAAGAAAGGAAAAAAAAAGGAGTACAAGAGCATGGGGGGACCAAACCAAAACCCATGCGAGGAAACAAAAGAATTATTTGAACCTATAGTTGGGCAGACCCCGCCTATTACAGAAGAAGTCATACCTAATAAAGCTAGGAATCAAATTCCACCAGGTAAAACATTTAGAAGACACACCAAAGCTAGCCAGCTTGTCAGCACAATGGTTAGCTTCTCTAAAAATATGAGTAATTCTAAAATTGAAACTAGTAGTCAGGACCAAACAATTTTTCCAAAGAACCCTGAGCTTCCAAGGAACTACCTCTGGGTGGGAGAAAGCATGAACCACCATTGCAGAGTCACACTCCAACCCTTAGACTAAGCTGTTTGAATAGCAGTCATAGCAGCATGCAGTTTTGCAGAGAAGGAGTCAGTGATACCATAATACTCAGTAAAACAACCTAAAACAGCACCACTTATGTCCCTAAAGATTGCTCCTCCACCAACATGACCAGGGAACCCCTTAGCTGCCCCATCAGTATTTACCTTGATCCAACAACAGCAAGGGGGAATCCAGTCCACTTTTGTTATGATAGGAGCCCTTTTCGGGTGAATGGAGATGCCAAGCTGCATGAGAATTCTGGCTTCCTCGGCATCATATTGCATAGAGTGTTTTGTTAAATTACCTGACAGGGCTATAGAAGCCTTAACCATGCAAATAGCAGCTCCGACTGAGACTTTTCTATCATCAAATTTCAATTTGTTTCTAGCAAACCAAATGAACCAGATGATGTTGGTTATGGCAGCCAGCAACACATCTTTGAACTGGAGCCCCCAGGGCCTGTTGCAGATGGCAAGAGCAGACTGGATAGAGGAGAAATCTAGTTGCACTCCAGTAATTTTGATGAACCATTCCCAAAGATGTTTTGCATAGAGGCATTGGAAGAACAAATGATCTTGAGATTCTGCATCTGCAAAACACAAACTGCAAATTGAGACAATGGTGCATCCTCTCATTCGAAGCTGATCATCCGTGGGCAGCTTGTTGTTAATCAGTCTCCACACCACAAAGGACTTAGAGGGAGGAACAGCATTACACCAAATCAGCCTGGACCAAGGACAAGGAGCTCGCACAGCTTGAATGAAGGACAAGGCATCCTTAAGAGACAGCTCCCCAGAGGAGGAATGCTGCCAAATGAGGTGATCTGATGCAGGGAACCTGGGGATAGGTATCTGGGATAGCTCCTGACCTAGAGCAGGCAACTTCTCAAGTAGAGCAGAAGGGATTAGCTAGCAATTACCAAGAATGAAATCAGCCACTGTAGCTTTAAGGTACCTATGCATGGAGGAGGGCAGTTGCATTAAGTCAACTAGGGGCTGAGATAGCCATCTATCTGTCCAGAAGTTAGTTGTTCTACCATCTCCAATTTGCCAAAGTGAATTAGAGTAAACAGAATGCAGATTGCACCTTATGCTTGGCCAGATTGAAGATTTTATGTAGGATCCAGTCTGTTTGCGATGGAGAAATCTGTTTCTCAGGAAGCTTGCCCAATCCATATCTGATGCTAGCAAGTCAAAAGTTAGCTTGAGGAGTGCAGCATGATTGAAAGCCTTGAGGGACTTGATACCAAGGCCACCTTCCATAAAGGGCAGGCAGACCTTGTGCCAAGCCACAGTGCAGATTTTCTTGACATTCTGGTCACCCGACCAGATGAAGTTTCTGATCTTCCTTTCCAAAGCATTAAGAAGGGTAGCAGGCCACAGGTAAATATGGAAACTGTAGAGGAACATGCTCTGAATGACAGATTTCACCAGCTCAACCCTACCCATTAGAGACAATAAGTTGCCCTTCCAGCAGGCCAGCTTAGACAGGATCCTGTCTGCTATAGGCTGCAAATGAGAACTTTTTGGCCTTCCCTTAAAGATTGGGAATCCCAAGTAATCAAAAGGAAATGAACCTGCTGAGAAACCAAGGATGTTAGCAATCCTAGCAGACTTAGCTGGAGAGATGCAGCCAGAGTAAAATTTGCTCTTTTCTAGGCTTATATGCTGATGATAAGCCTCTGGCTTATCTAGTTTTATAACTAGATGGACTGTGGTTTCTGCGCTAATTATTCGAGTTCAATCTCGTTTTCGCCCAAATTTTGCCTTGTTTTGTTCCTAAGTAAACTTTGACTCGTTCTAGGCATTTTTTGGTAGTTTTTAGTCTATTTTGATTAGAATTACGCTTTTTGTTTCTTTTTATTATTTCAGGTTAGAAGTGAAGCTCCAAGAGTCAAGGAAGCACTTCGAGTCAAGGAAACAGTGGAAATTTCCATTCTGGAAATACTCGCCCCGCGAGTAGATGCTCGCCTCGCGAGCCTGAAGATCAGCAAAACAGCAACAGTCATCAATTCTGGATCGCCACGCGAGAGGCTTCTCGCCTCGCAAGAGCCTGAAGACCCTAGAAGACAGAGACCATCACGGCCTAGCCGTGATGAAGGTCACGGCTGTGACAGATTAAGGTTTGAAGACTCGCCCCGTGAACACACTCTGGCCTCGCGAGAATCCAAATTGAAAGCGCGTCAAAACTAATGTTCGCCTCGCGAAAGATTGTTCACCCCGCGAACGGCCGAGAACCAGAATCCCTAATTATAGGCTGTTTCATATCAGAATTGGGGGATCCGAATCCTAGTTTCAGCCACTGTTTTAGATCAGTTTGTTACGAGTTCTTGTTACTCTGGAGCTGCGTCTCACTTTTTATTTTCTTAGTTTACTATGGTGATTATGTCGGATTGTTTGTGTGTCGTCACGGGCATGAGGAACTAATCCCCTCGTCTAGGGAATCAATGAAGCCACCCATGGCGGTATAGTGTTCATGTGATGTATGTTTTTCTCCCATTTTCTCAATTGATGTTTTCCGATTCTGATTTGATTGTGTTGATCATATGCATGCGTGATTGACTTGTTAACGTTGATGAGGCTTAGTCAGCAATTCGCGTTTAGAACTTGAATTGGGATCACTAATTGAATATTGCACGAGAGTGAGTAGGAGATTAGTGCAACCTATAGGGAACAAGAATTAATAGAGTTTGATGATTAGGGTTATGAGACCTAGTAAGTAATTGATCCAATCATCGAATACGTCCAATTGAGCACGACAGTGGATATAGGAGAATTTGGGGGTCCCGGTTGACATTGTAATTGAACTTAGGGAGGAATTCATCATCACTTGGGTACTATGCATGATTGGGTAGGTGGATTTGAGACCCTTGATATTTTAAATTCAGATTTTACTACCTTAGCTTTATTTGATTTGTTATTTGAATTTTGATCTTAATCTCTCTCGCACAACCACTTTCCTCGCTTGACCAAACGTATCTAATTTCCCGCGAATTGGTAGAATTGGTACCCCAATCCTTGTGTTCGACCTCGATAAATTCTTACCGTGTTATTTTATTACTTGCGACGACCTGGTACACTTGCCGGTGACTCACCAAGTTTTTGGCGCCGTTGCCGGGGATTGGCACAACCAATTTTCCTAATTTTTAGGAAATTTGATTGATTGGTTAAGTTGATTTTATTTTTTATTTTTCTGTTATTTATTTATTATTTCTCTCTACTTCTTTGATTCCATTTGGTCTTGCCGTGTTTTTGTATGCGAGGTACCCTTTCACAAGAGGACCTGCTATTTGATTCGGAAATCACCAAGACCGAGAAACGCTTAAGGAAGGAAGTCAGAGAAAGAAAAAGGCTTGAAGCGAGTGATCTTGAGAGAATGGAAGAAGAAAATCCTCCCCCCCTCCTCCTCCTCGTTACTAGCCTCTCTTCGAGTACAGTCTACCCAACTTGGGTGATTGTGATTCTTCCATCGTGAGAGGCAACATCAATACTGACTCCTTCAAAGTGGAAGGATGTGTCACAGCCTATATCCGTGAGAATCAGTTTGATGGGAGTGGCAGACAAGACCCTCACAGGAACATCACCCACTTCCTTGAAGCTTGTGACTTGCAGAAGACAAGAGGTGTTTCTCAGGATGAGTTCCGCTTGCGGCTATTCCCTCTCTCTCTTAGGGATGTCGCTCGTGATTGGTTTGACAGCTTGGATAGCAACAGTATCAGAACTTGGGAGCAAATGGCACAAAAGTTCCTGACTAAGTATTTTCCCCCTCAGAAAGCGGCACAAGCAAGAGTAGCCATTACATCTTTCAGACAGACAGAGGATGAAACTTTTAATGAAGCTTGGGAGAGGTACAATGTGCTCTTGAGAAGATGTCCTTCAGCTTTCTTTGACCCGGTCTCCAAAGTTCAACATTTCTTTAACGGGTTAAGGGGACGCTATCAGATGAATTGTGATGCCGCAGCGGGCGGTTCCTTTTCCTTTTTATCAGCTGAGGATGGATGGGCATTATTAGAGAAGATGTCGTACAATGATTACAACCGTGGTAGGGAAACCTTAAGTGGAGTCAGTTCTGCAACAATGGAAGCCATTCTAGAGCAAGTTAAATCGTTGAAGATGCAAGTTGCGGCTTTGTCAGAGAACAAGAAGGTTAATGCGGTACACGAGGGAATGCCTCCGGGTTGTGATAATTGTAATGGAAATCATGACACTCAGAGCTTCCCGTTCAACTTCTCTCGAGAACATGTGGACTCATGCCACAATTTCTATGACAGCGTGCCCCAGAACAACTATCAGAGGAACAGTCAGAATCATAATAGGGGCTATATGAGGAGAGACCATCCAGGTTTCGCTTGGAGTGATGCTAATGGTGGTCTAGCCGGTCAACAACATCCTCAACAGAATTGGCAACAACCTCAACAGGGTCTGAGGCCGAACATTGGAATTCAGCAGCGCAATACTCAGCAGGCTCTTCCGGGGCCTAATCAGTTGCAAATAACAGATGGTGGAAGGCAACCTTGGGAATTGCATTTTGAGAAGATGAGCGCGACAGTTGAGAAGGTGAGCGCGATAGTTGACAAGTTGGCAACGCATACAGGGGCATCAATTCACAATCTAGAGACGCAGGTTGCTCAGCTCGCAAGGCAACTAAATGAGCGTCTCCCAGGCACTTTCCCAGGTGATACCGAGAACAACCCTAAGAACCATTACAATTCCATAACAACTAGAAGCTGTAGGGTGTTGGGATCTAACAGGAGTGCAACCAGTTTAGAGGAAGACAAGGCCCCGGAACAACCACATGTTGAGAAAGAGGAGTTGGCAAGTGACAAGGCACCAGAGCAAGGGGGAAGGCTAAAGCTTGTGGATGACGAGTTCCGAAAGAAGAAGTGGGTTGAACCCCAAGACCTCCCGCCCTACATGAAGGTACCGTATCCTGAAAGATTGAAGAAGCCTCAACAGGATAAGAAGTTCAACAGATTCCTTGATGTCTTCTTCAAACTTCAAATTAACATTCCATTTGCGGAAACCTTGGAACAAATGCCATCTTATGCCCGGTTTATGAAGGAGCTTCTCTCCAAGAAGCGGAGAATAGTGGATGAGGAAACGGTTGCTTTGACCGAGGAGTGTAGTGCCATTCTTCAAAGAAAACTACCTCCAAAGTTGAAGGATCCCGGTTCTTTTTCGATACCATGCACCATTGGTGGGATGACTCTAGGAAAGGCATTATGTGATCTAGGGGCAAGCATCAACTTGATGCCCCTCTCTATGATGAAGAGGTTGGGGATCAAAGAATTCAAGGATACATGGATGTCGCTCCAACTAGCCGATCGCTCTATAAAATATCCTTATGGGGTGGTCGAAGACTTGTTAGTGAAAGTTGGCAAGCTCATATTTCCAGTGGACTTTGTATTGCTTGATATGGATGAAGACGCCGAAATCCCTCTCATATTGGGTAGGCCTTTCTTGGCCACTGGGGGTGCCTTGATAGATGTGCGACAAGGGAAACTCACTCTAAGGGTGCAAGATGATGAGGTAGTCTTCAATGTCTTTGAAGCAATGAAACACCCTGTTGAGAGGTCGGATGTGTATCGAGTGGATGTGGTGGAATCAACTGTAAAGGCAAAGGCAACTCGAGAAGCCCATGGTTCTTCACTTGCAAAAGTGTTGGTAAAATCCCATGATGATGATAGTGAGGAAAAAGACCCTTTGGGGGATGAGGTCTATCTTGAGTGGTTAAGAGACATGGAAGCCTTACCGTGTTCCCCAAGGGATGAATGTGCAAGGGAAGAGCGCAACAACAAGGGCATGGAAAAAGAGGATAAAGCACCGAAATTAAAGGGTGGCACAACCGTGGTGGTCAATGAAAACAACCAGTTGATCCCAAAAGGGACCATCACGGAGTGGAGAGTATGTGCAGATTATAGAGGGATTTTGGATTTAAATGAGTTGTCCGGGATCCGCAAGCAAGCAATCCACAAAAAGCGGACTAAGGAAAGGCAGGACAAACACATCTTCCCTAGGGAGCTTGAGCCCGGGCAAGCGGTACTTCTTGACAATTCAAGGTTGAAACTCTTTCCGGGAAAGCTAAGATCAAGGTGGTCGGGACCATTCAAGGTCCTCCAAGTTTGTCCTCACGGAACAGTAGAGTTAGAAGGGGCCTCTGGTAACTTCAAGGTGAATGGGCAAATGATAAGGCATGACCATGGGGAATCAGTCCCAAATTACAAGCAGTTTCTTCCTCCGGATTAACCCTTAGGGGTGACTTGAGTCAGGCTCGGGACGTTAAACAAGCGCTACTTGGGAGGCAACCCAAGCTAGGTATCCTTTATTTTTAGTTTCTGTCATTTGCAACAAAAAAAAAAGAGCTTGATTCGCCACACGAATCCACAGTAGCCGCGCGAGACATAAGCCCTGAATCTCAGAGGCTTGCTCACGCTTTTGTCTCGCGTAGCGAGGTATAATTTCGCCTCGCGATTATGGGCATCATCATCTGTTGGAATTCCAGATTCGCCTCGCGAGATACTACTCACCTCACTATTCTGGAAAGTGTGAAAACAATTTTTCCAGATTCGCCTCGCGAGTTATCTCTCGCCTCGCGAATCTGCAATTAAGGTTTAATCTGCAGGAGTTCTTCCAGGATGCTATGCAACAAAAGGGAGCCCGTGAGACCAATTGGAAGAGGATGCAACCATAGAAACTTGATCAGGGAACACCCTCTCCTTTCCTCACTCTTGTTTTTGTTTTTGTTTTTGTTTATGTTTTGTTTTTGTTTGTCTCTCTTGAATAATTTGAGAAGATCAAGAGTTTGTGTATGAATGTCGTGTCGGCAAGCTTGTTGGATTTTAATTAAATTTAGCATAGATTGATTGCATGAATTATTTTGACCATTGATGATTTCCCCCTAGGTTCTGATAATGGAAAAGTTGATCCCCATGTGAAAAATTGAAAATTGAACTTTGAGAATTTTATTGTGATTACTTGATTTATGATAAGTTTGGGGTGAGGGGGTGCACACACTAGGAATTGTATCTCGGTCAAACAATTTGCAAAAAAATGTCCAGGTGAGGATTTGAGCCTCCAACTTTGTTTTTGATTGTGTGAATCACTTTCATGTTGCACTTTCCCGAATTTGCTTGAATCTCTTCATGGTTTGCATGTTTATGTGTTGCATCAAATGATTTATGCAATTTTCTTTGAATAACTACTTGGCCTAAAAAGAACCATCCCTAATGCATGTTCCCTAGTTAGCCCCATTGAGCCTAATTAGCCTATTGTTTCTTGATGACCCTATATTATAAGCCGAAAATCTGAAAAACCATGTTAACCCAATCTTAGGATTAGGAGAGCATGGAAGCTTAGCTAGAGAAAGGTTGTGAGAAACTAAGTTTGGGGTGGGTACAAGGTGATGTGTCATATTGGGGTGAGAAAAAGAAAAATAAAGGTTGAATCCCAAGGCAAAAAAAAATGCCAAAAGAAAAGGGGCAAAACAGAAAAAAAAAAATAATAGCAAGGAAAAGGCTGTAGTCACCCGAGGCAAAAAGAAAAATGGAAAAAGGAATTTGAGTTGAATATGTGTCAAATGCTCATGCTCTCTTAGTTCCTAGGGACTTAAGCCTAGTATCCTTGAATATCCTACCCTCAGCCAGGCCCCATTTCAACCTTTATAAGACCTTCTGATGTTGCATGCATGTTTTCGTGGGAACCATTTTTGAGATGAAAATCAAATTCATGGGAAGTGCTCTTGATATGTGAAATTGAGTGAAAAGTTGATAGCCTAGACGAATTTGAGCGAATGAGTGAAATTTTACATACCCTTGTGAGGAAGGCAGTTGTTTGAAATTGGTGATCTTCCTTTTGTGTGTGACTCTGATCCTCAACTTAGATTAATGATTGCATGAATGATGAAGTTCTCAATTGTTTAAACTAAATGAATGTGGGGATTACATTGATGCAAAGGGGAAATCGTTGGAGAAAAACTGTTTTGATTGTATGAAATTTGTGCGAAAATCGATTGAATCCCTTAGGCTTGCCAAGTCTTGAGTCCTTTTTGAGTTTTAGCTTGCTTGGGGACAAGCAAGGTTTAAGTTTGGGGTGTTTTGATAAGCCTCTGGCTTATCTAGTTTTATAACTAGATGGACTGTGGTTTCTGCGCTAATTATTCGAGTTCAATCTCGTTTTCGCCCAAATTTTGCCTTGTTTTGTTCCTAAGTAAACTTTGACTCGTTCTAGGCATTTTTTGGTAGTTTTTAGTCTATTTTGAATAGAATTACGCTTTTTGTTTCTTTTTATTGTTTCAGGTTAGAAGTGAAGCTCCAAGAGTCAAGGAAGCACTTCGAGTCAAGGAAACAGTGGAAATTTCCATTCTGGAGATACTCGCCCCGCGAGTAGATGCTCGCCTCGCGAGCCTGAAGATCAGTAAAACAGCAACAGTCATCAATTCTGGATCGCCACGCGAGAGGCTTCTCGCCTCGCGAGAGCCTGAAGACCCTGGAAGACAGAGACCATCACGGCCTAGTCGTGATGAAGGTCACGGCTGTGACAGATTAAGGTTTGAAGACTCTCTCCGCGAACACACTCTCGCCTCGCGAGAATCCAAATTGAAAGCGCGCCAAAACTAATGTTCGCCTCGCGAAAGATTGTTCACCCCGCGAGCGGCCGAGAACCAGAATCCCTATTTATAGGTTGTTTCATATCAGAATTGGGGGATCCGAATCCTAGTTTCAGCCACTGTTTTAGATCAGTTTGTCACGAGTTCTTGTTACTCTGGAGCTGCGTCTCCCTTTTTATTTTCTTAGTTTACTATGGTGATTATGTCGGATTGTTTGTGTGTCGTCACGGGCATGAAGAACTAATCCCCTCGTCTAGGGAATCAATGAAGCCACCCATGGCGGTATAGTGTTCATGTGATGTATGTTTTTCCCCCTTTTCTCAATTGATGTTTTCCGATTCTGATTTGATTGTGTTGATCATATGCATGCGTGATTGACTTGTTAACGTTGATGAGGCTTAGTCAGCAATTCGCGTTTAGAACTTGAATTGGGATCACTAATTGAATATTGCACGAGAGTGAGTAGGAGATTAGTGCAACCTATAGGGAACAAGAATTAATAGAGTTTGATGATTTGGGTTATGAGACCTAGTAAGTAATTAATCCAATCATCGAATACGTCCTATTGAGCATGACAGTGGATATAGGAGAATTTGGGGGTCCCGGTTGACATTGTAATTGAACTTAGGGAGGAATTCATCATCACTTGGAAACTATGCATGATTGGGTAGGTGGATTTGAGACCCTAGATATTTTAAATTCAGATTTTAATACCTTAGCTTTATTTGATTTGTTATTTGAATTTCGATCTTAATCTCTCTCGCACAACCACTTTCCTCGCTTGACCAAACGTATCTAATTTCCCGCGAATTGGTAGAATTGGTACCCCAATCCTTGTGTTCGACCTCGGTAAATTCTTACCGTGTTATTTTATTACTTGCGACGACCTGGTACACTTGCCGGTGACTCACCAGCTGACCAGAAGCAAGGCCATACTCAGCCAATAACTTCCTTAAAGCTTCAAGCCCCCTCTTGTTCCCATTACAGAAAACAAACACATCATCTACATACAACACATCGCTGGGAGACTTCATATTTTTTGGCCCTGAGATAGTGTGCAGCAAACCAGATTCCACAAGGAAAGAAATTCCTCTACTAAGAACATCTTCTGCAAGGTAAAACAACAAGGGGGATAGGGGATCCCCCTGCCTAACTCCCCTTTTGCAAGAAAAGTAGCCTTCCGATTTGCCATTGACCAGAAATGAGAGCCTGGCAGAATAGAGGATGGTGCTGATCCAGCTACAGAAGGTATTATTAAAACCAAAGCCCTCCAACACAGAGATGAGGAAGCCCCAATCTAGAGTGTCAAAAGCCTTTTTAATGTCCAATTTGAGAGCCAAATTGCCACCAAAAGCCTTGTGATCCAGGAGGTTCACATTTTCAGAGGCTATGCATATGCAGTCCTTTATATTCCTGCCCTTAATGAAGCCCCTTTGCTGAGGGGAGACAATTTTCGGAGCTAAAATAGAAAGTCTCTCAGCTAACACCTTGGTAATAATCTTGAATTGAAAGTTTGCTACAGAAATAGGTCTATAGTCTTCTATTTTATCAGCATGCTGGACTTTAGGAATAAGCACAACAATGTTAGAATTCAAGTTTGGGAGCAACCAATTCTGAGCAAAGAATTGGGTTACTGATTGATACACATCTTTGCCAATGATGTCCCAGAAAGTTCATTGCCCTTGAAGACTGGCTTAGGTTTAGGGGCATGGATCAAAGGGAGATCAAAAGAGTTAGTAACTGCTTGCGCAAAGGATTTCTTGGGTGGAGACTGTGCAGGCAAGTGAGAGGGGGAATGAACATCCACAAAACTCCACGGCACAATTGGATCAGAAGCCATGAAGAAGCATGCAAATTTTCAGAACGGAAACCCTAGCAGAGCATCATCCTTGCTTTAACCAAACGTCAGTGATGGACATTTAGAAAATATCCCTTTCTTAATCCATTCTATTTAATTTTAGATTTGAAAATAAATTGGTTTGACATTAATCGGAGATTAAATGTTGGACCGTGGATTTTCTTAGTTGATCAATTCAACTATCAATCTCTACTTTATTTTGAATTTTGAAAGTATATATTTGTCACCCATTATTTTTACATCTAAAAACTTAAAAAAAAACATGTTTATTTTTTAGATTAATACTTACCACTCATTTTAGTACTTACTCGTTAAGTAAATGAAAAAATTTCTTTTTCTCTCCTCTCTCTCTCTTATACTCGATAGCTTCACCCCTATCCTTCTTCTATTTCATGTTTTCTTCCCCCTCCTTCAACAGAAACCACAACTCTTCCTTCCTTCTTCATCTAAGTCAATTTCTCTCCTCCTTCTCCATAACTCAGCCGCGAGCCACCGCCTTTGGACAGCCGTCGACCGCCACTCGCCTGGCAAGGGAGAAGACGTGTGTGTAATAGCCTGTTTTTAATTACGCCGTTTTAACAGTAAAAATATATTCGTTTATATTTTTATTTGAGGCTTAGGAAATGATTTTCTAAAAAACAAAATCATATATAGAACCTACTCTACGGTAGGAAGCTCTGGTTAAAATCTGGGTTTAAAACCCATACGAAAATCGTTCGGTGTTTTTTTTAACTAACAATATAATTTTATACTGACAGAAAACCCTAATTTGACCCGAAAAATAAAATTTGTATATTTTTTATATTTTTTCCGTGAGGAAGTCTACTTTCCAAATTTCTGATCAGAAATAAAATATTATGTGTATTCAGACGAATTTTGGTGAAAGTTCGAATAAAAAACAGTCGGTGTTTTCACTGACAGAAAGATTTTAATGGTCAGAAAACCTAATTTTGACTTGTGAACAAAATGGTTTGTATTTAAATCATATTTCCAACTAGTTTGGTTAGTTTTAAAATTTTCAACCAAAAACGAAATATTATGCTTTTATTCAGGCGTAAAACCCTAATCGGGTAATCGACGGAGCCGGGAACAACTGAAAATATCAAGATATTTAGTGAAAATATCTAGATATTTATTAACCATGATTAGTATTAACTTAACCTAAGTTAAGTCAATTTCCTACCTATAACCCCCTCCCCCCATCTTTTCTCCTTTATTTCTTCATTCATCTCCAACCTTCTAACATCTTCTTCCACTTTCTCTCATTTTCTTCCTTTTTCTCCAAAACCTCCATAACCAAGGTATTGAAGCAACTAGTAGATTTCTTGCTCATCTTCCATTTTCAAGAGGTAAACCTTGTTCCTTATTAAGAATAAACCCTAGGTTCTTCAATTATTTTCATGATCCAAGTTCATATTCAACTAGGTTCATATTAGGGTTCATAACTTTGAAAATATCTAGAAAATTGTAGAAAAATCATTTTAATGTTAAACCAATTTCTATGATCCTTATATGTCTTCTATTTTCATCATCTAAGAGTATGTGAGCAAAATCATTTTCCTTCCTATTGTTCTAGACAGGGCCGAATCTATGTTAAAGTGGACAAAGGAGGTTTTGTTCAATTTTTAACATAGATGAGGTTAGATCTAAGCTATTTAAGGGTTCTATGTTCCTAATCCTCAACTAATCGCAAGTTTCATCAAGTTTTATCTATTTCAAGTCTTAGATCTATTTCTTCAAATATTATGTAAAAATGTTTAGAAAAGTATTTGATGAGTTAATATTATGGTTTTTATTCTTTTTGGTATTTGTACTGATATGATCCAATAGCTTGAATACAAATAAATTTTCTCAACTATTTTTGTGCTCATGGCCGAAACCCTAACCTTGGAGGTTAGAGGATTTTGTTTCATATTTTCAACTTCTAAAAATTTATCCTAGTTGGATATCCAAGACCTAAGCACCTAGAATCCAAAAGATTAGAATGATAACATAACCATAACCCTCATTTGAATTACTTGGCCGAACCTAACTAAAAGTGGTTAAGGAAGGGTTTGTTGATTAACTTGTTGTTGTGTTGTTTGGATGAAGGCGAATTTGATAACGTGCGGCGTGATAACGAAGGACATCAATTTCAGAATTCCAGTGATAACCCAGGTGGCGGAAAGAATCAACCTATCGTCGGAATCAATAAGTAGTAGATTATATGATAATTGTGTAGGGTGACCTAAACCCTACTAGAGGTCGAGTAATCGACAAGACCAAAATCACATTGGAAACCTTTTCTATAAAACCAATGTTGATTCGAGGATTGTAGGTTATCGATATTAGGTTGATTATTGGTATTTGATGATGTTTGAATTTATGTTATTGAATTTACTGTGGTTGAGGTATTCCATCTGCATGTGACGTATTGTTTTCGGTGTTTGAATATTTGATGATATTGAGGAGGTTGTTTGTCTATCATGGCCAGGTCGTGACAGGTTGTGTTGTAGAAATACTTGCCTTTGATGCCTGTCACGGACGTGATGGCTATCACGACCAGGTCGTGATAGGGTCTGACTTTATGGTTTACTAGATTTGAATATTTTCTAATGTTATGTTATGCATGATATGCCTGGTTGCTAATATTGTGCTTAGTGGATTTTAAGCAAAGATATATATGTTGTTCGAGAGATATTTGTTTGTTTTGGGTGTGAGAATAATGGTAACTTAGAGGTGCCTAACCTAGATGATGTATTGTTATGAGGTGTGGTGACTTAGAATATGTGTTGAGTTCTAGTGGAAGGTTAAGGCATTAGGATGTTTGTTAAAATGGGTTGTGATATTCACGTGTATTGGTAATATAATACACGAGGTCGGTGTTTTTGTTCACAACCGTGTATTGATAATATAATACACGAGGTCAAGAGTTCTGGCTAGACCGTTCCACCTTAGAAATAGGTTGTGCAGCTATAATGTCATTGAATTTCATTGAGCACCCTCGGGAGTGGAAGGGGTGTGCACCGGGAGCATCGTGCAGCTATAGTGTCATGCTTAGAGTGAGCGTTCTCACCATGGAAGAGAATGTGCACCAGGAATTTGGAACCTGTCGTTGAACAATTGACCGACATTCCCTGAGAGGAATGCATGAAAGAAATCAGTAGTGGCCACGTCAGTATGAAAGTCTAGTTGTACGAGTTTGGGGTAGAGGATGATACATTAACTTGATGATGCTTTGTTAGTTAGGTGTTGAATGATGTTATGTTTGTGACAATTATTGTATGATTTACTATTACTCTTTTTTTCTTTTTGATGATAGAACTGCTTCTTATCCCCTATATTTCGGTATTTTTTTGGGTTACTTTACTTACATTAGAAGACCCGATTGAGGATTATGTTGCTGAGGAGCTGGACGAAATTCTGTATGAAACGGAGGTTGCTGAGGAGTTGGATGGAACTCCTTACGAACCAGACACTGGAGGTCGAGCTGTGATCCATGGCGATTAGAGTATAGACATTATGGCCAGTGTGTCTAAGGAGTATTTTATATTTCCGCTAAGTATGTCTGTTGTTAAGTTTATGCCTGTGAGGGATCCTACTGAGAGGATACCCTCAACAGTGTTTTGATATTGTAATGAATAAACAGGTGACTATTTATATATTACAACGTTGGTGTGTTTAATTTGCAGAAGTTATATGTTTATTGAATAAGTTTTTAATTTTTGCGTATTTTCTTATGCAAAGCGCGCGATTAAGAAATGAATTAAGAAGGATATTAATCTAATAAAACATCGGGGCACAACGGGGTGTCTCATTTGGTATCAGAGCAGTTTGATTCTGATCGGACTGCAAGGTATATGATGTTGTTACTGGCCGTGTCTAGTTGAATCTGTTGGTTGTGGCTTCTAATACTCAAGAAAGGGGGTTGAATTTAGTATTTGTTATTTTAAAACTTTTTCCCTTTTTGCAAAAACTGAAACTTTTTCTCAGTTTCTTGAAAAATATTTTGTCAACCAACTTAAACCAAAACAAGTTTTTGCTAAGTGATAGATTGAAAACTTTATTCTTTTACATGAAAGAGATAGATGAAAAGATTGATTGAGATATTATGCATTCACAGATTTTCTCCTTAACAATTTGCCTAATTACACATTCATCAAATAAAGCAATTAAACGAGTTAAGGGATAGAGACAAATGCAAATAGAGATTTATCCCGGTTCAGCTACCTCCTCGGGTAACCTACATCCAGTCCCCACTTTGCAGTGAGTTTCGTCCACTAATAATCAAAACAATTACAGGATTCTTCACAAAGCTTCACAACTCAGGTTTCTTCTACCCTGTGGCAGCTTTCCAAAAAAAGCAATCTTGTAATCCCCAAGAGTCCCTTCTACTCTTGTCAAACCTCTAAGAGTTCCTTCTACTCTAAGATCAATACTCAGAGAGACACCTTCTCTATTTTCTTCTTCCTTTCTCAATAAAAGAATTGAATTATAGATTCTAAGAAATCAGTAATTCCAAATTGAAGTTTTAACATAAATATATCAAGTATTCTCAATGAAAAGCTCTCTCAAATAATTTTGTGGTTAATCTCAGTATTGAGTGAATTCGTTGTTTAGAAAGTGTTTGCCCAAGACTTTATATAGATGTTTGTCAAAATAGATCCATTGGGCATACTTCAAAAGTTAGTTAAGATCAAAACAAACTTTCATTGAAAAATTAAGTAATCAGTCAATCGATTGTCTAATCGATGTATTAATCAAAGATTCAATTTTTATAACTGAATACATCGATTACCTAATCGATTGTGTTCTTGAAAAATCTTGATTCTGACTGACACAAAGATGTGTACATCGATTGTGTTCTTGAAAAATATAAGAGTTCTCACTCCAAAAGTCTTTTCATCGAATGGTAAATCGACTGCATAATGGATTTCAAAAGTCTTTGCCTCTGTTTGGGCTTATGCATCGATGTACTAATCGATTGTTCTATCATTTTCAAAAGACTTAACTTCTGTTTTGTGTTTACATCGATGTACCAATCGATTGTATGCATGTTTCCATAAGTGTTGTCTCCTGTTTAACCTTGTGCATTGATTGGTCAATCGATTATAAGCTTCTCTTAAAAAGTGTAAGCTTCTGTTTCACCTTATACATCGATTGTGCAATCAATGTACTGAAGCTTGTTTTGAATTTATATCAATTCAAACACAATCAATCGATGTATACATTGATGTATACTTTTTATACATTGATGTACATATTGGTTTTCATTAAAAGTTAGTTAATTAACTGAAAGTACATCGATGTACACATTGATGTACACATAGATGTACAGAACTTTCAATTAACCCTTTTTCCTTCTAAGTTAATTTTACTATATGAAATCCTTTTTAGTTTTTTTTATGAGAGCTATTTCAAAAAGAAAAAATAAAAATAATTCTTTGCATTGATAATCTAATATTGCTTGAGATCCTTTGAGATTCTTCTTTGTAGTTCTTCATCTTCAAGCATTCCTTCATGATCCTTCTTTTGATCC
Source organism: Sophora flavescens (assembly GCA_030762895.1). NCBI lineage: Eukaryota > Viridiplantae > Streptophyta > Magnoliopsida > Fabales > Fabaceae > Sophora > Sophora flavescens. Next base: position 49,261,421 of record CM061067.1, on the reverse strand, counting down.
TTTGATCCTTTCCATCCTTTTCCTTGCATTGATTATATCTTATACAAACATACAAGCTTGGCAAGAAATTAGTGAATCAAAGTGTAATTCAAGTTAGTTTAGTCATTAATCAAACCATACTAGGGTCATTTTTCCATAAACTCCCCCTTTTTGATTGATGACAAACCTAACATACTTTATATGTTCAGTCTAAAAGTATATTGTATAGGAAGTATATATCAGAGTTCATAGTGCAGCAGTTTTCATTTTTACTCCCCCCTGTCTAAGTGACAGTTTTTGAACATTTGGATCATGAATTGGTGACCGTATGGTACCCTTTTCCTTCTCCCCCTTTGTCATTATCAAAAATAAATTATGAGGGGTGTAAGATACATATCTATAAGGTACATACTAAGATATTCATTGAGAATCAAATCAATCATTCATTCATATGATTGTTTCAAGTAGAAAGTACAAAATATGATTCAAAACAGTAGTAACAGCAAATCAGTTAATCATTCATCTCAGTCATCCATACACAAAAAAATAACAGAGAAGGCCCTAAAAACTAAGCATTTTCATTGTTCCTCGGCTCTTCATGGTGTTGTGTAGGCTCTGTTGCTGGAACATTGGGAATGTCTTCTTCCTCAGGTGTATTTTCAGAAGCAGCAGCAGCAGCTTGCCTAGCCATTTGCACAACATCCTCAGAAGTTGGAGTTGCTTCTAGAGGTGGAGGTGTAGTGATGGGGATGCCTAAGTGTAAATGAATGGTTGCCATCTGCCCTTCAAGAGCATTAATATTTAGACTCATGTAGTCTAAAGTTCTCTTGATCATCGAATTTTTCTTATTCTGCCTCTGCTCAAACACTTCAATCATGGATATCAGCCTATCCATTTTGGAATTTGTTTCAGTATTTTCTATTGCGGCTCTTGCTTCATCTCCAGCTTATCATACCCATTCCCCTTTAGAATTCTTGGCCAACTTCATCTTGCTTATGGTGCCCTCACCAAAATTTGTGAGTCACTTGCCTTGCTTGGAACATTTCCCCATGTTCCATTGAGACTTCAAAGTGCTCAAGCAATTTGACAACTAGGCCAGGGTAAGGTAATGTAGCTCCACTGATTCTGTAGTCTACCATGTGTCTCACAATGATGTAGCTCCAACTGAGTTGTTTCTTTTCAATCATAGCCCAAAGCATCAAAATATCATTATTCTGAACTACAGCATGGTTTCCTGATCTTGGAAGCAAGATCCTGCTTAGCACATATTGAAGAAGCTTGTGCTGAATGTGCATTGAGCTGATGTTGATCAGTCTTCCTTCAGGTGCATTTTCAACTAAAAGCACATTCTTAGCCTCTTCCTTATCATAGGCTTTTAACCAAGCACTATCAGGACCTATTCCAGCCATATTATTTCCCAAGTAATCTAGTCCAATGAACTGAGAAAATTCTTCAAAAGTCATCTCAATTCTTTTGTTTTTGACTTCAGCAGAAAAACCAATATTATCCATTTCCAAGGTGCAGTAAAATGCCTTATGAAATTCACTTAATTTGTAGTGTTCAAGAATCTTGTGAAATGTGAATCATTCTTTTCAAAGTAATTGAAATCAACAGTTCTAGCCTCATGTGTATCTCTATGCTTAAAATATTTCTTGTAGAGCATGATATATTCTTCATCAAAGAAATACCTTTTCAAGAGTTCTATCTGAGCATTTAAATCCTCATCCTCATCTTCTTCTTCCTTTGTTCTCTTCCTCTTTTTCTGTTCTATCTTTCAAGGTGCTTCCTTAGGCACCTTCTTCATTACTTCCTTCTTCTTTGGTGCAGGCTTTGATGTCTCACCAACCTTTTCCTTTCCTTTGGAATCCTTTCTCTTAACAGTTTCGTTGATTTGTTGTTTTCCTTGCCTCTGAGAGGTTTGGGTTTTCTCCATTTCCTTCCTCTTAGGGCGTGAAGGTGTGGCTATGGGGGAAATTTGTTGAGGTGTGGAAGAATTGGTTGAAGATGATGAAGTAGATTTCGATTGAACTGGAGTAATGGGTGCGGTTTGCTTTAAATGAGCCATTTTATGGATTTTCAAGTTCTGCTAGGGTTTTGGGTGCTGAATATTTGATTTAGAAATGTGAAGAATTTGGAGGGGAAAGTTGGGTATTTATAGAATCAGATCAGTCAATCGATGTATCAATTAATTCATTAGTGGTTTTTAGCTTGTTCAATACTTCAGACAATCGATGTGTCAATCAATGTATAAGTTATGTCAGAGAAAACCAAGTTCTGAAACTTGAACTCAATCGATGTATAGGGCAAGTCAGTGAGTCCCAAGTTCTAGAAACTTCACTTAATCGATGTTACAATCGATGTATATACAGGATTATCAAATTTACCCCAAGTACATCGATGTATCAATCGAGACATAAGCACTTACAGAGAGTAGTGCTTTTTGGATCAGTAGATCAATCGATGTACAAATCGATTTATATCATATCAGATTAGGATTTTAAGATGTTCATAGCAGGTTAATCGATGTTGAAATCGATGTATAAGGACTTCCAGAGAGTCATGTTTTCTAATTTTGTCTAACAATCGATGTGTAAAGCGATGTGCTAGTGCTTTCTATGTATAAAAGATTTTGATCAATCGATGTAAATATGTTAAAATCTGATTTTTAGATTTATACATGGATTGCATAATCTGCGTACTAGCTTTGAGATTATGGTTTTGGCTTAAGCTAATCGATTTGCTAATCGATGCACTGAGACCAACATTCAAGCAATCAAGCAATCATGCATTCATTCATACAAAACATCATGCATAAGTTGGATCAATTATTCCTAATTCTCTTCTTATGTAATAATAGCTTTCTTTAGCTAATGGTTTAGTGAAAATATCAGCTAATTGCTTAGATGTGTCAATATATTCAATAACAATATCTCCACTTTGAACATGATCCCTTATGAAATGATGTCTTATTTCAATATGTTTGGTTCTAGAATGCATTATAGGATTTTTAGTTAGATTTATAGCACTAGTGTTGTCACATTTGATTGGCACTTTCTCCAAGAGAACACCATAGTCAATGAGTTGTTGCTTCATCCAAAGGATTTGTACACAAAAACTTCCTGCTGCAACATATTCTGCTTCAGCAGTTGACAAAGCCACACTTGTTTGTTTCTTACTAAACCAGGAAACTAATGAGTTCCCAAGTAAGTGGCAGGTTCCACAAGTACTCTTCCTATCCAACTTGCATCCAGCAAAGTCAGAGTCAGAGTATCCTATTAGATTACAAGTTGATCCCTTAGCATACCATAAACCCATATCTTTAGTTCCTAGCAAGTATTTCATGATTCTCTTTATAGCTGTTAAATGAGATTCCTTAGGGTTTGATTGATATCTTGCACACATGCAAAACCTAAATATTATATCAGGCCTACTAGATGTAAGGTAAAGCAATGAGCCAATCATACCTCTATATTTGGATATGTCTACAGTTTTACCTTTTTCATCCTTATCCAAGTAACATGATGGACTCATTGGAGTTGCCATCTCCTTTGCATTCTCCATGCCAAACCAATACAATAGTTCCTTGCAATACTTTGCTTGGATCATGAAGGTTCCATCATTGCATTGTTTAATTTGAAGTCCCAATAAGAAAGTGAGTTCTCCCATCATGGACATCTCAAATTCATTTTGCATCAACTTGGAAAATTCCTTACACAATGAATCGTTAGTAGCACCAAATATAATATCATCAACATATATTTGTACAAGCAGTATATTTTGACTTTTTATTTTTGTGAAAAGTATTGTGTCAACCTTACCTCTAGCAAAACCTTTTTGTAATAAAAAGTTGCTTAGCCTTTCATACCAAGCCCTTGGAGCTTGTTTAAGTCCAAACAAGGCTTTGGTGAGTTTATAAACATGGTTTGAAAAATCATTTATTTCAAGGCCTGGTGGTTGACCAACATATACTTCTTCTTGTATAAAACCATTAAGAAATGCACTCTTAACATCCATTTGATATAATTTGAAATTCATAATACATGCATATGCTAGCAATATTCTTATAGCTTCTAACATAGTCACAAGTGCATAAGTTTCATCATAATCTATACCTTCTTCTTGATTATATCCTTTAGCTACTAATCTAGCCTTAGTCCTAATTATAATTCCGTTCTCATCAAGTTTGTTCCTAAACACCCATTTTGTACCAATTATCTGTTTATCCTTGGGTTTTGGAACAAGTTCCCAAACTTTGTTTTTTTCAACCTGATTTAATTCTTCTTGCATTGCCATGATCCAATTATCATCAACAATTGCATCATCAATAGTTCTCGGTTCAATTTGAGAGACAAAGGCCATGTGGTTGCATGCATTTCTTAAAGAGTGTCCAGTAGTTACCCCTTTGGATATTTCACCAATGATGTTTTCCAAGGGATGATTCTTTACAATTCTCCACTCCTTAGGTAGTTCATTATTTTGTTCCTCTTCTGGATTCTCTAGAGCTTCTTCTTCTTTTGCCTTGTATTGATCTTCTTCCAGTTGAGTTTCTTCAGATGTTTCTACATCATCATCACAAATATCCTTTCCCAACCTTTTGGGGTTAGATTAATCAAAAGTGACATGTACAGATTCTTATATAGTTTGAGTTCTCTTGTTATAGATTCTAAATGATTTACTAGTTAGAGAATAACCTAGGAAAATTCCTTCATCTACTTTTGCATCAAATTTTCCAAGATTTTCCTTTCCATTGTTAAGTACAAAGCACTTACAACCAAAAACATGCAAGTGTGATATGTTTGGTTTTCTTCCTCTATAAAGTTCATAAGTAGTTTTCTTTAAAATAGGCCTTATCAAAACTCTATTTAGCACATAGCAGGCTGTATTTACAGCATCTGCCCAAAATTGTTTTGGTAAGCTAGTGTCATTCAACATAGTTATTGCAATTTCCTCCAATGATCTATTCTTTCTTTCTACTACTCCATTTTGTTGTGGAGTTCTAGGAGCTGAAAAATTATGTTGAATGCCATACTCATCACAAAAGTTGTCAAATTCCTTATTTTGGAATTCACCTCCATAATCACTCCTTATAGAAACAATTTTCATTTCTGTTTCATTTTGTACAAGTTTGGCCAATTTCTTAAAAGCAGAAAAAGCATTATTTTTGTGTGCTAAGAACAATGTCCAAGTATATCTTGAGAAATCATCCACTATTACTAAGGCATATAAGTTTCCACCAAAGCTTTTGGTTCTAGATGGACCAAATAAATCCATGTGTAAAAGTTGCAAGGGTCTAGTTTTTGAAACAATGTTCTTAGGTTTGAAAGAGACCTTTACTTGCTTTCCCTTTTGACATGCATCACATAGTCCATCTTTCACAAATTTCAGTTTTGGTAATCCATCCACAATATTTTTTGAAATTAGTTTGTTTAAGTGATTCATGTGGATATGTGCAATCCTTCTATGCCATAGCCAATTCTCTTCTTCTTTTGAAATTAGACAACATGCTTTATTTGAAGAGATATTATCTAAGTCAAGCATATATATGTTATCTATCCTATGGCCAATCAGTTTCAGATTTGCATCATTCTGATTTTCTATCATACAACTATTGGATTTGAATTTTACCTTGTAACCTTTGTCACATAACTGACTTATGCTCAAGAGATTGTGCTTTAATCCCTCAACATATAGTACATCTTCAACAATGTTTGTTGAGTCACTTCCTATGTTGCCAATGCCTAGTATCCTCCCTTTGTTATTGTCTCCATATGTAACACTTCCACTAGATTTTGGAGTGAATGTTATAAACTTGCTTCTGTCTCCTATCATGTGCTTGGAACAACCACTATCAAGGTACCATTTAACATTCTTGGCCTTCGAACACACCTACAAAACAGATTTTTCAAACCTTTCTTTTAGGTACCCAAATCTGGTTGGGTCCTTTGTTGTTAGTCATCACTTATGTTCCCTTAGGAACCCATATTTGCTTAACATTTCTCCGTGAAGGATTTCTAAAATAGCATGTAAAAGCAGTGTGTCCTTTTCTAGCACAATAGAAACATTTGACAAAAGGACTAGTAGATGACTTAGGTGCAACAAAGAGTTTCTTAAAAGCTTCTTAATGCATTGCTGGTCGATATCATATTCCTGCTTTATCATATACGCCTTTTTGTTATCCTAGAATAGCATTAAGATTATCTCTTCCTAAAGTAAATTTAGAGAGAGTAGTTTTCAATTTTTCAACCTATTTTTCAAGCATATTGCAATTGGAACATGTAGAGCTAGATGCATTTAGCATACTATTTTTAGCTTCCAATTCCTTATTATTAATTTGAAGAGATGCATAATCATTACATTGTTTAGCAATTACTTTTCTACATGATATGAGTTGCTTAACAAATTTCAGATATTCACTATGCAATTCATCAAAGGCATCTTGCAGTTCATCATAAGTAGGGGCAAAATCATTTACCTCATCTTCAATTTGTGTCACTTTAATGACTGGTCATATGACAAAGATTTGCCTCTTCTTCCTCAGATTCTTCATAGGAATCCATGTCATCTCCTCCCATGCTATGTATGCTCTTCTTGGCTTTTTGTTCTTCTTGTCTTTGGACTCAAAGTTGTCATGCTTGTCCTTCTTTTGCCTTGGACACTCATTTTTGTAATGTCCAGTTTTTCCACATTCATAGCATGTATTTGAACTTTCACCTTTTAAGAGATTCTTTTTGGAAAAGAAGTTTGAGGGCCTTTTGTTGAAGGTTTTCTTCTTTTTGAGAAACCTCTTGAATTTTCTGACCAACGGTCCCATATCTTCTTCAGAATCTTCATCCTCTTCAAGTTCTTCATCTTCATCACTGTCATGAACTTCTTTGGAGATATAAGCCTTTAGTGATAAGCCTTTTTTTTCTTCTCCTTCTCTTCATGATTATTCAATCTATGAAGTTCCATGTCATGTTCTTTAAGCTTTCCAAACAGTGTAGCAATGTTCATAGATTCTAAGTCTTGAGCTTTAGCTATAATAGTGATCTTTGGTTGCCATTCTCTTGTCAAGCATCTCATAACTTTGTTGATTTGTTGCTCATCTGAGATAATCTTTCCAAGTCCATTTAGTTGATTCACAATATGGGTGAACCTTCTTTGCATATCATTGATGTCTTCATCTTTATTCATGTGAAAGAGTTCATACTCGTGCATGAGTGAGTTCATTCTTGGTCTCTTCACATCACTTGTCCCTTCATGAGTAACTTGCAGCGTATCCCACATTTGTTTTGATGTCTTACAATTTGAGACCCTGAAAAATTCATTATAACTCAAAGCAGCAGTTATAATATTCTTGGCTTTAGCATTATAACCTACTTTTTTCTTGTCCTCATCATCCCAATCAGCTCTTGGCTCATTTGTCTTGGTGCCATTTGCATCAAGATTATGAGGGATGTATGGACCATTCTCAACAGCATCTGATACATCAAGACCACTTGCCTCGAGGAATACTAACATCCTTTATTTCCAATACATATAGGCAGTGTCATTGAATGCAGGGGGTCTTGCTAGAGAAGCCCCTTCTCCCAAGATGTCATTTGAAGCCATCATCTTAAGTTGTTAGGCTTTACACAAGAGTGAAAGCTCTGATGCCACTTGTAGATTGTGGCTTCTAATACTCAAGAAAGGGGTGTAACGCCCCGATTTTCTGTTTCTTATTAATCTGTGCTTAAATGTGTGCTTTCCAGAAATTAATTTTAAAGTTATAAAGATTATTTTGATAAACTAAAATCATTTTCATAACTTAGTTTATCTTAGGAAGCCCCGGTAAAAAATTCAGATGAAAATTCAGACGAATCCCGGTCTGCGCTTTCTCTATCGGTACAAGTTTACTGATCAAAAAATGATATTTTTACTCATGAACGAAAAGATTGGGCTTCTAATTACGATTGCTAATGTTTCCAATATTTTAAAAAAATTCGTTAAAAAAATTGTTTTATTGATTTTTCGGGAACGATTTTCATTAGAAATACGATTGATTCGGTACAGATATTTATCCGGAACGAAACAAAAGTCAAGGGAAATAACTTGTATCATATTTTGCAGTGTTGGGTGAGGAAAATCTGATTTTTTTTGTAAGATGAATAGTAATTTCATGACACAAAATCATAATTATCATAATAAATTATTATATTTAAAAATTTATATTAAATACTTTTTAAAAAAAAGTATTTTTTACTCTCCCTTTTCTGCTGCACCAGCGCCCCCTCCCTTATCTTTTCTATAAATACAACCCTCACCCTCCTCATTTCATTTTACTTCTTCTTACTCACTTAAAAACTCACTCAAAACTTCATTTTCTTGTTTATGTTCTTGAGAGAAAGTTCAACTATTTACTTTCAAGCTTTCATTTTCTGCAGCTGCTAGGTATAATCTTCAGCCAATATTCTGCACTTTTTCTCATATGTTCATCTTGTTCATGCATGTTGAGTTTGAATCTTGCAAAGTTCACTCCTTTTTTATTTAAAATCATTTTCTTTCAACTTCTACTACTTCTTTCTACCTTCAACAACCTTTGCATGCAGGAATGAACCCTCCTATGACCATTTTAATGGGGTTGGCTGAAACCCTAATGAGGAGAGGTTCTGATTTTGCATATTTTTCACATCCTTAATAGTTTTACTATGATTTATGCTTATAGTTTTAACTTTTAATCAATAAGAAATCATCTTCCTTTACATGCAAAAGATTTTACCACTTCTTGCTCATCTTTATTCTCATTTTAATGGCTTGCATGTGAAGAGAAAATCATCCTCCCTATGATCATGGTGTGGCCGAAACACCAAGAGGAGAAAGGATGAGTTTTTGCTAAAATCTCACATGCATGGATTTAGATCTTTGGTTCATGATTTTTTTTTAATTAAAGCATTTTTTTTGAGACCATGTATACCTTCTTGTGATGGTTCTATGACCAAAAATCTAAAAATTTTAAGTTGGTGAGGCCGAATTTTTAATCACTTGGAAGGTTGCATGGTCAATACACTAAGTTCTTTGCATTAGTAGCTTAACAATGGTGCTTGAAAAATTTTAGTGTTCCTAGCCTTCTTGGCTTGTGATAGCCGAAACTCACTTGATGAGTTGATGAGGCTTGTTCAAATTTTTTTTAAGCTACATGATGCATGCTTAGAACACTATAAAGTTTACATGCATGAAATTAGATTGATGAAAAATAATATTTTCCACCATTTCTTGAGAAGGCCGAAACCTATGGTTCATGAGGCCAAGATTATAAAATTTTATTTCCAAGTTTTAAACTTTTATTTTACCTCCTTGATGCTTAAGGATCATAGATCCAAAAGTTTGTGAAAATTTAAAATTTCTAGCATGATTTTCTAAGCATGACCGAATGAATGCATCAAATTAGGGTGATTTTATAAAAAAAATTACTTATGTTAAACACTTGTTTCTGTATAGATTTGCAATCGTAACGCGAACCGAGTCGTTCCTCTTTAAAAACCACAACTGAGCTTCATTACCATTTTACTCTGAGGTAAGGGAAGAAAGCCTGAGGGATATTAATATTATGATGACCATGTGTTACCTGTATTTGTTTGATGTGTTGGTTGAATGCTTGTTATAAGGCTTGGTTTGATGAGTGTTTTGATTTAGTTATATGCTGATTTTTATTTGATTTACATAATTCAAGTGTTTGTATTGATAAAAAAAAATATATGTTTATTATGATATGGATATGTTGATTTATTGATGTAATTGTTTGGTTGATGCATATAAAGCCTAACCTTTAGTTAGAGCTGAAAATATTAAGTTAAGATAAAAATCTTAACAAGATCGTGAAAGAAGCTTACAAATAAATAATGTTTTTAAAAATAAGTTTTCTTTGAAAAAGAGAAGAAAGTTCAGGTTATATTTATAAGTTTTGTAACATTAGAAATTTTATGAAACAGCTTATTTTGATTTATTGAATTAAAAGAATTTTTTTAAAAGGAAGATTAATTTGATTTTATAGAAAAATAGTGAATTTTTAAAATCAAGGTGATTTTTGAAAAATGAATTTCAAATAAAAAATTTTACAAAAAACTTTGTTCAAAACAATATTCCAATAACTTGGAAAAGTTATGGAAATTTGATTTTGTTTTGTTTTTCACTGAATGAAAAATAACATTGAAAAGTGGACCTAGTAACCGAGGCATCGGACTACTAGAGTAATTAAACACGTTGGTCTATGATCTATGTCATGTTGTTGCGGACTCTGTATCCTTATTTGTTGTTGTGGACTGCGTGTCCTACATATGTTATACAAACGTGATAAACGCAGTAAATGTGTAAAGTTATTTTCTACTACCACAAAGTCTTAGACTGGTGCATCGGTTTAAGACTCTTGTGATTGGACACTCGGACTCAAAAGTCCAGTGTTTACAAATTTTAATACATTGAAAAGTTATGGAGGTCGTGAGCGTTTGAGCTTCGACAAGGAAAGAATTATACACAAAGAAAAGCCTCGATAATGAAATGTTTTTCATGCATTTGGGACATGTGCCCAAAGTTGTTTTGTGTGAGTACCTTGAAGGGTAGGGTATATCATGCTACGTTGTATCATTGTGCCTTGACGGACAATGAAATCCATATGCCTTGATTACTATGCCTTGAGTTGGATAGTATGCTATGGATATCCACGCACATTGCACACTGTGCCAGGAGTTTTGGGCAGTGTAGTGCACTAACACGTTGTGTCTTTTTTTGGCAAAAAAAAAATCGGGCCTGATCAGCTCCTTTTAAACAAAGTGAAGTTGGGGTCTCCGGAGATTAGGATAGAAGTTGAATTATAGAAGTGTCATGGTTTTCAAAAAGCGATGATTATTTCTTGCTACGTACTGCTTAAAATGATATCTTGTTACTTGTATATGTTTCTCTGTGTGTTTTGGGTGCATATAGTTGTCATAATTATCCATATATTGGTATCTTACCCTTGCATTTTTCCTTTATGTATATATGTATGTGTGAACACCCATTTTTGTCCGTCTTCATTTTATTTTAATTTTTTATGTTTCAGGGAGACAAAAAAATAATAGTTAAGAGAGGAAGAAGACAACAAAAATAATGAAGAAAGGAGGAGGCTCATAAATGATTTGCTATTGGACGGGGAGGTCCCGTCCATTGCATTGCATTCGCTGTTGGGCGGCGAGGTCCCGTCCATTGTATTTGTTGTTGGACGGCGAGGTCCCGTCCATTCCATTGCATTTGCTGTTGGACGGCGAGGTCCCGTCCATTGCATTTGTTGTTGGACGGGAGGTCCCGTCCATTGTATTTGCTGTTGGACGGCGAGGTCCCGTCCATTTGCATTGCATTTGATGTTGGATGGCGAGGTCCAGTCCATTACATTGCATTTGCTGTTGGACGACAAGGTCTCGTCCATTGCATTGCATTTGCTGTTGGACGGGAGGTTCCGTCCATTACATGTTTAAGTTTCTATTGGACGGGGAGGTCCCGTCCATTCCATTGCATGTTTTAATTTCTGTTGGACGAGGAGGTTCCGTCCATTGCATGTTTAAGTTTCTGTTGGATGGGGAGGTCCCGTTCATTCCATTGCATATTTTAATTTCTGTTAGACGAGGAGGTTCCGTCCATTGCATGTTTAAGTTTCTGTTGGACGGGGAGGTCCTGTCCATTCCATTGCATGTTTTAATTTCTGTTGGACGAGGAGGTTCCGTCCATTGCATGTTTAAGTTTCTGTTGGACGGGGAGGTCCCATCCATTCCATTACATGTTATAATTTCTGTTGGACGAGGAGGTTCCGTCCATTGCATGTTTAAGTTTCTGTGGGACGGGGAGGTCCCGTCCATTCCATTGCATGTTTTAATTTCTGTTGGATGAGGAGTATCCATCCATTGCATGTTTAAGTTTCTGTTGGACGGGGAGGTCCCGTCCATTCCATTGCATGTTTTAATTTCTATTGGACGAGGAGGTTTCATCCATTGCATGTTTAAGTTTCTGTTGGACGGGGAGGTCCCGTCCATTCCATTGCATATTTTAATTTTTGGTGGACGAGGAGGTTCCATCCATTGCATGTTTAAGTTTCTGTTGGAAGGGGAGGTCCCATCCATTCCATTGCATGTTTTAATTTCTGTTGGACGAGTAGGTCTTCCATTGCATTTTAACTTTCTGTGGACGAGTAGGTCTTCCATCGCATTTTAACTTTCTGTTGGACGAGTAGGTCCTCCATGGCATGTTTAAGTTTCTGTTGGACGAGTAGGTCTTCGATTGCATGTTTAAGTTTTTGTTGGACGAGGAGGTCCCGTCCATTCCATTACATGTTTTAATTTCTGTTGGACGAGGAGGTTCCGTCCATTACATATGTAAACTTCTGTCGGACGAGGAGGTCCGTCCAATGCATATCTAATTTTGCACATCTAACTTTCTGTTGGACAGGGAGGTTCCGTCCACTACAATTTTATTTTCAGGTTAGAGGCTAAAGAATAAAGAAAGAAAGAAGAAGAAGATAATAAACAAAGGACGAAGAAAAGAAGGAGAAAAGTACAGTCTGCGAAAAGAAGAAAGGAGATTGAGTTACTTCTCCTAACCCTAAAAACCCTATTTTACATGTCAGACAATACCTCTTTTCCTCCTCCCACTCTCCAACCGCTCCTGCGCCTCCTCTACCCATTGGTCCTTCTTCTTCCTCATTTCCTCACTCATTTTAACCTAGCAGTCCCACTCCTAATCCTAAAAAACCCATCTTACATATCAGACAAAACCCCATATCTCCTTATCTCTTCAAACACACAACCTTCACATCAAATCACCTCCTTTCTACTGCTCATGCCACCCCCATCTGGACACACGCTATTTCTGCTCAGAACCACCCAAGCCCCGGATTTCTTGAAGACCAACCTTGAAGCCGCTGGGTAAGAAGAAGCATGAAGCCCTCTCCTCCTTCTATAAAAAGCGAAGAAAATAATGAAGAAAAGAGACGGAGACAGAGGGGCAGAGAGATGTTTAACTGATATTTTCTTTGTGAAGAAAAGAGATTAGGGATTTGAGTTCTCTTTCTCTTCTCTGTCATTAGAGTGGTTCCAAATTCTCAAAAGAAGGAAGAGTTAAAAGAGTCAGTGAGATTGAAATGTAAGGGTTTTGATCTTGAAATCTTACCACTGGGAGAAAACAAAATCATTGTTATTCTGCTCTCATTTGGTAATCCTTGTTCTCTTTGTTGATATTATTCATAAGTTTCCCTTGACATTTTATTTTTCAGTGACCCTGTTTATGACAAAAGAAAAACCCATGGATATTGAAACTGGATAAGTTAGTAAAATGTTTCATTTTTCTGTTTACTATGACGTTTGTGTCTCTGTTTACTGAATGATTTAGTGAAATATTTCATTGTTGTTCTATTTTCATAAGGTAAAGCAACTTTTACATTAAAAAAAAATTAAAAGATGATCACTTAAGTCCCCTTCAACCGGTTCCAAATACTCAATTAAAACAATGTTTTTTCAGGTTGCTCTATGACAATTGTCATGTTCAACCCTTTAGATTTTGAGGTTGCTCTGTGGACTTTCGTGCCATGTTCAACCTCACTTAGCTCCAAAAAATTCACAACGGGTAAAACAAATATTTTCAAAGTTATTAATAATTTATACAACTAATTTTGGGTAACCATTTTATGGATGTTCTAGGGTGCCGTGGGGTTAAGTCTCCATGTCTTCCCTAGACATAATCGACTCCCGAACCCAAAGCTTTTTCTTAAAGGGTTTTCCATGTTTTCTCTCTAAAAGGAAAAACTAGTCCTTTTTTTTGTTCTTCACAGTATGTATCCTGTTATGTTGAGACTAGATGGACCCAGCTCTGCCTCTCGTGCACTCTCGGGTGTAGGTGATCATGTTTGAGGATGTCGACAACCCTGGGGCTTGGGTGATTCATCCGGGGAATCACACGACCGAGTACACTGGCCCGATTTGCACTATAGAAGGAACATGGGAGGGAGGTCCAGAGAGGAGGATTCATACCGTGAAGACCATCCAGATATCACTTCCGCCGGCTTGGTTGTATGTACAGCACCTAGCAGACCTAGGACAGCTAGTGTTGAATCCACCACCTCTGAATGTGGTACCAGCTTCACAAATAGAGGAGGATCCGGAGGAATTCATGGATGAGGAACCTTGGTATCATCCTATGAGCAGTGATGATGATGCACCAGGAGAGGGAGCCGGGGGGGGGGGGGGGGGAGTATCCTCTTCTGATACTTCTTCTAGAAATGAGGGAGACTTTCGTGGTCTCGCGAATGGGTATCACTTGTTTGTCTTGACCAGCTTAGGAAGTCTAGTTTTATTTTGAAGTAGTGATTTAGGATGGATCTTGTCAGTCGCATGCTTTATTTTTCTCTTTAAACTCTAGTTCAATGTAGTGTTTTGTTTAAGAAACTTAAATGTACACTCAAGGAAACTTCTGTCAATGCACCTATCACTAAGAAGCTGTTTGTTATCAATATGAATATTATGTATGTTTTCTATGAATGTAAGTTGATCTTTTAATTCCATGTCTTAAGTTGAGTTTTATTTAATAATGAATTACTAATTAAATATTGACATTCCGAAAGAAATCGACATGTCTTCTAATAACGTTAATATTAGTAAAAAGGATTAATTAATGTAATGCCCGGGTGAGGGTGTTGCAAGGGGGTTGAATTGAGTATTTGTTTTTTTAAAACTTTTTCCCTTTTTGAAGAAAGTGAAACTTTTTCTCAGTTTCTTGAAAAATGTTTTGTCAACCAACTTAAACCAAAACAAGTTTTTGCTAAGTGATAGATTGAAAACCTTATTCTTTTACAAGAAAGAGAGAGATGAAAAGATTGATTGAGATATTATGCATTCACAGATTTGTTCCTTAACAATTTACCTTATTACTCATTCATCAAATAAATCAATTAAAAGAGTTAAGGGATAGAGATAAATGTAAACCGAGATTTATCCTGGTTTAGCTACCTTCTTTGGTAACCTACATCTAGTCCCCACTTTGCTGTGAGTTTTGTCCACTAGAAATCAAAACAATTACAGGATTCTTTACAAAGCTTCACAACTCAGGTTCCTTCTACCCTGTGACAGCTTTCCAGAAAAATTAATCTTGTAATCCCCAAGAGTCCCTTCTACTCTTGTCAAACCTCTAAGAGTTCCTTCTACTCTCAGATCAATACTCAGAGAGACACCTTCTCTCCTTTCTTATTCCTTTCTCAGTAAAAGAATTGAATTACAGATTCTAAGAAATCAGAAATTACAAATTGAAGTTATAACAGAAATATATCAAGTATTCTCAATGAAAAGCTCTCTCAAAGAATTTCGTGGTTAATCTCAGTATTGAGTGAATTCGTTGTTTAGAAAGTGTTTGACCAAGCCTTTATATAGATGTTTGTAAAAATAGATCCGTTGGGCATACTTCAAAAGTTAGTTAAGATCAAAACAAACTTTCATTGAAAAATTCAGTTATCAGTCAATCGATTGTCTAATCGATGAATTAATCAAATATTCAATTTTTATAACTGAATACATCGATTTCCTATTCGATTGTGTTCTTGAAAAATCTTGATTCTTACTGATACATAGATGTATACATCGATTGTATTCTTGAAAAATACAAGAATTCGCAGCCCGGAAGTCTTTACATCGAATGGTAAATCGATTACATAATGGGTTTCAAAAGTCTTTGCCTCTATTTGGGCTTATACATTGATGTACTAATCGATTGTTCTATCATTTTCAAAAGACTTAACTTATGTTCTGTGTTTACATCGATGTACCAATCGATTGTATGCATGTTTCCATAAGTGTTGTCTTCTGTTTAGCTTTATGCATCGATTGGTCAATCGATTATAAGCTTCTCTTAAAAAGTGTCAGCTTCTGTTTCACCTTATACATCGATTGTGCAATCGATGTACTGAAGCTTGTTTTGCATTTTTATCAAGTCAGACACAATCAATCGATGTATACATTGATGTATACTTTTTATACATTGATGTACACATTGCTTTTCATTAAAAGTTAGTTAATTAACTGAAAGTACATCGATGTACACATAGATGTACAAAACTATCAATTAACCTTTTTTCCTTCTAAGTTCATTTGAATATATGAAAACCTTTTTAGTTTGTTTTTATGAGAGCTATTTCAAAAATAAAAACTTAAAATATTTCTTTACATTGATAATCTAATATTGCTTGAGATCCTTTGAGATTCTTCTTTGTAGTTCTTCGTCTTCAAGCATTCCTTCATGATCCTTCTTTTGCTCCTTTGATCCTTTGCATCCTTTTCCTTGCATTGATTATATCTTATACAAACATTCAAGCTTGGCAAGAAATTAGTGAATCAAAGTGTAATTCAGGTTAGTTTAGTCATTAATCAAAACATAGTAGGGTCATTTTTCCACAAAATCCACATCGGATTTTGACTATGTTTAGAAGTTGGGTAGTGTGTCTGATTTTACTGCGAAAATTAATATTGGTATGGCATATGGTATGTATATACTTGACTATGTAGTATTATATGTCATACTAATAAGAGCGGATGATTTCTTTTACAGAATCATGGCTCGAGGAATAGGACGTCCAACCAACAGTGGTGACAAAACTCCGAAAAGAATGATAGGAGCTGTCAACAATAACATCAATGGTGGAGAATCATCTACGACTCCCAATACCATGGAAACAATAGCTGCTGCTATGCTGTTACAAACTCAGCAGAATGCTGAGATGCTGCAGATGAACAGAGATCAGCTGGAATTAAAGAATCGGAGAAGGGTTGCAGCAGCTCAGGATGCAGGATTGGCTACTTTTATGAAAGGGAAGCTACCTCAATTCCGAGGAGAGTATGACCCGGAGAAGGCTGAATGGTGGATACAAGAGATTGAGAAGATATTTGCTACCGTGCACTGTAACGAGGAGAGGAAATTGACTTATGCTGGCTTCATGCTAACTGAAGGAGAAGAGTTCTGGTGGAAAGTAAAGAAAAGATTATTGGAAGTTGAGAACAGAAACATTGACTAGCAGTTATTCACAGACTACTTCTTCGAAAAATATTTTCCTCGTCTAGCTCGACACGAGAAGGAAAAAGAATTCACAAACCTCAGACAAGGCAACAAGTCAGTAGGTGATTATGCATCACGTTTTGAGGCTTTGATTAAGTTTTCAGAGTATTATCAGAGGTTTCCAAATGAATACTGGCAATGTAGAAGGTTTGAGGAAGGACTCAAACGAACTGCAGAGGGCTGTAGTGTCTCTCGACATCCAGTATTTCCCGGAACTGGTTGAGAGATGTAGTGCTATTGAAAGTATAGATCTGAGGATGGCTGCTGAACAGAAGCAACAAAGGAGTGGAGGTCCTAACCGATCAAATTTTCTGAGGTGTGGAGAAAGTGGTTCTCAATGGAGACAGAGACCATATGCTAGACCAGTGCAGGCATCTGCATCAGCGCTAGTGGCTAGAGCGGGTCAGCAACAGCAAGACTTTGTTTACTTTAGATGTGGAGGACCGCATTATGCTAAAGACTATATGAATAGGCCTAGTTGTTTCAACTGTGGGAAACCAGGTCATATGGCACGAGATTGCAGACAGTGGTTTGTGCAAGAAATAGAGGAGCTGGGAGAGGAGTTCCGGCAGCAGGACCACAAGTGGCTAGACCTCAAGCCACTAGAAGAGTCTTTACCGTGAGGGGAGCTGAATCCTCTCAATATGCCGATCTTATACAAGGTATGTGTTTGATGGCTGGTAGGCTCTCGTATGTGTTGTTTGACTCAGGTGCTACACATTCTTTTATTTTGCGTGAGTTTGTGGATCATTTAAGCTTAACTGTTTCCAAATTACCTTATACTTTTACAGTATCTACTCCAACTAGTAATCCTTTAACTACAATGTCTGTTTGTTTACAGTGTCCTATTGTTGTTGAGAATAGGACATTTATTGTAGATCTTGTCTGTTTGCCTATACAATAGATAGATGTTATTCTTGGCATGGATTGGCTTTCGGCTAATCATGTAGTGCTAGATTGTTCTAGCAAGACTTTATCATTTCTCGAACCTTCTAGTATAGTATCTTCCAATGAAGGAGTATCTATGAAGAGTGACAACTCTCAGCAGTTCGCGATGCTTTTTACAGTGGAAGCTAATGAGACTCCTAGTATAGATTCTATGCCTATTGTGAGAGAGTTTCCTAAAGTTTTCCCTCCAGACGTTCCAGGTTTGCCACCGGAAAGAGAAGTGGAATTCACCATAGATCTTGTACCGGGGACAGGACCTATATCTATAGCACCCTACCGGATGTCACCGGTTGAGTTCGCTGAGTTGAAGAAACAATTGGATGACATATTAGGGAAAGAGTTCATCAGACCGAGTGTTTTGCCTTGGGGAGCACTGGTGTTGTTTGTTAAAAAGAAGGATGGAAGTGTTAGGTTGTGCACGGATTACAGGCAGTTAAATAAAGCGACAATTAAAAACAAGTATCCGTTGCCGAGGATAGATGATTTGATGGATCAGTTGAAAGGAGCGGTAGTGTTTTCTAAGATTGATTTGAGGTCTGGATACCATCAGATTAGAGTAAGAAAGGAAGATAAACTTACAACAGCTTTTAGGACAAGGAATGGACATTACGAGTATTTAGTGATTCCTTTTGGTGTGACTAATGCTCTAGCAATGTTCATGGATTATATGAATCGAATCTTTAGACCATTCCTCGATAAGTTTGTCGTTGTGTTCATCGATGATATTCTTATCTATTCTCGTACGCGGGAAGATCATGAGGAGCATTTGAGAGTGGTACTGCAAGTTTTGAAGGATAGGCAGCTTTATGCCAAACATTCTAAGTGTGAGTTTTGGATGGAAGAAATTCAATTTTTAGGTCATGTGATCAATGAAGAAGGAATAGCAGTAGATCCAGCTAAGGTTGAGATAGTTCTTAAGTGGGAATAACCTAAGACGGTAAGTGAGGTACGAAGCTTTTTAGGATTATCTGGATACTATCGAAGGTTTATAGAGGGATAATCAAAGATTGCATTGCCTATGATGCAGTTGACGAGGAAAGATACAACTTTTGTATGGACATATAAGTGTGAGCAAAGTTTCCAAAAGTTGAGGGATAGGTTGACTACATCACCTATGTTGACTTTACCCGATCCTTTAGGACAATTCGACATATACTGTGATGCGTCATACCAAGGTTTGGGATGTGTGTTAATGCAAGAGGGAAGAGTTGTGGCGTATGCTTCCCGACAGTTAAGAATTCATGAGAGGAATTATCTAACACGTGATTTGAAGTTAGCAGCCATAGTGTTCGCATCGAAGATATGGCGACACTTTCTGTATGGAGCAAAGTTTAATGTATACAGTGATCATAAAAGTCTGGAGTATCTGTTCGACCAAAAGGAGTTGAATATGAGACAGAGGAGATGTATGGAGTTTATCAAAGACTGTGAGTTTGATTTATTGTACCATCCTGGAAAGGCGAACGTTGTAGCAGATGCCTTGAGTATGAAATCATTGCATGTATCTGCAATGATGGTTAAGGAGTTAGAATTATTGGAACAGTTCAGAGATTTGAACTTAGAAACGGAGTTGGTTGATGATAAAAATATGTTTAGGTATGATCACTATTAGTAGTGATTTTATGAAAGATCTTGAGGATAAACAAGTTCAGGATCTATACCTTCAGGAGATAAGTAAAGGGATAGATGAGGACAAAGTTTGTGAGTTTAGTAAAGGAACAGATGGTGTGTTAAGGTTTAGAGATAGAATATGTGTGCCAGAGGATTGAGAACTGAGGAAAATGATATTGGAAGAAGCACATAAGGGTAATTTGAGTTTTCATCCTGGATCCACTAAGATGTATCAGGATTTAAAGAAAATGTTTTGGTGGATAAGGATGAAGAAGGAAGTAGGAGAGTATGCTTTATCTTGCCTGGTGTGTCAGAAGGCTAAGATTGAACATCAGAAGCCGGCAGGCTTATTACAATCTTTAGATATCCCATAGTGGAAATGGGATAGCATAGCTATGGATTTTGTGGTCGGATTACCACGAACTCCTAAGAAGCATGATGCGATTTGGGTTATCGTTGATAGGTTGACGAAGTGTGCTCACTTCCTACCTATTGGTGAAAGTTATAGTTTGGAAACGTTAAAGCAGATCTACATCAAAGAAGTTGTTAGGTTACATGGTGTACCATCAAGCATTGTCTCAGACCAAGATCCTAGATTCACATCTAGATTTTGGAGACAAATGTAAAATGTCTTGGGGAAAAAATTAATGAGTTTTGCTTATCATCCCCAGACCGACGGACAGTCAGAAAGGACAATTCAATCATTGGAAGATCTTTTGAGAGCTTATGTGTTGGAGCACACTGGTAGTTGGGATGAATTCTTACCATTGATTGAATTTACTTATAACAATAGTTTTCACAGTATTATCGGAATGGCACCATATGAGGCTTTATATGGTAGAAAGTGTAGGACCTCGTTATGTTGGTATGAGACTGGTGAGAACCAAAATTTGGGTCCAGAAGTGGTGCAACAGACTACGGAACAAGTCTGGAAGATAAGAGAAAAGATGAAGGAAGCACAGGATATTGATGACTATTGGAATTGTGGGAAAATGGACATGCTATTATTGAGCTGTAGTTATTGTTGTGATTGACTGTGATTGGTTGATGGCATGACACTGGTCATTGCTTGTTAACAAAGACTAAGACATTTAAAATGCTTTAACTCAGAAAAGTTAAAACATTGATGTTTGGTTTTCTTTAAGAAAGTGGAGAGAAATTTCAAATGATGAAAGTATTGAGATAGGCAAAAGTCTAGGAGAAAAAAGAAGATGGAAAATTGTAAAGAGTCTACGAAAAATGTTTTTGAGGAAACAAAGATTTTAAAAATAGAGGCATCCTTTGAAAAACCAAAGATTTTACTTTCAAGTGTTACAAAAACTGTTTTCTTTTTCAAAAGTGGAAAGTTTTAGACAAAAGTAATCTATTGGATAAATCTCTTTATTGAGAACTTTGAATTTTTGCTCAAAATTTAGAAAAGGTTCTTAGTGGTTTTCTAAGTTGTGGAAAATGAATTTTTAAAAGAAAAGTTTATTGAAGAATGTATTTCTAAGCATGAGGAATTACTCATGGTACAAAGTCTAGAAGACAAAGATGTTTTGTTTTCAATTTGGATTTTCACCGAATGAAAAAGGAAATCAAGTGGAAGAGGAAATCATGTGGAAAGAGGTGATGTGAAAACGACCTAGATTACGGAAATGACGGGCTAGGATTCCTGTTTTGAGTTTTGAGGAAAGAGAAGGACCTAGGTTTCCGAGCTATAAAACCCAAGCTGGATTTGGATTGCCGAGATATCAGGCTGAATTCGGAGTGCTGGTAAAGCCGGACTAGTGTTCCTATTGAGAAGAACCTAGATTTCCGAAACGTCGGGGTAGTGTTCGAATTGAGGAAAAGATGTTAAGAATCATCATTTTGGTTAAAAATCTTGACTTGGTATTTAGAATGTATCTAATACCTGAATAAAAGTAGTCGAGAGCTTTAAGCCTTGACGAGGAAAGAAATGATATGAAAAAGAAAAGCGGGAATGAGAACCCTTGATTTACATGCATAGTCTGGCTTATATGCCGTTGTGGAAGATGTGCCATTATGTATCGAGCTACAGTTTCACAAAGGGTGAACTGACAAATTGGATAGTTACGGACCAGAGATAGATCCTTTAGTCTTTGGGTCTATTAGGGACATTTGGGCTCGAAAACCCACATAAGGCTCGGGCTTTTGCAACCTCGGGTCGGGGAAATCGGTTACCCAGCACGTAATGTACTCAATCAGGAACTATTCAATATTATTTAGGTGAGACGCGATACCCTAGAACAATTGGAGATTTGACCTAAATTGAGAGGCCAACCCAACGCGAAACAATTGTGTTATAGGCATTATCATGGCCTATCCTACTCGACGAAGGGAAGTTAAGATCTCCGGAGAATTATGAGTTAGAGAGTAAACATTGAAGTGACATGAAATGTTTTACAAAAATGCATTTGGATGTTGGATTGAACTCTTTAATATAATTATGAAATTATGTTATGTATGTTCATGTTTATATGTTGTTGTTGTGTGTTGTGTATGTGGCTACCATAAAATCCTCATCTATTGGTATCTCACCTTTGCATTATTTCTGTTTGGTTTTCTATTTTTGTGGTATACTGTTTTCGTGTACAGATAAGGCAGAGAAGTTCCCAGCTTCACTCGGGGATATTAGTTCTAATCCTTGAAGATGTCTGACGTTAGTTATAATTGTGAGAATCATGGGGGTTTTCCCCGTGAATATCTATTAGAACGACCAGGTTAGGTTTTTGAGACGTTATTGATTAATGATAGTATGTATGTTCATGGCTCGGAGAGCCTTTATTTTGAATTGAATGTTTATGGCCCGGAGAGGTTTTTCTTTTGGATGGAAATATAAGATTTTTATTTTGGTCATGTATAGTTTGTTGATGTAAATATTTTCAGAATAACACCATCTTGATGTATTTTGTATGACTGAAACTTCTAGGATGAAAATATAAATATTTTCAGCAGGTGTTTTTATTTTGGGATGTTAGAATTGTAACACCCCCCATTGGGCATTACTACGTAACCCGGGCGGAAATTAAATTAAAAGGATAATTTGGTGATTGCTTTCAGAAAATAATTTATATAAGTATATAAGCATCTGAAATTGGGTATAAAAATTTGTCACGACTCCAAACCTAAGCCTTGATCGGTACGCAGGCTCACAATCCTAGCCTGGCAAGCCTATTTAATTTAAAGATATACTTGAATAAAAGCTAGTATTTTTACGAAAACTTTGACATAGTCTCCTCTATAATTTGGACATCCCAGGTAAAAGAAAACCTGCTAAAATAATTATATTTTCATTCCAGAATTCCAGTTACACCAAATACAACCAGGTAGTAATATGCTAGGAGTAGTTACATCAATAAGCTATACATGATCAAAAGGAAAAACTTAGGTTTTCATTCTAAAGAAATGCTCTCCGAGCCATAAACATTCCATTTTAAAATAAAGACTCTCTGAGCCATACCCATACATACTATCAAAAATCTAAGTCTCAAACCCTAAGTTGGTCATTCTAAAAGTTATTCCTGAGAAAAACTCACGTGGTCATTCCACAATCAAATACTTCATCAAACAACCAGATCTAAGTCTCTGAGAGACTTAGGAAGACTCCTCTGCACCATCTGTACTAAAGTACCCAGGGTATAATAGCGAACCAGAAGAAACCTGATATATCTGTAAGGGTGAGATACCGACAAATAGATATATCACACAACAATCATATACACGATACATACATCACCTCAGCACATCAACATTTAATTATTATTCAGAGATAAAATGACAAGTATTATATCAGTGGGTCTCATACCCGAACAATCAGTTTTATAAAGAGAATGCATGACACTTCAATATTTAGGCTCTAAACTTAATCTCATGAGATACCGACACCGTTTTATCATTAAGAAAGAAAGAGCTGATCAGGCTCATACGCCCCATTTGGCAAGTTGTCTCCGTCACCTCATGCGCCCGGATCAACATCATCACAAATCCCTTATAACGGCCATTCGGATGTATACCTCATCGAATACCACATCTTAAGCGGGTATTCGGATAACTCAAGCACATCTGCTAAGGGGAAATGCATATGAGTAAAAGACTTTTAATTATCGAGGCTTTTCTGTGTGTTCACTCTTTTCCGTTGTGGAAGTCCAAAGCTAACGACTATTCACAATTTTCATTACTTGAAAATCAATAACACAGGACACGCGGTCCGAGTGCTCAATCACAACACCTTAGACCGATGCCGCGGTCCGAGGTTGTGGTCGTAGAAACAGTTATAATTTTATCCATGTTTTATTTCAACATGATAAGGACTCCTAGCCCATAACAACGAAATTAGGACACACAGTCCTCAATTCCAAAATCAGGACTCCTAGCCCATAATATCACGATTACGACCCTTTGTAACACCCCGATTTTCACTGTTTCAAAATAATCGAAATGCGGACGATTATTTGTATATATTTATATATTAGAAAATTATTTTAAATAAACGGAGTTCATCACTCAATCCTACTTGAATGTAGGAAGCTGCGATTAAAATTTAGGTTGAAACGACGGGCGAATCCCGGTCCGCTATTTTCAATGACAGTATATTTATACTGCTCAAAAGACCTAATTTTAATTCGTGAATGAAAGACTTAAGGTTTTTATTTTATTTCCTACAATTCTGCATTTTTAGAATTATTTCATAAAAAAAATGAAATAATTTACGTTTTACGGGTGAAATACGTAATCGGGTAAACGACAGAGTGGATTTCGGAGTTTCCAAGAGCAGAAAAAGAGGTTATCTTAGAATTTTGAGATGATTCATGGGGATGAATCACACTTTTGAGTCTAGAGGATTCTACAAGGTTAAAGTGGCAATTTATGAATTTTACGCTAAAGTCCCTGAACTTTCTATTAATTCCACTTTGGTCCCTAAGTTAGTTCCTATGTTTTTCCAAGTGAGTTGGGCTACAATCCTTGTTCCAAAACTCTTAGTGGACCGTGGCCATGAGGCCCAAATTCTTTGTCCATGAATTTAATTCATAAAGCCCATTAGAAATTATATAAGTTTCTTATGTCATGTTTAAGCTTTAAGCCTTTTGGTGGGCCCCACAAAAATAAATCCAAGCCCAATTTTATTAGGTCCATGCGCAAGCCCATGAGGGAGTAGGGGCTGCCCTCATATTGGATGAGCCAAGATTATTCTAGAATTTTCTACCATGTTCTCACATATTCTACAATGTTCTACACCATTCTACTACATTCCACTATGTTCTCCATCCTTCTAGGTTTTTCCAAAAAGTCTCATGGAAATTCAACCAAGGTAAGTCAAGATGAGAACACATTTAATGTGCACATGGTCATCATTTCAATTTATTGGCAATTTGCAAAGTAGTCCTTATACTTTTGGAATCTTTGCAAAATGGTCCCTAGGAATTATTTACACTTTAATCCTTTGAACAAGCCAACTCATTCCTACTAGATCCTTCCAAAGTGGCGCAGCCACCCTTCTATAAATACCCTCCCTCACATTTCATTTTCTTCCTATTGCCATTTGTTTCAAAAACTCAAAAGTTCTAAGTTCATAAGCCTTTTAGCATCACTTTGTGAAGCAAGTCCTTGGATCTTCACTTGTTTTTGATCTTCAAGAGGTGAATCCTATTCTTCTTCCCTAATCATGTCTATTTTCTTCAATAATTTTCATGATTCAAAGTCTATTTCATCTATGTTCATCACTTTTAAGTTTCTAGATCTAGAACTTTGAAAATTCATAACTAATTCTAGAAAAATCCTTTTGACATGAAACCAATTGCTATGATCTTAAAATCATATCTATTTTCATCATCTAGAAGCATATGATCATGAGAAATTTCTTTCCTTGATTTCTGGACTGGGCCGAATCTATGACAAAATGATGTTCATAGGTTTTGTTTCATTTTCATGTCTTCATTCATGATTCAATCTTCTAGTACCTTGATAATTCTTGTATGTAAGTATATAGAAGATCAAAAATCAAACTTTAACCTATTTGTTTCATAAAGGCCGAACCCTAGGTGGATGAGATTTGATGAGTTTTGTTCAAAGTTTTCATTAATGACCTTAGTAATCAAGCTATTAGTATGTATGCTTAATAAATCCAAGTTGGTTTATCAAACTAAAAACCCTAGCCCCATGAACATGTTAAGGCCGAATCTAAGTATATGAGAGTTAGGAAGTTTTGAGTTTAAAATTTAGTTGTTTAGTCACTAATCCATGATCTTGGTTGATTAAGGACTTAATCCTATTTGAGTTACTGATGGATCATAAATCCCTAAGTTAACAAAATTTTAATTTTCCTAACCTAGAAAAGTTGTTGAGGCCGAACCTTAACCTCCATGAGTCAAGTATGTTTTTGTTTGATTTGATTTATTTTGGTTGCAATTCGTTTGAAGGAAACAACCGAGTTAACTAATTTAAGCCGACGGAGGAAACCGGATCAAATCGGGAGATTGTTTGAGAACGTTAGTTTGAGTCTTCAAGAGGTAAGGGGAGCTTACCTGAGGGATTTTCTCAATAACTATTTGATTTTAGTGTGGTTGATATGATTTATATGTGGTTGTCGTTAATTGTTTATGTTGCTTACGTTGTGTTGTTTATCTGTGTATCGGTGATTGATCTGCTTTTAATTGATTTAATTATCTGCAGTAGTATATTATGTTGCTATGATGCATGATCTGCCTGGTGATATAATTATGATGATGTTGTTGAATGATGAATGTTGAATGTTGTTTGAGAGGCCTGACAGTGGTCAGTACACAACCGATTAATCAGATAAAAGATTTAATAAGATGTGAAAAGATTATATTCAACGTTTTATGGGGAATGTTGGAATATAATAGTGGTGGAAAATATTATTTTGGAAAAATAATGAGTTTTGAGAAATATTATTATTTTAATGATTTATCAGTGTAAAAGAAATTTATGAGTCACGGTGAGAGCGTAACCGTGAAATTTTTTTAGTACTGCTAATTTTTACACAAGAAATTCTAGAATATTATAAAAAGTTATTTTGTGAAATTAATATTTGAAAATACTTTATAAAAAAATAAATAAAATAATAGTTATAAAAATAAAAGTCAAAGTCAAAGTTTGACTTTAAAAACATTTTCTTGGAAAATGATAAACGACGGCAAGTTTCGAAATTATTTACGGTGGAAGTTTAAAAACAGCGGTACTTATTTTAAGAAGAGGTTTAATCTGAATTGATTTAATTTTTAGAGCTGAAGTTTCAGTAAAAGAGTTTTTGATGATTTGACGTTTTACAAACGAATTTCAAGTGGAAATGATTTTCTGTAAATGAGTTTACTCAATGATGTATTTCCGGTAACTTAAATAAGTTGCGGAGATCTTATTTCGGATTTGTTTTTACAGACGAAAAATGATGTAAATGACGATATAGAACTTAGTAACCGAGATGTCGGGGTGCTAGTGTTCTTAAGACGTTGTCTTATTTTGGATTTGTTTTTCACAGACAAAAACGATGTAAAACGATGATATGGAACTTAATAACCGAGACGTCGGGGTATTAAGGTTCGTTGTGTTGTAGATAGGGTATCTACTTAAAGAAGTTAAAACGTTTTAAGATGTTTTCTATTACCACGAACCTAAGACTGATTGCAATGGTCTAGGGGCTTCGTGATAGAGCACTCGGACTTTGAGGTCCTGTGTTGTTAATAAAAGTTGTGAAGATGTTAAAACGATGATGCTTTTGAGGGCATTCGATGTTAAAACGATGATGCTTTTGAGAGCATTCGATGTTTGAAATGATGTTGGGTTGTAAGCTTTTGAGAGCTTTGACAAATAAAGATATAAACAAAGAAAAGTGTTTTTCTTGCATGCATTTGGCAGACGTGCCATGATCAAACGAGTGATTACCTTGCGGCGTCAGGGTAGATCATACCAACGATGTTCTCATTGGGCCTGGAGTTGGACAATGAGGCCCCACCAACGTTGTTAGCACTTGTACCTCGAGGTTGGACAGTGTGAGATGGGTTTTGGCTGTGTGCCTGTGGCTGTGTGCCTGTTTGCCTAGTGTGGCAATGGAGCCTGATCAACTCATCACGAGGTTAGAGATATCTCATGAGATTAGGTGTGGATGTTTAGATGATGTATTGAAGTGTTCATGCATAGTTTTCCAACGTTGATGTTTGGGGTGTGAAACCCATTGATAAACGATGTGATATAATATAAATGACTACATTGTTATAGACATGTATATGTGTATATGCCATCTTTGTGTTGCTCATTTAGTTATGGTGATAAATCCATATATTGGCGTCTCACCCTTACAACCATATCAGAGTCGCACAAGGGGGTATGATCACTACAAGAAGGAGAAGGCTGTCTAGTTCGGGACATGCTGCTGCTGCTTCTATCGGTTGTAGTGTCTGTTAGTTACGACAAGTGATAGTGTACATGATATTTTATATATACTTTTGCATGTATTTTTCGTATAGATTAGGCATTATTTAGTTGATTTAGTTAGATTTTCCCTTGGAACGGGTGAAGCGGTGTCTTGGTGTTGTTTTGCAGGATTTAATGGAAAAATGCTCAGAATTAGCCTTGATGGATGCTTGGATGAAATAGAGCCTGAAAAGAGAAGAAATTGAGCCAAGCAGAATTCTGGAGATTCGCCCCGCGAGACTTTATTCGCCCCGCGACCCTGAAAGCTGACTGTTGCAGCAGAATGTCATCTTTCTGGTTCGCCTCGCGAGTCTGGAAACAGAAGCCATCACGCCCAGGCCCTGATGCTCCTCACGGGCGTATTAAAGAAAAACCTTTCGGTCTCGCGTCGCGAAGAAACTCTCGCCTCACGAGAGTTCAATTCTCTGAATGCAGATTTTTAACATTCGCCTCGCGAGACATGTCTCGCCTCGCGAACGCGCGCAGATCTGATTGGTATAAGTTGCTGTTTTAGGGAAATTTTGGAGAGCTTTTGGTGGAGAGAGCTCTTGGGGACTTGGAGGCTGCGGCTGAGCTAGGGTTTCGACTCTAGAGGGGAGTTGCTGAGAGGGGTTGCTGTGAAGAAGAAGGAAAACTCCCATGGAGTCTCTCCTCTCCTTTTCTCCTATTTCCCTGGTTTGGTTTTCTGTAAATATGAGTAACTGATCCCCCATTGTTGGGGTTAGATGTAGCTTTTCTGAACTTGTTTGTATTTGATTTGGTGTTTTAATGCAAGTCTCTATTTCTTTATGAGTATGTGATTCTGTGCTTAATGTTTTCCTTGGATTAGCTACCCATAGGAATGATATGTTGTTTTGATAGATAACTGAAAGGTTGGTGTTAAGGCATGCTCATGAATCATATGCCAAGTAGTTCAAGAATCTAGACATAGGTGTTGACTGCTTGCAATCTTATAAGTCTTGACTTAATGCAAAATCACAGATTAATCCACCTAAGACATTAGGGTTTGATTTGGGGTTTTAGGCTCAATGCACCTAAAACATTAGGCTTGAGTATTTTAGAAAAGGCTTGATTGTCATAATTGAAGTAGGACTTGTGTTGATAACCATTTCATTACAATTAAGGGAGGATTAGTGTAGTCTAACCCTAACAATCTTAGCCACATCTCTGTTTGCATACCAAGTGTTCGATAAAATTCCCAAAAGACCAAGTATATTTTATTTCTTTATTTTCTGTTTTAATCTCTCATACTTTAGTTTAGTCTAGATAGTTGTTGAGTTTGCGAATTGGTAATTGACATCCGATCCCTGTGGATACGATAACCGGTCTCACCACCGTATTACTTGATTGCGACGAGGTGCACTTGCCTTTATATTCTAAAAATAAGCATCAAGTTTTTGGCGCCGTTGCCGGGGATTGGCTTTGTCAATATCATTAGTAACAAATGAGGCAACTAATTTAGACATTTTTTTTTTATTTTCTGTGTATATTTCATTTTTTTGTTTTGAGTTTTGTTTTTGCAAGGTGGACGAAAATCATGAAAAATTTTTATTATCCACCTGATAAGGAAGCTTCCAGTCATGTTTTGGAGGACAACTTGTGGTGGGATGACGGTATAAATTTGGGAGAATTCTTCGAGGAGTTTTCTCTATCTCATAACATCCCATCACGAGTCGATCCTATGACTGGTGAGCTTATATATATATATATATATATATATACCGAGGAGGATTAGGAAACCTTTTGTTCTTATTTACCACCTCCACCACCATGTATGATTCCCATAGAGCCACATGAAGTGGAAGTTGAGAAAAATCTGGTTATGGGAATGGACCAAATTGAAAATGAAGTGGTGGTGGTGAGTGAACCACAACAAGAGGAATTACCTTCCACAAATCCTTGGGAAACAACAAGTGAGGAGGCAGGGCATCTAGATAGCACTCCTTCCACCATGCATGCTGAGCAATCTGATTTTACTGCACTAGATAAATATGTTGGCTTGCATGCATGTGTGGACATTGGTAAGTTAGCCCCTCCCACTTGTCTGTCACACTTCCTCTTGACAATTCCATTTGACCCGAGAGGAAGTGAGTTTATAATTGTAAAGGTCAATGGAATTTCCACCCAATGGCTGGGTGGAATTGAGAATAAAGTTATTTTACTGCTACAATCACCATCCCAATTTCCATTTGATCCGGGAGGAGGATCCAGGTGATGCTTTTCAATAAGTCAAGCTAGTGACATTAAAGAAGCGCTTATTGGGAGGCAACCCAATTTTTCTTTTCCTTTTCCTTTTTCCTTTTTGTTTAGTTAGATTTGATTTTTGATTTTAAACTCTTGAATAATTTGAGAAGATCAAGAGTTTTCTTTTACTAATAAAATTGCCAAGTAATTTCAGGGAAGGAAGGAGGGAAGAGCAAGAAGACAAGAAAAAGCACCCAATTCTCAGCCAGTTTCTGACTGGAATGTAAGCCAACACTTGTTACCGCATCGGTAAGCCGTTCCATTTTATCTTATTTTATTTTTCGTTCCTTTCTCCAACTTGATTGTTTACATTGGGGACAATGTAAATTCTTAAGCTTGGGGTAGGGGTATTTTGCATTTGCATTTTTCATGTTGCATTCATATAGTCTTGCATGATAGTTTGCATGATCACACATTAGATTGCCCTTGCTTAGATTCTGTATCCGATTGTGAGAACTAAGTGCCAAATAACTTGTGATAGTGAATTTTTGAACCCAATTTTTTTTCATTCTTGTGATATGGCTGCAAATGAAAATGTTTGAGATAATCTTGGATAGTTGATAATTAGCATAGGGTTCTGAAGATTTGTGTTTTTCATTGATTTTTGAACTGCTAAAAAAAATGTGAGATTTTGAGCCAAAGGGGTACTCATTAAATTTTACCCCATTCTTTGTGTTAGAGTGTTATTCCTCTTGGTTTGTTTTCTCTAGAACTTGACTTGAAACCATTTTGAAGCTTGAAAATTTTTGAAAACATTTTTGAAAATGATTGAGGCAATAGGTATTTTTCTGGCCTTCTGAGCTTTGAATGATGAAATGCTACTCCTTAGTTGCCCAAATTTTGAGCCTGAATGAATAAAATGCTTTTCTTGGTACCTTGAAATATATTGTCGAATGATGCTTGATAGGACTTTCTAAAGTATTACAAAAGGGTAAAAAGGTAGTTGAAAGTTTGGGAAAAGAATCACAAAAAAAATAATTCTCTTGATTTGAAAAGTCCTCCCTTCTCCAAATCAAAAAAAAATAAAAAAGGAAAATAAATAGAGAAGGGGATGACAAAAAGAAAAGTGAAAAATAAAAAGAAAAAGAAAGCAAAGAAAGGTGGAAAGTGAATTGAAAACCCAAGAAGGTATTTTAGAAGGTCATGTTTGCAATGCTTGATGTTTATGTAGCCTTTTGAAATGTCTTTTTCTTGTTATCCCCACCTAACGATTGATCCCATGGCCACGTTACAACCAAAATAAAGACCTCTTGATTCTTAATTGTTTTCATTAATAAAGTAGAGATTTGGTTGATAGTCAAGCCTATGGTAGGATCCACTCCTTGAGGAAAATTGAGTGAAATGTCTTATCCCCTAAACACTTGAGTGGTGAGGAAGAGAGCCAAGCAAATGAACAAGCTTGGGGTGAGCTTCAAGTGAGAAAGAGTGCCCAAGTCAGTGAGAACATGAGTCTAAGGAACCTAAGCCTCTAATTGGACTTGAGTTGATTGTCTCTTGCTGAATTGTTTGATTTGCCTATTACTTGGATCACTTGCTCGGGTTCTTAGTTCACTATCCATGTTCTGTTTATTCTTCTGGCCTTAGTGATTGCTTGAGGACAAGCAATTGAATAAGCTTGGGGTGATTTGATAGTGTGATTTTACATGATATTTTCTATATACTTTTGCATGTATTTTTCATATAGATTAGGCATTATTTAGTTGATTTAGTTAGATTTTCCCTTGGAACGGGTGAAGCGGTGTCTTGGTGTTGTTTTGCAGGGTTTAATGGAAAAATGCTCAGAATTAGCCTTGATGGATGCTTGGATGAAATAGAGCCTGAAAAGAGAAGAAATTGAGCCAAGCAGAATTCTGGAGATTCGCCCCGCGAGACTTTATTCGCCCCGCGACCCTGAAAGCTAACTGTTGCAGCAGAATGTCATCTTTCTGGTTCGCCTCGCGAACCCATGTCTCGCCTCGTGAGTCTGGAAACAGAAGCCATCATGCCCAGGCCCTGATGCTCCTCACGGGCGTATTAAAGAAAAACCTTTCGGTCTCGCGTCGCGAAGAAACTCTCGCCTCGCGAGAGTTCAATTCTCTGAATGCAGATTTTTAACATTCGCCTCGCGAGACATGTCTCGCCTCGCGAACGCGCGCAGATCTGATTGGTATAAGTTGCTGTTTTAGGGCAGTTTTGGAGAGCTTTTGGTGGAGAGAGCTCTTGGGGACTTGGAGGCTGCGGCTGAGCTAGGGTTTCGACTCTAGAGGGGAGTTGCTGAGAGGGGTTGCTGTGAAGAAGAAGGAAAACTCCCATGGAGTCTCTCCTCTCCTTTTCTCCTATTTCCCTGGTTTGGTTTTCTGTAAATATGAGTAACTGATCCCCCATTGTTGGGGTTAGATGTAGCTTTTCTGAACTTGTTTGTATTTGATTTGGTGTTTTAATGCAAGTCTCTATTTCTTTATGAGTATGTGATTCTGTGCTTAATGCTTTCCTTGGATTAGCTACCCATAGGAATGATATGTTGCTTTGATAGATAACTGAAAGGTTGGTGTTAAGGCATGCTCATGAATCATATGCCAAGTAGTTCAAGAATCTAGACATAGGTGTTGACTGCTTGCAATCTTATAAGTCTTGACTTAATGCAAAATCACAGATTAATCCACCTAAGACATTAGGGTTTGATTTGGGGTTTTAGGCTCAATGCACCTAAGACATTAGGCTTGAGTATTTTAGAAAAGGCTTGATTGTCATAATTGAAGTAGGACTTGGGTTGATAACCATTTCATTGCAATTAAGGGAGGATTAGTGTAGTCTAACCCTAACAATCTTAGCCACATCTCTGTTTGCATACCAAGTGTTCGATAAAATTCCCAAAAGACCAAGTATATTTTATTTCTTTATTTTCTGTTTTAATCTCTCATACTTTAGTTTAGTCTAGATAGTTGTTGAGTTTGCGAATTGGTAATTGACATCCGATCCCTGTGGATACGATAACCGGTCTCACCACCGTATTACTTGATTGCGACGAGGTGCACTTGCCTTTATATTCTAATAATACGCATCAACCAGCTTAGGTCCTATTATGTTTTGAGGGTAAAACTAATTATGATTTATGTGTGAAAACATATGAGGCAGTATAGTTGTATGACTTATATACATTGTGTATTTAAGTGTGGTTTGATTATGGTGTTGTGGTTATGAGATTAAAAGAAAAAGAAATAATTTTATCACCATATTTTGAAAAGATGAACGTTGAGAAAACATTATTTTCCGAAAGTAACCAGCAAATTAAGTTTTATTTTCGCAAACGGGTAACGATGTGATGAACCGGGTTTAGGGTGTCACACCCTTGGTCCATAATTCTTGACATGGATCCCAGATCACGTGCATACAACTGAATACTAGAGGCGACGTCTCGCGAACTAGTATTCTCTTTCACATGTGCTTACTTTTCGCTCAGTGAAAATCAAAAACCAAAACAAAGCCTCAAACACTTATCCAAGTGACTGGAACGTTTCTAAATTATTTAGGAGAAAATATTTTCCTTTATAAAGTCTTTTATAAAACATTTGGAAATTCGTTTGCTTTTGAAATCCTTGATGGAATAAAGTCAAATATTTTCAAAGGGTCTTTCCTTCATAAAAAACACCGTTCGAAAAGGTTTTCTCTCGTACAAAACTTTTGATCATAAAAATGTAGTTTCCTTCAACTCAAAATACCTTCAACATTTTTCTAAAAACCAAGACCTTATTCTTATGAAGTAAGCACTTTAAACAAGGAACTTTTATAAGTGAACCCAAAACTTTCAAAGTTCTATTCATGGATTATTAAGGCTTTTAATCCTTATAATCATTGGGCACAGACTCAAGTCCGGCTTCTCAAACTCCAATCAACAATAATATATTCACAACAATAATAATATCACAGTTAATGACAGTTCATCACATATATATAATTCATAACACTTTAAAGCAAGAAATGTTCAACTTCAAGTAATAACCACAATAGTTCAAGTAAACAAGTTATTCAAGTATTGGCTCAATATCACAATAATATTCACAACACTCAATTACACACATACACACATGTGTAACACCCCGATTTTCGCTGCTTTGTAATATCGGTAATAAATATATAAATATATATATTTTAGCCGAGACTTAGAAAATGATTTTGGATAAACCAAGGTTATTTCCTTGTTATACTTATTTTCATAAGGTTACGGGGAAGTTTTTGGTTGAAAATTCAGACGGAAGCCGGTCTACCGTTTTCTGTGTTTTCGCTGACAGTAAAAGTTTACTTCTCAAAACCTAATTTTAACTCGTCAACGAGATGAAAAATGTTTTTATTGTATTTACTACAATACTGGAAGTTTTGAAAATTTTAGCGTAAAAATTAAAATATTATATTTGTTACGGGCGTATACGTCGAGATTATCTCTAGGAAAAGCCTGCACCAGATGAACCAAGGAGTCGGCAACGGGGCTGAGGTGATGGATTTGACCGACTTGACGGGCATTTATGATGAGCTTATCCGTGTCCTAATGGCCACAATGGCGCATTTATGACAGAGGAATCTTTTACCTGGAAATGACGATTTTACCCTTGGCTCTTCATGAATATTTCAAGCCATGCCATTGAGAATTTGGACCTAATTACCCCCAATCCACACGGTTTCCTCCTCCATTCCAAGCATTTGGACACCACTTTTTCCTAGCCATAAATGAGCATTGATGTTAAGTGGATGAGTCATAGGCAAAGTCACACTCTCATCATTATCCCGAAACTGCCACGAAATTATGACTCTTATCTGTTCTGAATCTCGGAAAACTTTATACATGAAAGTTGTTCATCTTTCTCTCTTATTTCCAACGACATAAAGATCATCAAAAACGGACAAGTATATTGGGAGATATGTCCAAATTACCGAAACTGCTCTAAATCTTCATCATCTTTATCTTTCTCTCTAAACTTCTCAAGAACACTTAGAAAACCAAGCTTAATTAACCATGATTTGCAACACAAAATATCTTCTCCCTAATATGTGGTGTAGTAGGCAGCCATATCTCTTCAAATTTATGACCACATATTTTATTAACCATGATTACAAATAAACCCTAGTTAGGTTACTATTAACTATAGTTAAGTTATTATATTATTTTCTAACTTAACCTTGATCAAATAAACTCAACCATGGTTCTTTTATCTCATTGAACCACATGTTTTCTCCTCACACCCACCTCTAAACCGTGCCCACCATCCACACTTGAACCATTTTGTTTCATTTTCCAACTTCATCATTTTGTCTCTCTCAAAACTTCATGTTCTTCATTTTCTCTCACAAGTTCTTCACTTGTTCTTCATTTGTTCTTCACTTATTCATCATTTTTCTCTAACTTAGAAACATAATCTCATGATTCTTCATTCATGAAACTTGTTCCTTAGATCAATAACCATCACTTAATCCATTTTGTTCTTGAATCCATGAACTTTCAAGTTCATCCTTTCTCTCCTTCAAATTCGGCCCATACCCATATATAACCATCCAAACCTTGTTTTGATTTTCTAAGATCATATTTTCACTTATCCAGATGGTCTAAACAATTTCTATTTCACATCTCAAGTTATTTCCCCACAAAACACAAAGAACTCCTTAGTGTTCTTGTTAAGATCATCTTTGTTCTTCAAGTTCTTGAATAAATCTTTTTATTCCAAGGTGAGGAATCTCTCTCTTAACCTTGCTATTTTAAGCTTTTCTATTCACAACTTTTATGGATTTATGCTCGTGTTCATCATGTTCTTCATATGAGTCAAAGTTCTTGAAGCTTTCTTCAAAAATTCATAACTAATTCTAGAAAGATCATTTTGACATGAAACCAATTGCTATGAAATCTTATAATCATCTCTATTTTCATCATCAAGAAGCATATGGTCATGAGAAATTTCCTTCCTTGATTTCTGGACTGGGCCGAATCTATTAGAATAGGTTTGGTAAAGTTTTGTTCATGTGTTGTCATGTATGATCATGTATTCCATATGACATGTATGTCTACACACTCTAATCCATGATGAGTTTATTAAAATGAAAAGCCTTACTTAAAATCTCTATGTTGGCCGAAACCCTAACCCTTAAGGTTATAGGATTTTGTTTCAAATTTTATTCTTGTAATAAGTAATCTATGTTAGTTAAGACTCCAGTAACTAGGATCCAAAATATGGCATTAAGAAGATAATCCTAAAACTATTTTCTAAGTCTTGGCCGAACCTAGTCCTAAAGTGTCATAGATGGTTGTTAGTTGATTAATTATAGTTATGTTGTTTGGTTGAAGGTGGTTGTGTTAACTCGTGGCAGGATAACGAGGATCGTCGTGTACGTGTTTCCGGTGATAACCCAGGTGGGGAAAAGAATCAACCTATCGTCGGAATCGATAAGTAGTAGATTATATGATAATTGTGTAGGGCGACCTAAACCCTACTAGTAGTCGAGTAATCGACAAGACCAAAATCCCATTGGAAACCTTTTCTGTAAAACCAATGGTGAATCGGGGATTGTAGGTTTATCGACATTAAGTTGATTTTAAGTATTTGAGGATGTTTGATTTTATGTTATCAAATTTACTGTGATACGCTGGTTGAGGTATTCCATCTGCATGTGACGTATTATTGCGGTGTTTGAATATTTATGATATTGAGGATGTTCAGTGTCTGTCACGACCATGATGGTTGTCATGGCCAGGCCGTGACAGGTTCTGTTTTGTAGAATTCTTGCCTTGGTTTTCTGTCACGGCCGTGATGGCTATCACGGCCAGGCCGTGACAGAGTCTGACTTTGTTATTTATTTAATTGGACTATTATGAGTTGGTTGTGATAAATCGCCTTATATGATATGGAGATGTTTGAATATTCTGTTGATTAATGTGTTATGAATGATCTGCCTGGGTTTAATACTATGCTTAGATGATTTTAAGGAAAGATATATATTGCTCGGAGGTATTTTGTTTGGGTGAGAGTTTTGAATATGAATTAGAAGTGCCTCGCTATTATTTTATAGAAGTGATGTGATACAGAATGTAAGTGGAGGTTGTGAGGAAAAGCTTGAGGTACTAGGTTGCCATTGATAAAAGTCAGTGAGAATCATACCGTGCTAATGCACTATTTCCTATTAGAGATTAGGGAATAGTGGCGCACCGAATTATAAGGTCTTTTATGCTTATGTACTATTTCCAATGGGGGAAATAGTGACGCATATCGTGCTTATGCACTATTTCCTACGAGAGGTAAGGGAATAGGGGCGCACCGAGTTATTATTTATTATGTGCTTATGTGTTATTTCCAATGGGGGCAATAGTGACGCATATCGTGCTTATGCACTATTTCCTATGAGAGGTAAGGGAATAGGGGCGCACCGTGTTATTATTTATTATGTGCTTATGTGCTATTTCCAATGGGGGCAATAGTGACGCATATTGTGCTGATGCACTATTTCCTATGAGAGATTAGGGAATAGTGGTGCACCGAGTTTTGACCCTAAATAGTTCGGGACTACTGACTAATGTGATAGGAGTGAAGATGGCCACATCAGTATAAAGTTTTAGTTGCATGGGCTGAGGGTAGAGGATGATATAATAAATTGAGGATGATTGTTGATTTTGAGTGATGCGTGTCTGTGACAATTACTGTATAATTTACTATTATTCTTTTCCGCTTTTTGATGATAGAACTGTTTCTTATTCCCTATATCTTTCTATGTGTTGTGTTTTATTTCTGATGTGATCGTACGAGAAGACCCGATGGAGGAACCAATTGCTGAGGAGTTAGATGGAACTCCTTACGAACCAGATGCTGGAGGTCGAGCTGTGATTCATGGCGATTCAAGTATAGACAGTATGGCCGGTGTGTCTAAGGAGTATTCATAATTCCGCTAAGTATGTCTGTAGTGAAGTTTATGCCTGTGAGGGATCCTACTGAGAGGATACCCTCAACAGTGTTTTGGTAATGTAGTAACTAAACATGTGTGTAAATATATATATTACAACTTTGGTGTGTTTTATATTTGTAGAAGTTATATGATTATTAATTAAGTTTTAAATTTTTACGTATTTCCAATAGTAAGCACGCGATTTAAGTAAATAAATATTAAGGTTTTAATGTAATAATACGATGGGGCACATCGGGGTGTCTCACATGCATATAGTTATTGAATATCCCTAGGAAAACTCCCCTTACCTTTGAAGACAAGTAAAGGATCCTCGTCTTAATGCTCACGTTAGTTCCAATAGTGCAAACTCTACTCCACCAAGTAAGCATAGCCGTGTTCAACATCACGGAGACACAAACCAAGCATGATAACAACAACAAATTCACCAATTCAATTTTTCATCCTCAAAACAAATAATCAAAAGAAACCATACATTTAATTCAGTAAATAGAATCGATCTCTCAAGAATATCGATTTGGGTAAAAAGGATCCATAACTAAAATTGGGGAACATTTGATTTGGTTTGAGAAACATGAAATTGAACTTAGAAATCTCTAATTAAAGGTCCTAATTTGAATAAAACGTAGTTAATTTTATAGAAACACAATCGATTTCAAATAAAATCAAATTGGGGTTTAGGGTTCTTAAACACAATTTGGAGAAAACTCATTTTAACTAAGGAATGATGAAATTAACATATGAACATGTCAAATTATAGTCCCAATTACATGAAAGCATAGTTTAATTTCAAAAATTAAAACTGAAATCAAGAGTTAGGGTTAGGGTTTGAGAGAAATGGGGATTTTCTTGAAATGAAGCTTAGTAAGGATGAAAATCACACACCCAAAGAAAGAGAAACCAAGGTGGTGGCATCAAGGTCGACCGGCGCGACTCCGGCGAGGTGGCAGTGACGGCGAAGCTCCATTTCGCGGTTGCAATGACGACCCAGCAAGGAGCAAACGAACCAGACACGTTGGGGAAAGGCTAGGTCGCGTGATCTTCTCTTCCCCGTCAAGCAGCGGCCAAGCGACTCTCCTATGGCGGCGGCGCATGGCTGTACGTGGCTGAGCGACTAGAGGACGATAGCGCACTCACGGGTAACGCGCACAATGATGCACATCATGGAGCAGCTTGCACGGTGATGATGGTGGTCAGACGGTCTCAGGCGGCAGCTAGAAGTGAAGGAAGGGGGTGAGTGGTGGGACTCCGGCAAGTGTACCATATTTGTCGTCAAGTAAGAAAAAGATCGATCCCACAGAGACCGTGCTCTCAAATAACAATTAATTATTAAATCGATTAAACTGGACTATATAAAAAATGATTTGGAAAAGATTTTATTTTTGTAACAAGAATTAACTAGAAAATCATATATTTAAGAACGCAATCAATTATAATAGGAAAGTAAATCGATTAGGGGTTTTTCAAATCAAAAGAGATTCCTAGTAATTGTGTTACCAACAAGCTTGTTCATGTTACCAAATTGACTACCCCTTATTAATTATCAAAATTGCTTTGAAGGCGAATTTATCCTTAATAAGTTAATGCCCCCTCTCGGGTTACAAAAACCATGCCCAATTAAACCAACCCCTACTCTCGTGGTAATTGAATTTAAATTGAACCCTTTAAGTTTTGTGAAAATTCTTGAACCCTCGAAGGACCGCTTCTAACTCTCGTGATTTAAGTCCTAAGTTTGATTCCTATAGATCCAATACCTAAGTTCACCGCTAGGTTCCTCCTTAGAGTATCTACGACAAGCAAATAAGTGGCCACCGAATTTACGAGTAATTAAAGCAATAGAAATCAAATTGAAAGCAAAATCAAAATTAACAAGAGACCAAACATCAATTCGTCACCATAAACAAATCTTGGGCATAGCCCTAATCCCTAGAAATAAGACTACTACTCAAGCATTGCCATGTTCATTTCAAGCTTGATTAACAAAAGCATAAAAGAAAACCTAAGAGAAGAGAAGAAGAGAAATCCTAATTTTGCCTAAGGTAGCAGCCTAAAAAGTCCCTATTTTCGAGCCTAATTGCTCTATTTATAGATTAGGGTAACTTGAATCCCAAGCAATCACAAATTCAGATCAAATCAGTTTCAAAAGATCCATATATTACGCGTCACGGCCGCGATGGCCATCACGGCCAGGCCGTGACGGATTCTGTGAGACACCCCGATGTGCCCCATTGTATTGTTACATTAAATCCTTAATTATTTATTTACTTAATCGCGTGCTTATCGTTGAAAATACGTAAAAATTAAAACTTAAATAATAATCATATAACTTCTACAAATACAAAACACACCAAAACTATATTTCATAAATACACACATAAGTATCCTTTATTTTACACAACATTGTTTAGGGTATCCTTTCAGTAGGACCCCACACAGGTACTTATTTATACAACTTGCTTATAACTAACGGAAAACAAAACATCTTAGGTGACTCACTGGCCCTAAACTTACTACGCTGCATTATTAGGATCAGTAGGTTGTTCTTCAGTGTCAACTTCATACGGAATGTCGTTCAACTCTTCAACAATCTCCGTCTCGTATGGGGTTCCATCCATCTCCTCAGTAACATAGTCGTCCATCTGGTCTTCTAACGTAACGAAGTATACATACACAAAAATACAGAAATAGGGAGATGAGAAACAGTTCTATCATCATAAGTGGAAAAGATTCATAGCATATAATACAATAATGATCCATGGACATGCATCACTCACAATTTACAATCATCCATACTTTATAACATCATCCTCTACCCTTCAACTCATGCAACTAGACCTTTATGCTTTGATGTGGCCACTACTACTCTGTCACACATCCCTCGTTAGGGATGCCCGGTCGATCGTCCAAGTGACACGTTCCCCACGCCGGTGCACATTCACATCCATGGTGTACATCCATGGTGAGAATGCTCATGCAAAGCAATGACACTATAGCTACACAGTACCGTCGGTGCACACCCTGGTTCTCTCTCTCAACTCTATCAAGGGTGCTCATGCAAAGCAATGACACTATAGCTGCACAACTTAAATTCTAATTTGGAACGGTCTACAAGAACTTCGGACCTCGTGTATCTCAAATACACGGTTATGAACAACAATGCAACACATGATTCTCACTGACTTTTATCAATAACAACCTAGTACCTCAAGCTTTTCCTCATAACCTCCACTTACACTCTATATCACATCACTTCTATAAAATAATAGTGAGGCACTTCTAATTCATATTCAAACTCTCACCCAAACAAAATACCTCCGAGCAATATATATCTTTCCTTAAAATCAACTAAGCAATTTATCAAACTAGGCAGATCATCTCTAACCATATATCAGAATATTGTTGAACCAAGCAATTCAATTATCATCAAGCTATAATACATTCTCACATAAACGTATTAATCATCATAAAATATCATTCAACAGAATAAAAATCACCAAATTTAAGAACTACGAATAGTATACCGGATTACTTCCCAGGAAAAAGAGGTGGTGATAAACACGCTTAAATACCAAGTTTTTCCTTAGCCAGAAATTACCCAGACATATACCATTCCAACCTCAAAACAGCATGTTAACATCCATATCATAAAGTATCAATTCGATATAAATAATAAAAGCAAATCATCCATCAACGGTTAATGAATATCAACATAATATCAATAAAATAATCAAACACCATAAAATATCACTTAAAACAAATTATCACAGCCAGCATATCACAATCAGATCAAATAATAAATAAAGCCAAACATCCTCAACATCATAAAATCAACCTTAATGTCGATAAACCTACAATCCCTGAATCACCATTGGTTTTATGGAAAAAGTTTCCAATGTGATTTTGGTCTTGTCGATTACTCGACTTCTAGTAGGGTTTAGGTCGCCCTACACCATTATTATAAATTATATGCTACTTATCGGTTCCGACGATGGAATGGTTCTTTCTCCCACCTGAGTTTGCACCGGAAACACGTACACGACGATCCTCGTTATTCCGCCACGAGTTAACACAACCACCTTCAACCAAACAACATAATTATAATTTATCAACTAACAACCATCTATGACACTTTAGGGCTAGGTTCGGACACTTAAAGAAAGTAGGGAAGGAAAATGTTTTTTATTACATGCTCTTGGATAATGAAAGTGGAAGACATCACAAGATCATAGAAATTGGTTTCACATTAAAAGGATTTTTCTACAATTTTATAGAATTATTTGAAGTTCTAGATCTAGGAATGGAAAAATATGATTCATGGCATAAACATGAGAAATACATGAATATGAAAGCTTATATGATCAAGGAGATGAGCTTTTACCTCTTGAAGATTGAAGAAATGAAGAAATGATCAACCTTCACTATGTTGAAAACTGGACAGCTTGAGGGTGTGATGGTATTGTGAGTGTATCTCACAATATACTCATCCCAAAATCACGAACTTTGGCTTGATAGAAATATAAGAAGAAAAGGAACAACTTTGGTGTTTAAGGTTTCATTTGGTTCGGATCATAACAGGGGTGAAAAGGGCCTTCTTTATGCTGTTTCGTGGGTTGCTGGGAATTCTGGGCAGTTTCTGTATTTTGAGCCTTTCTCCCAATCCACTTATCCGTTTTTCATGATCTTTATATTGTTGGAAAGAAGAGAGAAAGAGGAACAACTTTTGTGTTGAGTGTTTTCCGAGTTTCAGAAAGGAAGAGGGTCATATGTTTGGTGGAAATTCGGTGTTCTTAGGGTTTTGTAACTTAGTTGGTGGGGAAGATGAAGAGAATGAAGAAGATGAGTGAAATGGTGAGGGAGGCCACGGTTTTGGGGTATTTATAGGAGTAATATTATGCCTTGTTTGGTTAAAAGGAATTGGTTTAATGGGTTTTGTGATTATTAAATTAATATAAGCTTAACTAAGGTTATAATTAACTTAACTAAGGTTATTTTGGCTAACCATGGTTAATAATACGTGGCTCACATTTGATGGAGGTGTGGCTGATTTTGGGCCACACAAAATGACTCACCAATGAGTCATCGATCTTATCCATTAGCGGTTCCGGAAATTCGACGTGACTCAGTCGTTTTCCGATTTCGGTTTTGAGAGGAAAATAATGAAACGAAAGCAAAATGAAATAGGTAAGATTTATTGGAGGTGGAGGCACGAAATTGG
The DNA here is from genome assembly GCA_030762895.1 of Sophora flavescens. Classification (NCBI taxonomy): domain Eukaryota; kingdom Viridiplantae; phylum Streptophyta; class Magnoliopsida; order Fabales; family Fabaceae; genus Sophora; species Sophora flavescens. Next base: position 49,218,007 of record CM061067.1, on the reverse strand, counting down.
AGAGATGTGGGAGGTTTTCAACCACGTAAAATGAGTGGATAAGAGTGCGTAGATGCGTCTTGTTAATACCCGCGAAAGCTTGGGGGTATTTTGGTCTTTTTACCTAAATGTCATGATTACTTGCATTTAATGCTCATAAATGCTTGGTGACTCATACTCCATGAGTCATCATGTATGACTCGCTGTCCCTATCCCTTGACGGGTCTTTGCAGTTCCGTTTTCGACTCTGTTGGCTCCCCGATTAGGGTTTTACGCCCGTAAAAAGCGTAATATTTCGTTTTGGACTGAAAATTTTCAAACTAACCAAACTCGTTGGAAATATGATTTAAATATAAACCATTTCGTTCACGAGTCAAAATTAGGTTTTCTGCTCAGTAAAATTATACTGTCAGTGAAAACGCAGACCGGGTTCCGTCTGAATTTTCAACCCAAATTTTTATCGTAAGCTTCTACCCTAAGATAGAGTATGAATATGATTTTTATTTCATAAAAATCAATCTCCATAAACTCGGATAAAAATATAAATAAATACATTTATACCGGTTAATACAGCGAAAATATTTTTACTGAAAAAAATAAAAATCGGAAAATAAAAAAAACAGGGTGTTACATTCTGCCTTGGAGGTTGCTTCACTGGTTGGTCTGTCACGGCCGTGAACACCATCACGGCCTAGCCGTGATCAGTTTTGCCTGTGAGGTTCTGGTTCAGTTGACATGTCACGGCCGTGATAGGCATCACGACCTGGCCGTGACCAGCTCTGACTTTTCCATTCTTTATTTTCAGCTCTACTCGATCATGACCGTGATGGCTGTCACGGCTAGGCCGTGATGGGCTCTATTTGGCTCATTTTTCTTACTTTTCAAGCTCCGTCTTCATGAAAGCTCCATCATGGTTGATCCTGAGCATTTAATCCTTAATTCCTGCACAACAACACCACAAAACCGCCTTACCCGTTCCAAGGTAAAAACTAACAAATATCAAATTAAATATGCTTGAGCTATATGAAAATGCATGCGAAATGACAATGAAATATGAGGTGAAATCACACTCATCAGTGAGGTTGGAGGGAGAAAGAAGAAGAAAGAGAAAGAAGAAGAAACCAGAGAAAGAAAAGAGAAAGTGAGGGGGAGGGGGGTTTACGGGTTTCTAAGAAAGAGAGGAGGGAGAATTCTAGTTTTTTGTATTAGTGGGTACAAAATGAGTGATAGATATTAAGCCTAAAATAAACATGCTTTTACTTTTTGGAATCTAAAAATAAAGATTGACAAATATATGATTTCAAAATTCAAATTAGAGTAAAGATTAATAGTTGAACTGATTAACTAAGAAAATACCCGGTCCAAAATTTAATCTCCGATTACACTAGTGCAGTAAGGGCTTTTTACGTCAGTTAAAATTGATTTTATACGTCAGAATATTGTATGACGTAAATACAGCTGACGTTAATAGTTTTAAACAACTGACGTTAAATATAAAACTATTAACGTCAGTTCTTTAACACAACTGATGTTAATATTGTTAAAACTAACGTCAGTTGTGTTAAAGAACTGACATTAAAGGTTTTATTTTTAACGTCAGTTTCCTAATACAACTAACGTTAATAGTGTACTGTATATTTTATAAAACACTATTAACGTCAGTTTTTTATACAACTGACGTTAATACATTTTTTTTTTAAAATTCAGTTTTAAAATATCACTCCCCTCGGCTATCCCTGCATTCAGTAAATATCCCAGTAACACAAAGAATATCACACACATTACAGAAGCAAACACTACCCTTAAATTTCAATATTAACAAAAAGAAAAGAAATATACAAAGGAACATTGGGGGGACTTAAAACCAAAACCCATGTATAGGAAAAACATAACTATCTACAAGTATATATATATATATATATATATATATATATATATATATATATATATATATATATATATTTTAGCCTCTAATGTCTAAAAACAAAACTACCAATCTAAGGATATATATATACATGTTATTAATTAGTTTCTAATGTCTAACAAGAAAACTATTCATCTAAGTATTGCGGAGGTAACTTGTCAATTCCTTTTTTCAGCCGCATACTTGAAGAAGAATTCAGCGAAGCGCATCCTCAAGTCTCTAAACTCATCTTCTTGAAGAGGCGATTGGTCGTTAAATGCCTGCACACGTTCAAATAATAACAATAACATTAACGCAAGTCATCTTCAAAACTATAATATATAATTTAATAAGTTGTTTAAATATTACCTTACTCCATCCATCCATAATAGATGCGAAGACTATGTTCAGCATATGAAGCATCACATAATAGTCGCATGACCACCCGTCAATTTGAAATCGAGACTACAAACAAAATTAATTTCAATGTCAGTTGAATATACATATAAATTAGTAATTATAATATTAATTATTTGATAAATAAACTACCAAACCTTGAGGTAGGTCCATTCAGGATTTTCTTTAGCCTTAGAAGCCCTACTTCTCCCGTTGGCGCAACTTATGCTACTCGCCTTCATTGCGCTATCATAAACAAATAATCATGTCAATTAACAAATTCATATATCATGTGTGTAATAAACTAAAAACTACTGATATTAAAACGTAAATTAAATTTAAGATTAGTTACTTACTTATTTACAGCTTCCACCACCTCCTGTGGCGGCTTTTGGTGGAGAGAGCATAAGAATATGACAGTATGCCTAGACGGGTGAAGTACGAACAACTGCCAATGGTTTTTCATACAGTAGGGAGCCAGATATAATTCTTTCCGATTGTCTCCCAACAAGTTCCCTATGTATTTACTAAATGTGTCGCCAGCAAAGAATTGGGGCAGAAGGACTGATGGCTCTAAGAAGCCGTAAACTTATGCAACGTCCTTATCAAGCTGAAGACGATGGAGATACCTAAGATATGAAAAGGTGTGGATGTTAATTACATAATATATATATTGAAATTAAAATAAATTATTAAATGGAAAAATACCAAAAATAAATAAGTTATAAATTTAAAATTAACTTACGTGCACCATAGACTCAAAACTGTGCTGGCCATCCAGACGTTATTTCTGCAGGCGTTCCCGAGATCTTCACCACAGAAGGAAAATATCCTCTGTTGATCTGGGCGTTCCACCCATCCATCGTGCTCCAATGGACATTCAAAAATATCAAACGCATAATCCTCACCAAGTGAGAACAAACGAGTGACAGGTGACAGCGACACCGACGTCGACTTGGCCTTCAATTTAGGAAAAATAAAATAGATAAGTTGTTGATAATTAAAAAAACATAAGTAATTATTTGACTAATTCGGACATTAATAATGAATACATACCTTTGTTAACATTTCGAGCTCACGTCGTTTGAAGTCCAACTCAAGCTCACGCTTTTTCATTTCCAACTCATGCTCATGGCGTTGGACTTCCAACTCCCGCTCCCTAGCCGCCAACTCATCGTCCTCCACATGTGCCCTACTATAACTCTCTTTTGTGCTCACATGTGAAGGGTTGGCATGTCCTGCGGTGTCCTGGGATGAACCGACGGATGAAAGCTCTCTGGCAAACGCCTGCTTGAATTATGGGTTGGATATTAAGCTTTGCATCAGATGTGTTGTAATAGCAGGGTTGGATATGAGGTGCTGAGTAATGTCATCCAAAATTGATGCTTCATCGACCACCCGCTTTCGTGAAGAAGACTTGCCATAATATTCTTTCATGGTCACGTTCCCAGGAACACCGATAACCCGACCAGGATGGTCTTTCTTGCCTAGAGCAGTCATCAAGACGTCCCGCCGTCCAGAAGGGACGAATGAGCCCTGGGAGGATTGTGCTTTAAGATCCACCTACAATGAAAAAATGAAAAAACATGCAAGTGAAAAGTGTTAAAAATATCTATACAAATATCAATTGAAATCAAGTTAATTATTTACTTACAATCTTATATGCCACTTCGCGAGTGGCATCAACTTTAAAAGATCTCGTCTTTGTAATGCGGCCGGCTAATCAGACATCCTCGCGGTCGATGTCTGACGGAGGACTTGATGGTGTGCCCTCAGGCACCTCTCCTCTTTTAATCCTAGCAGAGTGCTCTTCCTGCTTCACCCTCAGCCTAGCCGCCATCATCTCCTTGATCCGAGTCGGGTACCCACCCTGAGACATGGTGTGGCGATGGACGTTCTTCACCTGATTCTGCCTACCCTTATCTGCCTTAGCCTATTCAAACAAAAACACATAATTAAATACAGTTAAATGATCTATAAGAAGCATACAAAATTAACTTAATCAACCAACCTGAAATTCTCCATCCTGTCGACTCTTAGAAAACATATCCCAAGTATCCTGATCAATCCAGGGATAATCCGAGAACATTTTATCAAGCCGCTTCTTCCCAGATACATAGTACCTGGTAAGATCATGCTTGAACTCATTCCAACGCTTTGATGCCATTTTCATACATTTATGACGATGATCCTCGTCATTTGGCACAGTCCAAGCTACCTACACATTAAATACATAACAACTGGATGGATTATAACTCGGATAATTATCTAATAATGTAAATCAAACGAATGTAAAGGTAAAATACCGTGATAGCCTCCCAAATCTGATCCTTAACGTTCTGTGGAACGTCATTCCAGTGGTTGTAGTTGATGCTTACGTGCCGCTTCGCTTGTAGAAACACCCACTTATTAAATTCTTTAGCACGGGGTCCCTGGGAATTTAGATTAGCTTCGAAGGACACCTCAAGCTTCTGTCCGCTTTGCCTGTCCTTCTCTAGTTTCTTCAACGACGTGGCTCCTCTACCCCGTTTCCTATGAGCCTGTGATGTCTGTATGGACAAAAAAAATGATAAAATAGAGGGTTGTAACATTATAAACTTACATTAAAAAGAAGGAATAAAGATATTATATAACATGTAAACTTACACTAGAATTAGGCGTAGGCGCGATCGGGTCCTGCGTAGGCCCCACAGTGTCCTCCCGTGCATGTGGGTTATCCGACTGATCCATATGTATGCCTGTTCAGAAACAATATATATTTATTAACATAGGTTATAACTTAAAATAAATACAGAAGTATAACTCAAGCAAATCCCTTCACAAATCAAATCAGTACGTATATCCTTCACCATACATTTCCTCGTATTCAAACACTTGATACAAGGACGACAGAACATTTCATTACTATTAAGAACATTCCTTTGAACAAATTCTATAAATTCTCCCACCCCCTTCAAATACTCAGCACTAGTGTGCTTACAAACCATCCAACTACGATCCATAACTAGATAGGTTCTGTAGATATACAAAACATATATCCAAGGCGTTTAAAAATTATTTCAAATTTACACCATTTTCAGGATTCTTAAGACGGAAAAGAAATAAGCAGATGAAGATAAATTAACAAAACAGAACTCCAATGAGCAATATATTTTTGATGTCACATGCTACAAGCAACTCTAAATTTCTTCCCATTTTGAAATAGGTCATGATAGAAGAAGAAAAACAAGAGAAAACACAAAACCCACGACCAGAAATAGAGACATTCCAAACAACTCAAACTCACAGTTTCAAGTTTCAACTACAAGAGACTAAAGTTTCAACATACACTCGAAACCAAACATAAAAAAATGTGCCCTAAAGACTCACCGGAAATAGGTGCTCACGTGGTGGCCAACGTTCGATGTGGTTACTGAGAGCAGAGGGACAAGGAGAGTTAGTGTGCGGGAAGGGGAAAGAGAGATGTCAAGTTATTGCAAAGAATGAGCGGGAAAGATAGAGTTAGGGTTAAGAGTGTACCTCACGGTGGTGGGGAAGAAGCCCTCGCGGTGGTTGTGGTGGAGATGAGCTCGCGATTAGGGCAGAGTGAGAGTGAGAGTGAAAGTGAGAGTGAGAGTTGAGAGTCAGGGTGAGAGTTGAGAGTGAGAGTGAGAGTGAAAGAGAAGAACAGAGACGTACAGAGAGAAGTGCAGAAGGCGCGCGGGTGTAAACGTTATAATCAAAAACCAAAAATAAAACAACATTTTGCGTCAGTTGTTTGTAGCAACTGACGTTAAAGGTAATCTATTTAACGTCGGTTGTCTTAAGCAACGGACGTTAAAAGTCATTGTTTACGTTATAATCAAAAATCAAAAATAAAACAACATTTTACGTCAGTTATAGTAAACAACTGACGTTAAAAATAAATATTTTTTATTTAAAATCACTTTTAACGTCAGTTGATGAAGACAACTGACGTTAAAAGTGTATAAGTTTCTGCAAAAGCATTAATTCCTTTGACTACTGTGCTACTTACCTATGAGCATTAAGTTTATAGATCAATTTTCAAGAAAATCAACTAGTCTCTCTTCTCTATATAAAGTATCATTCTTATGTATCAGTCTGTAATACAGCCTCTTCTTTTCCTCTATATTTCGTGCGTTTTCTCTTTCCTCACAAAATGGCTCTGAGACTTTTGTTATTTCTTCCTATACCTAGACTTAAGCTTCTGAGGTTGAGTAAATCACGTAACATGGATGGTAAGGTTGTGTAAATCACGTAATGTGATTTACTCACTTTATTTCATCCCAGCCATCCCTTTCACTCTGCTTTGGCCCCAAGTGACTGTGGATTCAAGACGATGCATCAAGGAATTCCAGTGAAGGAGGTGATGCAAAGATCCCTTTCACTTTGCTTTCGCTGCTAGTGACTGTGGATTCACGATGCATCGTGGAATCAAGTGAGGGAGGAGATGCATCGATCCATCCATTGGAGTTTCTAAGGACAGGACTGAGAAGAAAATGATGTTGAAGCTGAAACTTTGCATCCATTGGAATTTCTGAGGACATGATTGACAAGAAAATGATGTTGAAGCATAAACTTTTTTATATTTTAGGGCTATGTTGCAGAAATGTTTTATCTTTTAATCATGTAATTGTAACTTATGAATCGCTTCAATGAGATACGATTTGATTATACATATATAACTTGTTTTATGTTAAGTGTTTATTTATTTTAATTTGCACAAGAATTTGTTTACTAATTCAAGCTAATTAATTAAGATAAAAAATAAACTTGTTTAAAAAAAAGTTTAGAAATAAACTGCACTATATATATGGAGTGACCTGCGTTAAGGGTGACAACAGGGCATTTCAGATAGGGATATAGGATTATTTACGTCAGCTATTTATTTAACTGAAGTAAAAATCACACTTTTAACGTCAGTTGTATAAAAAACTGACGTTAAAAATAAATATTTTTTATTTTAAAAACACTTTTAACGTCAGTTGTATTAAACAACTGACGTTAAAAGTGTATAAGTTTCTACAAAGACATTCATTCCTTTGACTACTGTGCTACTTAGCCATGACTGCTGTGCTACTTACCCATGCACATTGTAACCTATAATCCTCTTAATGAGCATTAAGTTTATAGATCAGTTTTCTAGAAAATCAGCTAGTCTCTCTTCTCTATATAAAGTACCATTCTTCTCAGATCGATCCATGTCTACAGCATCTTCTTTTCCTCTATATTTCGTGTGTTTTCTATTCCTTCACAAAATGGCTCTGAGACTTTTGTTATTTCTTTCTATACCTAGACTTAAAGGTCTCTGTCTTGATGGTCAAAAAACTTCTGATGTTGAGTAAATCACGTAACAGGGATGGTAAGGTTGGGTGAATCACGTAATGTGATTCCCTCACCTTATTTCATCCCATCCCTTCACTCTGCTTTGGCTCCAAAGTGACAGTGGTTTCAGATGGAGTATCAAGCTGGAATTCAAGTAAGGGAGGAGATGCATCCATTGGAGTTTCTGAGGATAGGACTGAGAAGAAAATGATGTTGAAGCAGAAACTTTTTTATATTTTAGTGCTATGTTGCAGAAATTTTTTATCTTTTAATCATGTAATTGTAACTTATGAAACGCTTCAATGAGATACGATTTGATTATACATATATAACTTGTTTTATGTTAAGTGTTTATTTATTTTAATTTGTACAAGAATTTGCATTGTTTACTAATTCAAGCTAATTAATTAACATTAAAAATAAACTTGTTTAAAAAAAAGGTTTAGAAATAAACTGCACTATATGGAGTATCTGCGTTAAGAGTGACAACAGGGAGATGACAACGAAATAAATGAGTTTCACAATTATTTACGTCAGTTATTTATTTAACTGCCGTAAAAATCACACATTTAACGTCCGTTGTATAAACAACTGACGTTAAAAGTGTTAAAATCACTTTTAACGTCAGTTCTTTATACAACTGACGCAAATAGTGATTTAATATTTACAAAACTGTCACCGCCTCATTTTTAACGTCAAACATATGGTCAACTGACGTAAAACGTTCCCGTATATTACATTATTTCCACTAGTGTTAATGTCAAACCAGTTTATTTTCAAATCTAAAATTAAATAGAATGAAAATATGAAAATGTTTTTCTCTTAATCATATTATTTAAACCATTTTTCTGTAATGGTAATAATAGTAACAATAACGTAAACTATTGCCTCGTAAGCAGCATTCACTAAAATAAATCAGTGCTAACGCACCCAATAAAATAATTTGAAGAGAGTGATTTAATTACTCAAACTAAACCACATAACAAAATAAACATAAACATCCAAATAAAATAATTAATCATATGTGTAAAAACTAGGGTGTTACAAGAATTACAGAGGAGACTCTGTCAATTTTTTTAAAAAAATTCTAGCTTTTTATTCAAGTACATTTCTAAAATAAATAGGCTTGTCAGGCTAGGATTGTAAGCCTGTGCATCGGTCACGGCTTAGGTTTTGGGTCATGATTTATTTTATATATAATACCAGAATCTATACAATGGTAGATAAAAATGTGGTGTTATTATTTTAAAATAGGTTTAAGTTTTACCACAACCGCAGGAAAAAAAATTATACCCACTTTCATGACCTATAGAGAATTACACGAGATATTTTCCGAAAGCAACCAGCAATTATTATTTTATTTTAATATATTATTACGAAATTGAGTTAGTCATGTAATGCCCAAGGGGGCTGTTACAAGCACCGTCTCAAATCTTTAAAAGGTAAGCATCCCTTCTCTATTTACATTTCATCTTTTGTTTGTTACTTTATGGGTTTCTGTTGTTCATTGCAGCAAAAAAATAAAATAATTGACATGTAAGCAAATTAGTATATCAATCATTAATCATTATTTACTACTATCTTACCATGTAGATTTACTACATAATGGATAATATTACGACTTAATCAAATAAAACTATAATTAAAATAGTTCATACAAAAAATATCAAAATTAAATTATCAAGCTTATACAAATGAAGTAATAAAGTAACCAATTAATAAATTAAAATAACAAATTTCTACCCAAAAAAAAACTAAAATTACAAAAAAATTATAAGTAAATTATCCAAATTTTTTAATTTAATAATTGTCCATTTTAATCTAATTAAAATCTAAATTTATTCGAATATCGCAAAAATTCAAAAAATAATATCAAATAAGTTGGATCATTATTAAATATACTCAAACGTATATTGTGATATATATCCCTTATAACATATTTAAAAAGTAAAATTGAGATACGATTGTGTAATTTTTTACTCAACATATTTAATTTGATAAAACAGATATAAATAATATACAAATAATGTAATTAATCAATTAATAAATTTCAAATAACAATTAAATCATAAGTAAATAATAATAAAAAGTAGTAATTACCTTCAATAAAATTCAAATAAATATAGTTAATCTAATTTATAATATTATAATATGTATTAAGCCATTAATAATAATAATAATAATAATAATAATACAATATTATAAAGTAAGATTTTGTTTTTCAATTTTCTTTTTAACAATTATAATTCAAGTATTCCCATAAATAGATTAAATCAAATATAAACTTGAATCAAATGATAATATTACTAATTATGTTATTTATATTTAGTTTAATCAAACTAAATCAAATCAAAATTTAAATAATATTAAATCATAACTAAAATATCCATCAATCATGATGTTAATAACAATAAATTTATTATTATTATAATAATAATAATTATTATTATTATTATTATTATTATTATTATTATTATTATTATTATTATTATTATTAATGTATAAAATAATCTTATGCAATATGAATCATGTCATGTATCAACACGATATTCATTTATTTTCTATCTAAAATTATCTTATTTTCATATCAATAAATATAAAAATCAAATTGATTTATACTTAAAATATCATACTGAAATTATAAATCATCAACAAAGAAAGTGATCAATTAATGAATTTAAAATAACAAACAAATCGTAAATAAGTTATCCGAATATTTGGCATAAAATTTTATTATTTTCAATCAAATTCAAATAAATTTAATTAATCTGATATATGATATAAAATAATTCAATAATAATAATAATAATAATAATATATTGTAATCTAAGATTTTACTTTCTAAGTTCCAAACCAAATTGACTCAAATCAAAATCGAATTAAATCATACCTAAAGTTTATTATTATTATTATTATTATTATTATTATTATTATTATTATTATTATTATTATATAAAATAATGTTATGCCAATGTTAATAATGTCACATATCAAAATGAAAGTTATTTTTTTATTATTTTAAATAATTTTAATTTAAATTCTTTTTCTCCTAAATTTAAATTTCAGTAATTTATAAATATCATTTCAAATTTTGACATTTATCAGATTATACTATCATCATCATATATCATATCATTCATATTAAATGTTGTACTAATGATGTTACAAAAAAAAATGTTATACTGATGTTATGATTTCAAATTTAAGTTTTTTTAAGGAAATTTCAAATTTAAGTTAAATCAAAATTAACTTTAAATATGTCAAAAATATCACCTAATCTATAAATAGTTAAATACTCACATCTTTCTCTTAAAAACAATTACTCACATCTTTGTGATCCATTTATGCAGACAACCTTGCATAACTCTTTTATACATGACTCATTTACACGTTGAAATTCTATGTTTTGGTTTTTTTTTCCTTCCTTCTCTCATTCTTTAAAGTTGTTTCAGGTTCTCTTTTCATGTTGGATATAGATCAATTGGCAGAGCACACGTTAATATAATTTTTTTAAGATAAAGTTTTTTTTTTTACACTGCACGGGTACTATAGATATGTTGTTTCTAAAATTTAATATAATAAAAATTAATGCATAGGACTTTTATGTAAGTTATATTTCAAATTTAATTCTTAATCTTATTTTAGATTGGAAATATTTTTAGCTATTTAATACACTGAATATTGTATAAAAAGACAAGCAATTTAGTAATTAACTACAAAGAATTATTAGCAGGGTCAACATTTTTTATCGACCTTAAGCACTTTTTTTTACTAGGAGTTATAAGCACATTATGGAATACCATACCAACACACAGGTTTAAAAAATTGAAAAACATGAAGTCAAAAAATTTATTGAAAAACATGTTGGCAATTAATTTTGTCTCTGATATGCTCATCAACCATTAACATTCAACTGCTAGATACACTATAATTGGGTCATCCATATTGTTTTTTAAATTTTCCATGCAAAACAAGTATACTAATGAGAAGTTGACAACAAATTGAAAAACAAAGGTGTGTTAATTTCTTTCCACAAATTAGCTCTTGATCTCAAATTAAAAAATATAATGAAATGTGTTCCAATTGATTTCACCTCGGTGTTTACTTTTATATTAAAATTCATAAGGAATTTTCTAAATAGTTTAAAGACTTCATGATAATCTCAACTCCAAGGATATAACCCTTGTATTGCATGGGTCAAACATGTTAGAATATATATATATATATATATATATATATATATATATATATATATATATATATATATATACTAGTGTATGGACCCGTGTCATACACGGGGAATATGTTATCTTTTTAGAATTTCATTTGAAATATATATATTCTTGTTGATTTCACGTTTTGTGATCTAAAAATTTTTGTGGGGGATTATACATAAAAGGTTGTCAAAAAATTATTTACCTGAACCGTCGGTCACAAAGTGTAACAAATATTAACTTAATAATTATTATTGATATTACAATACAAATATGACTCTTAAATGTAAGTAAGTACATATTGTCTACTACACAATTTTAGTATTAATAATATAATTTAAAATTAAAACATGTATAAAGAATATATAAAAAAAACCTTATATTTGAAAATAGTTTTATTTTGATTTTTTTTTCAAAGCAAAATTATAATTTAACGCTAACCTTTTCTTCTCCCACTACCTTAGTATGGTACTTCTCTAAACATTTAATAGTAAATATATATTTTAAAGCAACAACTTCATTTTAAGTTGATTAATCATTTCTCATTGTAATTTATTTAAACACTATTACTAAATGCGTCCCGATGATCTTCGTAATGATATGAATTTTTTAAAAACATATATTTATCTATCATATTATTATTTTTCTTCTATCTTAAAATTATATTTGATTTAGTTTTTCTCTTTTCTCGTGCGATCCAACCATTTTTTCTAAAATACATTTATCTATGATGTTAATTTTTACTTATCTCTTAAATTTTATTTGATTTATTTCTCCCCTTTTTCCTGTATAAATTAACCATTTCTAGAAAGTATAGATAATTATCTATCATATTAATCTTCTTATTCTATTTTGAAAATCTACTTGATTTATTTTTATTTTTTCTCTTTGCATGGCACAAGTTAACGATTTTTAAAATAACTATCATATTTTTTCTTCTCTCTTAAAAATTTGATTTATCTCTCTTTTTCCTGCAAGTTAACCACTTTTAGAAAAATATATTTATCTACCATATTATTTTTCTTCTCCTCTCTTCAAAATCTATTTGACTTGTTTCTTCTCTTTGTCAGCTGCAAGTTAACTATTTTTAGAAAATATATTTATCTATCATATTATTTTGTATTCTCTCTCTAAGATCTTTTTTGATTTTTTCTATACTTTTCTCATGCAAGCTAAGGGAATGGATTCTCTAATGTTGGATTTTCACTTGGATTCTCTCATGTCGGAATCTCCACACTTAAAACATCCATATCCCACTATTTATATTTTGAAGTTTCTATGTCTTCTTTATAATTGAAGACTCATATTTAACTAGACTCTCATCTCACATGAGAGAATCCATTCCCGCAAGCAAACTTTTGAAAATATATTTATCTTTCATATTAATTTTTTCTCTCTCTTTAAAATGTTTTTTATTTAATTCTCCTCTTTTCCCCATCAAAGTGAACCATTTTTTAAAAATATATTTATAGATTGTGCTATTGTTTTTCTTCTCTCTTAAAAATCTATTTGATTTATTTCTCTTCTTTTCCCATGCAAGTTAACTATTTTTAGAAAATATATTTATCTATCATGTCATTTTTATCTATTCTCTTGAAATTCTATTTGATTTATTTCTCCTCTTTTCATGTGCAAGTTAATTGATTTTAGAAAATATATCTATCTATCATATTACTTTTCTTCTTCTCTATTGAAAATCTATTTGATTAATTTCTTACTTTTCCCCATCAAGTTAACTATTTTTAGAAAATATAACAATCTTCCATATTATTTTTCTTCTTCTCTCTTGAAAATCTATTTGATTTATTTCTTCTCTCTCTTTTTACTGTAATTATTTATTCTCTTTGACCGGTGCAAGTTAACCATTTTAAGAAAAATATTTATCTATCATATTGTTTTTTCGTTCTCTCTTGAAAATCTATTTGATTTATTTCTCCTCTTTTCTCATAAAAGTTAACCATCTTTAGAAAATATATTTACCAGTCATATTATTTTTCTCTTCTCTCTTGAAAATTTATTTGATTTATTTCTCATATTTTCTCATACAAGTTAACCATATTTATAAAATTTATTTATCTATCATATTATTTTTCTTCTTTTCTTAAAATTATTTTTTATTTATTTCTCCTCTTTTTAGTACTATGCCGAGAGTTAACAAGAAGCGCTGTGGGAGTAATTTCTGGCAGGGATTATGTAAGGCTTGGGATTTGTTTGAAAATAACTTAACTTGGCGTATTGGTATTGGTTGGAAAGCTAAGTTCTGGATGGACAATTGGGTTCCAAATACAGGGCCTCTCATTGATCTTGTGCAGGGTTATGATCAGACAGACTGGAGTTCTAAGAAGGTGATTGAGTATGTTTCGAATAATGGGTGCTGGAGGGTAGAGGAGTTCTCTGCCATGATTCCCAATGTTGTTACAAATAGAATTAAAGCTATGGTGCCTCCGCATAGTTCCAACATTGATGATTGCATTGCTTGGAAAAATTCTAATGATGGTGAATTTTCTTTAGCCTCGGCATATGATGCAGTTTAGAGAAATGTTACTCATCCTTGGAAGAAACTTTTCTTAGCTATTTGGAGGTGGAAGGGCCCTGAAAGAATCCGATTATTTCTCTGGAAAGTGAGCTATGCAGCCTTACTAACTAATGAAAAGAGATATGTCTTTGCATGATAGGTGTGGGATGTGCAGCAGAGATGTGGAGACTCACTTTCATGCTTTTAGAGACTATGAGAAGGTGAAATTTGCGTGGGAAGTATTTCTGAAAGGTAGCAGTCCAGAATTATTTGAAAAGATTTTGAGCTAGATGGAATTTGTTATTTGGGGTGATGATGGATAAGGTTTGGTGGAGAAGAAATGATGCAGCCTTTAATAGTGCTATTTGGTCTACTGAGGATCTAATTTTCAGAACTAGAAGAATGGTGGAGACTATTCAAGTCAGTGAGCAATGCATGGGTCGTGTTACTAACAGTTTGTGTTCCTGTCGAGATCCGACTTGACAGAATCTCGTCGTAGAACGTTTGACCAAGAGTGGACGATGGGGGTTGTTTTTTATTATGGCTTGACAAAATGTTGTATTCCGGTCCTACGTATCTCAATGGGAATCAAAGCCAGACATAGTTCTAGGTTCAACCCTTGACCGTAGTGATCTCGATCCCTTAATCTTGTATCTGATGAACACCAACGAGCAAGGACTCTTCAATAGTCTCTTGGTCGAGCTAATTTCTCTAATACGCTTAAGGGAGAGTCACCGGGGTTCAGTGAAAAGTGAGTATCTCTCTTGGGTTTTCCTCCTTTTATAATAAGATTCCCCTATCTTTTAGAGATCTGGATTTATCTCCTTTTATCTCTTAAATCTTCTTTGAGATGTGATTTCCTTAATTTAAGGGATATAATCTTTTTTAACCGGATAAGGTTGTTTCAGATAATATCAGGATTATTTAAGGATAATATCAATATCCTATCCCTTAATTTATGGGATATTATCTCTTTTAACCGGATAAGGTTATTTCAGATAATATCAGGATTATTTAAGGATAATATCAATATCTTATCCCTTAATTTCCGGATTGGGCCGGGTATTCAAGCCCGGTGGCCGGGTTTCACTCCTCGGCCAGTACATAAGCCCCCCCAAGCTTTGAGCTAGTAAAGCGTAGAAGCTTTCATGACATCAACCGAGCTTAGGAACTTGGTTTCATCTTTGGTCTTTCGGCTCGGCGAGGTAATTGGCCGAGCTTCATACCTCGATATATATATATATACATACATATCCTCCAACTCGGTGAGCAGCTCGGGCGATCGAGCTTGACGCTTCGAGGTATCGAGCTCTTCATCTCGGATAATACACAAGCCCCCCAAGCTTTGAGCTGATTGCGTCGAAGCTTTTTTCGAAGGAGCCGAGGCTAGCCGAGGTGGAGGTGATCACCTGAGTTTCTACTGAGGCCATACTTTCCTGGTTCCCGAGATGGAAAAGAGACGTTGCTCTGTGTGACGCGTGGCCTTTATGGCATCATTTCCTAGACCTGCGCTGTAGTTGCGCGCTCATATTTTTCCTTGATGGCAGTGTATATTCCGACATTTATGTCACGTGTTTCATTTCCATTAGTTGGCAAATTCAGTCAGACTTGAAGGAACGTTTCTCTTCTCTCGCACGCCAACAACCATCATTAATTATCCAAAAGGAACGTTCCATTTCTTCATGCTTTTCCTATAAATGGAGCGAGCCCTTGGTGCAGGGTTTTACCTTCTTTGAGCCATAGATTTTCTCTCTCGAGCCTTTTCAAGCCCAAGCTTTCACACTCCCCTTCCTATTCGAGGTACGTCCTTCTCATCTCTTTTTCTTCCAGTTTGATTTCGGATTTTTCATTCATGGAGACTTCATTCGAGGTATCCCAGACTTCTAGGGTTCAGATCGTGGAGCCTGAAATCAGTCCGATTGGGGGCTCTCCTCGTCCTTCTCCCTCTTCCTCTCATGGCGGTGGTGGTGCTAAAGGTGCCTCCTCCTCCCCTGATGGGAGTAGCTCGGCTACTCCTAGTATCATACCCATTTCCAAGCGCCCTAAGCGTATCAATAGGATGTCTAGAGTTCCATACCCAGATATCACTATACCTGGGTATTTCTAGGTAAGGCCAGATGTGGGAGCTTTTCATTCAAATTTTAGGTTTGTTGAATCCTTCTCGTCCATGAAAAACAAAGTTTCTTCTTCTAGTGGCACAGTAGAGTGTTTGCCATGTTCTGAGAATGAACATGTCTTCCTTCACGCAGCTCCTGGTCAACCTTTTTTCACATATGTGTATAAAACCATGTTTGAGCAGATTGGAGTCACCTTACCTTTTACCCAATTCGAGTGTGATGTTTTGAAGATTATGAATGTTGCCCCGACTCAACTCCATCCAAACAGCTAGGCTTTTTTAAAGGCTTTCCAAATTCTTTGCGGGCAGATAGGAGTGGTGGCTATTGCTCCTATATTCCTTTACTTTTATAAAGTTAGGTTTGGAGATCGGATTGGTTGGGTCTCCCTTAGTGGGGCTGAGGGGGGAGGCATCATTGGGCTCTACAAGAGTTCATACACATTTTTCAAGTCAGACTTTTTCAAAGGCCGACCTACTGTAGGAAACGAGCCCCTATTCTATGACTCGGATGGAGTCTCCAAATTTCCTTTCTACTGGCAGCCCTATCCCACTAAGTTTTTCAGCTATGACGTCGGCTGCATGACAACTCAAGAAAAAACCGACGTTGAGCTCCTAAAGCTCTATCCTCGGCCATTGCCTTGTGGTAGACTTTTATTGCTTCCCAAATCGTCAACCCGGCAAGCCAATTTTGATCGTAAGTAGCTTTTTAGTGGGTGTTTTACTTACCCTGCAGCATACTTGTATCTAAAAGATTTCTCTTTTTTTTTCCAGTGATAATGGGAAAGTTCAATTATAAAGATTTGCTGAAGAAGTCGGCTAATCAAGCTGCTGGTGGGTCACTGCCGATTGCCGAAGCTAAGGGGAAAAAGAAGAAGGTCACTGATGCTGCTGACCCGAGCACACTCCTCTCCAAACGGATTCGGGAGGATTTGCAGTCCAAGGTTCCGGGGAGAGGTCCCCCCGTTGATGGATCTGGGCAAGTATACCTAGTCGAACAAGTAATACGGTGGTGAGACCGGTTATCGTATCCACAGGGATCGGTTGCCAATTACCAATTCACAATTTCAGCAACTATCTAGACTATGATGAGAATTCAAAATAAATAAAAGAAAGCAATCAAAATCTTTTTGTATTTTTGTTGAGCACTTGGAATGCGAAAAGGGTATGTTGGGACTAGACTTCACCAAACCTCTGCCTCATGCAATACCAGGACTAGATACCTCTCATTCATGCTTCAAATATTAAAATCAACCCACTAGATTACTCAAGCCCTGATTCCTCAGATGACAAGAGCCTAAATCCACTAATAGACCCTAATTCCTTAGGTGGCCTAGATTAATGAATTTGCATTAAGATTAGGGATTACGCGATTACTAGTAAACCAAACTCCATTCCTAGACGCAAGGGTTACTATGTGATTAATTCCAGTTCTGGTTCTAATACGAATTTTCCAATTGCATACCAAAACACTAATCAAGTCATGGGGGTTCTAGCCACAACAAGCTTTAAGCGAAGGAAATCAATCACTAATAGAGGAACATAAACATAGATTAATCAGTCAAGACAAATACATGAAGTTTAGTTTAGTTACATCTAATCCCAACAAACGGGGATTAGCTACTCATAATTACAGAGAAAGCCAAAACCAGAGAAATAGGAGAATAGGGGAGAAGAACTCCATGGGAGATTTCCACCGTCGTCACCGCAGCCCCCTCGTTCAGAGAAATCACGCCCCTCTTTTTATCCCAAGTGCCTCCTAGTGTGAAAAATCATATTTTTGTCTCAGAGAGAATAATATCTCCCTAGGTCCAAGTCTCCTCTAAAAACCGGCGCCCCTAGCCTTTTATTTCCCAATCCGCCAAAGTGTTGCATGATTAGGAAAGATCAGCACTATCTTCTCAATTATCATTAAAATCAAATAATATGTAGATTCCCTTAATTGTAGTGCAATCTTCATTATTCCTCTTCACTTTGAATTCATGTGGGGCCCTTGGCATTTAGTAACATTTTGAATTTGAATTTCAATAAGACCTTTTAAGTGAATTTAATTTCCAAAGACAATCCTTCTTTCTTCACGAATTAGCGTGGGCCCTCCTTGCCTCGAATTCAATTGAACTTGCAATCACAAACGTGATTTGGTTCCAAATTAATCCAACAACAAATCTTCACGTGGGACCCATGCACAATTTGATCCACGTGATTTGCTACAGATTCTATCATTCATAAATTGAAGACCAATTCCTCTCTCCATTTATGGTAAGCCATTAATAACCAAATCATCCAATCCATCAATTAGGCCTCTTACATTGCTGTTGGACTTTTGTCAATTGTCATTAAATATTTCCATTCCAAATTAAATTGGAGTCATCCAATATCTTCACTTTTCAAGCTCCAACTTAATCCAGGCTCCATCATGGCTCATTTTGGGCATTTTATCTTTAATTTCTGCAAAACAACACCACAACACCGCCTTACCCGTTCCAAGATAAAAACTAATAAAAATCAACTAATTATGCCTAAACTATATGGAAAATGCATGCAAAAGTGTACATGAAACATGATGTAAAATCACACTATCACCCCCCTCCCCCCAAAAGTGGTTGTTGAAGAAACTCCTGCCTCCTAGAGGAGGCCGGGCAAAGCTCTTGTGATGGCCGATCTTACTTCGGACACCAAATGGTACGACGGGAATTGCAACCCGGGCTTCGGCTCTTTTGGGGTAGTGAGTTTAACCCCTGTTCACTCATCGATGGCCAGGTGCTCAAACCCGCTGATGCCCGTCTTTTGCTGGAGCAAGGGCCTGGTGAAAGCATGGAGGCTGCTGCTGCATATGCTCTCTGGATAGCTTCGATTACCCGCTTCTGGAGTCACCAGTTCTTAGAGAACGTCAAGAGGGTGGAAATGATGAAGGCTGATGCAGCTCGCACCCTGAAAGTGAGGGATGAATTGGCTCAAGCTGTGGCCAAGTGTGAGGAGCAAGCTCGGGTTATTGACCAGCTGAAGGCCCAAAAGGTGGAGCTGGAAAAAGGTAATACCACCCTTATGGCCGAGCTGGAAACGGAAAGAACGGACCAGCTAAATCTTCAGAAGGTCGTGGAGGGGATTCAAGCCGAGAAAGAGGCCGGTCTGGAGCTGCGGAAGTCGCTAGATGTCGAGAAAGAGGCCAATCTCAAGCTTCGGTCCGATCTAGCTGAAGTCGAGCCTTCTATTATGAAGGAGCACGTTAATGGCTTCTCCCGAGCCGTGAAGCAGCTTCAGCACTTCAACCCGAATGCTGACTTCTCCTTTGCTGACGTGGACAAAGATTTTAACCGAGATGGAATCCTAGTTCCATTGTCCGAGCTGGAGGATGAGGAAGACGTATCTCAAGACGAGGAGGGTGAGGGGCGAGCGGCCGAGGAGGGACCCGATGGTGAAGGTGAAATGGGCCTACCTGATCAATCTTCTGCTCTTCCGCCGAGTGTCGAGGATGTCCTCAACTCATGAGATTGTTGCTTATGGGAATGCCCATTAGTAAGCTAGGAAACATGTTCTTAGGGCAATGCCCTTTTTATTTTGAACTCTTATGTACTTTGGGCTTTGCCCA
This sequence comes from Sophora flavescens, assembly GCA_030762895.1. NCBI lineage: Eukaryota > Viridiplantae > Streptophyta > Magnoliopsida > Fabales > Fabaceae > Sophora > Sophora flavescens. Next base: position 49,197,973 of record CM061067.1, on the reverse strand, counting down.
TTTTTATTAATGGAATTACGTGCTAGCTTACGAGTTACTTTTTACTTAGAAAGTGTTGCAACTATTTCTCTAAGTTAGTACTCGTTTTTTATAGTTTTGGCGTGTTATGTGATTTACTCGAAATAGTCAGAACTTGAAATACTTGTAGGTTTTTACTTACCTTCTTAGGCATTGGTTGCCTTTTTAGGTTTTATCCGTTTGACCCCAGTTTGGTCAATTTTGGCTCGGATTACCTTTTCAGGTGTTAAGTTGTTACTTACCCTTATAGACTCGGCATTTTGACTTCAACTCGGACAGTATCTTTAGGTTGTAAGTTGTTTTCCACCTTTATAGGCTCGGCAATTCAACCTCAACTCGGTCGATTTTAGCCCGGACAGCCTCTTTAGGTTTTTACTTCTATAGGCTCGGTATTTCGACCTCAACTAGGTCAATTTTAGCTCGGACGGCCTCTTTAGGTTTTTAATCGTTTTTCACCTTTTTAGGCTCAGCATTTCGATCTCAACTCGGTCGATTTTAGCTCGGGCAGCCTCTAGGTTTTTAATCGTTTTTTACCTTTTTAGGCTTGGCATTTCGGCCTCAACTCGGTCGATTTTAGCTCCGACAGCTTCTAGGTTTTTAATCGTTTTTTACCTTTTTAGGCTCGGCATTTCGGCCTCAACTCGGTCGATTTTAGCTCGGACAGTCTCTTTAGGTTTTTAAGTGTTTTTCAAATAAATTTTTAATCATAATAGTATTTTTGCCTAATAGTGCGACTGCAAATGATTCTATTTATTTATTTTTCCGGGTGTGCCTCATTAAAACCCTCTCGGCCAAAACCTCGTAGGAAAAAGACCGAGATATGAAAAAGAGTGCATCACCTATAACCTTAACTAAAATAAAACTTGAGGTGGGAAGTGTTCCATGTTCTTGGAACGGCCTTTCCTGACAATTTTTCTAGCATGTAGGCACCATTTCCCAGATTTTCAACTATCCTGAATGGGCCAGACCAGTTCGCTACGAGTTTACCCTCTCTGGGGTCTTTTCTCGTGTCGCTTTGCAATCTCAGCACTAAGTCACCTTGCACAAATTCCCTCGGGCGCAACCTCGAGTTGTACTTCCGAGTTGTTTTTTGCTTGCATAGCTCGTCTCTGATTTTCGCCTCGTCTCGGACTTCTTCAACCATGTCAAGCTCAACTCGGAGTTCTTCTTCGTTCTTACTTTGGTCATGGTGCTGCCTCCGGAAAGAGAGTTTGTCGAGCTCAACTGGAATCACTGCATCGGTTCCATAGGTTAGCCTGAACGGCGTTTCACCGGTTTAAGATTGCGGTGAGCAATGGTAAGCCCATATGTACTGGTCGAGGAGTGAAACCCGGCCACCGAGCTTGAATCACTAGTGCAGAAAAGGGATTTTACATCGGAGTTTACACATCGGTTTTAAAGAAACCGATGTGTAAAACGAGGCGGTGGCATTTTTGAAATTAAAACCAAATTATTACACATCGGTTTTTAAATAACCGATGTAGAAAAGTACAAAGAAAAAAAAAAGAAAATAAAATCTTACTTTTACACATCGGTTTCTATATAACCGATGTAGAAAAGTATAAAGAAAAAAAAATAAAATCTTACTTTTACACATCAGTTTCTATATAACCGATGTAGAAAGAAAAAAAAAAGAAAATAAAATCTTACTTTTACACATCGGTTTCTTATAACCGATGTAGAAAATTATAAAGAAAAAAAAAGAAAATAAAATATTACTTTTACACATCGGTTTTAAGTAACCGATGTATAAAATTTAAAAGAAAAAAATCAGAATTTAAAAGTTTAATGTTTACACATCGGTTTCTTTATAACCGATGTGTATAAGATGTTTAACACATCGGTTTTGCGTATAACCGATGTGTAATAGTCCCAATTTTTCTTTTTCCCTCCTTCGCTTCCGCGCATTATCCCATTCTTTCAGAAAACCCCATTCTTTCCTCCTCCGCGACCTAGTTCCCCTCCTCCCCCAAACATCAACTCACCACTACCACCATCTCTGCATCTGAACCACCGCGAGCACCACCACAACCCTAACCTGACCTGCATTTTTCGTGCAGCCCTTTGCACCACCACCGTGTGTGCCTCTCTCATACCTTCATCGTCGCGACCATCATCTCTGGTGAGTCTCTTCTCTTTCTACTCTGATCTTCTCTCATCTATCTACTCTCTATCTTTGAAGCTTCAATGTCATTCTCTCCTTTCTCATTGAAGCTATCTGTCTCATTGAAGCTTCGGCCGCCACTTCTCTTCCCTTCTCCACTCCGCTCAGTTGCGCAATAAGAACCCTAACCGCGTGAACCTTAACAGAGAGTAGTTTTGGCATTAGGTCTTCCCAATTCCCTACCCTTAAGTGTAGTAGTTCGGTTGGTTTATGTTTTCAATGTTCTTGTTATTCAACTCGATCATATTGTTTTTAATCTGTTTCTTTTTATTTTTCTTTTAACAATTCTAACTTGTATTCTTGTTTCCTACCTTTAAGAATCCCGGAAATCTTCTACTCTTGGACAGAGCTTCTTGAAGAAACTTCTACTTCTGTAGATGCTAACGAGTTGTTCCATGATTTGAAGTAAAAGGCAAGAAGTTTACTAATTGGCTAATCTCAACAATTTAATTTTTTCCTGAACTTCTTTTTGGCAAATCCACAATCTTGCGATTCCAATATTCTCTTTGGCAGCCTTTCTTTTAACCAAGTGAAATAAAATCCTCCATTTATCATTATCGGTGGGATCTTTCGTTGAAAACAAGTCCACAGATCTTGCTTTATGGTGGTGGGGCTATAGTTTTTGTTTGGCTATCTTCGATTCTTGTGAGTGCCATCAACTCAGTTCCTTGGTAAGTCATCATTCTTGTTGAATATTATTCACTTTTCTCATATTTTGTCATCACCTTCGATGGTAGCGCCATTGGCTAGCATGCATATATGCTTGATAATTATACTATAGAAAGCTTGGTGAACTAATCTGAAATAATCTTATTTATGTTTCAGCTTCCAAAGGTTTTGGAGTTGGTAGGGCTAGGGTACTAATTTGTTGCTACACCACTTGGCAACCCCTTCAACGTCTGTGCCCTCCTCTTCTCACAAGTCGCCTTTAGCGGCCGCATCCTTTAGAGGTAGGTTTCTTTCCTTCACTGGTTATTGGTGGTTATTCTTTGGTTAGTTCTATATTGCTAGTTATTTATTTGGAAAATAGAGTTCATATAATGTTGTCCTGGTGGTTACTGTTGGTTTGTTCTTCTCTAATTGGTGGTTATTGCTGGTTAGTTCTCATATTAAGGTGTTAAGTGCTACATACCGAGTAGTTCATTGTATTAGGTAGATGCTAAGTGCTAGGTGTTTCCCTTGAACATAATGTTTGAAAACTAGTGTCAAGAACATAATGTTTTCTTCTCATAATGTTTTAAGATCACTTTCTAGTTACTAGATTTCATGAGAAGAAAACATTATGTTCTTGACACTAGTTTCAGGGAATGAAGGAATTACCACTCTCTTCTACATCTATAAATAGTTCTGTTAACATTTATTAATTGAAGCATTATGTTTATTGATGTTTGAAAACTGAAAAATTATGAAGCTAATTAATGCCAAATTTATTGGTCTCCTACATTCTTTCGTAGCTCACTAGAGAGGGATAAGAACCTCATTTTTTAGGAGAAAAATGCTAAACATGTTGGACATCAATCAATGGAATGATGAATATTGTCTTTGGTTTCATTATAAAGTAGGCAAGTCATTAGAAACACTTGATGTGAGGATCATCTCCATTTGAGGTCCATATGGGTATAGTTTTTTGTTGGGGTTGGATTTCTAGTTTACTAGGTAATAGGCTTATTGTTGGCATTAAAATGATGATTAACATATATTAGGATGATGTTTTAGCCAATTACTCGATTAAGAAATATATGGTTGTTAGTTTTTCAAATACTAGTGCGCTTTTCCAATCTCCCCTTGCATTGGACTTGGGGATTGGAGTGTTTTATTATTTTTCTTAATGTTAATTATTTAGTAAAGCCTTAGTTTCCGTTTGAGATGCAATACTAATGAGCGTACGTGTACGTGTACGTGCTTAATGTACCGCTCATTGTGTTGGATCTTGAATTGTCCAAAGTTGGACAGTTTGGGAAAAACTTTTTCTTAATTCAGTTATAATAGTTATTCATTGATTCTAATGTTATATACTTGATGAAAGTTCGGATTGATACATTTCCTTTCGTTCTCCGGGTGCATACTTTATCGTGGTGGATGTCATCGCGTTCAAGTAGTGTACGTTGGAGACCGCGGGGAAATGCTGCCGAAATTTTGTCGAGTATGAGCATGAGAGTTAAGGACTAACTGTTAACCGAATGTTGAAAAAGTTTCTTCTCGAATGGGATAGGGCCATACCCTGTCATAAGAAGTGGTTGATGAATATGTTGGACTAAGTACGAAGGTATTGGTTTAGTCATGGATCGCGGTTGGATGAATGCTAGACGGACAAGTGATGAGTATGAGAATGGAGTGGAAGATTTTCTACAGTTTGCAAAAACAAATGCTCCTGATAGTGGTAACGGAAGGTTTTATTGTCCTTGTGTTAAGCTGTTTGAATGAGAGACGACTAGAAGGCGAGGAGATACGTGATCATCTTATTTGTGAGGGGATTTGCAAGAGTTATACAACATGGATATGCCATGGTGAATCGTTAGACAGGCCGAGGGGGTGTCGGATAGAGAGGAAGTTGATGACGTGGAAATGGACGATGGACTAGAGGACATGATCCGTGATGTTGGGCAAGAGTCTTTTCGGCGCGCACATGTGTATGATACTTTGTGCGGTGATGCGCAAGTGGCTTTGTATCCGGGTGCACTAATTTCACACGGTTGTCGGCGGTGTTAAGATTGTTCAATGTGAAGGCGAGAAATGGGTGGAGCGATAAAAGCTTTACCGAATTGCTTGAGTTGTTGAAAGAAATGCTTCAGGAAGGCAACACATTGCCATCTCGAAACTATGAGGCGAAGAAGATATTGTGTCCGATGGGTATGGAGTATAAGAAAATACACGCTTGCCCCAATGATTGCATATTGTACACGGAAAGAGTTTGAAGAGATGCACGAGTGCCCCAGGTGTGGGGAATCACGCTACAAAGTGAAGGATGGTGATTCTAGTTGTGATGTGGTCACCAAAGGTCCTCCTGCGAAGGTGTTATGGTATCTTCCCGTGATTCCGCGGTTCAAGCGATTGTTTGCTAATGTAAATGACGCAAAGAACATTAGATGGCATGCAGATGAGAGGAAGTGTGATGGACGGCTTTCGCCATCCGGCCGATTCTTTGCAATGGAAGAGAATTGATAGTTTGTTTCGGATTTCGGCAATGAGCCCGAAACCTCGAGGCTTGGACTTGCTACCGATGGAATGAATCCATATGGAAACTTAAGTAGTATTCATAGTTCATGGCCTGTTCTCCTTGTAATTTACAACCTGTCTCCTTGGTTATGCATGAAGCGCAAATACATTATGTTAAGTATGATGATTTCGGGTCCTAAACAGCCAGGAAATGATATTGATGTTTATCCGAGTCCCTTGATTGAAGACTTGAGAATGCTGTGGGATGAAGCCGTTGATGTGATCGGCGACGGTATTGCCGTGAGACATTCAGGATTGCGTGCCATGTTATTTTGCACCATCAATGACTTTCCAAAGATACGGGAACTGTGTGGGTATAGTGTTAAGGGGCATAAAGCATGTCCAATATGTGAAGAAGCCACATGTTACCATCAACTGCAACATGGAAGGAAGACAGTCTACCTTGGGCATCGGAGATTTCTCCGACGTAATCATCCTTATCGTAGATTGAGGAAAGCTTTCAATGGACTTCCGGAGAATGAAATTGCTCCGGTGGCCTTGACTGGAGAGCAAGTTTATGAAAGGGTGAACAACACTAATGTTATCTATGGGAAGACCCAGAAGAAGGCTACAGAGAAGAAAATATGGAAGAAGAGGTCGATCTTCTTTGATCTTCCATCTTGGTGCAAGCTTGATGTAAGACATTGTATTGATGTGATGCATGTAGAGAAAAATGTGTGTGACAGTTTAATCGGGAACGCTTCTCAACATTCAAGGCAAGACAAAGGATGGTGTGAATGCTAAGTCTGGATCTAGTTGCGATGGGTATACGAGAGCAGTTAGCTCCACTTAAAGTGGGGGATAAGAAGATTTATTTGCCCCTGACATGTCATACTTTATCAAAAAAAAAGAAAAGAAGTTTCTGTGAATGTCTACGGGAGTCAAAGTGCCACAGGGGTTACTCTTCAAATATCGGAAGACTTGTCTCAATGAAAGATCTCAAATTAGTTGGCTTAAAGTCTCATGATTGTCATGTCTTGATGCAACAACTACTACCGGTGGCCATTCGTGACATATTGCCTAAAAAAGTCAGACATGCCATTACTAGGTTATGCTTATTCTTCAATGCTATATGTAGCAAGGTCATTGACACTAAAAATTTGGATGAGTTGGAAAATGAGGCAGCCATTGTATTGTGCCAATTGGAGATGTATTTTCCACCTTCATTTTTTGACATCATGGTTCATTTGATTGTTCATCTAGTGAGGGAGATTAGATTGTGCGGTCCCATTTATTTAAGGTGGATGTACCCGGTTGAGCAATACATGAAGATCCTGAAAGGATATATGAAAAATCCACACCGTCCCGAAGCATCTATTGTTGAAAGGTATGTTGCAGAAGAAGCTATTGAGTTTTGTACAGACTACATGTCGAAGCGGAACTGTAGGGCTTCGAAGTCTCGTCACGAAGGAAGATATGATGGTAAGGGTACACGAGGTATCACTGTTAAGAGCATGGATCGGGAGGAAGTGCTTCAAGCACATTTATATATATTGAATAACACTGATGAGGTTGAACCATACTTATGTGAGCATAAAAGCATCATCAATGAAACTTACCCTAGAATGAATGAAAAATGGTGTTTGAACAAGCATAACAAGACTTTCTTGAACTGGTTTAAAGAAAAAATTGCAAAGGATGGTACTAACGCTTCGCTACATTAAAATGGCTAGCACAGGGGCCTAACTTTGATGTCATATGCTGGAGTGGGTACGATATCAATAAGTTTTCCTTCTATACAAAGTCCCAGGATGACAAAAGTACTATGCAAAAACAGTGGGGTTATGGTCGTCGCTGAGTCCATGCATTTCTCTAGTTCGAAAGATAAAAACCCTGTTATGGCATCAGTTTCATACTTTGGAATCATTGAAGAGATATGGGAGGTTGATTACACGAAGTTTAGAGTACCTGTTTTTTAAATGTCGGTGGGTCGACAAAGTAACAATGGTGTGCAAACCGATGAGTTAGGATTCAAATTGGTGGACCTTAGTAAGGTAGGTAATAAAGAGGAACCTTTCATCATGGCATCCCAAGCAAAACAAGTGTTTTATATCCGTGATCCTTCTAACAAAAGGTGGTCAGTGGTTCTCCGGGGAAAAAACATGTATAACGGTAGTGAGGGAAATCACGATTCAACTCTTGATATTTCGATACTCCTTCTTTCTCAACACGAGTGCCTAATTTCAATGAGGAAAATGAAGTGGATGATGTACATGCTACTCGTAATGATCACCAAGAAGGGTTATGGGAGAACTTTACTAATTGACCACAAAGTAAGTTTAGTTTGATATTACCATCAAGTTTGGCATATTATATGTTTACGTTGATATTTATAAGTTATGTTTATGTACATTGATCGATATTTATAAGTTATGTTTGATATTTATCCGACATACTAACAAGTTTTTTTTTTGTTTTGTGTTTAAACAGGTATACATGGCTGATCATGAGGATACACCTCCTTCATGCAGCCGGGTCAGAGACCCCGTCTACAGAGTAGAAAGGGTAGACGTGCCACACGGATGAGGCATTTGATTGCCAACCGTGGGTCAAATCGGGAGGATAAGAGTAGATTTTGATGATAACCTCAAACCTATTGGCCCAATGGAAGATCAGTTTACCAGTTTTGTGGCGACCCTTGCTAGAACAGGCCTAGTATACTCATTGATAGGTGGAGAGATGTACCGCGGGACGTGAAGGAGAAGATATGGGAGAGTATTCTGGTATCTATACTTCTACGTCTGTGTTTGTCTGTATCTACTTTATTTTTATCTTAATAATATCATACAGTAATTCGTTGATTCTTTTGGTCTTAATGTAGTTGACATTTGACATACCGGATACATACGCTATGAAGAAGCGTTTCTTTGAAGTATCTTTGGAGAGCGTTGGAGGGGTTTTAAGGCTGACACAGGCGGATACTATATATTCGGTCCAAAAAGTAAAAAGAACCCACTTGAGGTGTATCCGTTTCTTGACAAGGCGACGTGGGATCGCTTTGTTCGAGAGCCGACGTGATCCCGAGCTTTCGGGTTAACTTATTTGATTTGTCTCTAAATTTATGTAATTGCATTAATTTCATTTACTTATGTAATTTAATTGTCTTTTATTTATAACGGGAGAAGAGGAAAAAGGGGCAGGAAAACCAAAGCAAGAATGTCTACCCCCATGTCATGTCTCGTGGGGGATATAAAAAGCTTGTTAAGAAAATGGTTGAATAGGAAAAGAAAGCACGTCGTGAACAGCATCTCAAGCGGATCCTAATGCCGAAAATCTTCCAGAGGTTGTTGATCCACCTCCACCCCCACGCCATCGTTCATGGAAGAGGGGCCGACAAAGAAAAAACGGGACAATATACATCCGAGGAGGACCGCCAAGTAGCTGAGAGGATTGTAAGTATAGTTTGTTGTAATTGTCATTTTAAGATTGTTACCGAATTGTAATGTGACCTGATATTTTTATGTGATAGGATGCCTTGGATGATCGACTAACCCAAGGAACCTTTGTTCCTATAGGACGTAATGATATCTTATCTACCGCCATCCGGTAAACCAGACCACCCGGCCGTGTCATTGGTGTTGGATGGGAGTCGGCATTCGCCAATACCATGGTTCATCTTCACACCAATGCCACAGGGATTCGATTTGCGAGATAGAGCACAACTAAAACAGGAGATTGCAGGTGAGCTTCGACAGGAGATGGCCGAGCAGTTTGCCCAATGAGATGGCAATATTTACTTCTTTGTCCCAAGAGATGACTGCCGGTGTCCAACCCTCTGTCAAACCCTCTATCAATGTTAGCACTAAGGGCTCATGTGATCCTCCTCATCATCCCGAAAATGATGATGATGGTGATCTTCTTGCCGGCTGATGATGATGATCATGATGATGATGATGATGGCGACCACGATAGGTGTGAGCTGTATGTTGATGATCATCATCATCATCGCCACTTAGTGGCATTGGGTAGGGCATATAATAAGTTAGGTAATACCATACACCATCGGTTATTACAGGATGATCATCCGAGGGTGTCTGTTGAGATTATTCGAGATGCTGATGCTCGAGTCCCCTGTGCCCACCGAGGAGGTTCAAACAGTGGGTCGGGCCCCCGGTAACTTCATCCTCGGCCAAGAAGACCGGTGACTTTCTTGTTGCATCCGAGGTATTCGGTTAGTTGTGTTTTTCTATATTCATAGTTGAAATATATTTATTATTGTTTAAAGATAATGCTTTATTTGTATTTGTTATAGGATGTTGGAAATGATATTGTGCCTAAAAGGTCGGATCTAGGAAGACCAGAGATTTCTGCTCCTGTCAAGGTATTCATTTGACCATTTAGTTAATAACGAATTAAATAACTTAATTATCCGTGATTACTAATATATATCTATGTTGTTTAGGGGATCGACAAAGGGGCACCTGGCCATGGTGATGTTTTCAAAGATCTTGTTATACAGGTTGTCACCATGGAGGACGATGCAGCCTTGGTAACGTTGGAACATGATGCCAGTACTGGTGAATCTGTATATACCAAAGAAAGAACTTATGGAGATGGCACTCAATAAAGAAATGGCCAGTTCTGCACACATATCGTTTTGGTGCACGTAAGTACATTTTATTTATAAGTTAAATACGTAATTAATTTTTTAAATACAATGATAATTAACATGTTTTTCCAATATATTAGGTATCTCGCATCGTATGTTAGTCAATCGGGGTAACCTCGCCCTTTATGGGTTCATTGACCCCATGTTCATTAGGGTGATGTTCTCGTAGCATCGGAAGACCGGTCACTACCATACGTGATATACTTGCTCGAGACGATCATCAATTCTATCTTGCGCCTTATCTCAATAAGTAAGTACCGGTTATTTAAGTATAACTATATATGACTTAGTCACTAACTGTTCCGCAAATTTACAGCGGCATTGGCAAGCTGTTGCTCTTGTACCCAAGAATGAACGTCGTGGTCTTCTTCTGCTCATTGGGAAATAAGCCGGCGAATGAACTGAAGACGATCATCGAAACGTAAGCGTTAAAATACTTTATAATCAGTAATGCAGTTGTTTTAATTATCTGAAATCTATTATATATACTTTAATTAATGTTTTTGTCATGATAGGTCTATTAATGCATCCCACATGCAGCGTGGTGAAAGGCGTACTCGGGCTATCAGATGGATTATTCCCAGCTTAAGATATTTATTAGTTCAAATGCATCAAATGCAGTGGGTACAATAATTGATTTCTATTTTATTTAATTCCTCATATTCTAATTGGGTTTCATTTGTACGTAGTCACGTATACAACGTGGGTCATGGGAATGTGGCTACTATGTGATGCAGTGGATGTTGGAAATTATCTCGTCCGGGATCACTGAAAGATGGAGTGAGGTAAATGTTAATTGACACAATTAGAAGTAATAGTATAGATTCGTTATATGTTTTATGTTAGTTTATTACTTAATGAGATATAATCTTTTGTCCAATTAAACTTGCAGATATTCAACAATCCAACTCCATTGTCTCATTCTAACATCAACATCATAAAGAGGCGTTGGGCAACTTTCTTTCTTGAAGTGTACCACCCATAGTTTGTATATATGTAGTTAGTTTAAAAACTTATCATATACTAGCTATAGTGTACCTTTGATTGATGATATGTATTAGCTATAGTTTAAAAACTTATCATATTGAATGAAGTATGTTTTGCTTTTGAATGATTGTGTCAAAACTGGTTTGGTGTTCTCGTTGTTGTTTCTTGTTTGATCGAGTCTTTGCTGGTTTGTTTATTGATCGCAACTTTTGTCTCTGTCATTGGCATAAAATGATTCTTAATAATGTTTGATTCACTAAGGTAGTTCTCATGCTTCTTTCTTTGGCTGGAAATTTTGAGATTATACATTAAATTGAACAGATTTTTAGCACTTCAATTCGAGTATGGAGGAGCTGACTCACTCTTGGTCATTCCTTTCATTTATACCTCTACTTTTATGCAATCATTTAGTTCTACCAACTGAAAAGCTTTTTGTTGTAAGAGCTAATCAGCGGTTTTGTTAAGGCCTAGATGATGTGTGTAGAAGGGGGGTTTGAAAAAAATTTGTATAGACTAGTAATTTGGAAAATTTTGTACGGACTTGTAATTGTTTTATCGCACATGGAGCTTGAAGCATTTGATACATTTTTTAACCAATATTTTTAGTGAAACAGGGGGAAGGAATGATTGAAATGTAAATAACAGATTAAAAAAAATGAGATTTTACACATCGGTTCTCAATAACCGATGTGTATATTTAACTTTCTACATCGGTTTTCCTTAAAACCGATGTGTAAATTTAACTTTACACATCGGTTCTTTAAAAAACCGATGTAGAAAGTCAAATTTACACATCGGTTTAAAGAAAAACCGATGTAGAAAGTTAAATTTATAACTGCTTATTAATTTCTAAATTAATTTTCCACATCGGTTAATATAAAACCGATGTTTAAAATATACTTTACACATCGGTTTTATAACCGATGTGTAAAGTGGCAATAAACCACATCGGTCGTTTCCACATCAGTTTCAAAACCGATGTGGAAAGCCAAAAATAACCGACGTGGAATCCCTTTTCTGCACTAGTGAATACCCGGCCCAATCCGGAAATTAAGGGATAAGATATTGATATTATCCTTAAATAATCCTGATATTATCTGAAATAACCTTATCCGGTTAAAAGAGATAATATCCCCTAAATTAAGGGATGAGATATTGATATTATCCTTAAATAATCCTGATATTATCTGAAACAACCTTATCCGGTTAAAAGAGATACTATCCCTTAAATTGAGGAAATCACATCTCAAAGAAGATTTAAGAGATAAAAGGAGATAAATCCAGATCTCTAAAAGATAAGGGGATCCTATTATAAAAGGAGGAGAACCCAAGAGAGAGACTCACTTTTCACTGAATCCCGATGACTCTCCCTTAAGAGTATTAGAGAAACTAGCTCGACCAAGAGACTATTGAAGAGTCCTTGCTCGCTGATGTTCATCAGATACAAGATTAAGGGATCGAGATCACTACGGCCAAGGGTTGAACCTAGAACTACGTCTGGCTTTGATTCCCATTGGGATACGTAGGACCGGAATACAACATTCTGTCAAGCCATAATAAAAAACAACCCTCATCGTTCACTCTTGGTCAAACGTTCTACGACGAGATTCCGGCAAGTCGGATCTCGGCAGGAACATTTGGCGCCCACCGTGGGGCCGAGGAAAAACTTTCCCCGGTTCCACAAGAAAGCTTGATGGTGACTACACGGAATGGTCCGAAGGGAGGGGCGAACAGCATGAACCATGAAGATCATGAGGCCTCGAACACGAGCCAGAACCACGGCAATCTTCCTTCCTCTCCCGTCAATGAAGATAACCCTCGGCTGGGAGAAGTTATGGAACAGCTAAGGCAGCTGCGGAAGGAGAACGAGGAGATACGTGCGCAAAATCAGAGGCTTTTAAGAACTCGGAAAAGATAAAGGTCCCTGACACCTTCCGACAAAGAGCAATCCTCACCCGAGGCTGGCCAAAAGGATCCGTCCTACGTACCCTCTCCTCGGGAAACTAACCAACCATCCAAAACTAAACCTCCCCCGGAGGCTTCAGAAGCTAAGTCTCGTGTAGAAAGGACTAGCCAAAAAGAAAAGGTAGCGGATCGGCGGGCGAGGTTACCATTCACGGATGACATCGATGAGGTAATCATGCCTAGACATTTTAAACCCCTTAACATCGATAAGTTCAACGGAACCTCTGACCCAACCGAGCACGTAGAATCCTTTATTTCTTCTGTTTGCTTGGTGACCGATTCGGAAGCCGTCATGTGCAAAGTTTTTCCAACCACTTTGCAAGGCCCCGCCTTAACCTGGCTTACGAATATACCACCTCGATCAATTGGTTCCTTTGATGCGCTCGTAACTAAGTTCACCGCGCAATTCGCAGCAAGCCGAAGGCATAAAAGGCACTTGGTCTCGCTGGTGAATTTCAAACAAGAAAGGAATGAATCACTCAGAGATTATATGGCTCGTTTTAATGCCAAACAAATCTTAATTCCCAACATGAGCTCGAAACTCTGCCTTCATACCGTCATGGGCGGTCTGAAGCCGGGACAATTCTTTGAGTACTTATCTCGAAAACCACCGAGAGATTTTGAAGAGTTGCAGAAAAAAGCTACAGGTTTCATGAACTCGGAAGAGATGGTTGAATTCAAAAGGAGAGAAAGAGGTTTTGAAGACAAGAACTCGGTTCCAAACAAAGAAAGAAACAGGGGGGCTGATCCATAAAGGACCCAAAAGCCCAATGAAAGGGGATTCCTGGAGAGGCAACCCAGGTACCAGTCTTACACGCCGCTAAACCGATCTCGAGCAACCATTCTCCAGGAGGTGTGTAACGCCGAGTTACTCACCTTACCTCGACCATCCAAAACACCAGCCAATGCTGACAGAAGCAAAGAATGCATGTGGCATCAAAACTATGGTCACTCCACTGAAGACTGTAGAGCAACCCAGGAAAAAATCGAGGACCTGGTACGGGCAGGTCGTCTTGACCGTTTCGTTCGCCGAGATGATAATGGAGGCAGATGAGCTGGTCGAAGACGACGGAGACACGGTTATGACAACCATAACCGAGATGCAAACCTACAGGGAAACAACCACACCGGAGAACGGATGAATAATCAAAGAGCTTTTAATGAAGAATCAGAAGGAGGTGTCAGAGGAGTCATCAATACAATCTCAGGAGGATTTGCAGGTGGAGGATCGACGAGTTCAGCTCGGAGGCGTTATCTAAAAGCCCTCCGATCTGTCAACACGGTGTCTGGACAGCCTCCAAGGAGAAGACCTCCAATAACTTTTACGGATGATGATTTCCGAGGGGTGGATCCAAATCAAGATGATCCAATGGTGATAACGGTCGAGCTAGACAACTTCTCGGTCAAACGAACACTCATTGACCAGGGGATCTCGGCCGATATTCTATACCAGGCGACCTTCAAGAAACTCGGAATTCCAGAAAAGCTGATAAAAGAGCAGGAAGACAAGTTAGTAGGGTTCGCCGGAGAGCAAGTGAAAACCCGAGGTTACATAGACCTCCTAACAACGTTTGGAGAAGGAAGACTCTCCAAATCTGTATCAGTCAGGTACGTTATTGTAGAGGCCAGCACGTCGTACAACATCCTTATTGGAAGACCGACGTTGAATGAACTCGGAGAGATTGTCTCTACCCCGCACCTGGCAATGAAATTCCCAACCGAGTCCAGAGAGATAGTCGCAGTTCGGGCAGACCAAAGGCTAGCCAGGCAATGCTATGTAGATAGCCTAAAGGCTACCCGAAACCAGGACATCGCAAAAAACCCCGAGGATGACAAAGCAGAAGTGGTCAGCTCGGTCAGTTCGGTAACTTCAGTCAGCTCGGTCAGCATGCCAGAACTTGACCCAAGGATGGAAATGTACGAGTCCAAAGCCGAACCAACAGGGTCTTTAGAAAGGTTCCAGATGGGAGCTCAAGCTGAATAATGCACCCAAGTCGATAGTCAGCTCGACCCCTCGCTCAAACAAAGGATTCAGGCTGTCCTGAGAAAGAATGCCGATTTGTTTGCTTGGAAGACGTTGGATATTCCTGGTATAGACCCCAATTTTATGTGCCACAAGCTATCCATATGTCCCGAAGCCAAGCCTGTAGCTCAAAGAAAAAGGAAACTTGGGGAAGAAAGGAGCCGAGCAGTAGCCGAGGAGACTTCCAAACTGGTCAAAGCAAATTTCATCAGGGAGGTGAAATACACTACCTAGCTAGGCAACGTGGTGTTAGTTAGAAAGGCCAACGGCAATTGGAGAATGTTCACTGACTACACCGATCTCAACAAGGCGTTCCCAAAGGATTCTTATCCTCTCCCCAACATTGACAAACTAGTGGACGGGGCCTCTGGGTACAAAGTTTTGTCCTTTTTGGACGCATACTCAGGTTACAACCAGATCAGGATGTATCCACCCAATGAAGAAAAAACAGCATTTATGACTGATGGGGCAAACTATTGTTATCGGGTAATGCCTTTCGGTTTGAAAAATGCTGGAGCAACATATCAGAGGCTTATGGACAAAGTTTTCGCCAACCAGATCGAAAAGAGCCTAGAAGTATATGTTGATGATATGGTGGTAAAATCCGCTGACCCGAGGCAACACTCAGCCGACCTCGAAGAAATCTTCAGTCAGCTTAGAAAATACAACATGAGGTTAAATCCAGAAAAATGTTCTTTTGGTGTACAAGGAGGAAAGTTCTTAGGCTATATGCAAACTCATTGGGGGATTGAAGCTAACACGGATAAATTCCAAGCAGTTATGGAAATGCGGAGTCCTCGGAATGTGAAATAAATTCAGAGGTTAGACGGCCGATTAGCTTCTCTATCCCGCTTCCTCCCGAAGTCTGCAGAAAAAGCAAGACCCTTCTTCCAGCTTTTGAAAAAACCAAAAGATTTCATCTGGACTGAAGAGTGTGAGAAGGCCTTTGAAGATCTAAAACTCTTCCTAGCGTCTCCCCCAATCCTCACTCGGCCTCAGCTCGGCACAGATCTGTACTTGTACCTATCTGTCAATGATTGTGCAATCAATGCAGTGATCATCCAGGAAGAGGAAGAGCAACAGATGTCGGTGTACTATGTGAGTAGGACCCTAAAAGACGCAGAAACGCGATATCAAGTAATTGAAAAACTAGCCCTCGCCTTAGTTATGGCAGCTCGGAGGTTACGATCCTATTTCCAGTCGCACCAAGTTATAGTCAAAACTGATCATCCAATAAAGCAGGTACTCAGGAAACTCGATCTAGCCGGACGAATGATAGCTTGGTCAGTAGAATTGTCGGAATTCGGTTTGCAATATGATTCGAGGGGGCCGATGAAAGCACAATGCCTCTCCGACTTCATTGTCGAGCTCTCTTCTGAGCCAAGGTCGTAATCCTTCGTCTGGCTCCTATACGTTGACGGATCATCTAACTTGAAGGGAAGCGGGACTGGAATAATTCTCGAAGGGCCTGATGATCTAATCCTAGAACAATCCTTAAAGTTTGGGTTTACTGCTTCAAACAACCAAGCAGAATATGAAGCCCTTATTGCAGGACTGATGCTAGCTAAAGAAGTTGGGGTCCGAGAATTAAAATGCCGAAGTGACTCACAGCTTGTAACAGGACAAGTCTCGGGCGATTATCAAATAAAGGATCCCCAACTAACTAGATATCTCTGCAAGGTTAATAGCCTAGTTTCGGAATTTGATAATTTCACTATTGAGCATATACCTCGGGAAGAAAATTCAAGGGCAGATCTGTTGTCTAAGCTGGCTAGCACCAAGAAAGTTGGCCAGCTAAGAACCTTCATTCAGGAAAACCTCCTTGAACCGAGCATAAAAGGTGCCGGAGTAATAATGACCGAGCACTATGATCATGGCTAAATGACACCGATTTGGGAATATCTAGCCTCGGACAAATTGCCCAGTGACCCTAAGGAGGCGAGGCGCATTCGTCTAAAATCTTCCCATTACACCATCCGAAGGCAGAGTATAAAAGAGGATTCTCCATGCCATTACTAAAGTGCCTAACAAAGGAGCAGTCCGAGTACGTAATGGATGAGATGCACCGAGGAATCTGTGGGATGCACTCAGGTGGCCGATCTCTGGCAGCTCGGGTCCTGCGAGTGGGGTTTTACTGGCCAACCATGAGACTTGATTGTGCTACCTGGACTAACAGGTGTGAGCCCTGCCAGAAGTTCGCCAACATAGCACGTGTTCCAGGAGAAGAGCTCCATTCCATTCTCTCGCCATGGCCTTTTACGATGTGGAGGATGGACATAGTCGGTCCTTTCCAGGTTGCCAAAGGTCAAGTCAAGTTCTTGCTGGTAGGTATAGACTACTTCACCAAGTGGATCGAAGCAGAACCATTAGCCACGATAACTGCTAAAAAGGTTCAGAGCTTTGTATGGAAAAACATCATATGCAGGCATGGCCTCCCTTACGCAATTGTCACAGATAACGGAAAGCGGTTCACCGATAAAGAGCTCAGAGAGTTCTACTCCAACCTCGGAGTTAAACATAAAGTGACCTCAGTTGAGCACCCACAAACGAATGGACAAGCAGAAGCAGCCAATAAAGTTATTTTAAACGAGCTCAAAAGAAGGTTAGGCCAATCAAAAGGGCTTGGGTTGAACAATTACCAAGCATCCTATGGTGTATGAGCCGAGATGAAGAGCTCGATACCTCGAAGCGTCAAGCTCGATTGCCTGAGCTGCTCACCGAGTTGGAGGATATGTATGTATATATATATATACATATCGGGGTATGAAGCTCGGCCAATTACCTCGCCGAGCCGAAAAACCAAAGATGAAACCAAGTTCCTAAGCTCGGCTAATGTCATGAAAGCTTCTACGCTTTACTAGCTCAAAGCTTAGGGGGCTTGTGTACTGGCCGATGAGTGAAACCCGGCCACCGAGCTTGAATACCCGGCCCAATCCGGAAATTAAGGGATAAGATATTGATATTATCCTTAAATAATCTTGTTATTATCTGAAATAACCTTATCCGATTAAAAGAGATAATATCCCCTAAATTAAGGGATAGGATATTGATATTATTCTTAAATAATCCTGATATTATCTGAAACAGATTGGATGCGAGTTCCAATGATGTCCAGATTAGGTGGTTGCCACCTGGCCACGGGGAGGTAGCACTTAACCGTGATAGATCAGTTCTGAATGGTGGGAGTGGTGCTTCGTGTGGCGGTCTATTGAGAGATGAAATTGGTAACTTCATCTTTGGTTTCATGGTTAACCTGAGCGTGTGTTCAGTCTTAGAATCTGAATTGTGGGGGTATTTTACATGGTTTGAAAACCACTTGGAGGAGAAGCTTGAGAAATATTAGAGTTTTTTCTGACTCTAAGGAAGCCATCCGTCTCTTGTCTGATGGTTGTAGTCCAACACATAGCTGTTATCCCTTAATTAAGGCCATTCATGAGGTCCACGAAGGTGATGGTGGAGTCAAGTGGAATCATATCCTTAGAGAAGCAAATTAAGTGGTTGATGTCTTAGCTAAGGAAGGCTTATCTACTAGTAGCGGGATTAAAGTTTTTGATTTTGCACCTAGTTTTATTTCTTCTGCTTTAAGAGCTGATGTAGCATGGACTTGGTTCCCCAGGGATTTTTAGTTTTGTTTTGGTTGTGTTTTGTTGGTTGGGGTTAGTCCCCCTCTTGTTCACAAAAAAAAAATGTGATAATCATTATTTTTGACATGATATTAATTATAATTTATACAAATATTAAAATATTTAATTATTAAGGCTATGTTCAGGAGAATGGAGTGAGGTGGTTAATAATGTAGTAGAGTGGTTAAAAAGTATTAACCCATTATTTAGGAGTTTATTAGGTAATGGAGTGAGATGGTTTAAGATTGTAACATAAATCACTCCATCTCATCCAAACCCTCCAATTTTTATACCCTCTAAATTGGGGGTTTGAGATCTCCCTTAATTCCCTCATTAAATTTCCAAACAATGAAGTGATATATTTTTATATTGAGTAAATAGCCAATTTGGTCCCTGAAACTGTGAGATCGTGTCAATTTGGTCCCTCAAATTAACGAAATTGCAAAAAGGTCCCGGAAACTGTCAAACGTTGATCAAGTTGGTCCCTCCGTTAGGCAGGGTTACTTGACGCCGTTAATGGCGCTGACGTGGCACGTTAAGTGCCCATGTGGCATGACAGCTGTACCACAGTTTCAGGGACCAATCTGACACTAAATTTCAGGGATCAAATTGACACTCAAAGACTAAAAACCTATCTTCTTCTTCCTTCGGCTGTCTTCTTCCTTCTTCACTATATACTACCAGAGGAAAGCAATTTATTCTCGAGAGTTAAGAACTGGGCACTCAAGTAAAAACATCAAAGAAGAATGGAATAGCAATAAGCATGTAACGGTTTCAATCATTTCAGTAAAGTTGCTATAGCAATCTTGTCCACAAACATGAACTACTGATATCAACATTTGAATCAAAGAAGCTAATAGAAGCAAGGAACTTTGGCGTGCTATGTTTATTGCTGCATGAACTATTCCAATCCTCAATTCCCAAAAGCACTTAATTAATTAATCAAACCCAAAACCTTGACAATAACAACACTTAAAAAATTGGAACTAAACTTGCATCTTCTTAAATCTTAAATTCACAATTAAAATGAACATATAGCAAATAGTTACCAAAAAGAGCTGTTCAGATTTAGTTCCGAACCAAAAGGGCAGAGGCCAATGGCCACCGCCATGTGAGAAAAACCCCAACTCTTCAGTTTAGATGATCTCAGTAAGCTCAATGCCTCAATTTCCAGCATGCCCAGAAAGCAAATTCAATACACAGTGATGCAAAAACACGAACCAATCAAGCAAAGAAGTACCGAATCATCATCTGAACCATTCCTCACACTTTTCCCACCTCTCACCAACCCACAAAGCAATCAACCATAAACCTCAGAGCATGCATGTAAAGACAATAACTTTTGGGGGATTGAAACCTCAAAAAGCAGTCAATTTGCGATTCCAATCAGATCTCACAGCTTCTACTGTAATCCCCTGAATATTGAAAATTACAGCAAGAAAAGGGAAGGAGTTTCGCCTACTGATCAACAGCCAATCAACTGAAAGATATCATCTGCATTTATATGTGTTTCCTGTGTTTCATGAGTTTAGTGATGGACAATGGTTTCATGCACGATGAAGGAGAGAGAGCAGAGAGACAACCAGAGACGTCAAAGGAAGAAGACAGCCGAAGGAAGAAGAAGATAGGTTTTTAGTCTTTGAGTGTCAATTTGGTCCCTGAAATTTATTGTCAGATTGGTCCCTGAAACTGTGGTACAGCTGTCATGCCACATGGACACTTAACATGCCACGTCAGCGCCATTAACGGCGTCAAGTAACCCTGCCTAACGGAGGGACCAACTTGATCAACGTTTGACAGTTTCAGGGACCTTTTTGCAATTTCGTTAATTTGAGGGACCAAATTGACACGATCTCACAGTTTCATGGACCAAATTGGCTATTTACTCTTTTTATATTTTTATTTCACTCCATTGCTAACCACTTCATTCAATAACAAATGTTATTACCAAAAAAAAATTAACAAATGTTAAGAGCATATTCAATGAGAGTTCATATAATATAAGAACCAATTCTTATTCAAGACTACAAGAGCTCCAATAATACGTCATTTTGCTATAAAACATAGTTGCTTATAAATTCAGGGTAGCATAAAGCAATTAAAGTTACAGTTTTAGGTCTCTATTTTTTTTTTTTTTAGCTATTTAGGTTTCCAAATTTAGGTTTCTAATCTTGTTGGTTATTTTAGTTTAATAAGAAAAATAATTTAAAAGAAATGTTACATATGGTTGTGTGTGCATACACAACAAAATTTACATCAATCACAATAATTATACTTTAAAAATATAGAAATTTATAATAAAGACAAATTTAAATAAAAATATTTTTTTTAATAAAATATTATTATTAATTTTAAAAATGTCTTATTTCAAATTTGACTTTAAGCCTACAAATATGTTGGACCGGCCCTAAGTTATAAAAATAATCTTAGCAAAAATCCAATTAAATGTATAAAAGAATGGATAATGCTAACAAGTGTCCTTAGGGCACTGGTTAAGCAATCAAGAAAAGAAAGATTTTATTGAAAATGTTATATTTAATGTTTTGAAAAGATAAATACTTGATTTTTCAATGGAATCTTGCTATTTTTAGGTTCCTTAACTAGTGCCCTAAGGACACTTGTTAGTAACACCCTAAAAGAATTACTTCATCCGTTCTTTTTCTATGGTAATTTTAGCTATTTGTTTTTATTCCAAAACAATGGATCTTTTATAAACCCAAGATATATTTGACAATTTTTTTTCATATATACCCTTATCATAGAATTAAATTAAAATGACTTGAAAATACACTAAACCTTCCTTACTTAAATTAAGCCATAAATATTGCATGTTCCAAAATAAAAGTGGCACATATCAATGCACCTTGTATTTAACCAAATAAAATGTACACTTTCCTGATACTTATATATACCTTTATTCACATTTTAAAAAATAATTAATGATACTATAAATAAAAATATTTTGATATAAATATAAATTAATTAATTATTTATTAATCTGTTTGTAAAAAATAAAAATAAAAAAAGAACGGAGTGAGTAATAAAAATTGTGGCGTGCACTAACGACCAGCCCGTTAAATTTATCATGAATTTTACATTAGATCGTCTATGCCCGAAATAACTGCATCATTATTTTATTTTATTTTTTGAGTAAATAGCCAATTTGGTCCCTGAAACTGTGAGATTGTGTCAATTTGGTCCCTCAAATTAACGAAATTTCAAAAAGGTCCCTGAAACTGTCAAACGTTGATCAAGTTGGTCCCTCCGTTAGGCAAGGTTACTTGACACCGTTAACGGCGCTTACGTGGCACGTTAAATGACCATGTGGCTTGACAGCTGTACCACAGTTTTGGGGACCAATCTGACACTAAATTTCAGGGACTAAAATGATTCGGGGACCAAATTGACACTCAATTTTTTTTCTAAAAACCTTTCGTTCATCTTCTTCTTCCTTTGGCTGTCTCTGGTTGTCTCTCTGCTCTCTCTCCTTCGTCGTCTGTTTCTATCTCTCTCTCGCTCTCTCCAACTACACAAAAGGGATGATGATGGGTGGTGGTTCGTCGTTACCATACTCAAGACAAACCAAGAAACCTACAACTCCGTCTTGGTCGAGTAGCTACAGGGTTGATGGGGCAAAAATCAACAACCCCTTACCTTTGTTTTGCAATTGTGAGAGGAGAGCTGTGTTACGAATCTCTAGGACTCTGAGGAACCCAGGGAGGGCCTTCTATGGATGTCTCTTTCCATTGGTAACATTCAATCCCAAAACTCCATTAGGGTTTGCGATTTTCTTTCACTTTGCAGGGAGCACAGTTTCTACTAACCCTAATTTCTTTATGTCAAATTGTTGCAGGGTGAAGGCAATTATGGCTATCTTGTCTGGGTGGATGAGATTCCTGAGATTTTCAAGGTTGAAACTCTTAATGATACTGGCAGTGAGGGAATAATGAAGGCAGAACTGATTGAGCTGATTGGCAAGGTTGACACTTTGGTTGCAGATGTTAGAATGGTCAAATTTGGGGTTGTTGTAATGTGTGTGTTGTTAAGTGTTTGTCTGGTTTGGTGGATTGGTAGGCAAAGTGCTTAGGTAGTTTTAGGTGTGATGTTCTTAGGTATGATGTAGGCATATTTTGGAATGTAATGTGTAAAGTATTGTCCTATTTTGGAAATGAAATGAATGACAAGCTTGGAGTAAATGTGTCATTTTGTTGCATAAGACAAACTGTGTCATTTTGTTACATAAAATGAAAGGAAGCACCAAAATGTGGTCTAAAAGACAAATTCCATAGGTATTAATTGAAGCACCAAAAGGTGTCCAAATATGCCTTACAAAAGAATACCCAAAACAGAGTACATATAAACTTGTACCAAACTAGAAATTACAGCAGATAAACCATACACCATATTCCTAAACATCCATTGTTCGCATGTGTCATTAACAAAAAACAGAGGCACCATCAATTGTGCAAATATATCATTGTACTAAATTATCCAAAATCCAAAATAGTCTTGACTTCATGGTTTCCTTGGATGCATCTGTGGCAGCCCTGGAGTTGGAATGAAAGACATGAATTATGGTTGTCCTTCCCTTGATCCAGTTGATGGTGCTGGAAGTTCGACCATGATAGGCCGTGGAGCTGGAATTGGAAGTGGTGGTGGTGCAAGAGGGGCTGGTGCTGGTGCAAGAGGGGCTGGTCTTTGGTGGAGTATATTCTGGTGGGCCTCTAACTGGGGGTTCCTTTGGCACTTGTGGTATAAGAGGTCCTCTTATACCATATCTCCTTGCCTGCAGAAGTAGAAATCGATAACATAGTGTCAATTTAGTCCCCAAAATATGCAACTTAAAATCAAAATAGTCCCTGAACTTTTATATATGAAATCAACTCAGTCCCTGCAAAAGCCAGCTTACCCTCTACACTCTTTGCTGTGATGGTGGATTGGCCTGAACTTGTACTGGAGGATCTTGAACTTATGCTGGAGGATCTTGAACTTGTGCTGGAGGAACTTGAACTTGTTGCTGCACTTGTGGTGGTACATCTTGAGATTGCACTGGCTCAATAGTAGGAGCAGTTTGTGTTAATGGTATCTCAGACACTAAATCATCTTGTCCTTGAGTTGATGTCTTAGCTTTAGGTTTTTTAGGAACTCCAGTGTTCATGCATCCCCTACTGTTATGGCCCTCAATGCCACATCTTGAGCAAGTGAAGTTAGGATATGACCTCTTCAGCTTATGACCACACACGGGTTCCTCATTTCCATCCTTCCTTCTCTGTTTCTTTGGTCTCCCAGCACTTCTCTTGAGCTTAGGTGGAACCGGCTTGGCATAATCAGTGGGCATCCAAAATTGTTCGGACTGTGTTGGTTGAATGAAAAATTGGTAAGTTGCATCATATGCCCCCATTGTTAGCCAGACATGACAACACTCTTTTTCCCTTTGATTACTATATGCAATTGCAGCACATGCATGCTTACATGGCATACCTGTCAAAGTATGCAAATATACATAAATAACACTGTCATAATAGGAAAAAAAAAAGCAGAAAACAATATACAAAAATCAAACAACATGTCATCACCATCACCTGTTAGTTGCCAAAACCTGCAGGTGCAAGTTTGTTCACTCAGGTTGACATCAACCTTAGAAGGAAGGTTCTGCACTTCAAACCGCATGCCATCACCATCACTTGTCCACACAGGAGTCCACAGATTGCTATCCAACTTCTGTTTTTCCAGTCTACTTTGTTGCATAGGACACAAAGGTCCTCTCCTCCCAGCAAGCTTCAGCTTGTTTGCACACATTGTCCTCATCACATAGCCTCACATTGCATATGTTGTCCACCTTACAGTTTGTCTCAAAGTAGGCCTTTGTCCATGCCTCTTTTGGCCATTTGTTCAGATACTGCCAGGCCTTCAGGTTCAACCTCTTAACCCTTTCCATTTCCATGTTGAATTGTGTAGCTGTGGTTGACTTGGCACAGTCCCAAACCACAACCTTTAGTTCCTTTTCCTTCCACTGTTTTATAAAGTTCCTCCACAGATGCATGGCACAATATCTGTGGGGCACTCCTGGCATTACTTCCTGCATGGCTGGTATTAGCCCCTGCAAGCATAACATACAAATCAGTCCCTAAAATTAGTCACTTAATATCAAATTGGTCCCTGAAATATGCAACAAATTATCAAACCAGACCACGTAATGAATGACAAAATCTTACCTTCTGCATGTCAGACATGAAATTCCATCCATGCTGCCTGTAATCACCTAGTGTTTCATGCAATAGTGTCAAAAACCATCCCCAATTGTCTTTGTTTTCCACATCCACTATAGCATATGCTATCACAAAAATATGGTTGTTTGCATCCACCTTACACCTGAAAGGAGTTGTCCTCCAAAGTAACCTTTCAAAAAGCAACCATCCAACCCAATAAAAGGTCTGCAACCTGCCTTAAATCCTCTCTTGCATGCATCTAGACAAACAAAAAACCTTTGGAACTGTGGTTGTGAATGTAGCAGAGGGATGGTATCAATCTTAACCAATGACCCTGGATTGCTCCTTAACAACTCATGAGCATAATCCCAAAGCTTACCATACTGCTCCCTTTCACTACCTTCAACCAACTCTCTTGCCTCCCTAACTGCCCTAAAAATCATTGACCTATCAATGATGACATTGAACTCCTTTTTAGGAAATCAAAAACCTCTACATGTGTGATTTTGGGTTGGCTACGAATCTTTTCTTCTAGCTTCTCCACAACCCATTTTTGTTTGCTTGATTAACCTTAAAGGCTCTGCAGCAGCTGTGAGTCTCCTTGAAGGTCTTAATTTGGAAACTCCTCCTTACATTACTCCTACCACAATAAATCTCCCAATCACAACCAACTTCCTTGCATTTAGCTCTAGCCCTGAAGCTATCATTTTTCACCCATTTTATTGGCCTGCCCATGTGTATGGTGTAATCCTTCACAACTGCCTTGAAAGATGATAAATTTGTAAACTCCATTCCTAAAACCAAACTGACATTACCAAACTTTGCTCTGTCATTAAACTGAGGGAAGTTAGGCAAACCTGTTGTTCCATTATTCTCGTCATCTGTACTAATAGGATCCTTCAATTCCTCATACTTGTAGCTTGCATCACTCACAACTTCTTGCTGCACTTGATTGCTTCCACCACCTAACTCCCCATAATTAAAGAAGTCTTCATGCCCTGTATAAAACTCAGCCCAACCATCATTATCATCACTGCTGTCACCATTTGAAGGACTAGGTGACCTCTCCCTACTCTTACTTGAAACCTTCTTCTTACCCTTTCCATCACTCCCACTAGCCTTCTTACCCTTGGATGAAATCCCAACAACCTTCTTACCCTTAGCCTTCTTACCCTTGGATGAAGTCCCAACAACCTTCTTACCCTTAGCCTTCTTACCCTTGGATGAAGTCACAGCAACCTTATTTCCCTTAGCCTTCTTACCCTTGGATGAAGTCCCAGCTACCTTATTTCCCTTAGCCTTCTTCCCTTCATTCTTGCTTAACACCACTTCCTCATAATCATCTGAACTAATTTCAACCGGAGGAGGCTTGTAATGGATGTCCTCTGCACTTTCATCATCAGTAGAATGGCTGTCCTCATATGGACTCATGAGACACTCATCAACATCCATGTTAGCAGCATTCAAAGCTTCCTGGTTAGGTACCCATGCCTGAAGGGGCTCGGGGGCATACTCGTGATAAATCTCAATCTCATTCCCATTAAGGAGGGCAGCCTTAACCATATCTATGAAGCTACTGTCACAGGTTAGTTCCCTCAACCCAATATCCAGGTCCCTGTTTGGCTTCAACCACCACAATTTTTCAACCTTATCATAACCCTTACACACCTTCACAATGCTAAACAAATCAAAAACATTGAGTGTGTCTGAGTCCAACTCTTCCCACACATCCATCTCACCACCCACATACTCCAGAATTCCTCTCTCATTCCTCAACAATATGCCTCCATGGTGCACGATAACAGTGATCATAGTACTCATTCTGCACATTAGCAAAGAAGCATAAATTAAAAAACGTTTCATATACTCTGTTACAAAACAAAAAAAACAGAGCATCGCAACAAATCCTAAACCCACCCACATTGATGATGAAGAATGCGCAACAATGGGTAAAACGATAACTAGGGCAAATGCCCAAGTACAAAACTAATGTAATAGAGGCTTAGATGAAATCCTACCCAACCCCTACCACATGCACAATATGAAGAAGAAGATGAACAATCAAAACCCATAACTCAAAACAAAATGGGTAAACAAAATACACACCTGCGTTTTGAGTGGAAGCGAGTTCCGGTGAGGTTCCGACGACGGGTTATGGTCTCCGGCGAGCGGTTGCAGAAGGAAAGGTGTGGCAGAGGGGAGGAGGGGAGGTTACGTCGGGGAAGATGAAAAGGTAAAATGAGGGATGGAAATGAAACGAAGAAGTGTTAAAGAGTTAAATTACAAATTAAGTATCATTTTAGTCCCTGAAATTTAGTGTCAAATTGGTCCCCAAAACTGTGGTACAGCTGTCAAGCCACATGATCACTTAACGTAACACGTAAGCACCGTTAACGGCGTCAGGTAACCCTGCCTAACGGAAGGACCAACTTGATCAGCGTTTGACAGTTTCAGGGACCTTTTTGAAATTTCGTTAATTTGAGGGACCAAATTGACACGATCTCATAATTTCAGGGACCAAATTGGCTATTTACTCTTTTTTTTTTTTTTTTTTTTAGGAAACTGCATCATTATTGAAAGTTGAAATTAGTGACTGGAGTGTCTCAACCAAGTTAAATTAACGCTGACTAACGGTGTTAACTTTAACTATCGGAGAAACCAAGGTATTGTGTCCTGGAGCACAAGGCCACGTGGTGGAACCGCTGATTGCCAAGCTTCGTGAACTCGGGCTGTAAGCCAAACACGTGGACTCCGCAAATCACTGCTGCCAGCGGTGGACTCTAATTCACTACTTCACTTGCGTGGGAACGAACCATTGGCTCAACGGGGACCACGCTTTCGTCTTTTTTCATTTTCACTTGTAATTTGGTATTTCAATTTGCAAAATATTAATCGTGTGATAAGAATATTAGTTAAGTTTGCAAAAATATTTGTCAAAAAAAAAAAGGTTGCGAAAGTATAAATTTCTTATTGGAAGTTGTGGTTTTTGGAGTTGCATAATGTAATTTAAATAGGAATTACCAAAGTGGTATAAATTTAAAAAAAAAAAAAATATGAGTGAGATAAGTTGTACATATACGATATATTGTACAACTTACCATACCGAGATAATTTATTTTGAACTTATATCATTTTAATAATTTTTAATATAAATTATACCAGGTTAAAAAACTGAAGCTGTGTACTTGACATCTAAAAGTTTAGAAGTTTTTATTTTTTATACAAAATTTTTATTTTTATTTTTTTCCCCTTAATCGAGAGATACCGTTTAGCAAAACTCTTTCAATTTAACGGTCGTTGAATGAGATGGGACACCTCAAATTTCATGATGGGTCAAAACTGGAAAAGGCCGTCCTCCTGCAGTGGGAATGCTTCCTTCTCCTGTGCCAAGTATTAGGCCAAACCATGCAAATTTCCTCACAATCTTCGCCTAATACTTGTCCAGGGGGTTTTACTATTTCAAACAGGGTTTTGGAGCAGACTTTGATACAGACTCTGGCACAACATTCAAAGTTTAAGGGGACTCTAGAGTAAGGACAAGTAACAAGTGTTTGGTTTGATGGTTTGTACCAACAGAAGTGTGTTTGACCATATCAAACGTGGTTTGATCAAATATTGGTGATGTTTGACTCCTAAGTTGAAAAGTGATTTTAGTTCTAAAATATCTTGAAGCTAAATTTTGTAGCTTTCATGTTGGAAGAAAATTGATTCTGTGAGATAATCTAGGGTCAATGATTTATGACATCTTCTATTGGACATCCAAAAGCAATTTTGATTCAACTATCCAGATAACAAGATTTGATAAAAATCAATTTTTTTCATAAAGACATTCAAACATAAATCACTTCACTTTCAACTCACTTTTAAACAAAATCAATTCTACAAAACCAATTCTTTTCAAAATCACGTTTGTCAAACGTTCATCCAAACACAAACTAACAATGTAAACAACTAAAGCGAGAAAAAGTGACATTAGTTAATTTTGGAAGGTTAATAAAACTCAACTTAGTTAATTACTCAATTTTTTTATAAACAACTGTAATTAGGGTATTTGGCTTCCCAGTGACATCCCAAGCCCCGAGGTATCCCGCTAGTTTACCTTTTGAAGTGACTATGGTAATAAACCCTTGATTTTCGCAACCACTCAATTAGAGTGTCTACAATCAGGAATCGAACTTGCCTTCTTCTCTTTATGGAGTCGAAATGATTACTGTTCTGTCAAAGAACTGAGGGATGTCGAGCCGATACTCGGCCGATTAGTGTCAGAAGAAGATGCCCCTGATCGAGGGCTAGGCCGATATATATATATATATATATATATATATATATATATATATATATATATATATATATATATATATGGTAGTTGTTACATGGCATTAGTGAGTCATTATGAGTGATTATGGACGTTATTGATAATGACAGTTACAAAGCCATTAATCGCCCATTAGTAACAGGTCGGTTATGAGATCTGACATCGGTTACATATCTGAGTAGTCACAGACTCAAATTAAGGTAGGTCGAGCCTGAAGCCTAACATGACCATGTCGTAACAGAAGCTTATAGTCGGACCCGACTTATATGCTAAATCCATGTAGTAACAATTACCATTCAATTAACCCTTTATTGATTAGGCGATTATAAATTAGGTAGAAGATGGAGCCTTATTTGTAATTGAAAGAAGAGAGTGAGAATAACATTCAATTATTCATTTTTTAACGGATAATTAGCAAATATTTTTTAAGGGTCTAAAGTCTTTTACTTGACTGACTTAAGACGTAGGTCTCGACTAGGCAAGTTCTACCGTGAGAAACCTTGATAGGTCTCTCGCCGTGAGCCACTATTTTTCACCATTGATTCATTGTATTCCTCATGATAACATCCTATACCTTCTGCACCAGATTACAACTCTATCTAGTCCACAACCCCTCACCAGAACAGAAACCACCACCACCACCCTCCAAACAATTTTCGGCGACTCCGTCAGCGTCACCCGCCTCCAGCCCTCACTCCACCGCCATCACTTGCAAACCTCCAACCTCCATGGTGACGAGAACGATACCCGAAAATGGAGGAGGGTTTCTTTATTTTTTTGGGTTTTCTCTGTTGGAACCAAAGTGGTTTGATTTAAATAATCACTACGTTTTGATGTTAACAAAAGGATTAAATTTGCTTGGCAAAGTGTTAGTTGAGATCTAACATGCGCTTTCAGTTATGCAGGAATATTTATAACATAAGTAATGGAAACTTAGGATAAGTTTTCGTTGGACTCCTGATAAAAATAAGCGTCCACCCTTGTAGACGACTGCACTAATATTGGTAAAGTTATTTATTTATTTAATTAAGTAGACTGATTTCTTTAAGTAAACGAGGCAATAAATATTTACTAAACGGAAATCAAGATAACTTATTTAGATACAGCAAGTCCAAAGACTTAATAGTAGACGTGTCTAGCTTGCCATGTCAGCAGACGGGAATAATTGGTAGAATTGAATGAACTGAAAGATAAAATAATCAAGTAGACGAGCACTAAGTGCCACGTCAGCAGACGGAGATTATGATAACTCACTGAGGTATAGCAAGTCCAAAGACTTGATAGACGAGAGGATATGCCACGTCAGCAGATGACCAAAATAAAATAGTGAACAGACTTAGTCTCACATAAGTAGACAGAGTTCTTAAGTAGACGAGCTCCATCTCTTGAATGAATAAATGCAATCCGAATCTCTTGAATTTATTTCAAATGATTGATATTTATTTCTATAGAATATTTGTTCTTCACATTTGTTTTATCTACTTTAATGTTTTACCTAGGTGTAAAAGAAACATGGTACCATCAAAGAAATGCAAAAAGCAGAATCGTACAATGAGAAACTGCAAAACGATCTGAATGATGACAACTTTATGGCTGGAAAAAGCTGGATTGTACACAAAGGAGGAACAACATGTTTTCAAGCTGCAATGCTCAGAGCAGTGAGCCTCCATTTCGTGCTATCTCGATAACCGAGAGTACTTTTCAGCATTGCCACAATCTAGCTATCAGTCACAACAGATATCATGAATTCAATGCTATCTCTGAACGGAACTATTCAAAATAACCGTTGAAGAAATACAAGTGACGAAGAAGGTCACTATAAATAGAACACCTCAAGTTCTGAAGAACAACTTTTTGCCAATCGATAATCACTTATTCTAATTTTCTTTTAAGAGCAAGAGTCTGCATTCTTTAGTTTGAATATTGTTGCAATATTCAACTTATCTTAAACTTTCATATCCTCACACATAGTGAGTTAAGAAGATCATAAGTTAAATCTCTTTGTTAGAGTTAGAGCCTGGAGAGGCTTGGTAAGAAAGGAATACTTGTAAGCTTGGAGAGGTGTTGAATACTTGGTTGTAATCTATTTGGAAAATAGTGGAGAAAAACCTTCAAGTAAAAAGGACCGGACTTAACTCTTGGTTGGAAGAGAGTGAACCAGGATAAAACATCTTGTGTGAATATTCTATCCCTAAACTCTTACGGCTTTATTTGTTTTTACTGACTGAGGGGTTTTGATATTGCTTTTGTTAAAGCTTTTTAATAAAGATCTATTTCTTTGTGCTTGCGTCTGATTTAATCTTCTTGTGTGCAAAAATAGTTTTAAAGTTTGTTTTCAAAAATTATTAACAAACACAATTCAACCCCCCTTCTTGTGTTTTCCTGTGTCAACTTCAGTTGGTATCAAAGCTCAGCCTCGAAAGGGTTGAGCATCTAACAAGTGCTGAGGGAGTACGATCCAACAACCATGGATGCAAAAGGACAAGCTATCAACAGACCTCCTCTCTTTGATGGAATAGATTATGACTACTGGAAGAAGAGGCTGATGGCCTTCTTAGATGCGCAAAATGTAGATATTTGGGAGCTGATTGAAACCGGCTACACAGCCAAGAGATGAAGCTGGAGCTGCTGTTCCTAGAGACCAATGGACTCAAGAGCAGAAAAACCAACATCAGCTGAATCTGGAGGCTAAGCACTATCTCATGTGTTCTATTACCATATATGAACATGACAAAGTTCACAGCTGTAATACTGCTAAAGAAATTTGGGATACTCTTGCCCTAGCTCATGAGGGTTCCTCACAATTAAAGGAATCAAAGATCAGCATGCTGGTTCATCAGTATGAGCTGTTCAAAATGGGTGAACATGAAACAATAGACCAAATGTTTGGAAGATTCCAAACCATCACCAACAGTCTCAGATCTCTTGGAAAAGTCTATGAAAATAGAGATCATGTTAGAAAAATCCCGAGAAGTCTATCCAAGCAATGGAGACCCAAAGTTACTGCTATTCAGGAAGCCAAAAACCTGAATACACTCTCTCTGGAAGAGCTTCTTGGATCTCTCAAGGTTCATGAACTTCAACTTAATGAAGAAGAAAATTCCAGAAAAGGAAAATCTATTGCCCTAAAGGCGAAGAAAGCAAGCTTGTCAAAGGTTTTCAAAGCTGTCGAGTCATCAGATGAGTCTGGATCTTCTGATAATGATGAAGGATCAGAAGAGGATGAATTGTCCTTCATCTCCAGGAAGATTCAACATATGTGGAGAAAGAAATGTGGTTTCAGAAGGAAGCAATTCAACAAAAAGTTTTCCAAGGAGAAGTCAGACTCCAAATAAAAAGGTCCACCCTTGTGCTTTGAATGCAAGAAACCTGGTCATTTCAAAGCAGACTGCCCTGAGCTCAAGGATAAAAAGAAATTCTTCAAAAAGATGAAAGGCTTAATGGCTACATGGGAGGATCTTGATCTTTCTTCACCAGATGAAGAAAGTAAAGCTGAGGAAGAGGTAAATATTTGTCTCATGACAGACACTGCATCAGAAAGTGAATACATTGATGCTGAGGTAATGGACTCTGACCCATCCACTCTTCAAAAAGCTTTTGGTGAATTGTTACATGATTTGTCCATAGTATCACGAGAGTATAGGAGTCTCAAAAAGAAATTTTCTAAACTGTCTAGAGAATATGATAGGGTCTGCATTGAGAAACAAAACCATAAAGATGAAAATGGCATACTAAAATCAGTGAATGTCAGTCTAGCTTACAAAATGGAGTGTGAGCCTGATGTTTCTTGTGAAGTTGCAAAACTGAAACAAGATGTAACATATCTGACAGACTCTCTGTCAAAGCTTGTAAGTGGCTCGGATAAGCTTAGTCTCATTTTAAGGTACTTTAGGTCACCTCATGATAAATCCGGCCTTGGTTATGACAAAGAGAAGCAAGAAGCATCTCACAAAAAGTCAAAACCACATACACAGCATAGAGCTTCAAAAGTTCTAGATAAATATGCGAAAGCTAAGTCTAGCTCGTCCA
The DNA here is from genome assembly GCA_030762895.1 of Sophora flavescens. Lineage (NCBI taxonomy): Eukaryota > Viridiplantae > Streptophyta > Magnoliopsida > Fabales > Fabaceae > Sophora > Sophora flavescens. The sequence goes on along the minus strand of CM061067.1, from coordinate 49,164,815 downwards.
ACAGCTTTTGCAAAGTGTGTGAAAAAAGTGGACATATTACATCTAGATGCATACACGATAAACATGCTAAGTATACTTGTCCAGTGACAACTAACAAGAAAGGACCCAAGTCAGTTTGGGTACCTAAAGATAAGATGATACCTGTTGCAGATTTGCTTAACATCAGGAAGAAAACAGACGTCTTGGTACTTGGACAGTGGCTGCTCACGTCACATGACGGGAGAAAGGTCTATGTTCCAAAGCCTTGAGCCCAAAGATGGTGGCTGGGTCACTTTTGGAGGAAATCAGAAAGGGAAGATCATTGGTATAGGTAAAATTGGTAAACATCATTTTCCCTCCATTGATAATGTTCTTTTAGTAAATGGCTTGAAGCACAATCTGCTGAGCATAAGTCAATTATGTGACAGTGGATATGCAGTTTCCTTTGATAAGAACATGTGTACTGTCAAGAAAGACGATGGATCACTTTTATTCACCTGCTAAAAGGGAAAACAATCTTTATAAGATTGACTTGGAGGACCTCTCAAATCAAAGTGTCTCATGTCTAGTGTCCATTGAAGATGAGCGATGGATTTGGCACAAAAGGCTAGGTCATGCAAGCTTGAAATTAATTTCAAAGCTAAACAAGCATAACCTAGTGAGAGGACTACCAAACCTTAAGTTCAAATCTGATACTCTCTGTGATGCATGCCAAAAGGGAAAACAAGTCAAAGGTTCTTTTGAATCTAAGAATGTCGTTAGTACCAATAGACCACTAGAGTTGCTACACCCAAGGTTTACAAAACCGGACCGGACCGGCCGGTCCGACCGGGACCCGGACACCAAGCCGGTTCGGTTGATCCTCAAAACCGGCCTCACATGAAACCGGTGATGGAACCGTTGAACCGGTTCAAAACCGACAAAACCGGTGAAAACCGATGGGAGGCCGGTCTGGACCGGTTTGCCCTTGTTCTTCATTCTTGATCGGGCTCCATGCCTCCACAACTTCCAGTCCACTGCCATCTGCTCCTGACTCCTCCACAGCCCCAAATCGGCGACGAAGTGCTCTGGCTTTTCTACTCCAATCTGCCGCGACGAGGTGATCTATTCCCTAGCGAGCGGCTGATGTCTCAGGAGTCAGGATGTATGGCTCTCTGATCTTTGGGACGAAGAAAGAAAAACTGAAAAAGTGAGAAAGAAAGGAAAATGAAATGTCAAGGAAGCAGAAAGTCAGGACGTATGGCTCTCTGATCTTGGGGAGGAAGAAAGAAAAACTAAAAAAGTGAGAAAGAAAGGAAAATGAAATGTCAAGGAAGTAGGAACTAGAAAGTGATAGTATAGGGAATCTGTCAGACTATTTTCACGTTCCCTAGGTAAAGTGATAAGTTTCAACTTTTTTAAAAAGATATTGTAAAATCATTTATTGATACCTATTAACGATGCAGCCATTTAGGAAATCAACCCATATATTAATTGTCCATTAGATAAGGGTGCCTTAGTCTGACCAGTGTTCCCTACAAAATAAAAAAATTGACCAATAATAATGTTTTTAACAGTTCACTAATGTAAATATTGTTTTTTTTTTGTTGTTATTATTAGTATATATTAATTTATATATTATATATTTATATATATATATATATATTATTAAAAATTTAATAAAATATTATTTAATTATTACCGGTTCGACCACGGTTGGACCATTGAACCTTGAACCGGTGACTTTACCGGTTCAATGACCGGTCCGGTTTTGTAAACCTTGGCTACATCTTGATCTTTTTGGTCCAACAAGGACTGCTTCTGTCAGTGGTAAGAAATATGGTCTTGTCATAATAGACGACTACACTAGATGGACATGGATTATGTTCCTAACTCACAAGGATGAGTCTTTCAAGGTCTTTTATGTATTCTGCAAACGTATACAGAATGAAAAAGGCATGTGTATCACTTCAATCAGGAGTGACCATGGGGGAGAGTTTGAAAATGATTTATTTCATAAGTTCTATGAAGAAAGTGGTATCCTTCACAACTTCTCAATACATAGAACACCACAACAAAATGGTGTGATAGAGAGAAGGAACAGATTTCTTCAAGAGATGGCTAGGATTAAGCTCAATGACAACTCTATCCCTAGACACTTTTGGGCTGAAGTTGTTAACACTGCCTGCTACATTCAGAACAGAATATACGTTAGACCTATCCTGAACAAGACTCCTTATGAACTGTGGAAATGACGAAAACCCAACATATCTTATTTTCCTTTTGGTTGTAAATGCTATATACTGAATACTAAAGATCAACTTGGTAAGTTTGATGCTAAAATAGATAATGGAATACTATTAGGATATTATGAAACTTCTAAAGGCTTTAGAGTTTACAATTCTAGGACTCTGATGGTAGAGGAAAGTATTCATGTCAAGTTTGATGACAAACAACCTGATAAGAAATTATCAGAGCTAGATGAAGCTTTTGCAGATCTTGATCTAAACATCTCAGGAGACACACCAGAGATGAAAGCTGATGATCAAGCAGACGACCCCACTCAACAACCAGAAACCTCCACTTCTCAACATGATGCAGTTCAAAAATCTTGGTACTTCAAGAGTTATCATCCACAAGATCAGATCATTGGAAACCCCAATGACAAGCTAAGAACCAGATCAACTTTCAGAGAACAAGATATTTCTGCACTGGTCTCTGAGTTGGAACCAAAGATAGTAGACAAGGTTCTGCTGGATGATGGTTGGATTCTAGCTATGTAAGAAGAACTAAATCATTTTGAAAGAAGTGGACTTTGGACTCCGGTTCCCCTGCCCAAAGACAAATCAATGATTGGAACAAAGTGAGTTTATAGAAATAAACTTGATGAAAATGGTAAGGTAATAAGAAACAAAGCAAGACTTGTTGCTCAAGGTTTCTCTCAAGAAGAAGGTATAGATTACACTAAAACCTTTGCACCTGTTGCTAGATTAGAAGCAATTAGAATTCTACTTTCATTTGCTGCACATCATAGTATTATGCTTTTTCAGATGGATGTTAAAAGTGCTTTTCTAAATAGCCTTATTAATGAAGAAGTTTATGTTATGCAACCTCCGGGTTTTGAGAGTGAAACCCACCCTGAACATGTATATAAGCTTAAGAAAGCTTTGTATGGCCTTAAGCAAGCCCCTAGAGCTTGGTATGACAGGCTAAGTTCATTTCTTATGGAAAATGACTTTAATAGAGGAAAAGTAGACACAACTCTGTTTATAAAATCAATTAAGTCTAATTTCATAGTCGTGCAAATTTATGTTGATGATATCATTTTTGGTGCTACTAATGAATCTCTTTGCAAAGAATTCTCTAAGTTAATGCATAAATAATTTGAAATGAGCATGATGAGAGAACTCAAATTATTCCTTGGAATTCAAGTAAAAAAAAACCTTGGACGAGGTGCTCATCCATCAAACTAAGTATACAAAAGAGCTTCTGAAGAAGTTTAAGATGGATGATTGTAAGCCAATGAATACCCCTATGCACCCCACTTCCATACTGAACAAAGATGATAAAGAGAAAAAGGTAGACCAAAAGGTATATAGAGGTACGATAGGATCTCTCTTATATCTTACTGCGTCTGGGCCTGATATTATGTTCAGTGTATGTTTGTGTGCTCGATTTCAATCAGATCCTAGAGAATCTCACATATCAGTAGTTAAGATAATTTTTAGATATTTAAAAGGTACTAAAAATCTTGGTTTGTGCTTTAAGAAAAATGAAGATTACAGATTAGTTGGTTTCTGTGATGCTGACTATGCTAGAGATAGAATTGAAAGAAAAAGTAATAGTGGAGGATGTCACTTCATTAGAGCTAATCTTGTCTCTTGGTCAAGCAATAGCCAAAGTACCATTGCCTTATCAACTGCTGAAGCTGAGTATATATCAGCTGCAAGTTGCTACTCATAACTTCTTTGGATCAAACATCAATTGGAGGACTACAATGTGTTTGTAAGTATTATTCCACTTATGTGTGATAATACTGCTGCAATAAATCTATCTAAGAATTCAATTTTGCATTCTAGAGCTAAGCACATAGAGATTAAACATTATTTTATTAGGGATTATGTGCAAAAAGGTGTGTTTGATATTCAATTTGTAGATACTGACCATCAATGGGCAGATATCCTTACTAAACCTCTTGCAGAGGACAGATTTATCTTTATTAGAAAGTATCTTAACATGATTTGTGTGGATTGATTTAGGCATCCAGCCTTGAGAAAATTGTTTTGATAAGTTTGTGTCTATTGCATATGCGCATCTAATGCATGTTAAATTTCTGCGTCTATTGCATGTTGTGTAGCGCGTCCACTATATGTTGCATCTACTGTTGTTTACTGCATCCATTGTATAATTTCGTACGCGTCCACAACTGCTTGCGTCTAAGCATATTTTTATTAAATGCATTTATTTTGTCTTACTATAGACATATATATCTAGTATATTCTCTTTGCTGAGTCAGTAATTTCCATCAATCCCATCATAACCTTTTTATGGTTTCAAAATAACAACGCCGTTTTACTCTTAATGACATGTCTTGTCATTAATTTTCCTTTCGAATTATTTTCAAAGAAAAACTTTGAAATTCAGAAACCTTTAAAGCAACTTCTCTTCCCTCGAAAAAACTTTTCATTGCTTGAGTTTTTTTTCACGAACCTCTGTTTCTTTGCTTCTTTGAACCCTAACCTTCAAACCTCAAAAAATGGCTTCACCTTCACTTCCTGTCCATTCCTACGTCACTGATTCTCAGAACTTAGCGGTGGAACACCACTTTAATTTTGAAGTCTGATGAGTGTGATTACACCTCATATTTCTTTATCATATTGCATGCATTTTCATGTAGTTTAGGCATTTTTAATTTGATTTTTGTTAGTTTTTACCTTGGAACGGGTAAGGTGGTTTTGTGGTGTTTATGTGCAGAAATTGAAAATTAAAATGTTCAGATCAGTTATGAAGGAGCATGCATGAAGACGGAGCTTGAAAAGAAAGAAAAATGAGCCAAACAGAGCCCATCACGGCCTAGCCGTGACAGCCATCACGGTTATGATCAAGCAAGGCTGAAAAGAAAAGTACGCAAAAGTCAGAACCTGTCATGGCCAGGCCGTGATGAACGTCACGGCCGTGACAAGCCAACCAATGCCAAGTTTTCCAACACAGAATCTGTCACGGCCTGGCCGTGACATGCATCACGGTCGTGACGCGAAAAATCTGAAAATTTAATTGCTGATTTGATCTGATTTTGTAACAGCTTTGATCCCAAGTTACCCTACATTATAAATAGGACTCTAAGGCTCGAAAAGAGGGGATCTCTGGGGCTGCTACCTTAGGCAAAAATTAGGATTTCTCTTCTTCTCAATTTCTTCTTTTCTCTTAGGTTTTTTATGCTTTTGTTAAAGCTTGCTATGAACATGGCAATGCTTGAGTAGTCTTTTTATTTATAGGAATTGGGGCTATGCCCAAGACTTGTTTTATGTTATGAATTGACATTTTACTGCTTGTTAATTTCAATTTGCTTTCGATTTAATTCATATTGCATGAATTACTTGTGAATTTGGTGCGCACTTATTTGCATGTCATAGATACTCTAAGGAGGAACCTAGCAGTGAACTTAGGTATTGGATCTATAGGAATCAAACTTAGGACTTAAATCACGAGAGTTAGAAGCGGTCCTTCGAGGGTTCACTGAGTTGTAACAAAGTTTAAAGGGTTCGATTTAAATTCAATTACCACGAGAGTAGGGTTGGTTTAATTGGGCACGATTCTTGTATCCCGAGAGGGAACATTAACTTATTTAGGATAAATTCACCTTCAAAGCAAATTTTGATTATTAACAAGAGGGTAGTCAATTTAGTAGCATGAGCAGTCTTGTTGGTAACCTAATTCCTGGAAATCTCTTTTGATATTGAAAAATCTCATATTTGATTTGATTGCGATTTTGTTTGATTGCGTTTCAGATATTTGATTTGTTAGTTAATCTTTTAAAAACCAAATCTTTTCCAAATCTTTTTCTAGTCCAGTTTAATTGATTTAATAATTGATAGTTATTTAAGATCACGGTCCCTGTGGATTCGATCTTTTTATTACTTGACAATGAAGCCGTTCACTTGCGGAGTCGAGCCATCAAGTTTTTGGCGCCGTTGTCGGGGACTGTGCTTTCTTGAATTTCAATTTAATTTTTAAATTGATTTTTCTGGACCTTTTTTTATATTAAAATTTTCTTCTTTTTTTTTCTCCTAGAGTATCTATCTCTCTCTTACAGGTATTTTTCTATTTTATGCAAAGATCACAAAGTCTTGGAAATCTTATTGAAGTTGACCCCGAGATCGAAAGGACCTTTCGTAGACGTAGGAGACTACAAAGACAAAGAGAGAGAGGGAGGTTGATTCCCATTCCACTCATGGCGGATCTGCCGGATACCAAACCACTGAAGGACTATGCAACCCCAAATGCTAGGGGTTTGCGAACTGGGATTGCTAGGCCAGAAATTGAGACGGAGACTACACTATACCGCCTCAGTTAATTGGCGTGATTAGGCAACATCAGTTTGGAGGATTACCCTCGGAGGACCCGACTAATCGTGTGGAGACATTCTTGGAGTTCACCGATGCAATAAGAATTCAAGGTGCCTCGATTGATGCTATTCGCTTAAGGTTATTCCCCTCCTCTCTGACTGGAAAGGTCAAAGCTTGGTTAAAGCAAGTGCCCGCTAATACTTTGTCAACTTGGGACCAACTGGAGCAGGCATTCTTGGAGAAATTCTTCCCTCCATCCAAGACTGCTTACCTACGAACTCAGATCACCGACTTCTTCCAAAAGGACGGAGAATGCTTATCCGCGGCTTGGGACCGTTACAAAGGATTGCTAGAGTCTTGCCCACATCATGGGCTCGAGAGGTGGTTGTTAGTGCATACCTTCTACAACGGATTGGATTACTCTTCGAAGGTGTCACTTGACTCCGCAGCTGGTGGAGCCTTTATGAATAGACCACCGACTGAAGCATTCAATATCATTGAAAACGTAGCCACCAACTATCACCAATGGGGTTCAGAAAGAGGTAATAACCCGAAAAAGCTTTCGGGGGGTAAGTTTGAAATGAATAGTACTGATTTAATTATGTCTAAATTTGACTCATTGAATAAACGCTTTGATAAGCTTGAAAAGGCTAATGTGAGTTCAATAGGTGCTACTAATGTTGTTTGTGAGATTTGTGGAATGCAGGGACATGACATAATGGAGTGCCCACATGGTATTACTCCTGGATCCAGTGCTTCGGAGGGAACAAGTGAACTCTTGTCACAATTTCTATGACACAAACCCGAAGTTGCCAAATTATGTTCCCCCAAATCCTTACAACCAAGTGAGGAAGAATAATCCTTATCTCTCCTACGGGAACTACAACAACACGTTGAACCACGAATTTCAGGAAGGCCAAGGTAATAGGAAACCCGTATCGGGGTATCCTCAAGTACAAAAGTCTAAACTTGAGTCTCTTTTGGAAAATTTTGTTGAAACTCAAACAAAGCAAAATGAAGAGTTTAGGCAACTAGGTAGGGCAGTCAATGAGGTAATAAAAGAGTTAACATCTAAGGTAGATAACTTATCCATCCTTAATAAGATGTTAGAAACTCAGATTTCCCAACAAGCTAGTACATATTCTAGAACTAAGGGTACGTTTCCAGGGCAACCCGAAGTTAATCCCAATGAGCACTGTAATGCTATATACTTGAGGGGTAATAAGCTTGGGGTAGTTGAAAAGGATGTGGAATGTGAGGAGGACATGAGTGAACATGAAGAGGTAGAGCCAAAGTATGTCCCTCCACCACCTTACCAACCACCAATACCTTTCCCACAAAGGTTGGTCAAGAAAAAGCAAGTAAAAAAAGAAACTAAGAGCTTAATTGAGGAGCATGATGCCACGATAAAAACTAATATGCCTCCTAAACTAAAAGATTCAGGAAGTTTCTCTATTGCTTGCTCAATTGGAAAAGTGAAAATAGACCAAGCCTTATGTGACTTAGGGGCTAGTGCGAGTTTGATGCCACATACCATCTTTGAGAGGTTAGGAACCAAGGAATTGAGTCCATCCAAGTTCTCTTTACAATTTACGGATGGTTCAACTAAAACTCCTCTAGGCATACTAGAGAATGTTCCCATAAAGGTAGGGAAATTTTTCATTCCTACCGATTTCATGGTGTTGGATATGAACGGGAATTCTAAATTCCCTATCATTCTTGGAAAGCCATTCTTGGCCACAGCTGGATCAATAATAAATGTAAAAAATAATAAGCTCTCCTTGAATGTAGAGAAAGGAAGGGTGGATTTTGATTTGACTAACTCATATAACAACCCTCCTTTTGAGAATCATGTGTGCAGGATTGAGATAATGCCTCCAAAGGTGAAGGAAGTGATTAACATGGAAGCAACTCCCAAACTTTGCATGACAAATGATGCACCAAATAATGATGAAATTGGAGTTGCTCAACATGTGGAGTTAAAACTTCCGCCGGGAGTAAGTAAGGCCATGAAATTCAGAGAGAAAAGAGAAAAGCGAAAGCGCATGTGGCCATATGAACAAAATAGGCTCTTTGAAGGACTTCCTTGGAAGAGAGGTGTTCTTGCACTTCCAAGCCCAGCTGATCCCGGTTGATCCAAGGGAGTATGGTCAAGCTTACGACCGTAAATAAGTGTTTCTGGGGAGGCAACCCAAGTTTTCTTTCCCTTTTTAATTTGTTTTTGAATTATTTATGAATAATTTGAGAAGATCAAGAGAAGAAAGATCATGAATTGATGGTTTTGCCAAGTATTTTCAGGTTACGAAGGCATGAAGAGCAAAAAGGTATGGAAAAATAAAGTAAGAGGAGATCATGGCCTAAGCCTGATGGCCATCATGGCCGTGATGGAGCAATTTAAAAAGGAAGATGAGACCAGAATGGATCACGGCCTAGCCGTGATGAGGGACACGACCGTGATGGGCTAGAAGCTGAAAACCAAAATTGATCACGCCCAGGCCGTGATAGCCATCACGGGGGTGATGTGAGGAAGCAGTAAGTCAGAATTGATCACGGCCGTGACAAGGCCCAGTAACCAGCACCCGAATCGATCAAGACTTGCCCGTGATGAATGTAACGGTCATGACACGTCTTCCAGCAGCTTTATGACTGGCATCTGTGCCAACACCCTCCACCACCTCGGTGAGTTGTTCCTTTTTTTTTTTCTCCTCTCTCCGACTTGAATATTTACATTGGGGACAATGTAAGTTTTTAAGCTTGGGGTAGGGGTATTTTTGCATTTTTTTTGCATTTTTGCATTTTTCATGTTGCATTCATATAGGCATAGTTTTGCATAATCACATGATTAGATTGCCCCTTGCTTAGAGTATGCGTCCAATTGTGAGAACTTTATGCCAAATGAATTGAGATAGTGAATTTTTGAACCCAATTTTCGTATTCTTGTGATAGGCTACAAATAAAAATGCTTGAGATGATCTTCTGATAGTTGATGATTAGCATGTGATTCCCTTAGATTTGTGTTTCTCATTGATTTTAAACTACTAAATGTGAGATTTTTGAGCCTAAAAGGTGTACTCACTAAATCTACCCCATTCTTTGTGCTTGAGTGTTTTATTCCTCTTGGATTGTGTTCTCTAGAACTTGACTTGAAACCATTTTGAAACTTAAAATTTTTTGAAAACATATTTGAAAATGATTGAGGCACTAGGTATTTTTCTAGCCTTCTGATCTTTGACTGATTAAATGCTACCCCTTAGTTGCCCAGTTTTGAGCCTAAAAGAATAAAATACTTTTCTTGGTACCTTGATTTATTTTGATGAATGATACTTGGTATGACACCTTTTAAAGTATTGTAAAAAGGGCAAAAAGGTGGTTTGAAAAATAAATTGTGGGATGAAAAAGTTAGAAAAATATTTCTCTTAAGTTGGAAATCTCCCCTTCTCCAAATTGAAAAAAATAAAATAAAATAAACAAAAAAAAAAGGGAGAAAGGGATGAGAAAAATAAAGTGAAAAAAAAAATTAAAAAGGAAGAAAAAAAGAAAGGTGGAAAAGTGAATTAAAGCCCAAAAAGGTATTTTAGAAGGTTGTCATGCTTTGCATTGTTTGATATTTTGTTTAGCCTTCTTGAATTTTCCCTTTGTTAATTTCTCCACCTAACAATTAATCTCATGGCCCCATTACAACCAAAATAAAATACCTCTTGATTCTTATGAGTTTTCATTAATAAAGTAGAGATTTGGTTAATAGTCAAGCTTATGGTAGGGTACCTTCCTTGATGAAATTGAGTGAATTGTTGAAATGTCCTTAAACACTTGAGTGAGGTGAGAAGGGTGCCCGAATTAGTTAGAAGCATGAATTTAGAGAACCTAAGCGTCTAATTGGACTTGAAATTGATTGTCTCTTGGTTACTTATTCGGATAAGCCTGTTACTTGAATTTATTACTTGGGTTCTTGGTTCACTGTCCATGTTCTGATTGTTTATCTTGTCTGGCCTTGGTTATTGCTTGAGGACAAGCAAAATATTAAGCTTGGGGTTGTTTGATGAGTGTGATTACACCTCATATTTCTTTATCATATTGCATGCATTTTCATGTAGTTTAGGTATTTTTAATTTTATTTTTGTTAGTTTTTACCTTGGAACGGGTAAGGTGGTTTTGTGGTGTTTATGTGCAGGAATTGAAGATTAAAATGTTCAGATCAGTTATGATAGAGCTTGCATGAAGATGGAGCTTGAAAAGAAAGAAAAATGAGCCAAATATATCCCACCATGGCCTAGCTGTGACAACCATCACGGCCATGATCAAGCAAGGCTGAAAAGAAAAGTACGTAAAAGTCAGAACATGTCACGGCCGTGACAGGCCAACCAATGCCAAGTTTTCCAACACAGAATCTGTCACGGCCTGGCCGTGACAGGCATCACGGTCATGAAGCGAAAAATCTAAAAATTTAATTACTGATTTGATCTGATTTTGTAACAGCTTTGATCCTAAGTTACCCTACATTATAAATAGGACTCTGAGGCTCGAAAAGAGGGGATCTCTGGGGCTGCTACCTTAGGCAAAAATTAGGATTTCTCTTCTTCTCAATTTCTTCTTTTCTCTTAGGTTTTTTATGCTTTTGTTAATCAAGCTTGCTATGAACATGGCAATGCTTGAGTAGTCTTTTTATTTCTAGGAATTGGGGCTATGCCCAAGACTTGTTTTATGTTATGAATTGACGTTTTACTTCTTGTTAATTTCAATTTGCTTTCGATTTAATTCCTATTGCATGAATTACTTGTGAATTTGGTGCGCACTTATTTGCATGTCATAGATACTCTAAGGAGGAACCTGGCGGTGAACTTAGGTATTGGATCTATAGGAATCAAACTTAGGACTTAAATCACGAGAGTTAGAAGCGGTCCTTCGAGGGTTCACTGAGTTGTCACAAAGCTTAAAGGGTTCGATTTAAATTCAATTACCACGAGAGTAGGGGTTGGTTTAATTGGGCACGGTTCTTGTATCTCGAGAGGGAACATTAACTTATTTAGGATAAATTCACCTTCAAAGAAAATTTGGTTATTAGCAAGAGGGTAGTCAATTTAGTAGCATGAGCAGTCTTATTGTTAACCCAATTCCTGGAAATCTCTTTTGATATTGAAAAATCCCATATTTGAAGTGATTGCAATTTTGTTTGATTGCGTTTCAGATATTTGATTTGTTAGTTAATCTTTTAAAAACCAAATCTTTTCCAAATCTTTTTCTAGTCCAGTTTAATTGATTTAATAATTTATAGTAATTTTAGATCACGGTCCATGTGGATTCGATCTTTTTATTACTTGATGACGAAGCCGTTCACTTGCGGAGTCGAGCCATCAAAGTCCTGGAGGAGTACAACTTGAATGTAAGCAAGTATATAAATGCGGCTGGATGGGACGGCATGTTCTTAGAGAAAGTATCAATCTACCCCAACCTCATTAGGACCTTCTGGAGGAAACCTACAATCACTGAAACTGAGATCATTAGCTTCGTGGTGGGAAAGAAGGTGATTGTCTTCGAGAAAACCATTTCCGATGCTTTTGCTTGTGCCCAAGAGGGTTTGGTGATTACTGATACTTGGGAAGAAGACTTAGGTGGTTCTGAGACCATTGCTGTTACCCTAATGAAAGAAGATACTGTAAGAACTCATTCCTGGAAGTCTGCTGAGATGAAAGATGAAATCAGAATCCTCCATCAGATTTTGAACAAGACTGTCTTACACAAGACTAGCTCCAAGGACAACCTCTCTGCTCTCCACAAATTCTGCCTGTGCAATCTCTTCTGGGAAACCAAAATCAGCCTTCCCTGGATTCTGTTTAACAGATTCAAACAGGCTATGCAAAATAGAAAGAACCTCTCTACCATTCCCTCCACTCACCTTCTATCAAAGATTCTCAGGAATCAAGGTATTTATGATGTCCTTGTTGCCATGTTTGAACAAGATCTTAACAAAATTCTATCTGAGAAAGGAATGTCCGCTGCTGATTTTGGGAGAAGCAATCTTTCAGGCATGCAACTAAGTACTTACAAACAAATTACCTTGGCCAAAGCGGAAGAAGCTATGAAAATCAAGGAAGAAATGATTGAGGTCAACAATGCTGAAGTCCTAGGAATAAAAAGAGGAACTAGGCAAAAGACCACTGCAGCAAGGAAACCTGCCCCCAAGAGGCCGGCTAGTGGCATTGTAATTAGGGAACCTACTGGTGCTCCTGCTGTGAAGAGGCAAAGAAGAATCATCTTCTCACACAATGAGGATGAGGAAGCTGATGAGGACAGAGTTCCTATCAGTACGATCCTGAAGAAGTAGAAAACTTCTGTTGTTACTGCTGTTGTCACTGCTGCTGAGGCCTTTGTGTCTGTCTCAACACAAACCAGAAGGCAACCTGCAAGAAAGGCTAGAACAACTATGACCTCTAAGGTAATCATCTCTACTAGTGATCCTGTTCAAATAGCAGTAGACGCCTTAGTGTCTAGTTTAGAAAATAGAGATGATACTCTCCCTGCTGTTGTTGCCTCTGTTGAAAATGTTACGGTCTCTACTCCAAATGAGGTGTTTAACCAAAACATAACTGACAATGTTTATATTCCATCTCCACCCTCACCCCAACCAACACAAACTGAGCAAACCACAAATTTACCTACACATTCCCCTGCTAACTCACAAATAGCCTCCTCAACTAGACCACAATTTCAACCAATTATCCCTGCTGATGATCCCTGGTTCAATCAACCAGATGCTAGCATTTCCCCTAGTACTCCCTTCCCAAAACCTTTAAGAACTTTATTTCCTTCCTCTCCAATTTATGTTGTTTATGATGGCAAATCTGAGGATTTGGCTAAAGTAAAGAGAGATTGGAAAGTTCTGTTTCTCACTCACCAGCCTGAACCTGAACACATCCCTGATAGGTGGTACCCCCCACCTGAGTATGAAGAAGAAATAGACCCACCAGTTGAACCCTACCATAAACCCCATCCTGACTGCAAATTAATCACAAAAGTTCCTTCACAGATGTTCAACGACCTTGGACCCTTAGTCACTCACTTGTCCCAGAAAGATTCCCTCCCAGTAAAATCTATCCTAATCTTGTCAAAGCTCCACCTCTCATACCTTTCACTGATGGAGTTCAGAGACATGTGATAAGTGTCTGGGAGACAGATCCACGAAGGAAGAATCTTCCTACCCTCCCTGAAAGAAGAGCGAGATCCTCACAACATGTCCATATGATCATGGACAGTGACACAAAATGGGTATCCTTCAAGCATCCTAGTGTCTATGGGAGGGCCTTTGATTTCTTCAAGGATTAGCTCATCTATGAAATACTGAAGTGGGGATTCAGTCATTTCAGAGTTTACAGAGCTGCACATTTTGTCCCTCCATCATGACTGAGGCATAATGAAGAAACAAGAGTTGGAATCATACCCTATATGACCTGTCCAAGACTACAGATGATTGATCTGAACAAGGACAAGGACAAGAAGCATAGAAGATTCAAAGGAGTAATGCCACAAGATGAATAAGTAATGCTTGATCTGAATCAAGAAACCTTTGACTACTCCTTGCTGGACTATTATTTGAGATCTGAGTCTATTGGGATGATTAATGAAAAACGTGGTGCTGACTTCTGGAAATCCCACATCATTCATTGCACAAGAGAAGCATCTTCCTCTGGTCTGACCCAAGAAGAGAAAAAGGCCATTCCTAAAGTCAGAGGCAAATGTGGACTTTCAAACTTCAGATACATGATCTACAAAGATCTCTGGGGACTTCCTATAACAAGTAGGAATATGGAATTCTCCTACCCCATTAAATGGGTAAAGGAAATAGCAGCAACCACTTTACCACTTCTCGTGGTTAAGTCTGCCCCTCCTTCACCTCCTTCTGAGCACACAGAAGATGAAATTGTAGTTGAAGGACCTGGCATGAATGCCACCATTGTTGGATTAGGGGGTCATGAGGAAGAGGTTGCTGAGTCCATTCCCAAACAAAGCACCTCTGAAAAGCACTATTCTCAACCACAAGCTCTGACTGTGGTTCACCCTTCAGACCATCCTAAACATTCCAGAGCATTAAGCACCTTTCAAGCACCTGCTCATTTCCAAGAATCTGCTGAAAGTTCGAGACAACATGCTCTGCCACCAAATCTTGAAGAAGTTCTTGGCAAGATAGTTGATGAAAGAGTTGGCACGCTGGTTGAAGAGAAGGTTGAAAAGATGAGTGAGAAGATCGCTGAGGAAGTGTCTCAGAGAGTTCAAGTATCTATGGCTCCAACCTCTAAAGATGAGTGAGAAGATCACTGAGGAAGTCTCTCAGAGAGTTCAAGTATCTATGGCTCCAACCTTAGAGGTTGTGAACAAAATGCTGGAATTTTTGATTGATTTCAAGAAAACCCAGACTCAGAACCAACCTCCTCCTGCCTAACTTTGAATTTTTTTTGTTACTGACAATGATGGTTCACTCCCTTCACCTTTTTGTCTGATGGCAAAAAAGGGGGAGAAAGGAAAGAAAAGATATTTTTTTTATACAAAGTCAGTTTTGAAAAGCTCATATTCGTCTGCATATGCATATTCTGTTTACAACTAATCTGATACTTCTGTTTGCTTATTTGCTCCGATATCTGCTAAACTATGCTTATTTATTCTTTCATATATACTCTAAGTTTGATAAGCAGTTGCATTGATCTAATAGCTTATATGCAATTTGTCTCGTATGCTTTTATTGATTAAATATCTAAATGATTTGTCTTAGGAGGAGCTTTGCAAGCTCTCTTAGACTTTGCTTTTCAAATTTAATTAGTTTTTGTCATCATCAAAAAGGGGGAGATTGTTGGAACCAAAGTGGTTTTGATTTAAATAATCTCTACGTTTTGATGTTAACAAAAGGATTAAATTTGCTTGGCAAAGTGTTAGTTGAGATCTAACATGTGCTTTCAGTTATGCAGGAGTATTTATAATATAAGTAATGGAAACTTAGGATAAGTTTTCGTTGGACTCCTTGAGAAAAATACACATCCACCCTTGTAGACGGCTGCTCTAATATTGGTAAAGTTATTTATTTATTTAATTGAGTAGACTGGTTTCTTTAAGTAGACGAGGTACTAAATTTTTACTAGACGGAAATCAAGATAACTTACTTAGATACAGCAAGTCCAAAGACTTGATAGTAGACGTGTCTAGCTTGCCACGTCAGCAGACGGGAATAATTGGTAGAATTAAATGAACTGAAAGATAAAATAATCAAGTAGACGAGCTCTAAGTGCCACATCAGCAGACGGAGATTATGATAACTCACTAAGGTATAGCAAGTCCAAAGACTTGATAGACGAGAGGATATGCCACGTCAGCAGACGAGCAAAATAAAATAATGAACAGACTTAGTCTCACATAAGTAGACGAAGTTCTTAAGTAGACAAGCTCCATCTCTTGAATGAATAAATGCAATCCGAATCTCTTGAATTTATTTCAAATGACTGATATTTATTTCCATAGAATATTCGTTCTTCACATTTGTTTTATCTGCTTTAATGTTTTACCTTGTTGTAAAAGAAACATAGTACCATCAAAGAAATACAAAAAGCAGAATCGTACAATGAGAAACTGCAAAACTATCTGAACGATGAAAACTTTATTGCTGGAAAAAGCTGGATTGTACACAAAGGAGGAGCAACAAGTTTTCAAGCTACAATGCTCAGAGCAGTGAGCCTCCATTTCGTGCTACCTCGATAACCAAGAGTACTTTTCAGCATTGCCACAATCTAGCTATCAGTCACAATGGATATCATGCATTCAATGCTATCTCTGAACGGGACTATTCAAAATAACCATTGAAGAAATACAAGTGAAGAAGAAGGTCGCTATAAATAGAAGACCTCATGTTCTGAAGAACAACTTTTTGCCAATCAATAATCACTTATTCTAATTTTATTTCAAGAGCAAGAGTCTGTATTCTTTAGTTTGAATATTGTTGCAATATTCAACTGATCTTAAACTTGCATATCCTCACACATAGTGAGTTAAGAAGATCATAAGTTAAATCTCTTTGTTAAAGTTAGAGCCTGGAGAGGCTTGGTAAGAAAGGAATACCTGTAAGCCTGGAGAGGTGTTGAATACTTGGTTGTAATCTATTTGGAAAATAGTGGAGAAAAACCTTCAAGTAAAAGGGACTGGATGTAACTCTTGGTTGGAAGAGAGTGAACCAGGATAAAACATCTTGTGTGAATATTCTATCCTTAAACTCTTACGACTTTATTTGTTTTTACTGACTGAGGGGTTTTGATATTGCTTTTGTTAAAGCTTTTTAAAAAAGATCTATTTATTTGTGCTTGCTTCTGATTTAATCTTCTTGTGTGCAAAAATAGTTTTAAAGGTTGTTTTCGAAAATTATTAACAAACACAATTCAACCCCCCTTCTTGTGTTTGCCTGTGTCAACTTCATTATCTTTTGAGAGGGTGAAGGTATGGGATGAGGCCGGAATAAGGGTTTTACGGCGGAGATGGGACGGTGCACAATAGAGCCAAGCAGCGCGACTCGCATTGGTTACTGGCGAACACGGTGGAGTTCGCGATCAAAAGAACGTATGTCGATGGTTCTGTGCAGTAGAAGTGGTCTGAGGCGGAGGGGCGGAGAAACTCAGATCTGGACCGTGTCTGGTTCGACCTCACCTAATGCTTCGAGAATCCGATTTGAGTCCAGTAACGACATCACCACCTTCGCTACCTTCCACTACCGTAGTCTTGTTCGGCTTCACTGAACCGTGCCGGCGAGCCCGCACGACTTTCATGGTGGGGATGGCAGTAGTTCCATCATGAGGAGGTGCTTCGAGTGGGACGGTGGGGGTGGCGGTGGCAGAGGCAGAGGCAGGAGGAGGTGGGATGGGGTTGCTGGTGCCGGAGGAGAGGGGTGGAGGTGGTGGCGGAGGAGAGAGGTGGTGGCTGGTGGGGTTGCGGAAGAGAGAGAAAATAGAGGTGGAGAGATCAGGTGTGGGGAAGTGCATGATAGTATTTAATACTTGAGTTTTGCAAAGAAACAATTAGTGGCAACTTCCACTCCCCGTTCCTCGCAACAGAGACAAAGAAGTCGAGGGCGTGACCAGTGACGGATCTAGGACCCTGAGTCAGTGGGGGCAATATATTTTTAAAAAATTGATAATAATTATTTCTCATTTGATGGTAATTTCTTCTTAAAAAAATTTCCTTTGAAGATTGTTGCTCATTTGATGCAATTTATTCTTAAAAAATCTTTCCATTATATCCTGTAATTAAAAAAGAGTCGAATTTCTATACACTGCCGGTGTAAAGGATTTTAACAAAAACATCTAATTATATCTTGACAAATCAACATTAATGTTATCTCTATTTCTTAGTTATTAAAATTAAAACACACATGTTATACATGTCAAAATGTCAGTGGATGTAAGTGTAGAAATTTTTAAACTGATTATTGTATATATTAATTGAATCCATTAAAAAAACCAATTTAATACATTTATTTATGTCTAACTAATCAGTTTGATCAAATAATATAGTTATCACAAAATCATCAAATTTGGACATATCAAAATCCTAACCTATCAATATTTACAATTAATCATCATTGAGAGAAAGAAAAAAAGAAAGGATCAAAGAAATAAGGCAATGATATGGGTGCAATTATTTCAAATATGGAGGGTAAAATAAAATACATAAGATATTTTCAAAAAAAATAAGAAATTGAGGGGGTGCACTTGCCCACACATGGGGCAATGCGTCTGCCCTTGGTGTGACCAATAATCATCAACACTTATGTTTTTATATACCTGGATCTAGACACCTGTATAGATACCGTAGATTGATGTGAGTATCGGTGGGATAAAAATGTATTATATTTTGAGATAAAGTAGATATATAATATACAATTATGAGTATGTATGTCACTTAGATGTCCAAAAAAATGTACAAATAATATAACTCAATCATCAAAGTATGAAGGAGTGATCTCTAACTCTAATGAATAAATAGGCGACATCAAACACAATTATAGATAATTGAATTCTTGTTATCAGTGGTTCGATGAAATGGGACCCTATCACTTGTTAATGCAAGGGCACGGGTATGACCAATGTATTAATGCAAGGACATGGTAGTTTTGACGAAATATATTAATGTCAATAACACGATATTTCATGCACTCCGCGTAGAATTGATGTTATTATATTAAGGTGCTCCCTAAAGCAATAGGTGCCATAGCCTGATGGTTATAACTTACATCCGTGTGTTATTTTTTAAAATAATTATAATCATGCACCATTTTTTATTCATACCGTTGAGTGATTTTCACAATAAATCATTTTTGGCGTATATTCTTTTATTACTTCGTATTAGTTCGTGTAATGCATTATTTAAAAAAAAAAATTATTTAATTATTATGTATTAACTAATTAAAAGAAACTAATTAAATTTTTGTTAGGTATGTAAAATATAATTTAAAATGATATGCACATACACCATTTTATAAATTTAAAATGTTTGATTTGTTAATATTTATTTTTTAAAAATTATATGAAAAATTATAAAATTTATATATTAGTCATATTATACATAAAAGTGGATGTATCAATTATTGTATAATATAAATAATTAAGTAATATTATACTATGATTTAAATTATACAAATATGGTCCAAGTGGAAGGGGCGTGTGTTCCTTAAACATGTAGATTTGAGTTTGATACTTGGATTCATGTGTATAGAAAAAAGATTATTGAAAATTGTCTCTGCTCAGACCTATGATAGTACCTAAAAGATTGATTTCTTATCTATTGGATGGAGGTTATTCTGGTAAAAAAAAAGTATACAAATATGGTTACCTTTAGTAGTCATTATATATGGTAATAATAGATTGTTGTCATCAATTTTTAAGAGGAATGTCTTCAAACAAATAAATAGGTAAAAAAATGTACATTATATCTATCCCTTTTTGAATGAAACGGCAGTGAAGTAACGGGCAGTTAAGTGGAGCCCACAACCCACAACCAAGAAGCCCACGGATACGAAAGAGGGCCCCACTCCTCTCAGCCAACCTCTATAAGTTCAACTCCCGGGTTCCCCTTCTATCCCCTGCTCTTTTCTTTTCGCATATCAAACCCCCCACTCACTCAGTCGTTGTCTTTTTTCCTTTCTTTCATTTTTCTCATTACAATACCCTTCCTCTCCCCTTTTCTGTTTGTTTCTCGGGAAAATTATCAAGACAAGAAAACGTTCATGGACCACTTCAACAACGACGATATCGAGCACGTTCTCGATGACTATTACGACGTTGCTGAATTCGAAGACGACGATGCCTTCCTCGATAATAATCCTCCTCAAAGAACCTCCGATTCTCCCGACTCCGATTTCGAAGATGATTTCGAAACGGTACACTTGCTTTTATAAAATCATAGAGTGAACTGTTTGAGATGATGATTGATTGGTTCGAATTCCATTTTTTGTAACAGAGTAAGTTGAAGACTGATACCTCAGCTTTGGAAGCTAGAAATGGAAAAGATATCCAGGGGATTCCATGGGAGAGGCTCAATCATAGCAGAGACACTTACCGCGAGAATCGATTGAAGCGGTATAAGAATTATCAGAGCCTCTCGCGCTCTCATGAGGATCTTGATAAGGTGAATTTTTATCCACCTTGGTTTGGTTGGAAAGTTATCGATACTAGTTTTTTTTTTTTTTTGTATTCTAAACTTTTTAGTTTTTATTTCTTTGGTTGGCAGGAGTGCTTGGAAGTGCAGAAAGGGAAGACCTTCTATGATTTCCAGTTCAATACCAGGCTTGTCAAATCCACAATTGTGCATTTTCAGGTAGAGACTTTGTTCATCGCTACTCCACTGTGTTAATTTCAAGACATTTGAGCTGATTCATTTGCAACATACCTTATTTTCACACTGCTATATTGTGGATTTAAACTGAGATTGTTGTCGTTAAATAACTAAAAGCCATAAATCATTCATTGGTCTGATATGTTGTCATCTTTGTTTTATTTTTATAATTGTTAGTGCTGGTATTTGGTTTTATTTTTCTTTTGTTTTTATAAACTATGAATTATTTGATCTGATAAATGGATTATTTGCTTTAATGCATCCAGGGAGTTCATACTGCATATTGCTGTTCGCAGCCATATCTGGCTGCAGCTGATAAATATATGTGACTGTGTTACATCATATTTTTCTTTGGTTTTGTAGTTTTGCAGGATCCGGTGAGTCTGTATTACTCCTTTACATACGGGTGGAATTAAGCGCTTCCCTCTTTATATAAGGATATCTAAATTAAATGTAATTTTACATGTACAAATTTCTAATCAACCTAAAGCCAGAGAAATTTACTAGACTAATTTGTGAAAACCTTGTTCTTCTACATGAACCCCTGAGAAATTTTACCAATTACCATCTTTGTGAACAATTATGTCCTGGTTATATTTATGCAATACCCAGATAAAAAAATTTCTTTATAATAAATTTTAACAAAGTTGTTTCAGCTGGTTCTTTATAAATTGCCATACTTGAAGGCTTAAGCTAGAATTATATTCACTAGGATGCTTTTAGATAAACAACTTAATCAAGAATTTTTTTTAATAAGCTATTTTGAAGTAAGTTAAAAGAGCTTATTTTCATAAACTTCTTTGACAAGCTTATTGAAACAAGCTAAAAAGGAACTAAGGAAGTATAGGAAAATTATAATTTTCACAAACTATTTTCATAAACTTATTATCATAAGTTATTCTTAAAAGCCCAAATAAGCTCTCTATAATCTCTTCCAAATGCCCCCTAAAACCTCTTTTTTTTTTGGCTTTGTACACTATAGCTGTTCAACTCTCTCGAAAACATAAAAAGGAAATCAAATTTTCAAAGGAATTACCACCGATCGATGCCACATATTCTTTTCCACAGATAAGACAGTTTCATGCCAACTTGTGAATATGGATGCATCAAGGATATGGTATGTCTTTCTTAAAAATTTGGTGATTTGCTGTGAGAAAAGATTTTGTTCCATCTGTATGCTGTGCTTACATGCACAAGAATGGTGATGCATGCACAGTGACATATCCACATCTACACAGAACGCTTATTTGGATCAGAGCGTTATCAGCTCTATACGATCTTCTTCCAGTATTCCAAATGAATTTCAATGCCATGAATTGCATCTTAGATTCTTAGCAATACTGTTTCTAACTGGAATTTGGCAGTTTTACACTACTAAAATTTGGCTACCTTACTTTAGTTTCCTTTACACCAGCATTCTGTTTGGCGCTCCAAAGTCAAATATTTTAGTCCTGTAAAGCTATGATTGATATGCTATTCCTTATTAAATGCTACGAAAGGAAAGCTTAGGTGGTTGACATGATTGTCTTAAATTCTCTGTGTAGATGGGTTAATTTCGGTTGGATAAAACTTCTGATAATGCAATTAGGCTTTCTTATTTACTACTTGTGTCATAAGGGCAATGATATTGATAAAATCTGTACTTACACAGTTGCAGAATGGCCACTATAACTGCAACAATAACATTTACTTGGTAATTCTTAAGCTAAAGTGTCAATAATCTGTCTACGCCGTTTCCTGCATCCTGAATAATTTTGGATTCCATGGTCTTTTAACATTATTACGAGTCATCATTCATTCATGCATTTGATGCATTCATTTTTTCATTCACTTTTGTAACTGATTTATATATGTGCATGTAGTGGTATAACATTACTTGTTTCTGTAATTTATTTTATTGCTTAACCTGTTTCTGCATTTAGGCCTTCTATTTCTCTCTTTATGTCAGCTTTTAACGCAGGTGGGATGTGAGCAGCTTGGCAGGACGTTATTTTATGGTATGGTAGGAAAATATCTGACCACATTTGAGAGGGCTGTAACAATATCTGTTATTAGTTAGCACTGATTTGTCCTTATCAAGAGGGTTCTTACCTTTTCATGTTTGGCTGTATATTTCTAGGATCTTGTCCATTTAATAGTTATTTTTTCATTAAGTGTTTTTCTACTTCGATAGTCTATTACCTGATTACTGCTGTTGATGTTGTAAGATCACTCATACTTCATTGAACTGGTTTTTTATGTGACTTCTCTAGTATTTTAGAAAAAATTGCTTAATTCCACATTTCTATCATCATAAAGCGCTTGGTTTAATTTATTGAAAAGATCTGTGGTTGAGTTTTAAGGTTTTATATATTTTCTAGCTGGCCTTCTTATTTCAGATCCTAATCTCTCACCATACATGGGTGATTGTTGGTTATCATGATTCATTGCATAATGACTACTCCAGTGTTTATACTTGATTATAACAATAGCCTTTCCTATTCTCCGTCTGCTGTCTCTGTCTCTGTCTACCAAGTTCTCCTTTCCACAGAAATCAGGGTCATCATCTGTAGCTTGGCCACCGGCATACATGATACATGTTGTACATCCTTCTTTAGCATTCCTCTTCGTTGAAGTCTATCTTTTCTGCAAGAAATAAATAGAGATGGAAAAAAAGAAAAGAAAAAAGAAAGCCCTTTCTATCATTTATAGTTCTATGCTTTAAGGCCAACAGCAACTTCCACAAATAAAATTCGCTGCCATCCAGTTCAGAAGAATAGGATTGCAGTTACTCATGAATGCAGAAGTCAGTAATATTTTAACTCATTTGGAATATGTCTTGTGTTGAGATTTTAGGTATTAGCATATGTTAACACTGACTATATCTCTATTTATACTAACGATCTAGGTCAAGTACAAATATAGTACAACTAGTACAAACCTGACCTGATGACGATCAGTGTGCTAATACACTAACTTAATACTGTGATACCCTTTAATTTAGCGTACCCTGATAATGTATCATTTACATAATTGGTATTGATAGAAACGTTCCTGATTACCGGGTCATGTTCAACTCTGGAATGTGGTGCTTGTTTTTTCTATAGCTATAGCTTGTTTAACGATAACCGTAGATTTCTTTCTTTTTCTGGTTAGGTGTTGATATTGATGTCATCGGTATGTTTCTTGTCTGTGCAGTTGAGGAATTTGTTGTGGGCAACATCAAAGCATGATGTATACCTAATGCAAAACTACTCAGTGATGCATTGGTCCTCATTACTACGAAGGGGTAAAGAAGTGCTTAACGTGGCCAAACCGATTGTTCCAACTGTTGTATGTAGCCACTTAGTTGATCTCGTGTTTCTTTTGTACTGAAGTCATTGGATCTCATTGTTGTTTTGTTCCTTCTCAGAAGCATCCTGGTTTTTTAGCTCATCCTGTCTCTAGAGTTCAAATAAGCACCATGGCTGTAAAGGAAAATTTGATTGTGGCAGGTGGATTCCAGGGTGAGCTTATTTGCAAGGTAAGGTAGATCAGGATTTCTTTCAATCAAATAATCAGTCATATGCTAGTCCCGTTTTTTAACATGTGAATTATTTGTGGACCAGAATTTGAATCATTCTGGAGTTGCATTCTGCAGTAAAATAACTACAGATGATAATGCCATAACCAATGCTGTGGATGTTCACCGTAATCCAACGTAAGCAGCTACATGCAGAACCTTATGTTTGAATTGGTTTGCTCTGGAACTAAACCTTTACTTTGCAGTGGTTCGATGAGGATCGTCACAGCAAATAATGATTGTCAAGTTCGAGTTTTTGATGCTGAGAATTTTGCTTCTCTAGGTTGTTTCAAATATGATTGGTCGGTTAATGTAAGTGTCATGATCTGATATTACTGTTACTTTAAATCGTCATCTCTAGTAGTAACACTAATAACAATTGTTTTCACATATTGACCTTTGCAGAATGCTTCTGTTAGTCCGGATGGAAAGTGGTTAGCTGTTCTTGGGGACAGTACTGAGTGCTTGATAGCTGATGCTAACACCGGGAAGGTATGTTTAAATTTGCAGTTGTTGTTAGAGGCCATTATTCTTAATGTTTTATTTAGTTTTATATTATTTTTTTTTTCTTTCTTATGGTATCTTCCAGATTACTGGGAGCCTAAAAGGGCACTTGGACTATTCTTTTGCATCGGCTTGGCACCCAGATGGAAGAATATTGGCTACCGGGAATCAAGACACAACATGCAGGTTGTGGGACATAAGAAATCTTTCACAGTCCATGGCTGTGTTAAAGGGAAGAATGGGTGCAATAAGAGCCTTAAGTTTCACATCTGATGGACGGTTTTTGGCCATGGCTGAGCCAGCAGACTTCGTCCATATTTTTGACTCACAATCTGGTTATGTACAAGGTCAAGAGATAGATATATTTGGTGAGATTGCGGGTGTATCCTTTAGCCCGGACACAGAAGCTCTATTTGTTGGTATTGCTGACCGTACCTATGGTAGCTTGTTAGAGTTCATCAGAAGACATCATAATAGTTATCTGGACTCCATGTTTTAATGGAGTAGTACAGCGACCTACTCAAGTGCATATTAAGGCGGTGGTTTTCTCAAATAGGTTTAAAACTTGATTCTGCTAGATGTTTTTACAGGTTATTTTTCTGTTAAGCAAGTTGTAAATTTTGGCTCTAGGGCTCTAATAGATGATCAGTTTGGCCTTTTGTATAAATCTCTTTGGTTAATGGTTGCTATTGTATATCAGAAACAATAGAATCAAGCTATATAAATTAAGCAATATATTGCTATAAGCTTATTTTTCCCATCTGAAGCCATACTGATACCCAGCAAAACCGTGGTTTTCTAATTATTCCTAGTGAATTTCGGGTAGTTCATCTACGAGTGATCTACCAGTGCCACTTGTTAGCAGTTTGCCCGTTGCACTCGTACGTGCAATCTGTTATCTATTCCCTGGTAACCTTGTTTACGTGTCTTGTGGTTATATTATTATGTTCTATTTAAACAAGATTGACCAAAAAAGAGAAAATTAAGCTGAATGAAGAAACTTTTCCAGATTAACAAAAAATTTCCCCACACTCTAATTCATAGTAAAATTTACCGGATATTAATCAACTCTTTCCTTACACTCAATTCAAATGTGAATGAATTAGCTCTCGAGCGTTCCATATCTGTCGGCTGATAAAGATAGGTTTGCTATCCAAACTTTAAAAAATGATTATTTTAGTGCCGACCAAAACAAAAGAAGAATTGACGTTTATTCGATAACGTTGAAGCCCTTGTCAAGGAAGTTGAAGTCCGTTGCAAACACCTAACTGAGGTCTGCCGACATGCACAAAAAATTAAAGTCATGCAAGAAAACTCCTTATCTCTCTGTAAACGACGTGATGAGCCTGAATTTCTATATTTTATGTGCCCCCTTTTTCTTTTGATGTCCCATTAAATTAAATCGATCAAGACGGTATGATGTGATAGCAATTATTATATATTTAAATTTCTTTGATTTACTGCAGAGTGCAGACTGTATCGAACAATATGGATATCATGAAAGTAACCCTGAAAACCTCTGCCCGCGTTCGCGTAGCAAGTGCCCAATTCTATATATGCGTCAGTGAAAGAATTTCAAAAGAAATAATTCCGACGGACCGGCGAATGAATTGAAGGAAAGAAAGTTATGCTTTAAATATCGAAAATACTTAGCTGATAAGAAAGTATACATGTCAAGAAAAGATAGATAGACAAGCAGTCTTTTTGACGAAAGTCATAGGAGGATTGTCAAAGATATGAAAAAGAAAAAATGACTAAGTCTCAAAATCGACAATATAGCCAAAATAAGTTGTCAAGCAGTTAATTCGATCAAAGACAAGCCAGTTGACACGGAGCAGTTCAAGACATTGAGCAGTTATTGGAATTGTATTGACAAGCAGTTTAAATGTAAAACCTAAGAGAACTGCCAGGGACATGTGCAGTCATTTAGATAGGAAATTATTACTAGGTAGTTATTTTATTCGCCTATAAATACTAGTTATTACAATGTAATAGAGGAAGTTACTTGATACACATCTTACACATCTCGATCACATAGCAGATTGACGGATTACATTCAAGTATTCCCTACATCCTTCTTATTGTAATACTATGGCAAAATTCGATGTCATTTTCATTTCTACTGTTCAATTTCTTCATTTATTCTTACTCATTTCTAGCATTTATCTTATGTTCTTCTATTAAACTCATTTACTTCTTGAAAGTTGTATTATTTAGATTCTACTCTACTTAACTTTCTTTTTAAACTTATGTTTCTTCTTTTATTATAAAAAACTTAGTTCAATCAGGGAGTTATTTTCTACATATAAAACTACTTCCTCCTTTTAAATTTCAAATTCCCCTTTTCAAAATATAAATGATTTCGTTGTCAAGTTTCATTATTGACAATAATCGGTATATTTTTTTTTCCTAAACTTATACACTTTAGCATCAAGTATTTGCCAGTATATTACTAGATTTGACTAACTTGTCAAATTCATACTTGGCAGACAATACATACACACATTCTGACGAGATTACCGCATAACTCGTAGGTCCCACACTCGCTTGATTTTTAATTATTTGTAACAAAGGGACTTTTGGACACCAACCAAAAACCAACGTTAACAAATTGGCACGCCCAGTGGGACGAGTTTAGAGTAACTCGTATAGTGTCACGAATTTGACATACAAATTTATCTGTATGCGTCTGCGGAGTGGAAAGGTGGTTCAAACATCATCTATTTCCCAAAACTCCGTGAATATGAGTAGTGCAGGTGATTCAGGCGTAGAAGGCACTAACGTCGCTACGTCGACGGCGGATGCTATTGCACCAGTTGACAATATTCCTGCAACCAGGGCTAACGCTACTAATGCAGGGAATAATAGCACTAATAGTTTAGGTGCGAGAAGAGGCGTTTCTTACGCTCAAGTTGTCAATAGATTTGATGAAGTTGGCCAAGGAACACTCCCATCACCAACTTCCCTAGTTTTACAACAAATAAATCCATCAACTACCGGATTGTCTCCACAAAGTGTTGTGAATTCAAACCCAAGAGGGACTATGCAACCTCTGTCACAACCTTTGTACAGGATGCCTTATGGTTCGACTGCTGTCAATCCAAGTACCCCATTTGCATACATACCATATCCAAATGGAATGACGATGGCTGCCCATGCATCTGGGCAGGCAGGACCATCGACTGGGGGACAAATTCCCAGTCATGTGAATGGGATAACAGGGTCAATGGTAATAACTCATTCTCGACAAGAGCAACCAGTAGTAAGGCCACATATATCCCCACTAAGACAACCCCCACAAAATATTGTTGGTCTGTCAGAGGCTACATTAGCCAATGTTCAACAACAAATTGACTCTAGTAACCATGACAAGGTGAATACATTTACTCAACAAATGAGTACAGTGATTACGCCATTAATGGAAAATACGAATAATGCATGCTTGACATTGGCAAATGAGATACGTAGGTTAAATAGAGCCTTGGGCGTTGTAGCCCCAGATGATAACCAAAATACCAATAGAAATCTCAATAGAAATGTCAATAGGAATAATCAACCACAGGGTGAACAACCACAAGTTATACAACTTGACGGATCTGAACAAGATGACGAATGGCCACAGCCCCATCGTCGGATTCCTTTGAGACGTGGAAATGTACATATTCTACAACCAGAGGAAGACGAAGATTTTGTCATAAACCATGGTGCTGTTGGAGCGTTTCGTTAAAACGTTCTAAATCAAAACGTCAATCAAGTCGTCGAGCGAACATTGAATAGGTTTGGTTTTAACATAGGTTATGCCAATCAACCATTTTTTGCGTCGGAATTTCCTGATTGGGTCCAACAGGCAGAAATGCCTCGAGGATACAAAATACCCAAATTGTCAAAATTCTCAGAAGAAAGTGGAGAGTCGACAGTCGAGCACATTGCCCGAAATACAATCGAGTTGGGAGATTTGGCTTTAGAGGAGGGATTAAAGATGAAGTTCTTTCCGAGTTCATTGACTAAGAATGTTTTTTCTTGGTTTTCAACTCTAAGGCCTAATTCCATACATTCCTGGAATCAATTAGAGAGGAGTTTTCATGATCAATTCTTTAGGGGTGACCTAAAGATAGGAATGACAGACTTATTTGGCATCAAAAGGATGAATAATGAGTCTGTCGATGACTACCTTGTTCGATTCCGACAAATGAGGAGTCGTTGCTTCACCCCTATCCCTGAGGCAGAAATAGTAAAGATTGCTACTGGGGGTCTAGATTATCATATTAGGAAGAAGTTGGTCAACCAACATCTAATTGATCTTGCCCAGTTAGGAGATAAAGTCCGACAAATTGAACGATTGAAAGCCGAAAAGGTTTTCAAGCAGAAGAAATTCCTCAAAAGAGAAAAGATTAACTTTGTCGGATGTAACGAATCCGACGAGGAAGGCAACGATTCTGAGGAATATGAGTTAGATTACGTTGAATTAAAAAATGGGCCACCTTATATATGCCAAGCTTTGAAGCCTGCGAGGGCCAAAGAAAGGATTCCTTTCATTAATAGGAAAGTGTATACATTTGATGTGACCAAGGCCGATCAAATATTTGACATATTACTCAAAGATAAGCAGTTAAAATTGTCAAGTGATCATAGGCTTTTGAAAGCCCATGAGTTTAAGGATCGGAAGTACTGTAAGTATCATAACACTTTTGGTCTTGTAACTAATGATTGTATGCATTTCAGGGACATTATTCAGAAAGGTTTGGCAGAAGGAAGACTAAAATTTTCAGACAAGAAACCAGACATGAAGGTTGATACAAAACCGTTTGGTCCTGAAGTTAACAAGACAGACCGCCGAGTCCCTATGGGAATAGGCATGGTCAATATCAGAGCTGGGCAAAATATCCAGATGGATCTGTCGGATTCATTTGATATTTATCCAAAGCCGGGAGAACCTCTTGTCGATTTCATGACACACAAGAAATCTGGTGGCATACTTAAAGGTTGCCCAAGATGCGAAACATTTTATGATGAAGTAGCTGCCGAGAAGGCCAGGGGGCAGAAAACGGCATCTTATCGCTCACAAGACAGAACCGAGTCCCGCAACGGTAGTAGCCAAGGCATATTTTCACACTTGAGCAGCCATGCTGGGTCTAACAGTGTACACAGAAGTGTTGCACCTGTTGTTAACAGGCAGGCAAATAGCCGTCAACAAAACATGCATCAGACAAGACCTAGACAACACCACATCGGAGGTTGGCTTAAAGAGCCAATCAGAGGATCAGTGGGAAACAACAGCTTTGTCGGTGGTAGATTCAATTCCATCAAGACTAGAAAACCCCCGTCCAATGTAATGGTGGATCAATGGGAAAAGAATTCTGCCACGACTCGTTATCCAGAGTTACGAAAGCAGAAATGGGTCAGAAAAAACAAGTTCAATGACCACAATCCACCCTTTTGGAATGAGGATTACAGAAAGGGCCAACTATCCCAGGATGCTCAGATGACAGGACCTGGCTTGTCAGGACCATCAACTCAGCCGGCCATCTCTAAGAGCCAAAAGAGGAGGTTGCAAAGGCTCCGACAGGCTCAAAAGAAGAAGCTTGTCAGGCAAGGAGGTGTCACCATAAAAGAAATGCCTTCGCAGAATACTGGTTGTTTGGTTGCAATGGCTGATAACGTAGCTGACAAGAGTGGAGATGTCAAAATGAAGAGCGTGATAGAGGCTCACCCGATGGAGATTGACATGAGGGTGCCTGTTACTCAAAATAGGTCAAATAAGTCCATATCCTAGGTCTGTGTAGCAGAGAAAAAGGACTTAGCAATGTCGTCACCACCAACAAAAGCCACAGGCAAATGGCCAGTTGGATTGGCAGACATGGAAAAGGTAGCAAGGCTGGAGAAGAAGTTCGAGGAGAGGATGCAAGATCGTCAGTTGGCAACATTCAAACCTGAATGTGATTTGACCAAAGAGGAATTGTCTTTTGATGCTGTTATTGAGGCATTAAACGATCCAAATGATGATATTAACATCAGCAGAGGCATGGACATGGATGGCCAAAATGAAGATCTAACTGACATCATCAAGGCACTAGATAATTGTGGTGCAGGGGTAGCCCAGCCTTGGTCAGAAAGGTCAGGATCAGACGATGACGATGATTTGAGAAGAAATCATGGAAGAACTGTAGGAAGTGCATTCTTAGACGAGGATCCAGAGAATGAAATCATCCTGGAACCAGGCATGAGAATGAATATAGGATTAATTTCCATCATCCCAGTGGAGTATGAAGGATATCTTGAAGTGGATGTTTCCGACGATGAGGATATGGTCGACAATGACAGAAATCCAGATGATGTTTGGATGTATGTCCAAGAGAATTTGGTCACCGTGTTCGACAATGTAGCTCAGTTAGAAAAGCCCATTGATGAACAAAGAAATCATTTAAGGCCATTGCATGTAAACACTATAATTGATGGGAGACCCACTAATAGTGTTCTGATTGACGGGGGAGCTGCTGTCAATTTGATGCCTAGGGCAATGTTTAAGAAGCTACGAAAAGATCAGTCGGACTTAATTCCGACAGATATGGTCGTCACTGATTTCAGTGGCAAAACGTCTCCATCAGATGGTGTCGTACTTCTCAATATCCAGGTTGGCACTGTCGAGAGAATGACATTGTTCATGATAATTCCATCCAAATCAAGCTACAACTTATTACTTGGCAGGGATTGGATTCATGCTGTGGGAGCAATTCCTTCGATAGTGCACCATAAATTAATCTTGTGGAATGAGCAAGATCAAGTGGAGATCGTAGAAGCAGACGATAGCGCGTGTTATGCCCAGCAGCCACATGTGGATTTCAAAGTATATTCACCAAATGTTAGACCCGTGACTGCCAACGAAGGGGTCATTGACAAAGATGCGTTAGAAGCAAGCCTTCTCAATCAGTTTGGCATAAAGATAAAGGAAGAGGCCGACAAGTCTCGGCCCAGTTCTGACAATGAGCCTTGAATCACAACTGAGAAGATTGTCGGCCTATATGGCCGACAGAGAAGTACACACTTCAGAGGGTGTGTTGGCAGATTGTATCATTGACGACGGCCATTTGGGTTTTGAGAAAGGAGCCAAGTTAAGCAAAACGTTGAAGTAGAAGATCCCCTGGAAGAAATAAATTTAGGGACTGAAGAAAAGAAAAGGCCCATTTTTGTCAGTGCTTTTCTGCCAGAGGATTACAAACAAAAACTTGTCGGATTAATTGCAGAGTATAAAGATTGCTTTGCATGGGACTACGATGAAATGCCTGGTTTAAGCAGAAATCTTCTTGAACACCGGCTGCCACTTAGGGAGGATTGCAAGCCTGTCAAACAGGCAAGTAGAAGGTTTGCTCCAGAGGTAGTGCATAAAATCAAAGAGGAAGTACAAAGATTGCTTAAAGCAAAGTTCATTCAAACAACCGGTATGTCGATTGGCTTTCTAATGTAGTCCTCGTCATTAAAAAGAATGGCAAAATGAGGGTATGCATAGACTTTAGAAATTTAAATATGGCTACCCCCAAAGATGAGTATCCGATGCCAATAGCCGACATGCTTGTCGACTCAGCATCAGGAAATGAAATTTTGAGTTGTATGGATGGCCATGCAGGTTATAATCAAATCTTTATAGCCGAAGAAGATGTGTCAAAGACTGCCTTCAAGTGTCCAGGAGCAATTGGGACATATGATTGGGTTGTCATGCCTTTTGGTTTAAAGAATGCAGGAGCCACCTATCAACGAGCAATGAACACGATTTTCCATGATGTGATTGGAAAGTTCATAGAAGTATATATTGATGATGTTGTTGTCAAATCCAAAACCAAAGATGACCACTTGGAGCACCTGAAGCAAGGGTTTGAAAGGATGAGAAGACACAACCTCAAAATGAACCCAGAGAAGTGTAGTTTCGGAGTGTCAGCTGCCAAATTTTTAGGCTTCCTAGTTCACAAAAAAAAGAATTGAGGTGGACAAAAATAAAGCCAAAGCGGTTATGGAAGCCTCAGCACCAACAGATAAAAAGGAACTACAATCCTTCCTAGGAAAGGTTAACTCTTTAAGAAGGTTTGTATCAAATCTGTCGGGAAGAACAAGATTATTTGCACCGTTGGTCAAGTTGAAAGCAGAGCAAAGCTTCATATGGGAGCCTTGTCACCAAGTGGCTTTTGACCAGATCAAGCAATACCTAGTCAATCCACCAGTCATGATGCCAGCAGTGCCTCGTCGACCGTTGAAGTTGTACATATCAGCATCTGAAGATACTATAGGATGTCTATTGGCCCAGGATGATGATGATAATGTTGAAAGGGCCATATATTATCTAAGCAGAGTCCTCAATGATGCTGAAAGAAGATATAGTGCAATAGAGAAGTTATGTCTAGCATTGTATTTTTCTTGTACAAAACTTAAACATTATATGATTCCATGTAATGTATTCGTTATTTCCAAAAATGATGTTATAAAGTATATGTTGTCAAAACCAATCCTTAATGGACGTATCAGTAAATGGACCATTGCTTTGTCAGAATATTCTTTACGATACGTACCATCTAAAGCTGTCAAAGGACAGGCAGTATCTGACTTCTTGGTAGACCATCCAGGATTGGACGTGCCAAAAATAAATGTTGTCAGTTTACAACCCTAGAAACTTTATTTTGACGGATCAAGGCATCAAGGAGGTAGTGGAGTAGGAATCTTAATCATGACTCCACAAGGAACTCCTACTAAGTTCATGTTTGAACTTAAGTATCCATGTTCCAACAATGAAGCTGAATATGAAGCTTTGATTAACGGATTAGAGATACTAATAGAAATAAAAGCACGAAATGTGCATATCTTTGGGGATTCTCAATTGGTTATCAAACAACTTACTCAAGAATATAAGTGTGTCAACTACAACT
Organism: Sophora flavescens; assembly: GCA_030762895.1. Lineage (NCBI taxonomy): Eukaryota > Viridiplantae > Streptophyta > Magnoliopsida > Fabales > Fabaceae > Sophora > Sophora flavescens. The sequence goes on along the minus strand of CM061067.1, from coordinate 49,131,480 downwards.
TGACAAAATATTGCATCGTAGCTAGTAAGTTAATGAAGAAATTCGATGACGTAATTGTCAAGTATATTCCCAGAAATTTAAATCAAGAGGCTAATGAGTTGGCTCAAATAGCCTCAGGTTACAAGATATCTCAAAAGACTTTATCGGGACTAATAGAAATCAGAGAATTATTATATCCATTAGAAGAAAGAGATATTTTTGTTAATAATGTAATTTTGCCTAATGACTGGAGGTTGCCAATAATTGAATATTTGGAAAATCCAAGTCAGAAGGTAGATAGGAAAATGAAATATAAGGCATTGAATTACACAATGCAAGGAGGACTGTTATATAGAAGGTATGTTGACGGGACTCTACACAAGTGCCTGAGTGAGCAAGATGCTTATTTGGCTCTATCAGAAGTCCATGAGGGCATATGTGGAGCCCATTAGGCAGGAGACAAAATGAAATGGGTTCTTCGACGAAGTTTGTATTATTGGTCAACTATGATTAAAGATTGCATTTTGTTTGCCAAGTCTTGTGAACAATGTCAGAAACATGGCCATATACAAAATGTACCGGTCAGCGAATTGCATTCTATTGTCAAGCCTTGGCCATTCAGAAGGTGGGATTTGGATTTGATTGGCCAGATACATCCTACTTCATCGAAAGGACATCAATTCATTCTAATTGGAGTGGATTATTTTACCAAATGGGTGGAAGCAGTTTGCCTTAAAGCGGTTACCCAGCAAGACGTAATTGATTTTATTGAAAATCATATAGTTTGACGATTTAGAATACCCCAAACGTTGACAACAGATCAAGGGTCAGTATTCGTCGGCAAGAAAGTTGTGGAATACGCTGGTTCTAGGCATATAAAAATGCTCATGTCTACACCATACTATGCACAAGCTAATGGCCAAGTTGAGGCCATAAATAAGATCATTATTAGTCTTATAAAAAAACATGTGGGTCGACAACCTAAGAATTGGCATAATGCTCTTGATCAAATACTGTGGGCATATAGAAATTCACCCAGGCAGGCGACAAGAACTTCATCATATCGGTTAACTTATGGACACGATCCTGTGTTGCCTGTCAAAATCAATCTTCAGTCTACTCACATTCAAAGGCAAAATGACTTGCCTACCAGCCAATACAGGAATGCGATGCTAGACGAATTAGATGAGTTAAGTGATGAAAGATTGATTGAATTATAAAATTTGATTCGGCAAAAGGAAAGAATCGCAAAGTTCTATGATAGTCGAGTTAAGTTCAAATCATTTAAGGTAGATGATCTGGTGTGGAAAGTCATATTGCCCATGGATAAAAGTTGTCGAGAATATGGAAAATGGTCACCTAAATAGGAAGGACCATTTAGAATTGATAAAGCATTTTCTGGGAATGCTTATGCACTTGTCAATGTTGATACTGGCTCGAAAATTAAGTCAATTAATGGCAAGTATTTGAAGGAATATAAACTGACAATGTTGGAAGTAAAAAATTGACAACGAAATGAAAAGAAAGGAGAATATTCACTACAACGGAATACAATGAGATATTGTCAAAAGCACAGATTATCAGTCTAAGCCATATAGAGATTGGCAATATGACAATATGTTATCAGAATACAAATTGTCAATCGAGGTTAATCTAGTCCTAAAGTCTAAGACTATGCTAAGTTCGGCAGCATTTTATCTTCCTCCCTTCGACAATGCAGCAGTATAACCTAATTTGTTGAGGCTTCATTCCCCATTTGATGAGGTTTCAGCTACTCCATATGTCGAGGATGCGCTGAAACGCAGAGAAGGAGACGAGTGAATCAGATCTCACCATCATTTAACCCAGAAGGTTGTAGTCGCTATGGTACAATAAAGATGACACCAAGAGAGAACCACTACCTTCCAGGATGAAGATGATGGAACTAGAGCAAGATGCACTAGTTCCGTAATGAGATCGGCTTCTCCCCAGATGTGCAGCGAGGTCAGCTCTAGATGTTACGTTGGTTGCTGACCTCCATTGCGTTTTTTACGTTGGTTATTGACCTTCACTAAGAATATGACCACCAAAACAGAAACTTTGGTATGAGATCTTCAGGTAGTAAGGTCAGACTCCCACGGGGGAAGAAAGAGGAATGAATGAGAGCCTTTTTTAGATAGAAGCATATTATGTTAAATACTCAACTCTGAAATCGTTTGATTTGCAAACCTCATTATTTATAGTTGGTCCAGAGAGATAACGAATTTAATGCGAGTTGGTTTACCAAAGTTTCGAAACTTATTATGGCATTTATGACGATTTGATAAGCATGAGTTACGAAGTTGATTGGAAACATGCAGTCAAATCAAACAGTAGATAAACGTACAGATAACAAAAGAGACATTTTTTATTAATCAACGATTGTCATAAGTCACAAGATTAGAGTTTGACAAAGAAAAGAATTACAACTGTCAATTTTGGCCTAAGTTGAAATCAAAGGATAACTGATCCCATGCAAAGGAAAGGTCAGTCTTGTCAGCAGCAGCAGCTTCATATTCAGGCTGTAATGCGCGGAGTTTGCCAACTACACTTTTAGCTTTCCGGCCAAGTTGGATAGATTCGTCGTCAATAGCTTTGACTTTGTCTCTACTCTTTTCTAGAGCTTTGTCAAACTTGGCACATTTCAGATCTGTCAATTCAATCTCTGCCAAGAGTTTCTTCCAATACTCCAGGAGACTCTCTTTGGTATGAATTCCGATGGAAATGAGATCAAGTTCCTTTTGTTTAGAAGTTTCCAGATCTCGGAACCGAGTTAAGAGATCATCTTTAATCTTTTCTTCCTCCTCATAAGAAGGAATGACGGAAGTCATCCTTTCTAACTTCCCAGAGAGCCGCTCCCAGAATTTATAGATGGAGAGAAAGTGTGTACGGCTCGACATGGGGAGATTGGAATGGAGAGGAGTGATCTTTTTGATGAGTCGTGACAACTCTTGTTGAATGCTAGCATCAGATAAAAGTCCATTAAAATAATTGTCAAGAAGAGCCTGGAGATCATGCATAAGGTTGACGACTCGAGAATCACTGGAGTCATGTTGAGTTGATGAAGAGTTGGTAAAAAGTGTTGATTCTTTTCGGCTTGCTTCCGATAGCATATTAATCCAAGTGTTGAAGTAAAGAGCTGGTTTAGGGTCAGAAGACTTCATAATTGGGGGTCTGATTGCAGGTGGAGAAGGAACGATGGGAATTGTTTCAGCCAGCAGGGCTTCTATGTCAATATCCTCATCCGGAATTTCAATCATGACGGCAGTCTCAACTGGTGTGTCGGCTATGGAAGTTGGAGTGTTTGAAATGTAATGATGAGGGCTGGGGGGGCATTTCTGGATTGGATTCGAGATGTTGAGGATCATCCATCAGACCTCTAGTGTCGACAGTAGTGCTTCCTAAATTTATGTCAACCTGTACCTCTAAATCAGATCGATTCACTGGTTCAACAGTCTTGTTGACAATTTCTTGAATAGTCATTGAATCTTCAATCTAAAGAGATTTTTCCTGACATGAAGGAAAATGGGATTATATATATATATATATAAAGGAGGATGACAAGATCAGTGGAAATACCGGGTTAGAGTCTGAAGACATCAAGTCAACATCGGCACTTGCCTTGTCAGTTATCGGAATAGTCTCGACGACTTTCCCTTTCTGTCAAAAATAAGAATGAGAGGTTGTGAACAAAAGGGTACAATTTGATAGACCAATTTAAAATTTTTTACCTTGGATTGGTTGGAGGAACTAACAACGATGTCTTGGACCTTAGATGCAGTAGAGGCTTTGGTGGCATCAGAGTCTGCCGAGATTGAAACACTTTTGGTAGACTTTGATTTTTTGGAAGGGAGGTCAGAAGCAGCAGCTTTCTCTTTTCTTTTCTTAGACCTTTTAATTGTCTGAGGATTAGAAACGGAAGCTTTGGTCGGTCGTGAGCTTTTCTTGACAGTTTTGGACGCCACGGGAATTACGTCTTCATCTTCATCATCATCTTCGAGTGCTTTTTTCAGTCAGTACATCAGATTTGGACTTACCAGGATGAGGTTTGTCAAGAGGAATAGCTGTCAATAACAACATAAATAAGTTGATTGTCAGCAAAAGTGAAAGAATAAAAAATTATTTGACGAGTAAATACCTGAATTACAAGTTAGAATTTGCGAATGGAATCCAAAGTCGTCACCAGGTTGGAGAAACTGACGAGCGAAGGTAACTGGATTTGGTTTTTCAAAAGGATCAACGTAAGCACTCACGCTTTCTAAAAAGAAAAAGTTACCTCATTTCGTCGGCTTTCCTGGGTATGAGTCAGCTAAACCAAAAAGGGCACAAGGAATAGGAACAGGTTTAGGAAAAGGAGCCTTTAAACTGTCAAAATATTCCCTGGTCATATTTGGAATGCCCCAATACTTGGCAAGCCTTTCAGATTCCTTATTGTCATGCTTCCTTTTGGCTTCAGCTAAAACACTATTAACATGACGAACCATATTAAATGGTCTTAAGGGATTCCACTTGATTTTGTAAAAATTTTCAAAGGCTTGAATTTCTTTCTGAAGTTCACCTCGAGGTTTGGATGCTAGATCCTGTTCCTGCATAGAAGAATCATCACCGTTACCCACAGTGTCTTCGATACAACTCAAACAGGTCTTTAGACTTAGGTGGTGGTTGGAATAGTACTCATCCCACCAGTCAAGAAAGCTTTGAGTTACTCCATGGAAGACAGAGAATGAAACAGGCTGTAAAAAGGCCCTACGAGCTTTATCCTCATCACTGATGGCAACAATATTTTCATATGTTGGAGCTTTGGCTTCAATGAAGTTCTCATCAGGGTTTAACGAGTAACGAGCAGGAATAGATTGGCAGAAACCGAGCTGACAAGCAGTGGTATTGGCCAAGTGAAGATAGATTATATGGGTTTTGAAACCAGGACCATCAACAAAAATGACTTTTTGGCAAAGAAATTTGGTCCAAATTGACTTGTTGGATTTAGATATAGTGGTACTTAGTTTAGTAAACCACTCCGGACCGTACTTCCTGTAACATCCCTGGCTGCTCTATGGATTGACGACTATCCCCACAGACCAACACGGGTCTTTTCAGCGTGCTTTGTCCTCACTCACACGCTTCCTGAGAAAACTTCCCAAGAGGTCACCCATCTCAGAATTGCTCCAAGTCAAGCACACTTACCTGTAGAGTTCTTAAGTGATGGGCTCCCGAAAAGAAGATGCATCTTGTTAGTATAAGTAGTACCAATCAATTCATATAAGCCTTCCTCAACTGTATAGTCCCATACCTATACAGTCTCAAGATCCCTCTCATTCGGGTGTGTAATCGGTTCATTCATGTGTCCCTCCGCCTAGAAGCTAACCAGGAGCCGCTCCTTGTCCGTACCTTCTTGCATCGGCGACCACTCCCCGCCCTCGTCGGCACCCGGGTGTTACATGCCCACCAGCTTCCGCTTGGTTCGTCCCCGAACCACACCGTAATGGGAGAGGTGCCTCTCTGATGCCATTTGTAACATCCCTGGTTGCTCTATGGATTGACGACTGTCCCCACAGACTAACACGGGTCTTTTTAGCGTGCTTTGTCCTCACTCACACGCTTCCTGGGAAAACTATCCAGGAGGTCACCCATCCAAGAATTGCTCCAAGTCAAGCACGCTTAACTGTGGAGTTCTTAAGTGATGGGCTCCCGAAAAGAAGATGCATCTTGTTAGTATAGGTAGTACCAATCAATTCATACAAGCCTTCCTCAACTATATAGTCCCATACCTACACAGTCTCAGGATCCCTCTCTTTCGGGTGTGTAATCGGTTCATTCATGTGTCCCTCCGCCTAGAAGCCTGCCAGGAGCCGCTCCTTGTCCGTGCCTTCTTGCACCGGCGACCACTCCCCGCCCTCGTCAGCACCCGGGTGTTACATGCCCACCACCTTCCGCTTGGTTCGTCCTCGAACCACACCGTACTGGGAGAGGTGCCGCTTTGATACCATTTGTAACATCCCTGGCTACTCTATGGATTGACGACTGTCCCCACAGACCAACACGGGTCTTTTCAGCGTGCTTTGTCCTCACTCACACGCTTCCTGGGAAAACTTCCCAGGAGGTCACCCATCCCAGAATTGCTCTAAGTCAAGCACGCTTAACTGTGGAGTTCCTAAGTGATGGGCTACCGAAAAGAAGATGCATCTTATTAGTATAGGTAGTGCCAATCAATTCATACAAGCCTTCCTCAACTATATAGTCACATACCTACAAAGTCTCGGGATCCCTCTCATTCGGGTGTGTAATCGGTTCATTCATGTGTCCCTCCGCCTAGAAGCCTGCCAGGAGACGCTCCTTGTCCGTGCCTTCTTGCACCGGCGACCACTCCCCGCCCTCGTCAGCACCCGGGTGTTATACTTCCGGTCAATAAAAGGAGTGAAATTGATCTTTGAAGAGGTGGATGAAAGAGAGTGAAAGATTTTGAAGTAGAACTTGAAGTCGGCAGTTTCATATCTTGACAAAGATTCAGCAGACACATAACAGAGATAAGAGCCATAAGTACCGATTGAAAAGTCCGAGGGAGCTTTGTATGAAAATTGACGCTCTAAGACAGCATTCAACCACAATTGGAGAAGCCAAAGAGGCCTTCCTATGTTGGTTTTCTTTTTTTTGGATCTGGCAGTATCAACTAACATACTCATACTGTCATAAAGATTAGCCAAAACGCATTGGCCCAGTGCTAATATCTTGCCAGTTGACAAAAGATTAGCAAGAGGAACATATGAAGCAATCAAAGTAGCAGACTTGCTACAGAAGACATAAGCACATAGCCAAAGAAACAAAAAGGCTACGTGTTCAGTATCCGTCACGGGTTCCTGGTCTCCACCTCTAAAATATGTTATATATTTAGAGAAAGAGCATTTTGGAACATAGACATCAATTTGATTCTCAACTTCGACATCGGAATGCATGGTAGGGCCATCTGGACGAAGGCCCGTGATAGCTGACATGTCGAATAAAGTCAGACCCATCATTCCATAAGGGAAATGGAAATTATTTGTGGTACTGTTCCAGAAGAAAACTGACGCCCCTATTAAAGAAAAATCTACTAATTTAACATGGCGAGAGAGCTGAATAAACTCAAAAATTCCAGCTTCTTCCCACACGTTGCATTTTTCAGCCTGAACTCGGTCAAGCCAACTAATGTAAGCATCAAACCAAGTGGCAGGATCCAAAGACATGAATGGGGATTGGAGTTAATGAAGATAAGATAACCTCATTTGAGTTAGCAGAAGGATAAGAACCACGTAAATCCTCAGAAATTTCATTTTGGGCTACAAGAGGACCCAAGAATGCAGCAGGCGAACTCAAAGCAACGGAAGAATCATGAACAAGGCAAATTACCTTAGATTCCTACCATAATTCTGATTCTTCCAAAATTGGTCTTCAACTACTGCCCTAAGAGGAGCAACCGTGGCTCGAGGTACTAAGGTTGACATCTTTGAAGGTGTTGCCATGGAGATTAAGCAAAGTAAGGAAGAGGAAAGGTTTTTTTTTTCTTTTTTTATCCTTTAAAGAAGAAGGGTTTTTCGCGAGGGAAGAAGAAAGGTAAGAAGAAGAAAGTCACGACAGTTATGTGACAGCTATTTAAAGAAGAGTGAAGGTCTCTGGTTCGAAATCCGAGACACCTGCAACGTTATGATTATCCCTATTAAGTAGGGATGAAATTAAAATGAGATTTAGTTAACGGATGGAAATCTTGAATTGACAGAATTCGTTGGCAATTTAAAATTCAAATTTTGCTATTATTTCGGGCAAAGTCGTCGAAAAGCAAAACTTGGGGGGCATCTGTTAGTGGAAGAATTTCAAACTCTTGACAGAAATAATTACGACAGGCTAACGAAGGAATTGAAGTAAAGAAAGTTATGTTCTAAATATCGAAAATACTTAGCTGATAAGAAAGTATACATGTCGACGAAAAGATAGATTGACAAGCAGCCTTTTTGACGAAAGTCATAGGAGGATTGCCAAAGATATGGAAAAGAAAAAATGACTAAGTCTCAAAATCGACAATATAGCCAAGATAAGTTGTCAAGCAATTAATCCCGTTAAAGACAAGCCAGTTGACATGGAGCAGTTCAAGACATTGAGCAGTTATTGGAATTGTATTGACAAGCAGTTTAAATGTAAAGCCTAATAGAACTGCCAAGGACATGTGGCAGTCATTTAGATAGGAAGTTATTACTAGGTAGTTATTTTATTCGCCTATAAATACTAGTTATTACAATGTAATATAGGAGGTTACTTGATACACATCATATACATCTCGATCACACAGCAGATTGACGGATTACATTCAAGTGTTCCCTCCATCCTTCTTATTGCAATACTATGGCAAAATTCGATGCCATTTTCATTTCTTCTGTTCAATTTCTTCATTTATTCTTACTCATTTCTAGCATTTCTCTTATGTTCTTCTGTTAAACTCATTTACTTCTTTAAAGTTGTATCATTTAGGTTCTATTCTACTTAACTTTCTTTTTAAACTTATGTTTCTTCTTTTATTATAAAAAACTTAGTTCAATCAGGGAGTTATTTTCTACATATAAAACTACTTCCCCCTTTTAAATTTCAAATTCCCCTTTTCAAAATATAAACGATTTCATTGTCAAGTTTCATTATTGACAATAATTGGTACATTTTTTTTCCTAAACTTATACACTTGTCATAGCAACAAATCTTTGCCAGTATATTACTATATTTGACTAACTTGTCAAATTCATACTTGACAGACAATACATACACACATTCTGACGAGATTACCTCATAACTCGTAGGTCCCACACTCGCTTTATTTTTAATTATTTGTAACAAAGGGACTTTTGGACACCAACCAAAAATCAACGTTAATAATATGCAGGTTGGGAGTCGCTCCACCTACATTATTAAATACAGCCTGTTTTGTTTTTCTTTAGGGGGCCATATATATGTGATGGATAGAATTCGACCACCCCATCCTAAAGTTTTAAGAGTCTAATTTGATCATATAAAAACAAAGTTGACAAGTTTAACCCAAATAGAAAAAAATTTATAAGTTACTAAAAAAAAACATTGACCAGTTCTTGAGTGGAGCCCCTGTTAAAACCGACTTAAGAACGAAGGTGATTTTCAAGAGAATGATGGATAGGCACACCCGAATAAATGGCAACATCTTTACCATTAGGATTCAGCAATCTACCATGTTTTCTTGGTGAAGGTTATGGTGCACCACCCACCAAAATGGTGCAGTGGTGCACCACCCAAGTGACACAATCTGATTGGTTCAGATTTCAACTTGGCTAAGTAGGCTTTTCAACTACTCTCTTCTTGGTCAAATGGTCAAAGCATACTGTATTGTTGTATTTGTAAAAGAAGGTATTGTATTATTGTATTTTCTTAATGGCGACTTCTAGCATGAGCAAGCGATGGATATCGCTCACGGTGCACAACCTTTTATTAACGTTGTATCAAGAGTTCCACCAGATCTTATGATAAACTATCCACACCAGTTTTTTTTTTTTTTTTTTGCATTTTTCTCTCCCACTTTGTTCTGCTTGTCTTCTCTTCTTCCACCTCTCGTTAGCACCGGAGATGCCGCCGCCGCCAGAACCAAGATCCGCCCTCATTGAGCGGAACCCACGACCATCACCCAAATCAGATTCTTTGCTTCTTCCCTTTATTCTCTCTCACTCTCTCTTCTTAACAAAACTACAACCAATGGTCTAGATGAACTCGCTCCTCAGCAACATGAACTAGGTCAGCACCATCGAGTACCAGTCCGAGTGAATTGTGTAGATCCGCTCCTTCCGGTTCGGGTCCACGTGGTGCGACCTCGCGAAGAGCCTGATCGGGCGGTCACGGTTCGGCGACCAGACGCAGAAAGCAAACTCGAATGATGCATCTTCGACCTCGACGTTGTCGTCGCAGATCAAAAAGGCCTCGGTGTGGATGTCGTTGTGGCGCGGGAGGAACCGGTTGTTGAGGCTGCTGGAGGGTTGGCGATGAAGGGTGATTGATGAAGGACACGCGGTGGGGTGGATGGGTTCCCCAAAAGACAAGCACGGAGGATACGAGAGGGAATACGTGGCGGTGATTGATTCGAGGAGGGGGAATGATATGGTGTAGATGATGTATGATAATACCCTGTGGACTACCCTGGATTGATGGTCTATATTAGTCTCTCACGGTGAGAGACTCAGTGGGTGTCTCTCACACTAGAATTTGCCTTTGCTTAATTACCATTTTTATTTTATTTTAACTTATTAATAGAAAATTTGTTTTGCAGCAACCCTCCTCTAGTTTTTCACTTGTCTCCTCCTAGCTTCAACACAGCACGTCGTCCGCGGGTCACCGTTGTCGTACGCGCATCACCGCCATCGTCTTCCAATGAACTTAAAATAGTAGATCGCCTCTTAGCCAAACTCTCCCTGATTCCTCAATCGACAAACCTTCACACGAATCATCACATTCTCGACCCTGCAATTGCTCTAGATCGCGAAGGTGGCGAAGTGGTTGGAGATCGACATCGACGGCGGCACGGGGTCGTTTTCCACCGCGATGAAGATGACGATGAATGTGTTGGTGTCATACAATGAGGCCGTCACATTGAGGGGATTGGCCCCTCTACATGTGGCTGTTTCCACCTCGGGCCACCTTAATGTGCCTGGATCTGAAACGTTTCCCTCGAGTTTTCGTGTTTCTTTACTGGAAAAAATGTTCTTTCCTTCTTGCATCTGGGTTTATGATGATGGAGTGCTTTGCAGTGAAACTCCTTATTACCATCAAAAGGAAGAAGAAAATGAGTCTGATTTACTAGTTTAGTGAGTTTGCAGAGAAGGGAATATAGAAGGGGAAGGGGACAAAATGAAGAAGAAGAAAAAAAAAACCCAACTCTGTCGTTGTCGCTGTGCAGTTGCCGCCAACCTCCGTCTTATGTTGCGTCACCATTAAAACCTAAGATTACATTTTATCTACGGATTATTTGGTTAAAAGCAAATAATGTCACAAACCTGGTTAAAACAATTATTAAGGAGAAAGAATTTTAATCTTAAAAAAAAAATAGAATGTGTAAATACAACAAAATAAGTATCTTAAATGCAAATACAAAAATAATATACACTTTGACCAAAAATAAAACATTTTGACCTGGAAAAGTCCAACTAACCAAGTGGCAATATGAACCAATCAGATTGAGTCACTTGGGTGGTGCACCACTACACCACTTTGGTGGGTGGTGCACACTAGACAACACCTGTTTTCCTGTAATCACTTGGGTCTTTGGAGAAGTTTGAGTTCCATACCTGGACGATATTTAGTTAAAAAATTAAAATCTAGAACAGATGGAACATGACTCACATTCTATCGTGAATTCTTGGTGTAAAGATCTTCTTTTTGTTTTTATTGAGCTGAAAATCAACCGAGTTTGCCTTAATTGCCAAGAACATATTTGAGGATATATATTAATAAACATATAGACACATACGCTAATTCTTTCTTTTACTTTTATGCTGTGGTGTTTCAATTTTATGGGTTTAATACTTTAATGCCATGAGATCGTGTCATTGCAACTGCTCATTAATTTTAGTGATTTCGATCTTGACAAGTGGGTAGAGATCCCAATTAGCTGCAGGTTATAATAAGCCATAGGAGTACTTGTTGAAATGTTGTTTAAGGAAATAAATTCATACATCATTTACTTAAGACTGTTGGGAAACATGGCAGGGAGGAGAGAACATAGAAGACTTGGAGAGAAAAACTAGAATTGATTTCTTAATCAGGTTCTTATCTCTAACTACCCGTCTCACTCTGGAATTAACATTATCAACTCGGAATAAATAGTATCATATATCCAAGTAAAACTAAAATGCAAAACAACAGAATTATAAAAAAAAAAAATTTAATAAAATGCAATGAATCAGTGTACGTTTGGATGAACATTTGACAAATGTGAATTTGAATGGAATTGATTTTATAGAATTTTTTTTTATAGGTAAATGTTATATTTGTTAGTATTTGTTTTGTTAATGGGAGGTTGAACCCACACCATCCTTATCACTCCAAACCCTATGTCCTCCCTCCAAACCACCAAGCCACCTTATCACTCCATTGATTTTATAGAATTGATTTTAATTTAATATAATTGATTTTGAAGTGAAGTGATTTATGTTTGTATGTTTTTATTTTGAAAACAAGTAATTTTTCAACTCAAAAGCAGAAGGTACTCCAAGCCGCTTCTCTGAGAATCAATTCTAGAAGGTAGAATTGATTCTCCGACAAAGAGCCAAACATCTGACCACTTCAAACTCACTTTTGATGGTTCTCACCATGGAACCAAACATATGCTCAAACTATATAGAAATGTGAAATTCCAGTGACTCCCAGATTCGTGTGTATTTGGATGAACGTTTGACAAACGTGATTTTAAATGTGATTGATTTTATAGAATTGATTTAAATATAATTGAGTTGGAAGTGAAGTGATTTATGTCTGAATATTTTTAGGTGTGTTTAGATAAACGTTTGACAAAAGTGATTTTGAAATGGAATTGACTCCGTGAAATTGATTTGATTATAATTGAGTTTGAAGTTAAGTGAGTTATGTTTGAATGTTTTTACTTTGGAAGTAAGTCTGATGTAAATTGTCAACCCAACGCAAAAGCTACTTTTTGTAGCTTCTAGTCAAAATCACTTCTGAATGTAGAATCAATTTTACCTGACAACAACCAAACACATCTTACTAAAATCACGTTTGACAAGGGACATAATCAATTCTGGAGGTTTCCAACATGAAACCAAACACACATTTTGAAAGCAAGTTTGATGTAAAACTTAATGTAATTTAATAATCCAAAAACCGAACTTACTCAAAGATACTTCTCTTAGAATCGATTCCGGAAGGTAAAATGACGTCTCCAATGCAAGATCAAACATCTCAAATTTGGTTAAACCCACGTTTGAACACTTCAAACTCACTTTTGATGGTTCTCACCGTGGAACCAAATATATACTTCATAGTATTACATCTTACGCCTCCAGACCTTCATTTGAAGCAAAGGAATGGTGGCTGAATGAAATCCGTAAAAAAAATCTATATTTGAAAAAGTGAAATGTGTTGATTCGTTGGAAATAACATTGTAAAAAATAAAAGAAACAAATGAAATTACTTCTATTTCTTTCTACTTCTCCTTTCTCCTATTTTCTTTCTGCCTCTGGTCGTAGCAGTAACTGGTAGTTGCCAAGACCTTAAGACAAAAAAAAAACGAGAGGGAAAAGATAGATGTTACGACTGGGCTGAGTTTTAACTCGGGCCCAACTATGCATATATCATGTGTAACACCCTTCCAAGTGTCACATGGTACAGAACACTTAACCTTAATAATATAAATCATGCATAAAAACTTCAATTACTTTAAAACATATATTTACATTCATAACAGTAAATACATAACATCAGAGTACGGAAAGTAGCGAAGGTACATATAAAATACAACGACTTGGCCTAGATGGCACCTCTCATCAAAATTCATTAAAATATAAAAGACTCATTGGACATATACTAGAAGACTAGTTTAACATTCCCACCTACACTAGTAGTAGGAACGAGGACTCCACTACTGCTCAGACCGCCTCCGTTGAGTGTTTTTTGCTGCTCCCGAGTATGCTCGCTTCTGTGACGCATCTATCTTTCCAAAATAGAAATCTTTGTCGGAGTCTTCTCGTCCAAAAACAATAAATACAATAACAAAAAGAAATAGGGAATAAGAATCTACACTAGTCATCATAAAATGGGATATAGAAGTAGAATAAAATACAATGACAGCACATAGATAAACAGGGCACGCAGAACCATTCTTCGAGTCACACGTAACAATCATCCCCAAGTTCTCATGTCAATCAGGCTCACTCTTGTTCATACAGCTAAACATACAAGAAGATGCAATTACCACGATGCATCCTTGACAAGATCAAGTTGTATCATTCACCATCGTGCCACACATTCCCAGCAAATTAGATATTCTCTCACTACCATGACGTATCCCCAGCAGATCAGGATACTCGTCATGACACATCCCCAGTAGATCAGGATGCTCGTCCATTATCTCGATCCATCCCTAGCATTTCAGGATGATCATCCACGATCAGGACGTATCCCCAACATTTTCAGGATACTCGACAAGACACATCCCCAACACATCAGGATGCTCCTTTACTATCTCGATCCATCCCCAGCTTTTCAGGATGATCGCCCACTATCATGACGTATCCCCAGTGTTTCAGGATACTCGTCCTCTATTCTGATCCATCCCCAGCATTTCAGGATGATCGCCCATTCCAATCCATGCGGTGGCGAAATACAACAAAAACACATCGTGAATCTCACCAACTCATCTCAATGCTAACTTACGGCTTAGTACCTCAACATCATATCCTAAGGTTTCATTACTCAGAACAACACACATTAGCTAATTCATCTAATGAGGTACTAACGCACGTACTATCAATTCCACTCATATCATACATCACCCAATCAACAGTATTCGTCACCTAACTCTAATTATACAAGCATCTTAACATACCATCACAGCACATGTCATCAATCGCATGGCATTTCTTACTCATATTAGTTATCATACGGAAATAGGCAGAGCATGTTATCATCTCAAGCATACAATCATATAATATCATAAGCATATATACAGCAACACTAAGCATGTTAGCATACAACATATCAAGCATACCAGCAACGTCAAGCATATTATCAAACATATTATAACAATAAACATAATCATACTAAACATACAACCTCAAATCAACAATAAATCAACCTATTGTTGCTAAACCCACAATGCTTAAACCCTCAGTGGTACTACTCCACTGTAGCCACTAGGGGTGGCAAAATGATCCATTTGTCCATCATCCATCCAGTCCATCCATGAGAAAATCCATCCAATCCATCCATTTATAAAAAAATAATATAAATGGATTGGATGGATTGGATGGTTTTTTTAGTGGATGGTTTATGATCCATCCAATATTTTTTAAAATCCATTGGACCAACAATCAAAAATGTAATGGATCAACTTTTATCCATTCCAAAACCAATTTATTTTTTTCATATTATTTTTCACCAAATAAAAAAAACCTCCATTAGTAACCAAAAAAAAAAAACACTCCATGTAGATCACATGCAATTCGTTCGAAGTGTAGATTCAAAAACCCTATCAGTTTCAAGTTGCACTGCAAGGCACAGATTCAAAAGCTAGGGTATAGATTGCAAGATCTACACTGCAAATTTCCTCCTCTTCATAAATCAGGTTCGATTTCCTCAGCTGGATTATGAAATCTGAATTCTCTTTTCGGAGTTCTCTGGATTCTATGTCCAGTGGTGTTCTTCAACCTCATTTGTGCGATTTCCCCCAAATTTCATCACCAAACCATTTCTTTGCTCAATGTTATTCAACCTGATTTCAGTGAATCCCCCAAATTTGGATGCATAAGAACTGTGATGACTTCTATTTCCATTAGAACTGTTAGTATCACCTTATTTCATATTTTAGTACATTTATGATTCTCAGTTTATGATGAGTGGTAGTAATTTGAGCACACTCCATGACAATAAAAAAAAATTATTAGGAGAGGATATTTTAAAATTAATAAAATTATTTAATTGTACAAAAAAAAATTATTAGGAGAGGATATTTTAAAACTAATAAAATTATTTAATTGTAAAAAAAAATTATTCTTTAAAATAATTTTTATGGATGGATTGGATATCCATCCATAAAAAAGTTGTTAATGGATGGATTGGATGGATTTTATTAAATGGATATGGATGGATTGGATTTTTTTTAATGAATTTTTAATGGATCATAATGGGTTAATGGATCGTTTTCAATCCATCCATTACAATCCGCATAAAAATTTATCCAATCCATCCATTTGTCACCCCTAGTAGCCACCATTGCGGTTTAAGTGTTGTTAGTTACACAACCTCTAGTAGGGTTTAGGATCCCCTACGCATATCATTGTATTCTAAACTACTCTTTCCTCCCAGACGACGGCGGTTCTTTCCCCCACCTTACAGACTTGCATGCTTTCCCGTAAAAGCTTCGAATGCGTCCACTCTACTGAAATGAGCCTCGGCACGCTTTCCAACAACATCCACAAATCTGCCACCATCCATACCAATATATCTATCGTTCCGTTTTTCATCCCGATTACACGTACGAGTATCACAATTTGCCGGAAAACACAAAAAACCAACATAATCAACAGCAGGGTTCCAATAGATTTGAAACAAGAGATGAAATCAATGGAAAAACTTACAAGAACAGCGGCTGGACTTAGGGGAAGTCGGATTCAAGAGTGAGCTCAAGAATCCAAGGTAAATGTACCCAAAACGGGCTACTGTACGAGCTATATATCTCCAGCTACAGACCTTCAATTACAAAATTGAACGGTGACAAAGAGGAACTACTACTTGTCCTTAACCTCCTCCAAAATTTTCAGCCCGATCCAACGGTGAACGAACCTCGGATGGTCGTTCTATGGTGACAGGTTAGAAGTTACACGGATTGAGTTTCTCACCATTCAGGTTCACATTGAGAGCTGAATATCTCCAATTATGGACAGGATTTCTAAATTCTGACTGTTGGATATGAATAACCACAATTCTCAAACCTCCTTATCAAATCTGAGAACGATCCAACGGTTAAAGAATATATAGTGTTGATTTCATTGCGACTGCTTCAACCAAGCTTCAAAGTGCTACAACCACCAACCAAGCTTCAAAGTGCAACCACCATGGCTGCCTTCACTTTTTCTATTTTTTTCAACTTCTCCCCTGGTCATCTCTGCATGCATGAGTGAAGTAGGATGGAGACTTCACTTTCATTCAATTCCATCAAATGCATGATGTCTTTCATTAAATTATTAGTTTGCATGTTAGTCATGTGTCATGTTTTAGTGTAGGTTAGTTGGCTTAAGTATGTCATCTTTTAGGCATAGGTCGAAAAGTGAGTGGAGTACATGTGTCAAGTGTAGGTGATTAGGGATAGGTAGTGGAGTTTGAGGTGGTATCTTGATGTGGAGACATGTCATCGCATGTTGCTTCATTAGTACAATCGGGTGTTTTCTTCCGTATTTTCCCGCGTAACCTACTGCTGGAATATTCTTCCGTAATTATTTTAGGCTACTCATAAAAGTCTATTGTACTCAAGCCTGGCCTAATTTTAATATTCTAACTCTAAATTAACGAATTAATTGATTAATTAATTAACTGACCAATTAATCGCTAGGTTTGCGTTTGTTTTCGTTCCAGACCCATTTCAGCTCCGATTTTCCTCAAACTTGAAACACAAGCTAACTAACACCAAAGGAACATGATTAAGTCTTTAATTATACTTAATCTCTTCCTTAAACCCTAATCAAGAAATTGGAGTGTTACATCATGCAAGAGAGCTTTTAAGCCCCTTCATCGATTCTCGACTTGAGGCTTAGGGGAATTCTGTTACTGCTGGACCGAGTATTAACTCGGGCCCAACCTTGCTCATATGGATCAACCCTTTGGAATGTTCCAGTCGACTTGTAGGAAATGTAACGGAAATAATTAAGAGACTTTAATGCTAGTCGACCGAGTAATGATCACTCAATAGGCAAACATCCAAGTCATAAAAGCGGACACATGTCTATCGTAAGAGACAAAACGCTTAAGGGCTTGTTTGTGAGTTTGGGAGGGGAAGGAAAGTGAAGGCTTTGGGAAAAAGAAGGGGGAAAGGGATGAGGGAAAGGAAGATATCCCTCCAAAATCCTCCTCTAAATCATTTTTTTAGTTCCCCCAAATTGGAGGATTTTGATTCTTTTGTTAAAAAATAAACCCTGTGCAAGATGGGAGAATATCCTTCCCTTCCTCCATCCCTTTTCCCCTTCATCCTCCTGTAAATATGAGAACTCTCACAACTAACTAATTGGACTTGTTGACTATTTTTACACCTCCAAATCTTTTCCCTCCCTTCCCCTCCAAAACTCACAAACAAACCCTAAGATAAATAGGACCCAAGGGTCTAAGGGAAGGACAACTTTGATTGATCACTTGGTTACTTGGTCGTACGAGTACCTAGCTTTTCTTCTAAAACGATAAAAAATGATGTTCAAATAAAAAGTTCGGAGAAAATGATTAGACAAAAAAATATATCAAAATAACTAAGAATAAAATCAAGAAATCAAATAGAGAAAAAAGGGAGATAAAAGAGAGAAAAGTGAAATATGGGCTTCAAGTTTCTCGGGAAAGTGATAAATGGAAATGATTAAACCGTGAGATATCGAATTTGGAGGAGATAAAAGAAAAGAAAACAAGGAAGAAAATGAGTTCTACCAACTCGGTGCAATTGAAAGATATTCATGGTGGATGACATTGCTCAAATAACATCTTGAAAAAAACATAATAGAAAAGAGATGAAGAAACTAAAATCAGTTTGTGTTAGTTTTGTCGGTTAATTCTGTTAGTTGGTTAGCAATTAGTTTTTTCTTTGCTTTCAGATTAGATATCAGTTATAACAAACTGATCTAGATATCAAATAAGGTAGCTTATATACTCAACAATCTCAGCTTATAAATAGTTGACCCATATGTACTTTGAATTCACTTGAATGAAAAATACTCTCGTGAACATTCAGCTAAATCTTGAGTTACAGTTTTCACATGGTATCATAGAGCACTTAAGATCCTGGAAGCTTTGCATCAATCGGTTGACTCATCATGACTAAAGATTCTGAAGCAGCAAAGAAAGATAAGGAGGAGGCTTCACCTTCCTCAACCAAGAATGATGAAGAGAAGGTCACAAGCAATGAAAATCACATTGATGTCATGTCTCCGTATTATCTTCATGCTTCGGATCATCCTGGATAGATATTTGTCAGTGAACTTCTCCATTATGGAAATTATGGAGAATGGGTCAATGACATGAGCAATGCTTTGTATGCAAAGAACAAGATCGGATTTGTAGATGGTTCAATTCCTATGCCTAAAGTTGATTCTCCCTTTCTTGCTCATTGGATGAGGTGCAATGCCATGGTCAAGGGATGGCTCAAAAGTTGCATAGATAAAGAAATTCGATCCAATGTGAGGTATGCTAACACTGCTCAAGAAATATGGGCAGAACTTGAAGAAAGATTTGCAAAACGGAGTGCTCCACGGGTCTATGAACTCAAGCATGCCATAGCCATGCTGAAGTAAGAAAAGTTCTCAGTCCCTGCTTACTACACAAATTTGAAAGGATTATAGGATGAAATTCATTCAATTTCACCCTGGCCTAAGTGTACTTGTGAGGGCTGCACATGTGATGTCCAAAAGAATCTCACAAAGATGCAAGAGAGCAATTGTATGATTTCTTGATGGGACGTGATGATGTTTTCAGCACTGTCAAGTCACAAATTCTCAGCATGGCATCAACATTCTCCCTTGGACATGCCTATCACTTGGTTGCAGAAGATGAGCAACAAAGGATTATCTCAGCTAAGCACAAGCCAGCTGCTGAGACAACAACTTTCCAAGCCCAGGGAAGCAGATTCACAGCAGAAGACAGAAAGGGAAACAAGAAGGAAATGCCCAAATGTAATCACTTCCAAAAGGTAGGACCCACACAAGAAGAATGCTAGAAAATTGTTGGTTATCCACAAGATTGGAGGAACCCAAAGAGGGAAAGAGCAGCTACTTAGAACAATAAAAGACCAGGGTTCAAAGCAGCTCAAGTGAGTGATGGAGACAGTTGTTGAACGAAATCTAGGCAAGTATACCTAGTCGAACAAGTAATACGGTGGTGAGACCGGTTATCGTATCCACAGGGATCGGTTGCCAATTACCATTTCACAATTCAAGCAACTATCTAGACTAAACTATAAATCAAGAGAAATCAAAACAGGAAAATAAAAGCAATAAAATGTTTTTTGTCTTTTTGGGAATTTTTAACAAACACTTGGAGTGCAGAAAGAGGTGTTGGGATTAAATTTCACCAGACCTTAGCCTCATGCAATACCAAGACTAGATACCTCCCATTCATGCTTCAAATATTAAAATCAACCCACGAAATTACTCAAGCCCTGATTCCTCAGATGACAAGAGCCTAAATCCACTAATAGACCCTAATTCCTTAGGTGGCCTAGATTAATGAATTTGCATTAAGATTAAGGATTACGCGATTACTAATAAACCAAACCCCATTCCTAGATGCAAGGTTTACTAGGTGATTAATTCCAGATCAAGAATTGATAAGAACGTCCCCATTGCAAATCAAATCTTAAAATCAGTTTATGGGTAGCTAAACCACAAAAAGCATTAAGCGCAGGAATTAAACACTAATACGAAGGCATGAACACTGATTAATCAATCATGGCAAATACATAATATTCAGTTTGGTTACATCTAATCCCAACAACAGGGATTTAGCTACTCATAGAGAAAGCCAAAACTAAAACAATAGGGACAAAGGAAAGAAGAAGGGAAAGAAGAAACTCCATTGGAAGCTTTTTCCCAGTCGTCGGCCTGCTTTGATTCTAGGGTTCCAGTCCTTCCTCAGCCGCAGCCTCCAAGGTCTTGATAAAAGTCCCTGTTTTTCTGTGTGTTTCTGGTCTCCACTAGGGTTCCCAGCCTTTCTTGATTCTGTCTGCTGCGCTCATATTCATAGATCAGGTGCGCGTCACGGCCGTGATGGCCATCACGGCACGGCTGTGACGTGTTCTGGAATGGGCGCGCTTTCAAATTTGGAGCATCACGGCCGTGACACTCATCACGGCTAGGCCGTGATCGCTTCTGTTTCCACCAATTGGTATGTCACGGCCGTGATGGGCATCACAGCTAGGCCGTGATGGGCATCACGGCTAGGCCGTGACAGCTTCTGACTTTTGCCCTCTTTCTTCTTCAGTTTTTGCTCAATTCTGGCCGTGATGGTCATCACGACTAGGCCGTGATGGGCTCTGTCTGGCTCATTTCTTCACCTTTCAAGCTCTAACTTCATCCAAGCTCCATCATGGTTGATTTTGAGCATTTTCTCTTTAATTTCTGCAAAACAACACCACGAGATCACCTTACCCGTTCCAAGGTAAAAACTAACAAAAATCAACTAATTATGCCTAAACTATATGAAAAATGCATGCAAAAGTGTACATGAAATATGATGAGAAATCACACTATCAAATCACCCCCAAGCTTATGCAATTGCTTGTCCTCAAGCAATCACCAAGGCCAGAAGATATAGACCATCAGATCATGGATAGTGAACCAAGAACCCGAGTGATAACTAATCCAAGTAACAGGCATTTTCAAAAAATTCAGCAAGAGACAATCAATATCAAGTCCAATTAGAGCTTAGGTTTTCTAAATTCATATTCTGATTGATTCGGGCACTCCTTCTCACCTGAAGATCACCCCAAGCTTGTTCATTTGCTTGGCTCTCTTTCTCACCTCACTCAGTGTTTAGGGATATATGACAATTCGCTCCATTTTCCTCAAGGAATGAATTCTACCATAGGCTTGACTATCAACCAAATCTCTACTTTATTAATGAAAACAATCAAGAATCAAGAGGTCTTTTACTTTGGTTGTGACGGGGCCATGGAATTAATCATTAGGTGGGGAAATCAAGAAAAGGACATTTCAAAAGGCTACACAAAACATCAAGCATTTGCAAATCATGACACCTTCTAAAATACCTTTTTGGGTTTTGGTTCATTTTTCCACACCTTTCTTTCTTTTTATTTTTCTTTTCTTTTTCTTTTTTCTTATTTCTCATTTCTTTTTGTCATCCCCTTCTCTATTTATATTTCTTTTTCTCTTTTCTTTTATTTTTCTTTTATTTGGAGAAGGGGAGATTTTCAGCTCAAGAGAAATATTTTTCTGATTTTCTCATCCCATACTTTTTCAACTACCTTTTTACCCTTTGTGCAATACTTTAGAAGGTCTCTCATCAAGCATCATTCATCAAAAATTTTCAAGGGACCAAGAAAAGTATCTTATTCTTGAAGGCTCAAAATCGGGCAACTAAGGGGTAGCATTTCATCAATCAAAGCTCAGAAGGCCGGAAAAATACCTAGTGCCTCAATCATTTTCAAAAAATGCTTTCAAAAATTTTTAAGTTTCAAAACGGTTTCAAGTCAAGTTCTAGAGAAATACAATCCAAGAGGAATAACACTCTATCACAAAAAGAATGGGGTGGATTTAGTAAGTACCCCTTTTGGCTCAAAATCTTACATTTTAGTAGTTCAAAAATCAATGAGAAACACAAATATACGGAACCACATGCTAATTATCAACTATCACAGATCATCTCAAGAATTTTTATTTGTAGCCTTATCACAAGAATAAAAAAAATTGGGTTCAACAATTCACTATCTCAATTTATTTGGCACTCAGTTTTCACAATTGGATGCATAATCTAAGCAAGGACCAATCCAATCATGTGATCATGCAAAACTATACCTATATAAATGCAACATGAAAAATGCAAAAATACCCCTACCCCAAGCTTAAGAATTTACATTGTCCCCAATGTAAACAATCAAGTCGGAGAGAGGAGAAAAATGGAACGACTTACCGAGGCGGTAGCTGGTGCTGGCTCACGTTCCAGTCAGAAACTTGTTGGGAAATGCATCACGACCGTAAGCCTCATCACGAGCAGGACGTGATCAATTCTGATCCTCATGGCTGGCCTGTCACGGCCGTGACCTTCATGACGGCTAGGTCGTGATGCTCTCTGATCTTCAGGGTCCTCTCATCATGCCCGTGATGGGTATCACGGCTTGGCCGCGATCCTTTCTGGTCTTCACATTAGGCTCATCACGGCCGTGACCAGTGTCACGGCCTGGGCGTGATGGTTGATGACTTTGCTTTTTCCTGCCCTTTTTGCTCTTCCTTCCTTCTTTCCCTAAAATCACTTGGCAAATCTCAATTTATTATTTTTCCTCTTGATCTTATCAAATTATTCAAGAGTGAAATTGCAAAACAATGGGAAAAGGAAAAGAAAACGTGGGTTGCCTCCCAATATGCTCTTCTTTAACGTCACTAGCTTGACTACTTAGGATCCTCCTCCCGGATCCCATGGTCTGTGGAGTGGCGATTGTAGCAGCAATATGACTCTATCCACAATTCCACCTAGCCAGTGTGTGAAAACTCCATTGACCTCTTTAACTACAATTACGAACTCACTTTCTCCCAGGTCAAATGGTATTTTCACAAGGAGAATTAACAGACAAGTGGAAGGGACTAACTTTCCAGTGTCCACACATGCATGTAAGCCAACATATTTATCTAATGCAGCAATTTCAGGTTGCTTGGCAAGCATGGTGAAATCCACTACCACTTCATCTGCACTTTGATCCATCCCCCCAACCATATTCTGCTCAAACAATGCTTCATGTGGGTATTGTACTAGCTGTTTGCAAATCTCCCCCACTTGCATTTTGAAGCTTTGCGTCAGAGCATCAATACAATCATAATTGGCTCTTGCCTTGGCCTCAGAGATGGATAGTTCTTGGGAATATTGTTCTAGAGCAATTTTCAGAGGTGTTTGCTCATTCCATTCCCATTCCTCAATTTCCCAAGGACTTGTGAAAGGTAATTCTTCTTCTTGTGACTCGTCTACCACCACCACTTCATCTTCATTTTGATCCATCCCCACAGCCATATTTTGCTCAAATTCTGCTTCATGTGACTCTATGGGAATCATACATGGTGGTGAAGGTGGTAAATTCGAGCAAAAGGTTTCCCAATCCTCCTTGGAGCATCTGTATATAACCCTCCACATCACACTATCAACTTGTGCTGGGATATCAAAATCTCCCAAATCTGGGTGATCCTCCCAACACTAGTCGTCCTCCAAAGTGTGACTTGAGGCTTCCTCATCAGGTGGATAATAATGGTTGTCCATAAACTGCATCCACCTTGCACAAACAAAACTCAAAACAAAAAGATCAAATATATACAGAAAAATAAAAATAAAAATGTCTAAATGAGTTGCCTTCTTTGTTACTAATGATATTGGCTAAACCAATCCCCGGCAACGGTGCCAAAAACTTGTTGAATGAAATCTAGGCAAGTATACCTAGTCGAACA
Organism: Sophora flavescens; assembly: GCA_030762895.1. NCBI lineage: Eukaryota > Viridiplantae > Streptophyta > Magnoliopsida > Fabales > Fabaceae > Sophora > Sophora flavescens. Next base: position 49,107,364 of record CM061067.1, on the reverse strand, counting down.
AGTAATACGGTGGTGAGACCGGTTATCGTATCCACAGGGATCGGTTGCCAATTACCATTTCACAAATCAAGCAACTATCTAGACTAAACTTTAAATCAAGAGAAATCAAAACAGGAAAATAAAAGCAATAAAATGTTTTTTGTCTTTTTGGAAACTTTTAACAAACACTTGGAGTGCAGAAAGAGGTGTTGGGATTAAATTTCACCAGACCTTAGCCTCATGCAATACCAAGACTAGATACCTCCCATTCATGCTTCAAATATTAAAATCAACCCACGAAATTACTCAAGCCCTGATTCCTCAGATGACAAGAGCCTAAATCCACTAATAGACCCTAATTCCTTAGGAGGCCTAGATTAATGAATTTGCATTAAGATTAAGGATTACGCGATTACTAATAAACCAAACCCCATTCCTAGATGCAAGTTTACTAGGTGATTAATTCCAGATCAAGAATTTATAAGAACGTCCCCATTGCAAATCAAATCTTAAAATCAGTTTATGGGTAGCTAAACCAAAAAAAGCATTAAGCGTAGGAATTAAACACTAATAAGAAGGCATGAACACAGATTAATCAATCATGGCAAATACATAATATTCAGTTTGGTTACATCTAATCCCAACAACAGGGATTTAGCTACTCATAGAGAAAGCCAAAACTAAAATAGTAGGGACAAAGGAAAGAAGAAGGGAAAGAAGAAACTCCATTGGAAGCTTTTTCCCAGTCGTCGGCCTCCTTTGATTCTAGGGTTCCAGTCCTTCCTCAGTCGCAGCCTCCAAGGTCTTGATAAAAGTCCCTGTTTTTTTGTGTGTTTCTGGTCTCCACTAGGGTTCCCGCCTTTCTTGATTATGTCTGCTGCGCTCATATTGATAGATCAGGTGCGCGTCACGACCGTGATGGCCATCACGGCCAGGCCGTGACGTGTTCTGGAATGGGCGCGCTTTCAAATTTGGAGCATCACGGTCGTGACACTCATCACGGCTAGGCCGTGATCGCTTCTGTTTCCACCAATTGGTATGTCACGGCGGTGATGGGCATCACGGCTAGGCCGTGACAGCTTCTGACTTTTGCCCTCTTTCTTCTTCAGTTTTTGCTCAATTCTGGCCGTGATGGTCATCACGACTAGGCCGTGATGAGCTCTGTCTGGCTCATTTCTTCACCTTTCAAGCTCTAACTTCATCCAAGCTCCATCATGGTTGATTTTGAGAATTTTCTCTTTAATTTCTGCAAAACAACACCACGAGATCACCTTACCCGTTCCAAGGTAAAAACTAACAAAAATCAACTAATTATGCCTAAAATATATGAAAAATGCATGCAAAAGTGTACATGAAATATGATGAGAAATCACACTATCAACAGTCCTATACCAGGCTTGACAATGCAGCAATATGAAAGATTACTGAAGGACACAACAAGGCAAATGTCAACATGGCAGGTAACCTTAGTCTTAGGAACCCTTGGGAAATAGACTCTGGTGCAACAAAGCATATTACTTGTGATGCAAGAATGCTCTAAGAGATCAGTCCATCTCAACTTCATTCGTTCACATCCCTAAGGGGACAAATGTGCCAGTTAAAGGCTTTGGAACCTCAAGCCTATCCAATGGTTTAAAACTTGAAAATGTCCTTCACATTCTTGACTTTAAGTGCAATCTTGTATCTGTTAGTAAACTGACAAGAAAATACAATTGTGCCATAAATTTCACTGTGTGATATAGGACTTACATTCCAAGATCCTGATTGGGAAGGGTAGGCTTCAAGATGGCTTGTACTTTCTCGAACCAATTCAGGATAATACTGCAGTAATAAAAGTAGGGAAACGTGATTGTCGTCTGTGGCATGATCGACTTGGACATGCCTCAAAATCTAAGATCAGGCATATATGATAAGATGTAGTTAAACACACTGATATGAAACATCGTGATTCTTTTATGAGGGCAAAACGGTCTAGACTGCCTTTTCCTTTAAGCTCAATAAAGTCTAATTCATGTTTTGATCTTGTACATTGTGATATATAGGGACCTTATAGAAATGCTTCTTTAACTGGTGCACACTACTTTCTATCTATTGTTGATGACTTCCGTAGAGGAACCTGGGTGTACCTCATGAAACATAAGTCAGAAGTTGAGTTTATACTGCCTATGTTTATCACTATGATAGAGACTCAATTTGAAAAGAGAATTAAAAGAATAAGATCTAACAATGGTTTAGAGTTTACTTCTAGAGATATGCAGGATTTCTATGCAGATAAAGGAATTGTGATGGAACTAAGCTGTACTTACACACCACAACAGAATGGTGTTGTGGAAATGAAGCATAGATACATCCTTGAAACTGCTAGAGCTAGGAGATTTCATGCTGGCTTGCCAATCAAGTTTTGGGGTGAGTGTGTGCTTTTTGCTGTACATATCATCAATCGGCTACCCTCTAAGGTAATAGATGGTAAGACACCTTTTGAAATTTTGTTAAATAAGAAACCTGATTACACACATCTCAAAATTTTTGGTTGTGTAGCCTATGCCTTGAAACATAAAAGGGAAGGAAAGTTTGATGAGAGGGGGAGCCCTTGCATTTTCATAGGCTATCCCTCATGTCAAAAGGGATACAAGCTATATGACACTATCACTAGGGAAACATATGTATCTAGGGATGTGATTTTCATTGAAGAACAACTTCCCTATAAAAACAAGACTGATACTGAGAAGTCTCGGCAGTCTCAACCAATTCTGTGGGAAGACTCTCCTCAGGATGAGAAACACGTCCCCACTCACAAATAAACTAACAACCTAGACAGTATAGATGAGCATAGTTTAGACCATGAGGATTCACAGGGTGATACTAATGCAGATAGTAGCAGTAATGTAGAACAGAGAAATGTAGGAATAAGAGTTAGGCAATTACCAAGTCATTTAAGAGACTGTGAAGTTAATTTACCACCTTCTATAACTATTCTTGTTACTGAAAATGCTATACCTCATCCTCTGTCAAACTATGTATCTTACACTAATTTTTCTAATGCTCACAATGCTTACCTTGCTGCCATCCCTTCACGAGATGAGCCTAAAACTTATTCACATGCTGTAAAGTATGAGCATTGGAGAGAAGCCATAAAGAAGGAGATTGGGGCCTTAGAGAACAATGAAACTTGGGACCTGACAGATCTCCCTCAAGGCAAAAATATAGTGGATTCTAAGTGGATCTACAAGATCAAGTATCAACCAAATGGCAAAGTTGAAAGATATAAGGCCAGGTGCTCAAGGCTTCACTTATATAGAAGGATAAGACTTCCATGAAACATTTTCTCCAGTAGCAAAGTTGGTAACTATCAAAACACTTCTCACCATTTTAGCTGCTAGAGGATGGATTGTGCATCAACTTGATGTCAACAATGCCTTCCTCCATGGAGACTTAACAGGGGAAATCTACATGAAATGCCACAAGGATTTACCAAGAAAGGTGATATGAGAGTATGCAAACTAAAGAAATCCTTGTATGGCTTGAAACAAGCATAAAGGAATTGGTACCAGAAATTCACTGTATTCTTGGAGAAAATAGGATTCCATCAATCTCGAGCAGATCACTCTCTTTTCACCTATAACACACAGTTTTTCTTGCAGCCTTAATATATGTTGATGATGTTATCCTAGCTGGTAACAATTCTACTTTCATGCAATATGTTAAGTCTCACTTGGATAGGGAATTTAGCATTAAAGACTTGGGAGCATTGAAGTACTTTCTAGGAATTGACGTGGCAAGATCATCAAAAGGAATTGTCTTAAATCAGAGAAAGTATGCCATTGATATCCTCAAGGAAACCAGGATGCAGCATTGTAGACCAAACAAGATTCCAATGGAACAACACTGCAACATAAGGCCAAGTGTAGATGAAGCTGATGTTGATACTACAAAGTACAGAAGGATATTAGGATGCTTGTTGTATCTCATCATAACTCGACCAGATATCACATATTCAGTGAACACACTTGACCAATTCATGAACTCTCCAAAGAAGACTCATAAGGATGCTGTTGAAAGAGTGTTAAGATACATAAAAACCACTCCAGGTCAAGGCATTCTGCTACCAAGCTCCAACAATCTTAAGCTCCAAGCTTACTGTGATGCAGATTGGGGAGGGTGTCCAGTCACTAGGAGGTCTTGCACTGACTACTTAATTAGTTTTGGTGCAGCTCCTGTCAGTTGGATGACAAAAAGACAAACTGTGGTGGCAAAATCATCTGCTGAAGCAGAATATAGGTCGATGGCAAGCATAGTTAGTGAAGTTGTTTGGCTCAAATGGTTACTGAGTGATCTAACAGCATGTCAAGAAGGTCCTACTCAACTGTTTTGTGACAATCAAGCAGCATTATACATAGCTGCTAATCCAGTTTTCCACGAAAGAACAACACATGTAGAAATGGATTGCTACTTTGTGAGAGAAAGGATTCAAAGTAAAGAAGCTAAGCCTCTCCAAATCAACACTAAAGACCAAGTTGCAGATATGCTAACCAAACCTTTGGAAAGGGATAGACGACAGCTTCTCCTTGACAAGTTGGACATTATTAACCTCCATGCTCCAACTTGAGGGGCAGTGAAGAAACTAAAATCAGTTTGTGTTAGTTTTGTCAGTTAACTCTGCTAGTTGATTAGCAGTTAGTTTTTCCTTTGCTTTCAGATTAGATATCATGAACATTCAACTAAATCTCGAGTTACAGTTTTCACAAGAGAGAAATAGAAGAGAAAAATTAATATAATGAGGATAAAATAGACCCTAACTATCTATCTAACTTATAAATAATTCCTTATCTTTAACTATATGTAACAAAAACATCACAACATCTTATTAACCAAAAAAATGACTAACACATAAACACCAAACAAAGTAATAAGTAAAAACTAAATGTCATGATAATGTAACAAATAAAATATCATGATCAAGATTTTAAAATAACATTCAATATATTGAATTCCCTTTTTTGTAATTTCTAGAAGGACCAAAACACTAACTTCTCTTATTTTGTGGATTAAACTAAATAACTAATGCATCGCCAATTCGCCATCATGGCACTAAATTGGCATGATGTGAATATCGGTCCTTTTATTATTGGATATTGGTTCTCTTAGTCTGAAATGAATTGAGAGGTTGAAACCCAGTTTAGTTGGATTGAGACATTAGATTCTCCTTATGTCCAATAGAGAGTTAAGCCCATTATCATTCCCACCTAAAACACCCATTTATAGTGGGTCTCGGCTGTTTACTGTTTAGGTGCTGGGTTGGAAGAAAATGGGCTGGTGGTTCTGTTCTGAGTTTTGAAAAGGACCTAGGAAAATTTAGCCTAGTGTGTGCAGTCAATGGTTAGGGCCTCATGGGCTTTATCAAAGGAAGAAAAACCTTTGAACTCGCAAAGATGTGTTTCTTTGTAGCCACAAATTATGGGTGCTGCTTTTTACAGCACAATTTTTTCTTACACACCACAATTTATTTAAAAAACTTTTGAATATTTCTAAAATACCCCAATTATTTCAATACACCCATAATTCAGAAACACACCACACCACTCCCCTCCCATCTTCTTCATCTTTCCCTCTTCCCCTCCTCACCCCACCCATTCATGGTTCTAAGAGTTTCACTTGACACCGTGAGAGTGTTAGCGTGGTGCTCTGAGAAGTAAGAACAAGAGTGTCTCTCATACTGAGCCAACAAAAAACCATCATCACTCTCCACCTCTACACCACAAATGGGCAGTGTTGAAAGGTTCTGAATACCAATGTCTTCATTATAGGACCTTCCAGAATGTTAATTTCTGTCATATATTTGAAATGAGTAAAATATGTAGAATATCGCAACAGTTATCTCAAAGTATAGTAGCTTGGAATTGGAATTGAAACTGGTTTTTTATTTATTTATTTATGAATCAATTGGAATTGAAACTGTTACACGCCTTTTTATTTATGTGTCTGTATATATGGCGTTAAAACTCCGACTTAAAAGATGTGAGTTAAGGTTGAAAGTTGAAGAAGGAGATTCTTGGGAATAATCAAACAAATGGGGTAAGGTTGTGAGCAAAGAATACAATTGGAAAAAAATCTAAAAACGCTGCATTTGTCGAGTGACAACAACAAACCGAGAAAAGATGGGGTGTATTCTAGGGATATTGAAACTTTTTTAAAATTTTTGTGGTGTATTAGAGTTTTTGTTGTTGTAAAAAGAAGCTCCCTGAATTAAAGTGTAAAATAATGCTGGAGCAAAGTATTTTCACGAAGCTAATATTATTGGTACTTGGAAAGAAACCCTGACAAAAACATGCACCAGCTTTGTTAGATGAACACTAAGAACCATAAGAAAATGAAACTTAAGCCTACAAAATTGTGAACGTATAGTAATTATGGAAAACTTAAAGAGGTTGAGATCATGTTTAGTTAGTTCAATCGTTTGGCACATTGAGGCTTTAAATTCCATCTTCTGGAGAGGGAAAAAAAAAAAAAGAGCTGTTCAGGCCTGCTTCCTTCCTCCGTAGCTTTGACGTTTAATTGTTGAGCCTAGCCCAATAAAACTTTTTGAGCCCGTAGCATAATACATGCTTTATAAAGCCCAAAAACACTTTCTAGCTTCTACTTCATGAACCTATTTCAAGCTTGCTGGCTAGAATTATTGAGGCCTTGGAGAGGGTAGGGTAGCATGTTGAAAATGACAGGGCCATGCTTATGGGCCCACTTTGACGGCGTCAACGGGAATGAAGTGTCGGCAGGCTTAGGTTGAAATGGTAAACCGCTCCTTTGGAGCTAGAATTGGGCCCATGGATTGTTCCTGAATCTTGACCAAATATCCTTCTACCCCTAAAACAATCCAGATGTTGCCACTAAAGTCTGTAAACAAGAATTTTCAAACCCACAAGTTTTACCAACATAATAATGTTATCACATCAAATACTCCAGAAGATACCAACTTTATTTATTTTTTATTAAAAGTGTAGACCTATTTTTTTTAAAAAAAATTGTGATATTTTATAATATAAGTATTGATAATAACTATGATCAAAATATTATTGTGAAAGAATGTTTATTCCTTTTTTTAAAATGTTTATAAATAGGTGAGATATTTTGTCAAATGCCTCTATCTTAAGTTATTTAACATGCAATGATATTTCTACAGATTTTATTACATTACATATAAGTTTCATTGCATTTTTTATGATACAGGTTAGTATACCTTAAAATTTGTAAAGATAAATTTTTCTTTAAGTAATGCTTACCCGAACACATAGATAATTCTCATTCGGGGGTATAGAGGTAACCCCTCATAAGAAAATACTTTCTCATGATAAAATTACAATTAAGACTGCATAAGTCCCTCAATTGCAAAGCGTAAATTTGCTAACTACTTAAATCACCTATTGTGACTCAAAGGGTTGGTCTGAAGTGTGCTAGGTCTGTAAGATGTAGAGTATGCACAGGGATATGAGATATTCTCAAGAAGTATAAGATCTCTTGTTCGAATCCTTACAAAAAATAAATTCCTTAGGAAGGAGTCATACTCATTTTACTTGCGGCTCTGGAGTGGTAGTTTGCACACCACCATTTTATTTTTAGTTTACCCAAAAATTAATCACCTGTTGTGAGTAGAGAAAATGGGATGATGGGAGTCCGAAGTCAAGTCCCAGATTGACGTAAGTAGGTAGAATTAGATTAAAAAGGCTTGCTTTTCTTTGTGAAACAGGGAAAAGGCAAAGAAAAGTTGCGGTGAAAAGAGGTGAATGACAAATGAAAGAGCACTTTAGGCGCATGCTACCTGCTCTCTCTTAAGAAGCATTCCAACCATGGCCCTCAACTCTATGTAATTATCAATGAATCCCTATGTCTATATATTTAGAATTCCAACCAAAACTCTTCAATGAGGCTCCGCTACCAAAACTTGAAATCATTATTAGCCATTAATTTATTTTTTAAATTTTTTTAATCAATAGTTAAATTTTATATAGTATCAATTCTTTGATTCTCAATTCCTTGCAATTAGCTACAATTCTGTAAATAGAGAATTTGAAGCCAAATTTGTTGGATACAGTAAAGATAAAAACATCGTTAAAATTTGTCTAAATGCAACAACTTTATAAAAAATTCAAATTTAGATAATTCAAATTCCAATTCTTAACCTATTGATTGGAGGATTGTAGAATAGCATGGGAAGGAAAACTCATTCCTTCCTCCTGCTAAGGCGTGGAATAAAAAAGAATGGTGGGAGGTATGGAGTATTTGTTAGGAAGCATGTGCAATGCCGTGAAAAAATTAAAATTGAAGTAACTTGCGCCCCCACCAAATCCGATCGAGATATCTTTGGTTGTGACATTGAAAAAGACGGTTTTAATTGGATTGTTACTCCATTTTCTGAATTGCCCAAAAAATTCAATTGCTACACTTCTCAACAACGCAACCATTCTAATCAATGAGACCCATATGACTCTATCTTCTCACCTTTCCAGCTCAAATTGTTGAAAATCGGGGTGCAACATGACAAAGTCAATTAATTCTTAATGAGAAACGAACGTTTTCATCAATTGAACTTTGTGACCATAGCTATGAGTGTGACACTTTCGTTTGATTTGTGCTTCCTAGTTGCTTGCCTTGCTTGATTGGTCTTCACGCTTGTGGTAGTTAAACAGTAACTTTGTGTCCTAAAATTCCATCAAATTCTGAATGTTAATTCAGGCACGCTACAGTGAATCCCATGAATCACTTTTCTTCAGTCTTTGAATAAGGTGAGCTTGATTTAAAGTGAGAAAATAAAGAACATTTTCATCTTTAATTTGATAAAAGGAAAGGTCAAAGATAATGGAGAAATAATGGATAAATAACGAAGAGAGATAAAGATTGGATAGAGGATGGGGAGAGTAGAGGATCCAAATCCGTCTGAATAACCGATTTATTAATATCTTGTGTCATTCTTAACCGGGTGATTATGACAAATGTCATTGTTTAATATTAGTTTATTTAATTTCTAAAAGTTGACCTATTTCAAATTAATTTGAATTTCGAATTTCAATTCTTAATTATTTTAACCTTGAAATTTTCTAAGTGTCCATGGTCTTCAATGACTTCGAATTCCTTCCTTGAGAAAACCTCTTTCCACATCTTCTTCCTTCAAAATCTTCAAATGAGTTCATGACAATGCATCTGCTTGACCAAACCTTAGGTCTCTCTTCTACTAAGCAATTCTTTAGCTCTTTTGCTTATGAATTTGATGCACCCTTCAATTTACTCGAGTCAGCTTCTTTGGTAGAACCCTTCTAACATTATCAAATCTTTATTCTCCATTACCTGGTTTAAACTTTCAATTTCGCCTTTTGATTGGAATTTTTTTTTTTTATATCAACAACAGATACATTTTTCCTTGCTACGTTTTAGACACAAACTCTATTTAAAAAAGTCTTTTTCCTTTAACTTTATACATTAAATTCGTACTCAGGTATAGTTAGGTACTGCCTTCGAAAAGAAAGCTCGAGATTTGTGGTTATAAACTACTTATGTTTCAGTCAATTTTTGAATTGAAAACAACAATGACATTCCTTTGCAAAGGGGCATGATAATTGAATGACAGTTTGTTATTAATAATTATCAGCATCGCAACTATAAGATAATAGCCATTGCATGCAGCTTGTTAGAATTGGATTTCTCTTACCGCAAATGGGGAAAAATCGAGTGTATAGACAAGAATTTTAAAAGCTACATGACACAAGCTTTCATTCAACGAGATTTTGAACATGATTATATAGTGAGAGGAATTTAAACCAACAGACACATGCTTATGGACTGATTTTAAAATTAAGGATTTAAATTTACGGATACATTTATATTTTGATGTAAATGATATATATCAATTCGTGAAATGTTGGGTTTTCTGAACAATTTAGGACCTGTTTGCTATGATTTTAGTTTGCTATTTTTATTTTTTCAGAAATAATTATAAAATTGTCACATTATTTTCATTTTGTTTCCTATCTTCAAAATTTTGTACAAGAAACACTCAACATGTCTTTTTGTTGTTTTCACTCTGAAAGCAATATGTCAGTTTTGTAATTATTTTTTAAAACAATAAATGAAAACAAAAAACAAGAAACAAAACAGGACCTAATAGAGTTTAATTTTGATGCATTGCTAATGTAAAGTTTTTTCACTATCAATCAATTATATATTATCACATGTATGATTTTAAAATTAGTTATAAGATTCAACAATTTGTAATGATGTATCAATGTATAATTAAATATTAAGGTAGCTTGAAAGTGGAGAAACAAAATTGGTTCAATTGGATTGAAGTGTTGCTTATTGAGAAAATCAATAATTATTATCAAGAAAATGTTGCCTAGTCTTACTACAACTTTGAGTTGCAAATTCAATTACAAATTGAGTTACAAGCTTTGACCTTTCAAGTTAGCAAATTCAAATTAGAATTGAGTTGCAAACTTTGACTTGAGTCGCAAACTTTGACTCGGATTACTTAGTCGTTAAGTCTCTTAATATGTTATTTCCTAAGTTTACTTAGTTGATAAGTTTCTTCTTATTTTATTATATTTGTAAGCCTATATAAGGCATACATGTTGTAAGTTTGGTGTGTGTGTAGAATGAATTAAAAAGCAATTCAATCATTCTTGCTTCCTTGTTATGTGAGTGTGTGAGAGAGAAATGAGTTAGCTCTTTGCTGCCATTTTATCAACATTTGGTATGAAGACACATACGGTCTAGGACCAGGTGAGGTGCTAGAGAGTTGAGGTGCTGCCCAAGAAAGTCTAATAGTCAGGGACTATTAGTGGAGGTGCCAAATCGGAGGTACCATTACTGGAGATTCTGCTCGTTCACAGTCAGGGACTATAAAGCTTGTTGGTCTGGGACCAAACTTTCCTATTACTAAGGAAGTTATAACAAGTTATCACGATGACAGATTTTATCTCTGTTGGCTGCATCAAGAAACTTAACAATCAAAACTATAGCACATGGAAGACTTGCATAGAATCGTATTTGCAAGGTCAAGATTTATGGGAAGTTGTCAACGGGAGTGATACCACACCACAAGCAGATGCAGAATCATTGAGAAAGTGACGCATCAAAACTGGAAAAGCAATGGTCGTGATAAAGACGACCATTGAGGAGGAGATGCTGGAACACATTCGGCATACTACAACTCCAAAGGAGGCTTGTGATGTTTTTGTCTCACGATCCTCTAAGAAGAATGACATGAGACTACAACTTTTGGAAAATGAACTGATGTCTCTCACACAACGTGATTTGACGATAAATCAGTATTTTACAAAAGTAAAGCCTTTATGTCAGGAGATCTCTGAATTAGATACTGCATCAAATATCAATGATGATCGGAAAAGAAGAATCATTATTCATGGCTTAAAGTCTGATTATAGAAGTTTCATCACTGCAATCTAAGGGTGGCCAGTTCAACCATCACTAGAAGAGTTAGTAAATCTTCTAGCTAACCAGGAGACTCTTGTAAAGCAAGTAGCTGGTGTCTCTCTGAAGAACAAAGAAGAACCACTTTTCAGCAACAAAAGGCAAAATAGATCGAGAAATCAACATGCAGATAAGTATGACAATTCAAAGAAATGCCAAAACAGAAGCAACCAAGCAGGGGAAGCAGACAAGAATCAAAGCTTTAACAAAAAGCAGGGTAAATCCCACAACTTTGAATGTTATAATTGTGGAAAGAATGGTCACATTGCTCATGATTGTCGATTTAAAAGCCGAACAGCTGAAGGCAACATAGCTACATCAAGTAATCAAAAGAATAGCAAAGGTGAATGGGATATGGAGGCCTCTTATGCAGTGATTGAAGATCTCAGTGATGCAGTTGCAACTGGAGTTTGTGATAGAAAAGGAGGAGCTGGCGTTAGTAATATCCACTTCTAGTAAAATTGATTATACTAAGAGTTGGATTGTTGAATCGGGATGCTCTAATCACATGACAGGTGATAAAGAGAAGCTTCTCAACTTGTCAGAATATAAAGGTGATCAGGTGGTCATGACAACAAATAATTCAAGATTACCAATAAGTCATATTGGTAAAACTATGGTTGTACCTCAGTTCAGTTCAAAGCAGGTGCAACTCCAAGGTGCCTACCATATACCTGGGATGAAGAAGAATTTATTGTCAGTTTCTCAGCTGACGGCTCTAGGTAACTATGTTGTGTTTGGTCCTAATGATGTGAAAGCATATCAGGAGGTGAAAATTATTGGTACGCCACTTATAGAAGGGAAGAAACAGGAATCTGTCTATGTGATGTCAGCCGAGTCAACATACGTAGATAAGATAAGAAAGAACGAGACGGAAGATCTTTGGCATGCTCGGTTGGGACATGTTAGCTATCACAAGCTAAAAGTCGCGATGATGAAGTCTATGCTCAAAGGCCTTCCCGAGTTGGACATTAGAGCAGACACAATATGTGCAGGATGTCATTATGGAAAGGCTCATCAACTTCCATTTGAGGAGTCAACTTTTAGAACCAAGCAACCACCGGAGTTAGTTCACTCAGATGTGTTCGGGCCTATCAAACAACCATCTGTAAGTGGATTTAAATATATGGTGACTTTCATTGATGATTTTTGTAGGTTTGTTTGGGTTTTCTTTATGAAAGAAAAATCTGAAACGTTGACTAAGTTCAAAGGGTTCAAAGAAAAGGCAGAAAGTGAAGTTGGTCGAAGGATACAATGTTTGCGCTCAGATAATGGTGGAGAGTATACATCTGATGAGTTCAATACATACCTTCGAGAGCATAAGGTCAGAAGGTAGTTTTCCTGTCCTAATACTCCACAATAGAATGGAGTAGCTGAAAGAAAGAATCGACATTTGGAAGAAATTTGTCGAAGCATGTTGCACGCCAAAAATATGCCATCCAGATTTGGGGTTGAGTGCATGAAGATTGCAGCTCATGTAATCAACAGATTGCCTCAAGAACGGTTGGGTTTTATTTCTCCATTTAAAAAATCTATGGAGTCTCAAACCAGTGGTGAGCCACTTTCGAGTCTTCGGAAGTGTTTGTTATGTATTTGTTCCTGATCATCTTCGAAGCAAGTTTGATAAAAAGGCAGTCTGATGCATCTTTGTTGGCTATGATGATCAAAGAAAAGGGTGGAGATGCATAGATCCAACAACAAACCTGATACATGTGTCAAGGAATGTTGTATTTGATGAGGCATCATCTTGGTAGTCACCAGAACAGGTTGTTCTACCGGATACAAAAGAAATAGAAGACAAGTTGCACGACAAGCTTGATATGAAGCCAGAAGAATCATTTTCAACTCCTGAAAACTCTATAGAATCAACACCAGAAATTGAAGATGAAACTGAAGTTGAGAGGAGTCCATGGCAAACTGGAGTACATCATCAGAGTCCTGAAGAAGAGCAATTTGATGAACCAGAAGAAGCTTCCGCACAATCACAACCTCGAAGATCACAGAGGCAACGAAAACCAAATCCAAAATATGCTAATATGACTTTAGCAGAATTGGATATGGTTAATGAAAGAATATAATTCCCTGCTGATTTCATTAGCATAATTGTAGTTATATACAACCATTACAAGAGAGATCCTAGGCTATAATTAAGGAAACTAATTATACACATTAGCATAATTGTGGTTATATACAACCATTACAAGAGAGATCCTATGCTATAATTAAGGAAACTAATTATACACAAGATCATTAACATTATGACTAGATACAAAATATATTTACATATATTCTAACACACCCCCGCGGTCGAAGCGGGAGGTTGTCGTACGCTGAGACTGTCCCGGAAATCCTCAAATAGAACCAAGGTAAGGCCCTTTGTAAAAATATCTGCAATCTAATAACGTGATGGGACATGTAAGACGCGAACTTCCCCACGAGCAACCTTTTCGCGAACAAAGTGAATATCCATCTCGATATGTTTAGTGCGCTGATGTTGAACCAGATTTCCAGAGAGAGATATCGCACTAACATTATCACAATACACCAAGGTAGCTTTCCGAATAGGACAATGAAGTTCTAGAAGAAGGTTTCGTAACCAACAAGACTTAGAAACCACATTGGCAACGCCTCGGTATTCCGCCTCAGCACTAGATCGTGACAAAGTAGCTTGCCGTTTGGCGGACCAAGAAATTAAATTATCACCAAGAAACACGCAATAACCAGATGTAGAGCGTCTCGTATCCGGACACCCACCCCAATCAGCATCTGTATAAGAAAGGAGAGTGGATGTGGAAGAAGGACAAAGATGCAAGCCATAATCAAGAGTTCCCTGAATGTAGCGCACAATACGCTTGAGCATGTGTACGTGTTCTTCCCGCGGGTCATGCATGAATAAACACACCTATTGCACAGCATAAGCAATATCAGGTCTCGTGAAAGTGAGATACTGATGAGCCCCTGCAAGGCTTCAATAATGAGATGGATCTGTATATGATGTGCCGGAATTAGCACTGAGCTTCGGTTTAGTGTCAATCGGAGTAGGAGATGGCTTACAAGATGACATACCGTCCCGTTCAATGATCTCTGCTGCATACTTCCGCTGAGATAAGAATAAACCACCTGTATGACGAGTTACAGCTATACCCAAGAAATAACTCAACGGTCCCAGGTCCTTCATAGCAAATTCTGAGATAAGAAGGGATATGATAGACTTGTGAATAGAATTAGAGGAAGCTGTCAATATAATATCATCCACATACAAAAGAATGTAAGCCATAGTTGTACCTTGCCGGTAAACGAAGAGAGAATGATCAGAAGTACTGTGAGAAAAACCAAGAGTAGAAACATAATCAGCAAATATCTTGTACCAAGCTCGAGGGGCCAGTTTGAGCCCATATAGAGATTTCTTTAACAAGCATACATGATTAGGATGATCCGGGCCCCTAAAACCCATGGGCTGATGCATGTACACAGTCTCTTTGAGTTCTCCATGAAAGAAAGCGGTCTTCACGTCAGGTTGGTGAATGGGACATGCTTTAGAGAGGGCTAAACTGAGAACAGTGCGAATAGTTGCCGGTTTGACTACCGGGCTAAACGTCTCACCACAATCCACGCCAACCTGTTGAGTGTTGCCATCACCTACAAGACGGGCCTTATGCCTCTCAAAAACACCATCAAATTTTTCTTTATGAGTAAAAATCCACATAAACTGAATCACATTAACATCAGGTGGATGGAGCACCAACTCCCACGTCTTATTTTTAATAAGAGCATTAAATTCATCATCCATAGCCATTTTCCAATTCGGGTCATGAAGGGCAGACACGGGGTTACGTGGTAAGGGGGATTTAGTGACATTAGTGTTAAGATTTAATTGTCGTTTGGGTTTGAAAATCCTATGCAGACTACGTGTAACGGGTCTGGGAGCAGAAAGAGGTGTGGGCCAATATGGAAGTGAAGGTGCAGGCGCTGGGCTGGCTGAGGGTGGGCTGGTTTGAGGTTGCGGGTTGGGCACAAGCTGATGGGCCGGTTGGTTTGGGCCTAGCTGTGAGGTCGAATGGTGGACCACGTAAGGGGAGGGTCCATCGTCCATAAAACCATAAGTGTGAGGTTGTGGATTGTGCAACTTAGCAAATGGGAATTGGGTTTCATAAAAAATGACATGGCGACTTAGTATGATTTTACGAGAGGACAAATCATAGCACTTGTAACCACGATGATTAGATGGGTACCCCAAAAAAAAACACGGGGTGGAACGGGCTTGAAGTTTGTTTATGGTAGTAGAAGGTAATAGAGGATAGCATAAACACCCCAAAACCCGAAGATGAGAGTAGGAAGGGTCCTTTTGATAAAGAACCTGGAGAGGCGACTGATAGGCTAATTGTTTGCTTGGAAGAATGTTGAGGAGATAGGTTACCATTTGTAAAGCATGATGCCAAAATGAAGGTGGTAAAGATGCATGGACTAGAAGAGTACGAATAATGTTGTTAATGGTACGGATTTTTCTCTCGGCTTTACCATTTTGTGATGATGTATGTGGACAAGAGAGGCAAAAAGCTAACCCATTTACTTTACAAAATGCCCAAAAGGGTCCATTATCAAATTCTCCACCATTATCACAATGAATGTTCTTTACTTCCCGTTCAAATTGATTGTGGATGAAAGCTCTAAAAGAGAGAAATGTGGAAAAAAAACTTGAGACTTCTTAGACAATGGAAATGTCCACAAAAAATTAGATTAATCATCCAATAACAAAACATAATATCGGTGGCCCGAAGAGCTCAAAACGGGAGATGTCCAAATATCACTATGGATAATATCAAAAGGCATAACAGTGCAAGTAGAAGAATCAAATGGCAACTTAACATGTTTTCCAAGAGAACAAGAATTACAAACATGAGAACCACGAGTTTGATTACACTCAATAAATTTATTTAGCCTAAGTGAGTCAAAAACAGGTGCTCCTGGACGTCCCAGACGAGCATGCCATAACGATGGTGCTAAAGCTGCAAAAGTAGATGGTGAAGTGGCTTGATTGGTGGTGATGGTGGTTGTGATGGGATAAAGGTCGCCCCGACTCTCACATCTCATTAGACACATCCCTGTCTGGAAATCCTTCACAGAAAAACCAAAAGGGTCAAATTCGACAAAAACCGAGTGATCAGCCTCTGGCTAGTCTAGTTTTATAACTAGAAAAACCTTGGCTTTGTGCTAATTTTATCTCATTTTCGCCCAAATTAGACTTGATTGTCTTTAAGCAGCATTTTGAGTCTGTAAAGTATTTTTAGGTTAATTTAGTTGATTTAGAGTTAAATAAAGCACTTATGCTATTTTCTGTTTCAGGTTAATAAAAAGAAATAATTCTGGAGCTTTCGCCCCGCGAGAAGGCATTCGCCTCGCGAACCTGAAGGTGACTGTGCCAGAAAATTTGCAATCCTTTCTGTGTTGCCCCGCGAATAGATGACTCGCCTCGCGAGACTGAAGACCAGAAGGCATGACCTTTCCATTCCTCGCCACGCGAGCCGTTCTTCGCCTCGCGAGAAGACCAAACGCTGCAAGATTCGCCTCGCGAGACAGTGTTCACCTCGCGAGTCCGCGGAATCCAGAAGTAGTATATAATTCTGTTTTAGGCAGAACTGAGAAGTCAGTCAGAGTAGGAGTTAGTCAGTAGTTATTCTTTTGTTTTCTCTTTAGTTTATTGTTTGCCTTCGTAATGGAGAACTAGTCTCCTTGATTAGTCTACTGTGATTGGTTTCCATTACACTTGAGGTTTTGTAATTCCTATTTTAATTGCTTTTCCCTTTTTAATACCATATGATACATTTCTGTTTGTTAGTTCAGGAGTGTATAGTGTTGTGTTGATTCATTTCGGTGATGTTATGTTCCTATACTTAATCGCGTTTGTTAATTCGCGTGTGTTCATTCATGTTCGTTTAGTTCATGAGGGCTTAACCCCGTTTGTTAATTCGGGAATAGGAACATACATCCGTAGTAGCGATTTCGTTGTTAATTGTTGCTACAACCGAAAGGGGATTAGAATCTGCTTAGGGCTTGGAACTTGCATGAACCGATGATAGTTGGGAAATCGAGAACAGTAGATTAATCGTCTTTAGCATATTTGTTAATCTCTTAACTGCTCTGTTTTTATTGCTTTGTTTTCTTTATTTTATTTCAATCCAAAACCCCCCATTTCTGACTTTTTCTGTTAACAACAACCCAAGAGTCCTTGTGAGACGATACTCGAGTTGTTGCTCCCTATCTACATTATTTTGTAAATCGCTCGCTTTTTTGGCGCGTACCGACAGCGCGACCAAAAATTGGCGCCGTTGTCGGGGACTCTTGTTGTTATTAACAGTTAAAAAAAATTTAAAAAAAATAATAATAAAAAAAAATCTCTTTGCTGAATTAGTTTTGTCTGCATTGTCTGGTTGTGAATCTTAGTGCTTTCCATGGAGAACTACATGTGTGGGTACATGCCTAATGTTAATTATGAACCACCATGCATATATTATCCTGATTTTGCTGGTTTAATGCACTGGTTACCAAGGTTTAGTGGTCTTGCAGGTGAAAATCCGCAGGAGCATCTGAAGGAATTCCAGGATGTGTGTTCTATAATGCTGAGACCTGAAGGAATAACAGAAGATCACATCCAGATGGGAGCTTTCCATCTCTCACTTGAAGGCGCTGCAAGGGATTGGTTGTATAATCTTGAGGTGGATTCCACCTTCAGCTGGTTTGATTTGAAGAAAATCTTCCTATTGAGCTAGGGAACCCATCTAAACCCTTGGTATGGGGACTCACAACTGATGTTACCACTGGCACCACCACCGAACCCTCCCCAAGTGACCACTTCTGCACCTTCCGAACCTCCCCTAGAGGACATGTTCAAGCAAATGACTTCACAATTGACTGCACATATGGCTACACTTTTTCAGCAGCAATTTGGACAGCTTCAGGCCTTACAGACACAGTTTCAGCAGCAAACGGATGCTAACATTAATACACTGCAAACTCCACATCCCCTTGAAGAACATGCAGATTCACAACTATCATCGGTTCATGCAAGTTCCAAGCCCTAAGCAGATTCTAATCCCCTTTCGGTTGTAGCAACAATTAACAACGAAATCGCTACTACGGATGTATGTTCCTATTCCCGAATTAACAAACGGGGTTAAGCCCTCATGAACTAAACGAACATGAATGAACACACGCGAATTAACAAACGCGATTAAGTATAGGAACATAACATCACCGAAATGAATCAACACAACACTATACACTCCTGAACTAACAAACAAAAATGTATAATATGGTATTAAAAAGGGAAAAGCAATTAAAATAGGAATTACAAAACCTCAAGTGTAATGGAAACCAATCACAGTAGACTAATCAAGGAGACTAGTTCTCCATCACGAAGGCAAACAATAAACTAAAGAGAAAACAAAAGACTAACTACTGACTAACTCCTACTCTGAATGACTTCTCAGTTCTGCCTGAAACAGACTTATATACTACTTCTGGATTCCGCGGACTCGCGAGGCGAACACTGTCTCGCGAGGCGAATCTTAAAGCGTTTGGTCTTCTCGCGAGGCGAAGAACGGCTCGCGTGGCGAGGAATGGAAAGTTCATGCCTTCTGGTCTTCAGTCTCGCGAGGCGAGTCATCTATTCGCGGGGCGACACAGAAAGGATTGCAAATTTTCTGGCACAGTCACCTTCAGGTTCGCGAGGCGAATGCCTTCTCGCGGGGCGAAAGCTCCAGAATTATTTCTTTTTATTAACCTGAAACATAAAATAGTATAAGTGTTTTATTTAACTCTAAATCAACTAAATTAACCTAAAAATACTTTACAAACTCAAAATGCTGCTTAAAGACAATCAAGTCTAATTTGGGCGAAAATGAGATAAAATTAGCACAAAGCCAAGGTTTTTCTAGTTATAAAACTAGACTAGCCAGAGGCTGATCAAAATACCCCAAACTTAAACTTTGCTTGTCCCCAAGCAAACTAAAACTTAAAAACTTAAAAAGACTCAAGACATGGCAAGCTTAAGGATTCAATCAACTTTGCACAAATTTCAAGCAATACATCAAAACAGTTTTCTTCAATGTCCCCCCTTTCAAACAAAGCAATCCCCACAATCATTTATTCTGAACAATTGAGAAATTCATCATTCAAACAATCATTAATCTAAGCAGGGGATCCAAGTTACACACAAGAGGGAGATCACCAAATTCAAACAACCGCCTTCCTCACAAGGGCATTTAGTGTTTCACTCAATCGCTCAGTTTTTGTCAGGCAATCAACAATTCACTCAATTCACCTTTCAGAAGCACTTCCCATGAATTTGATTTTCATCTCCAAATGGTTCCCACAGAAAACATGCATGCAACATCAAAAGGTCTTTTATGGGTTGTAATGGGGTCTGGCTGAGGGTAGGATATACAAGGGTACTAGGCTGAAGACCCTAGGAACCAAGAGAGCATGAAACATTTGATACGTTGAATTTCCATTCACATTCCTTTTTCATTTTTCTTTATGCTTTGGATGACTACAGCCTTTTTATTCTAATACTTTATTTCTTTCTTTCTTTCTTTCTTTTTCTCTTTTTTTTTTAAACATTGTTACACTTTTCTTTTTTTCTTTTTTTTCTTTTTTTTTCTTTTTCTTCCTTTGTTTCTTTTTTTTTTTTTTTACAATCCAAAATGACATGTCAAATCCTTGTAGCCACCCCAAACTTAGTTCCTTGCAAACCTTCTCTTGCTAAGATTCCATGCTCTCCTAATCCTAAGATCGGGTTAACATGGTTTTTCCAGATTTTGACTTATAACATAAGGTTATCAAGATCAACAGGCTAATTAGGCTCAAAGGGGCTAACTAGGGAACATGCATTAGGAATTAGTTCTTTTTAGGCTAAGTAGTTATTTACAAAGAAAATGCCTAAATCATTTGAAGCAAACACATAAACATGCAAACCATAAAGAGATTCAAGCAAATTCGGGAAAGTGCAACTTAAAAGTGATTCACACAGTTAAAAACATGTTGGAGGCTCAAATCCTCACCTGGACATTTTTTGCAAATTTGTTTGACTGAGATTCTATCCCTAGTGTGTGCTTCCTATCACCCCAAACTTATCATAAATCATGCAATCATAATAAAATATCTCAAAGTTCAGTTTTCAATTTTTCAAGTGGGGATCAATTTTCAAAAACAAAACTTAGGGGGAATCATCAATAGTCACAACATATTATGCAATCAATCTATGCAAAATTAATCAAAACCAATAAAACTTGCCAACACAAGACTCAACACAACTCCTGAGTTTCTCAAATTATTCAGGAGCTTAAAGAAAACAAAACAAAAATAAAACAAGGATAATTAAAAAGGAAAGGTTTAGAGAAAACTCATGGGTGCGGTTCCACCAGGATCCCACTGTCTGTGATACAGGGGCCACGGAATGCCCAAATTACAGTATGATCCTCCCGGATCCCATGGCCTACAGCATAAGTATGAGAGCGGATGCCTGATAATCTTGGTAACTCCGCCAAGTGCGGCGGACTTCTCACTCCCCTTCGGGTCACAGTTGACCTCTTTTTCAACCTTGTCAATAAAGTCATCCCAATAAAAGTGGGGCTCAACCTCTTGGACTGGCCATGGTGCAAAATCTAGAGGCTTGAACTCCATCACCGGTTGTTCTGCAGTGGGAGGTGGCAAACAAGTAGAGAGTGTTACTGGTGCTGCTTCAACTTCTGCACGTTCTTCATTCACTGTGCTAACAAATCCATCATCTGCTAAACCTGCAGAGATCTCAGCACACACCACACAAAGGTTAGTGTTAGTAGAGTAAGTACATATGGTACAATAAACTGAATCAGAAAAGGTCTGAATGTCTGGAAGTGGCTTGAGATCTAAGGAGGGTGGCTGTTCAATGGATGGTATATTTGGAACTTCGGCTGAACAAACAGCATCACTCTCACTATCACCCTGCAAAATAGAATCAAGAAACTCAGCACAAACAGCACACGGGTTAGTGTCAGTACAATCAGTACATGTAGTAAAAGAAACTGAATTAGTAAAGGTCTGATTGTCTGGACTTTCTGCGCACAGTTCATCCACTCCATCACTTTCAACACATGCATTTGAATTAATTGAATCATTTACTTCCAAAGGTTCTTCATCATCCTCAAGCACGGTGAAGCAAATGTCCTCCTGATCCTCATTTTCTATGTGAACATGACCCTCAACCTCATATGTCTCATGTTCCATATGGACGTTTTGCTCCTCATACCTTTCAAAACATGTTATACATGAAGCAAATTCATTACAATCAGGACATGCAGTATAATAGATAGAATCAGGGGATTCAACACACAGTTCATCAACAGAAACATTATCAAAATTATCATCAGAAGTATCTTCAAGAATAACTATCTGTGAATCTGCATGTTCTTCAAGGGGATATGGAGTTTGCAGTGTATTAATGTTAGCATCCGTTTGTTCTTTGAAACCGTGTTCGTAAGGCCTGGAAGTCGTCCAAATTGCTGCTGAAAAAGTGTAGCCATATGTGCAGTCAATTGTGAAGTCATTTGCTTGAACATGTCCTCTAGGGGAGGTTCGGAAGGTACAGAAGTGGTCACTTGGGGAGGGTTCGGTGGTGGTGCCATTGGTAACATCAGTTGTGAGTCCCCATACCAAGGGTTTAGATGGGTTCCCCAGCTCAATAGGAAGATTTTCTTCAAATCAAACCAGCTGAAGGTGGAATCCACCTCAAGATTATACAACCAATCCCTTGCAGCGCCTTCAAGTGAGAGATGGAAAGCTCCCATCTGGATGTGATCTTCTGTTATTCCTTCAGGTCTCAGCATTATAGAACACACAGCCTGGAATTCCTTCAGATGCTCCTGCGGATTTTCACCTGCAAGACCACTAAACCTTGGCAACTAGTGCATTAAACCAGCAAAATCAGGATAATATATGCATGGTGGTTCATAATTAACATTAGGCATGTACCCACACATGTAGTTCTCCATGGAAAGCACTAAGATTCACAACCAGACAATGCAGACAAAACTAATTCAGCAAAGAGATTTTTTTTTATTTTTTAATTTTTTTAAAATTTTTTTTTTAACTGTTAATAACAACAAGAGTCCCCGGCAACGGCGCCAATTTTTGGTCGCGCTGTCGCCACGCGCCAAAAAAGCGAGCGATTTACAAAATAATGTAGATAGGGAGCGACAACTCGAGTATCGTCTCACAAGGACTCTTGGATTGTTGTTAACAGAAAAAGTCGGAAATAGGGGGTTTTGGATTGAAATAAAATAAAGAAAACAAAGCAATAAAAACAGAGCAGTTAAGAGATTAACAAATATGCTAAAGACGATTAATCTACTGTTCTCGATTTCCCAACTATCATCGGTTCATGCAAGTTCCAAGCCCTAAGCAGATTCTAATCCCCTTTCGGTTGTAGCAACAATTAACAACGAAATCGCTACTACGGATGTATGTTCCTATTCTCGAATTAACAAACGGGGTTAAGCCCTCATGAACTAAACGAACATGAATGAACACACGCGAGTTAACAAACGCGATTAAGTATAGGAACATAACATCACCGAAATGAATCAACACAACACTATACACTCCTGAACTAACAAACAGAAATGTATAATATGGTATTAAAAAGGGAAAAGCAATTAAAATAGGAATTACAAAACCTCAAGTGCAATGGAAACCAATCACAGTAGACTAATCAAGGAGACTAGTTCTCCATTACGAAGGCAAGCAATAAACTAAAAAGAAAACAAAAGACTAACTACTGACTAACTCCTACTCTGACTGACTTCTCAGTTCTGCCTGAAACAGACTTATATACTACTTCTGGATTCCGCGGACTCGCGAGGTGAACACTGTCTCGCGAGGAGAATCTTGCAGCGTTTGGTCTTCTCGCGAGGCGAAGAACGGCTCGCGTGGCGAGGAATGGAAAGGTCATGCCTTCTGGTCTTCAGTCTCGCGAGGCGAGTCATCTATTCGCGGGGCGACACAGAAAGGATTGCAAATTTTTACGCACCGATCACCTTCAGGTTCGCGAGGCGAATGCCTTCACGCGGGGCGAAAGCTCCAGAATTATTTCTTTTTATTAACCTGAAACAGAAAATAGCATAAGTGCTTTATTTAACTCTAAATCAACTAAATTAACCTAAAAATACTTTACAGACTCAAAATGCTGCTTAAAGACAATCAAGTCTAATTTGGGCGAAAATGAGATAAAATTAGCACAAAGCCAAGGTTTTTCTAGTTATAAAACTAGACTAGCCAGAGGCAGATCACCGAGTTATCAGTTGTAAAATTTCTAACCGACACTAAGTTTTTAATAAGTTGAGGGGCATGAAGGACATTTTTCAAGGCTAAGGGAGGATTCGGGGGAGACAAATTGGTGTGACCATAACCACGAATTGGAATTGAATGACCATTACCAACAATTATACCACGATTATTGCTCAAATTAAAATAAGACGAGAGATTACCTTGTTCTTATGTCATGTGAGAGGTGGCACCGGTGTCCATGTACAAATTTACATCCGAAGGATTAAGCCCAAGTGTGTGCATCATTTGCTTCGATGTCCGCCGGAGTGGGTGGATCTCGCCGCCGTGTAGGAGGTGTGGGCGGTTTCGGTCCAAGGACACTGGCCGGGCGCTGTTGGGCTTGATGAAAACTGGGCCTGGCCCAAGATGAGGAGGGGTATGGGCACGGTGGAAGAGCCCAAGGCATCCAAGGCCACTGCCAGTGTCCGGCAGCCACCTTGGTGCCGCGGTGGGTCGCCGACCGGACTCATCACGCTTCCAGTCACCATTGCGGCCTCCACTGCGGCCACCGCCGCCGTCACTCTTGCTGCCACCGTGATTCCCACCATTGTTTTTGCCACTGTTGTTGCGGTTTGGACCCTTTTTACCACCATGATGAAGTCGATTTTGATGGTAATTCTTGGAGAGGGAGTGAGAGCCATCAGTTTCACGAGCCACCAAGGCTGCACCCATGCCGGTTGTGACCTTCTTCGCGAGACCGACTTCTTCCAACATGAGCATAGAGCGGGCTTGATAGAACAGTGGAAGAGGATCTCTTTGGCGAATGAGCGTGGCAACCCCATTGTAAGCCTCGGTGAGGCCGACCACCATTTGAAGAACAAGACGGTTGTTTGAGACTGGTGCGCCTATGTTCTTGAGTTGATCCGACAATTCCTTGAGCCGTTGACAATACGCAGAGGCATTCGGGAAATCCTCCATGTTGGTATGAGAGAATTCTTGCTCAAGAGTTATAGACCGAGAATTCTTATTGTCTTGGAATATATCACGTAACCTATTCCATGCCTCCATTGCCGTTGCGCCATGTTCAAGAATAGTATGCAACAGGTCATGTGAGATTGTTGCATAAATCCATTGAAGGACCGTAGCATCAAGGGTCGACCACAGTTCCTTTTCTTCGTCGGTTTTAAACACCTTCTCCTTGACTTTCTCCGGTGGGATGATGTGGTGGAGGACCTTGTGAGAACGTGCGTGAATCTTGAACAGTTCCGCCCATGTCGCATATTGGACATTTTCCATCTCCAAGGTGATGGATATATGGTTCTTGATGTTGGAGACAGCAAGAGCCGGGTGGAATTTGTTGGAGTCAGTCATGGTGGCTGACGTGAGAAGAGAGATGGAGGCTAGAAGGACAAGAAAAGAAGCTAGGGCGCGGCGGAAGCAGGAGAGGAACCAAACCTAGTCTCTTGATACCATGAAAGAATATAATTCCCTGCTGATTTCATTAGCATAATTGTGGTTATATACAATCATTACAAGAGAGATCCTAGGCTATAATTAAGGAAACTAATTATACACATTAGCATAATTGTGGTTATATACAACCATTACAAGAGAGGTCCTAGGCTATGATTTAGGAAACTAATTATACACAAGATCATTAACATTATAACTAGATACAAAATATATTTACATATATTCTAACAGTTAAAGAACCATCTACTTATGATGAGGCGTCAAGAAAGCAAGAATGGAAGAAGGCCATGGAAGAGGAAATTATTACATTGAAGCAAAATCAGACATGGGAGCTAGTGCCAAAGCCTAAAGATGTGAAACCTATTTCATGCAAATGGGTTTACAAGTTGAAGGTACACCCTGAAGGAACCATTGATAGATACAAAGCTCGCTTGGTAGGTCGTGGATTTTCTCAGGAGTATGGATTGGACTATGATGAGACGTTTAGTCCAGTTGCAAAAATCACCACTGGTCGTGTTTTATTATCAATTGCAGCTAGTAAATCATGGAATCTCTGGCAGATGGATGTTAAAAATACATTTCTATATGGTGAATTGGATCGAGAAATATATATGGAGCAGCCGCAAGGGTTTGAGTGAAAATATCACCCAATGTACGTGTGCAAGCTAAAGAAAGCTCTATATGGCTTGAAGCAAGCTCCGAGAGCATGGTAGGGAAAATTGCCGAGTTCTTACTTAGCAATGATTTTGCAATGGCACCGGCTGATTCAAGTTTGTTTATTAAAATTCGAAATGAAAAACTAGCAATTGTGCTGGTTTATGTTGATGATCTCATCATTACAGGAGATGACACAGAAGAAATTGATCAGATCAAAAGGAATTTGTCTGTACGTTTTCAGATGAAAGAGCTTGGGCAACTCAAGCATTTTCTTGGGCTTGAAATAGACTATACAAGCCAAGGATTATTCTTATGTCGGCAGAAATATGTAAGAAATCTTCTAGAAAGATTTGGAATGCTAGATTTCAAGCCCATAGCAACCCCGATAGAAGTTAATGCCAAATTTTGTGCAGTTGAAGACAAAGAGCTAGAAGATTCCTCTATGTACAGTCAGATAGTTGGAAGCCCGATTCATTTGACACTGACACGCCCAGATATCTCTTTTGCAGTTGGAGTAGCAAGCCGATTTATGCAAAATCCAAAGAAGCCTCGTTTGGATATGGTTCGACATATTCTGAGATACATTAAAGGTATGTTTGATTATGTTATCTTCTATTCAAGAAATGGAAATTGCAAGTTGATTGGATATTGTGACGCTGATTATGCTGGTGATCATGACACGCGTCGACCCACAACTGGGTATGTAGTCTGGGTTCGGGTTCTATATCATGGTGCAGTAAGAGACAACCAACAATGTCATTGTCAACCACCACTGAAGCAGAATATAGAGCAACAGCCATGGCAGCTCAAGAAAGTTTGTGGCTACAAGAACTTTTGAAGAATTTGCACCAACCAATTGATTATGTTATACCTTTGTATAGTGATAATCAGTCTGCAATATGCTTGGCAGAGAACCCGATGTTTCATGCTCGTACAAAGCATGTAGAAATCCAATGCCACTTGAAAAAGTGTTACTTGGAGATATAAGAATGGAGTTTGTCAACACTAATAACCAAGTAGCAGATATTTTCACAAAAGGACTCAATGGTATGAAGTTTGAAGAATTTAGAAGACAACTTGGCATGACAACAAGGTCCAAGATAAGAGAAATTAATTATTGAGGGGGAGTATTGAGAAAATCAATAATTATTATCAAGAAAAGGTTGCCTAGTCTTACTATAACTTTGAGTTGAAAATTCAATTGCAAATTGAGTTGCAAACTTTGACTTGAGTTGCAAACTTTGACTCGGATTACTTCGTCGTTAAGTCTCTTAATATATTATTTCCTAAGTTTACTTAGTCGACAAATTACTTAGTTGATAAGTTTCTTCTTATTTTATTATATTTATAAGTCTATATGAGGCATACATGTTGTAAGTTTGGTGTGTGTAGAATGAATTAAAAAGTAATTCAATCATTCTTTCTTCCTTGCTTTCTTTCAGGTTTTAATGTGATATATTTGATAAACTTTATTTTTTTTATAAGCTGAATTATATATTAATTAAGAGTACAAAGTGTACTCTACTCCATTTACAAAAGAAACCAGGACACTTATGTAGAATTGATAATGCCACTAAAAAAAATCCAGAATTAATAATACAAAAAGTTTACCAAAAAGAGCTAAATAACCCGGTATAACTATAGCTTCCTACACCACCTGCAAAAACACCAGCTCCTTTAAGAAAC
Organism: Sophora flavescens; assembly: GCA_030762895.1. Lineage (NCBI taxonomy): Eukaryota > Viridiplantae > Streptophyta > Magnoliopsida > Fabales > Fabaceae > Sophora > Sophora flavescens. The sequence goes on along the minus strand of CM061067.1, from coordinate 49,079,794 downwards.
AAATTACACCAACATAGATCCAAATCTAAAGTTTCCACCCCACCACTATAGCACTAAGCCCTACAAGCTCCATAGAAGAGAGAAGAAGCCAAATAGTGGTAGCAAAGGCTAGATTTTTCCAGCACCCGAAAATGCTATTAGCCATCAATGTTGCTATATCCTGCCACCCTGGAGCAAAGTGAATTACAATGCTAACATCCCCAATGAATTTCCGCTAAGTGAATTAGAATGCTAACTTATTTTAAAACCAATCACGTTTTTTTTAGCATTTCACAATTCCAGAACTTAAAAAAAAAAAAAGGAAACAAAGTTGTGTAACACTCTTCATAGTTGCATCTTTAACCAACCATTTCTCTTGACTTGATTTATATGAATCCTATCATACCACTTTATTTCTCTTTATTCTATGTAATTCAAGCAATTCTCCACTTCTACATGCAATTCTTAAAAAGTATACAACAAATAGGCATCACAAGTTACTTTTGTTTTTACATTTCATAAACATTTATTTTTATTTCAAGTAAATTTCTTTAATTTGGTGGGATTGATATATAACCTTAGTGGATTAGTTGCTTGGCTGTGCAAACATTTTATGCACCTTAACATACTTTTGTCTTTCCAATTAAACATTACTTGTGTAACAATTGTATAAAACTCTATGCAACTTTATGCAATCCCATTGGAGATTGTATAAAATACACGAAAAAAGACCTTTTAAGAACTTTTCAAACGGGAGTTACTTAAGGGTTGCATAGAACTATGGGATTTGTCCCTTACACACAATTGTATCATTGGAGTGAGTTTAGGTGAACATAAGTTGCTTGCGAGGATTGCCTTTATAAGTAACCAATTCTTATATAAGAACTCCCAATAAAAAAAGGACAAAAAGAAAAAGAGAGAATTGCTTTGGCTACAACCCCTAAAGATTAAAATAACAATAAATGTGAGTAAATATGTAAGTGACTTATGGAAAAATTTGATAAACTTTTTAGTATTACCCCATTGAATTAGAAAGTTGCTTAAAGTAGTATAAAGTAGGCAAAATCAGTGCTTTGCTCCCTTAAGTTAATTTAATTTTTCAAATTGTTCCCTTAAGTTTATTTTGTGTCAAACAGGTCCCTTAAGTTTTTTTTTTTTTTTTTTTTTGTCAAACAGATCCCTTAAGTTGTTGTGACAATACATGGTCTTGCTATTAAATCAATGAATTATAATGTCACAAAAAAAACTTAAAGAACCTGTTTGACACAAAATAAATTTAAGGGATCAATTTGAAAATACTTTCTCCTATAAAGTAAAAAAAAGTGATGAGGTGACATGATAGGACTCATAAAAAGATGAAGCAACTCCAATGAGTTGCACCATCAGATATGCTGTAAAGTGATTTTGACTATAAAATGAACAAGCAATGTATATTCACAATTGATTTAATAAAATGTTTAACGAATATTTTGGTCCACACAAACAAGATGATATTTGATTTTAGTTCCTTCGAATTTTTTCTTAGGAAGTGATCCTTAAATGCTTTAAAACTTTGAAATTCCTTCGTGTCATTTGGGTGCCTTCTTAAGTAATGATGTGGCAAATGAGTGTCACACTGCCACTTGTACCAAAATACTAATCATTAACTCCAGTAATTTAAACAAATTATATTATCCACGTGGATTAAATATTAAATGGAAATAAACAATATTTTGGTATATGTGGCATCGATATCACTTAATGGATGTACCCTTACGGTAGGAACGAATTTCAAAATTTTAAAATATTTAGAGACCACTTCTAGGAAAAATTTTAGAACTGTTTGCAGGAATCTAAATATTCATTAAACCTTAATAAAATGTATTGAAATCTATTTAGTTAAACAATTTAAGGATAGACGCACCTTTATTCACTCATTTTAGTTACAAACTACCAACATGTGGTTGTTTCAAGTGATAACGAGTTTGAGTCTCTTAAACAAGTGACCAGAGATTAGATGATTGACTTTTATGTATGGAGAAAACCTGATTAGTAAAGATCAGTCTATAAATATCATTCAGTACCTCGAAGGATTAATCTCTAAAGTCACCGGGAATGATACATGAGGAAACTATTAAAAAAAAAAGTTACAAACTCGATGAGTTTTATCCAAGATGTACCGTTGGAAATCAACTAATGAACACACCAAGTCACCAACCACAAAACGGATCTCATTCAACTCCTTTTCCAAATCTCTTGTGATACATGTGTATTAATATGTTCTTGTCATCGATATTGACAAATGGAAACGTAATCTGGGATTCACATGCCAATCACTGCCCTCCACTAACAAGAGTCCAGAGACAAATATGAGTGGGTGCTTCATGCAACCAACCTTATTAGAAGTTCTTGTTTGTGTGTGTGTGTGAATATATATATATATATATATATATATATATATATATATATATATATATTTTAAGGACTCAATTATAAGTAAAAAAAATACTCCTTCCGATTCATATTATGAGAAAAAATTTAATAAAACACACATATTAAGGTGGTTAGTTAATCTCATTTAAAAGAGTCATTGAGAATGAAAAATTAAGCTTGTTACCTAAATTACCCTTCCTCTTATTTATTAAGCTTGTGTTGTTGATAATAAAAGAAGCCATTGCAGAACAATATTTGTATAAAATGAAGGGTATTTTGAGGATAACTTCATTAAATAAGATATAAGTAGTTGAAATTTGCTAATATTTTGGACCAAAAAATTTGAATTTTTTTTGCTTATATTGTGGACCGGAGTAGTATATACTACTTCGTAATACATTGTGGACTTAAATATAAGCAAAATTCAACCAATTTAAATCTATTTAATATCAGTGTTTTAAAAATCAAGAAAATTAACCAATCCAATCAATTATACTTTTACTTTTCCAAGAGCATTGCACATTCCCGAGGTAATTAAAGGATAGATTAATAATTGTAACTTTTTTTTTTACATAAATCAAGACAATTAAATTAAATTAACTAATTTTCTTAATAAGTATGAAATTAATTAATTTTGTTTATAATTGAGTCTGGAGGGAATATACTATTAATAAATAACTTTCAATTTTATTTATATGATCGGTATTTAGTCTTCTTACATTTCTAAAGTACACATTCCTTTTTTGTCAAAAAAAAAAAAATTACACATTCCTATGAATAAATAGACATATGCAAATAATTGGCCATGATTTTGGCCGGAAATAATATTAATCCTAATATTTAACTATTCGATATTGCCACACATAATTTTTATTGATGCTATTTATTTCTTAAGATTTTCCTAACTAATATTCTTAAGGGCGTTAATTAAAAAAATTAAGAAATAATAAAATTCCAACTCATAATATCAACACACCAAAAATGAGCCGAGTTGATAACGTTATAACATGATTAGTTTAATGTTAATTGCTTAACAAGCTTTTGAGCCTTGACTTTTAAACGATATAAGCATCTCTTTGATATTCTTAAGGACACACTCAATATCAATTTTTTAAAAAATACATATAAGATATTCTGTAATTAGAATATAGTGAAAAAGTTAATATATATCAGAATTGAATTTTAATTTTTTTAATCTTTGATCGAAATGAATCTTATGTTAAAATTCTACCTAAACAAAAACTTTAAAATTGAGTAAAAGAGGTTTTCTGCTGTTTAGGAAGGAGAGAGAAAAAATAACTGTGGGACCCACCCAAAAAAAACTTTCTCCACTGATGAGGAGAAAACTTGAGAAGAGGAGAGAACTATATATATTATAACCCCTTCTTCTCTACCTAATGCCTTGTCTTTGCTGCAACATGTCTTCTCCCAAATCAACAGCAAGCTTTCTCCCTCAAGCCACCTGCGCCACTGTCCAGGACCACCACGCCGCCAGTGCCACCGAAGTCGCCGTCAGTGTGTTCATATTCCAAATCGTCGCATAAGGGACTTTGAGTTATGCTTGTACTGTATTGTATTGTGCCTTTTTTCTTCTTCTTGGAATGTGGTGATTCACTGCATCCGCAAGGCATGAGGACTACCATCATACCATGGTGCTTCTGGAATCTGAATTGGTGCAGCAGTTAAAAAACGTTAATGAATTTTTATGTTATTTTTTTTACGGGAAAAAATGTTAATGAATTAAAGAAAATGACATTGTTGATTTTATTTTTTAATTCGTTTTCATGGCACCCTTTGAGTATATACATTGCGGTCAGACGTTTATAATTTTATATCATCCCATTGTTAATAATAATTAATAATAATAATAATAATAAATCATAATAATAATAATAATTAGTTTTTTGCTGATAGTCAGATTGTTATACAACAAATCATTACAATGCATAATAAGATGTGTGTTGAAGACAAAATTTATAGTCTTATAAATATCAACCTCCTTTTCTTAGGGACAAATTTGTCTTTACACAATAAACTTATTTTCTTTCTTTTCTTTCACTTTTTTATCCAATTAAATAAGAGGAGAGAAAATTCAATTTTTTTTTTTTTACTTCTTTCTTACTTCTTTCAATCCAAACAACCTAAAAATCTACTCATTTTCTATTCATTTTATCTTCTCTTATACTTCTCTCTTTCCTACTTCTTTCTTAATCCAAACATAGCATAAATGACTGTTCTACCTTTATAGCATTCAATTCAATTACCTTTGAACAGAGGATACACAATTTTAAACAAATATTAATCGATATTTTAAGAATATTAATTAAAGAATAAAAAAAATAAGATTATAGTATTTGGCTCGTATTCACTTGGTATTTGACAAACTTAATTAATTTAAACTTGTTATAAGACTAATATCCATCAAGGTGAATTAGGATTCTTCACTTCTACGAACTCAGTTTACAGTTTACACCGTCTACTGAGTCACACCTACTGCTAATGTTAATCTAGGGACTGCTTCCACCCAGCCCAATGTTCGAATAATTAAAACGCGTGGAAACGGTAGAATTGTGATGTTAGTTAGATTAATATCATGATTGGTGAGATGAGGAGAAGCAAGAAAAGCATGGGCGTAGCATAGAAATGGCGTGAGCAGAACACTACGGTACGGCGCTTTGGGTGAAAGGGAATGAACGAAGCGCAGACAAATGATGGTGGAGTCCAAGATTCGATCGATCTCATTTGACATTTGACTCTCTCTCACCCACTGGCGCCGCAATTCAAGAGTTTGCTTCACGCCCACGTGCCGCTCCCATGTGCTATGCTATTGCTTCAATCTTACGCCGTAAGCCCCGGGTGGGTATCTCCAACCACCCATCTTTAAACCTGTACCAAATAAATTCATCATTATTTGCACCAGATTACCAAAGGCCTATGTTACTCACGCAGTCCCACTCAATGCCGCATTTTAATGAGTGCGCTTGTTTTCTTAAAAATTTCGTAACGGTAATTAATATTTTAAGGATATTGATTAAAATAATTTTTTTAATTTATATAATTTTGTATATGTTAAGAAACTTATAATATAAATGTTAGGTTGAAATGGTGTATTTTATTTCTTGAAAATTTAAAAGTTATTGTTTTTAATATAATATTTTTATTTTATGATTCCTTGATATGTATAAAGTTGTACATGTTAAAAAAAAAATCCCGCTTAAAAAACCAAAAGGAGAAACTTATCATTGAAAAGTGTTATATTCAACATTTGAAGGTATGGTTTATTTAGTTTTTCAAGAAACACTTGTTTTTATGAAAATCCTTAGCAACTTTGCGTATGATAAGAAATTAAAAATAGAAATGTTGTATTGAAAATTATGTATTCAATTTTTTGAAAGTTTAAAAGCTACTCTTTTCGATAAAACATTTCTATTTAATGATTCATCGCCATGTGTAAAGTTGAACATGTTCGAAAAAATCCTTTATTATAAGGAGAATGTTAATGAGTATCTTTAGAATATTGGTTAATGAGTCAAAAGAGGTACTCCCTCCAGTCTTTATTATAAACAAAAATTAAATAAAATACACATATTTAGTTGGGTAGTTAATCTAATTTAATATTGTTAATCTTATTTAAAAAATTAGGTTTATTACCTAAGTTATCCTTCATCTTATTTAGGATATCTAAAAAGTAAGTTTTTGTCAGAAGTTGTGTAACCAATACATTGGAAAGTGATATACTTAATTTTTTTAATGAATAATTACCTTTTTAGTATATTCTTAAACAATGCCCAAATTTTAAATACACTATTTCCCAATAAGGAGTTTCTTCTTTGGATTTCTTAACTGATGTCCTAAAGGGATTGGTTAACATTCTGCTTAATTTAATTATTATATGGTTTTTTTATCTCGTGCAATCTTGTACAGGTTAAGAAATCCAGAAGGTTAAATTTATATGAGAACTTGTGTATTTTATACTTTCAAAAATAAAATATTTATTTTTTCAATAAATAGTTTTTATTTTTGGGTTCATTAACCTGTGCAAGATAGCATAGGATATAAAATCCTTAATTATGTTTGATATTTTTTATTTTAAAAATTATATCAATTTATTTTGATATTTATATTATTATTTTATTTATTTTATTTTTATCTAAACCCTCGGTATTTGAAAGTCCTATCGAATCCCAACTAATTCGAGTAGATCTAGATGTATCCATCCAAGCAGGGATAGACCAAAAAATTTTGACAAGTGGGGACAAGATTTTTCTATAAATACTTTCATAAAAAATATACAAAAAATTAAATTTTACAAAAACTATATCATTGCATGCCTAAAACATTTAAGACATTTCAACATTTACATATTATAAACGCTCTATATGTTTTCATATTTTAAAATCATTGTATAATTTATTCATTTTTAACACTATAAAAATTTATGTATATGCCTGTGGCCAAACAATCAATAAGCAATTCATCCCTATACAACTGTGCATTTGGTTCTTCACAAAATTCGTTGCAGAGAAATTTCTTTCAACAATTGCAATTGCCACATGCAAAATCAAAACTAACTTAAGAAGTTAATACACCATTGGATGTGCATTATGCTTTCTAGAAAATATAATTATAATTTAAGTTGTACTGAAAATTGGAAATTATTTTGTAGAGTAGGATTGTAAAGCAATGGTGCAATATTTATTTTCTAGTGGGGGAAAATTATTTTTTGATGGGGCCACAAATAAAATTAGATAACATTTAATAAAAATTAAAATTTACTTAGAATGTAGGTCCGCCCCTACATCCAAGGTGGCAAAAATTTATCATCATATATTTTTTTCATTTATAAGATTCGAATATGATAACTTATTTAAGGAGAATCAAGATCCAGCTACTTGGACCCATAGAGTTGGTTTATATATATATATTGTCATTATAATATTATTGGGTCTTCCTAATGTCCTATTGGTTAATGAAACAAAAAATAAAAACTTTACATTGAGAATTGTAATTTTTAAACTTTTAAAAAATTGAATACACCCTTTCCTAATGTATAATTTCTATCTTTATCTTCTTAACTAATGCCTTTACTATAAGGCAGTATTTGCCACAATCTTTTAAACCATGTTTGTTTTAAAGTATCTCATTATATACATCAGGACATTAACCAAACTCATATTTTGGAGTTAAAAGGTGGTCAATGTAGTTTGGGTAGGAGAGCTAAGGAGTGGAGTGATAAAGAGGTTGATGGTTCAAATCCTACCCACTAACAAAAATAATAACTTTAACCCACTAACATTTGATTATATATATAAAAAAATCAAACTCATATTTATTATTAGTGAAAATACTTTTAAAAACTATGAGAAAGGAAGTGGAAGAATAAGGGATTATAAATTATTGATAATCATTTTATTCTTTTCAAATTTACTATTTTTTTTTACATTTTCAAATATTAAGAATGAATATGACATAAAATAAAGCATGAAAACATGACTTTCTTATGAATTAATAATTATAATTAAAATCTATTACAACTGTGAAAATACCATAGTCACATTTCTCAAAATAATAACTTGATAAACTCACATTTAATATATATATATATATATTATTGTATCGATATTGTTTATCTTAATGTCAAAAAAATAATTGTTTCCCTTACACACACCTCTTTAAAATTTATATTATTATTAGATTCGTATATCTTATAATAATATAATTTAAACTTGAAGATTAATTGATGTAATTTCTTCCTCTCTTTTTTTTTTATCAGAGATATTTTAGGCCAGTTTTGTCTTGGAGATTCATCTCGGTCAGGACATACATCACTTCTTTAAAAATGTTTATACAGATGCTTATTAAATAATCATCAATGAAATCTTAATATCGTTAATGAGATTTCAATTTACAACCTTATAAAATATAAGTCATATCGTTATCAATTTTACGAGCCTCCGTTGTTTTTCTTTTTTCTAAATAATAACCAGTCCTGCAGTCGCCGGCTTCTATCTGCCACAATTATTAGCCCACTGGCCACCTCCATGTCGTGGGCTCTACTCCGGTAACAGTCACTCTCCCTTGTATGTAAGCATGACGTTATGGTTTCGCTATAGTTTCCATCTTGTCAACTTCTGTTCAACCAATCTTCCAACCACAGTGATTATCATTATCATTAATTACAACCGAAATCAACACATTTTTGATACATATACGAGTTTTGCTGTTTGCATAATCAATGATAATGTCTTTACCAATTACAGTCTGTTTGGAAAAGATTAACTCATTCAGTTGTTTTCCAGCAATTAAACGATTTTATGAAAAAATTGATATGTTTGAGTATTTAAATTATTTTTTAAAAAAACTTTTTTTTTCTCATTTCACTGTTTTCTAACAAACTGTAAGATTCAGTTGTTTTCTAAAAAAAAAATTTCTAACCAGCATCTATTCACAGTATTATCCATCTTTACTATGTAAAAATGATTATTTTTGCATCACCCAAACGAAATAGATTAGCTTAAAATCGTTTTTCAATAAACATACCCAAAAAAAAATAGATTTTGATTATAATCGATTTTCACAATAATCAATTATTTGAAAACAGTTTATCAGCATAATCTTTTTTTCCAGCTTTTCCAAACACACTCGGCTCTGTTTGACAAACATAGCTGATAAACCAGCTTATAGCTGATGATAAGCTAATTTTAAATGATAGCTGAAAATCTAATTGATTGAATTTGAAGTGTTTGGTAAAATTAACGTTTGAACTAGCTTATAAATATAAAATTACATAAAATGACATATTTACGATAGACATGGTAAAATGGGAATTTCATTAAATGAATGGGGTAAAAACGAGAGAAAAGTTAATAAACTATAAGCTATAAGCTAAATAAATTAGCTTATGAAGAAAAGCTATAAGCTAATGAGTAAACTTGTTTACCAAATACATTTATTTTAGTCAATCAAGTTTATAAGCTAGTCAAATAAACTAAAGCTAGCTTATTGGACTTGCCAAACAGATTCACAAGTTGGTTCAAGTGTTAATTAAGTAGCACGATGTACTTAACAAAGTAATTTTCTTTTCCTAATACATGTCTTAGGGTGCGTTTGATTTGTAAAAAAAAAATAAGAATTTTTTTCTCATATTTGATTTAAAAAGTGGTTATGAGACAAGACAAAAAAAAAGAATGGATGACTAAACAAAAATCCAAAATTTTGTCCCTTACCAAATGGTGGGACAACTTTTGTCCCATATACATATTGCCTAAAAATATAAATTATCCTTACATATATTATCAAACGCTTATATATTTATCAAACGATAATATATATATATATATATATATATATATATATATATATATATATATATATTATAATATTATACTACACTATAATATATATTATATAAATAATCTTATCTATTATATTTATAATACTTATATATATTATATATAATATCATAAAGGGTATTGGCAATAATTTTATATTATCACAAAGGGTTATTGGTGCATTTAAAATTATTTTGTTTGTCTTGTCTATTATTCACCAAACATCATATAAGAGAAAAAGTTGTCGAGTAATTTACATGTTTGACCTGTGTTGTTTTACTTGTTTTGTACCTCAATGCTAATCAAATGCACCTCTAAAGAGATATTTAGCAACAATTTTTCTATGCTATACAATATTGTACATGTTAATAAATTAAAAATAAAAATATTGTATTGAAAGTCGTATATTGAATTCCTTGAAAGTTTAATCGTTAGTCTTTCTTACAATAAAATATTTCTATTTTTGATTATTTATCATGTGCAAGGCTTTATAGGTTAGAAAAATCGATTTAACAATACTCTTCCCTTATGCTTTGTTTGAATTAGGAGAGAAGTAGGGAGGAAAGAAGTACGGTGGAAATTATAAAGAAGTAAGAAAGAAGAAAAAATAAATAGATTTTTAAGTTGATCAGATTGAAATGAGTAGGAGAGAAGTAGAAAAGAAAGAAAAATAAAATTTGTTTAATAAACAATTATTGCCCTATTATATTTGTATTGTATTTTCTATTAAAAAATATATTTTATATTTATATAATATTTTTCAATTTCCTATTTTTTATTATCGATAAGTAGGATAAATATACCACAAAAACTGAAGAAAAAAAAATTAGTAGCAAATAATTTTGGAATCTTGCAAAATAAGTAGTGTTACGCTCCTTTTCTCTTAGTTTCTTTTCCCTTTCTCCTTCTTCTTCCGGAAAACTCATCTCTCACACTCTCTCTCTCTCTTCTATCACCGGCAACTTGGATATCTCATTGCATTGTTGAACTATAAGCCACCACCCCATATTTGAGCTCCACGCTGCAAATATCCATATCCGGCATTTAAGTTGTACTTGAAGTTCGAGCCCAACGGTAAAATACTCGAGCTACTGCGGCAATACCCAAACCACCCTGATTCTCTATCTCAAATATCGTGAACTGTCCCGGCCGAAGAGTAAAATCCGGTCACCGAACTTGAATACCCGACTCAATCCGGAAATTAAGTATAAGAAGTTAATATCACGTTTAATTATCCTGATATTATCTGAAATAACCGTATTCGGTTAAAAGAGATAATATCCCTTAAATAAAGGAAATCACATCTCAAAAGAGATTTAAGAGATAAAATGAGATAAATCCAGATCTCTAAAAGATATGGGAATCCTATTATAAAAGGAGGAGAACTCATGAGAGAGACTTACTTTTACTAACCCCGGTAACTCTCCCTTAAGCGTATGAGAGGACTAGCTCGACCAAGAGACCATTGGAGAGTCATTGTTCGCTAGTACCCATCGGATACAAAATTAGGGGATCGAGATCACCGTATGACCAATGGTTGAACCTAGAACTACGTTTGACTTTGATTCCCATTTGGATACGTAGGACCGGAATATTACATTATGTCAAGCCAAAGTCTAAAACAACCCCCATTGTCCACTCTTGGTATGACGTTCTACGACGAGATTCCGACAAGTCGAATCTCGGCAGGAACATTTCGCACCCACCGTGGGGCCGAGGTAAACTTTCCCCGACCTCACATTCATTGGCATCTGTCGAGCGATTGATTAGATGAGCTATCAAATTCTATATTTTCGTCATTATGGAATTAAGGGAAGAAATAACTCATCCTTCTTTTTATTCTTTCATTATTAAAGAAATATTTTTGGCATGTAATACATCGCCTATCGCATCGTTGATTTCTCTTACTATGATATAGAATTTCAAGTGCAAACTAATTAGGCAAACTGCTACTCAATTTCTAATATATATAGATTATTCAAATATTTCCCTCTGTCAATGCCAGGAGAGACAAAAGTTACCAACACTTTAAGGATGATGCGTTTGACTCAGCATCATATCATGCATATCATGCATCCTCAACATAACAATGATATCATCCTGCCAAGCTTGGAGTGAAACCCGACAATGGCAGAGGGTCTTGTTCTCCGCAGCACCATGCGTGGCCACACCGACGAAGTCACCGTCATCGCCACCCCAATCGACAACTCTGACATGATCGTTTCCTCCTCTCTCGCGACAAGTCAATCATCGTCTGGCACCTCACCAAAGAGGACACCACCCACCAGACGACCCTGCAGTACTCACCACCAACTCCGGTGACATCTCTCCGATCACCGGTGCCGGAGACTTTGCCAGAGAGTTTCTCGTCTAGTCAAAGAAGCTCTGGTACCTCGTCGGTCCCGTCATCTTCACCAACACCTGCCAGTACTCCCTCGGCACAATCACTCAGGTCTTCTCCGGCCAAGTCGGCATCCTCGAACTCGCCGCTGTCTCCGTTGAAAACACTGTCATCGTCGGCTTCTGCTTCGGTGTCATGCTTGGGATGGGAAGCGCGTTGGAAACGCTATGTGGACAAGCTTTTGGAGCCGAAAAAGTTGAGATGTTAGGTATATACATGCAGAGATCATGGGTGATTCTCAACACCACCGCTCTATCCCTCAGCTTTCTCTACGTCTTCGCCAAACCTTTTCTGAAGTTGATAGGGCAGACGGCGGCGATATCGGAGGCGACGGGGGTGTTCGCGGTATGGATGATCCCGCAGCTATTTGCGTACGCCATGAACTTCCCCATCTAAAAGTTCCTACAAGCGCAGAGCAAGATCATGGTGATGGTGTGGATATCGGCGGCGGCTACTGGTGTTGCACACGGTGGTGTCACTGGTTGCGATGGTGGAGATGGGGTGGGGACCGTGGGTGTTGCGGTGGTGCTGAACTCGTCGTGGCGGTTCATAGTGGTTGCTCAAGATGTGTATATATTGAGTGGAACATGTGGTGAGGCATGGAGTGGGTTCTCATTCAAAGCGTTTCAGAATCTGCGGGGTTTTTCGTCTCTCACTTGCCTCTGCTGTTATGCTCTGTAGCCACCCTTCTCCATGGCTCAGCAGCACGGACCAGACATGTGGTGGGTGATTCCATGGGCTAGACCATCCTTTCCGGCGGTGCCGCCAACTACACCACCTAGGCAGCTAACAACACCTTCACCACCGGGGACACCTTTGTTTTCAACTTTGCTAATGGGTAAACACCACGTTGCCAAGGTTACAAAATCAGCTTTTGATGCGTGTAACGGAGGGAGCACTTGATGCAGAAGAAAGACGAAATAGTGTGCGCTTATCAGAGAGCTGAAGAAGATATCTTAGAGAACTCGGCCACCATAGCTCGGCCTCAGAGTGAAGAAGATATCTTAGAGAGCTCGGCCACCACAGCTCGGCCTCGGAGAGCTGAAGAAGATATCTCGGAGAGCTGAAGAAAATATCTTACAGAGCTCGGCCAGCACAGCTTGGTCTAGGAGAGCTCGACCATATGGGCTTGAGGAAATGCCTAAATCAGAGGCCGCGAAATGCTCAGGTGATGTTGTTCTTTAAATCTAATATGATTTGATATGTTTTGCTCCATGCCTTTAATGTTGTGTTATGTAGCATCATATCATGTTATTTATATATTTGAGCAAAGTGATGTTCGGATGATACCACTCCCAGAGTCACAAAATTTGCGACTACAAAGTGGTTGAGCTCCGGCTCCCTTGAAAATAACATGTCGGAGCTCCATGCTTCCCTTTCCACAAGGTCGAGCTTCGACTTCCTCAAAACTCACAGGTCGAGTTTTGTTCCCTTAAAAACTCACAGTTCAGCTCCGGCTCCCGAAAGGTCGAGCCAAAACTCCCTCTCAAAATTTTACTAAGAGGAAAACGAGTCGAAACTCCTCAAATTAAAACCATGGAGGCCGAGTTAGACTCCCTCTATAAAAGTGTGGGGAGAACATCCCCCTTGGAAAATAAAATTCCATCAGCTCCAACACTCAAACACCATACTAACTCACAAAAAAATCGATCGAGCAGTCGTCGGAATGTCGCACTTAAAGAGGCAAGAGCCTAAAAAGGTGACCAAGCTAAAATCGACCGAGTTGTCGTCGAAACACTGGACCTAAAGAGGCAAGAGCCTAAAAAGGTGACCGAGCTAAAATCGACCGAGCATTCGTCGAAACGCCGCACCTAAAGAGGCAAGAGCCTAAAAAGGTGACCGAGCTAAAATCGACCGAGCTGTCGTCGAAACGCCGGACCTAAAGAGGCAAGAGCCTAAAAAGGTAACCGAGCAGTCGTCGAAACGCCGCACCTAAAGAGGCAAGAGCCTAAAAAGGTGACCGAGCTAAAATCGATCGAGCTGTCGTCTAAATGCCGGACCTAAAGAGGCAAGAGCCTAAAAAGGTAATCGAGCTAAAATCGACTGAGCAGTCGTCGAAACACCGGACCTAAAGAGGCAAGAGCCTAAAAAGGTGACCGAGCTAAAATCGACAGAGCAGTCGTCGAAACGCCGGACCTAAAGAGGCAAGAGCCTAAAAAGGTGACCGAGCTAAAATCGACAGAGCTGTCGTCGAAATGCCGGACCTAAAGAGGCAAGAGCCTAAAAAGGTGACCGAGCTAAAATCGAGTAGTGCAGTCGTCGAAACGCCGGACCTAAAGAGGCAAGAGCCTAAAAAGGTGACCGAGCTAAAATCGACCAGGCATCCGTCGAAACGCCGAACCTAAAGAGGCAAGAGCCTAAAAAGGTGACCGAGCTGTCGTCGAAACGCCAAACCTAAAGAGGCAAAAATGCCTGATCAAAGGGGCCGACCAAGCTAAAATCGAAAAACCGAACCTAAAAAGGTAAGCAAGAAAAACATGAAACAGTTAACTACGATAGGACCGAGCTCAAAAAACTCACGAGGCCAAATTAAAACGCAAAGCACCAAAGGCGAGTAAAAACTTAGGAAAGTTAACCGAGCAAAATCCAAATGCTGGGTTAAAAACCATAAGTATGAAGTCTTTATCTTTCATAAAGCAAAAGTACATAGGGCATAGCCAAGAGTACAAGATATCTTAAAAATTTGCTGAGTTACTCATGGGCATTCCCATAAGCAAAGACCTCATCAAGCTTAGAACCAATAGTGTCTTCAGCTTGTGAAAGAGCAACCGAGGATGGCTCGAGCACGACCACTTCAGTTCTTTTGTTCTCCTCCTCTAACCTGCTCTTCTTTATTCTCCTCTTCCTCATCATCGAGCTCGGACAAAAGAACCATTATTCCATCTTTATTAAAATCCTTGTCCAAACCGGCTCTCGATAGATCAGAATCAGGAAGAAAGTGCTGGATTTGTTTTCTAGCGCACGCATAACCCAGAAACGCGTTCCCTTATAATCTGGGCTTTACCTTCCTTCAACTCGAACTGAAGCTTGCAATTAGCCTTTTTCTTAGTAGAAGAAACTGCTGAAGATTGTCAAGAGAAAGTTTTAAAGCCTTGACAGCCCTTTGAAAGTCAATCCTTTCATTTTAGAGAGCTCGGATTGAGGAGAGGGGTCGGTCTTCTCAAGCTCGACATTTCGAGTTTTCAATTGCCCAATTAGCCGAGCTTGCTCTTCACACTTTGCCGCAGATTTTTCAAGCTCAGTGCGCAAAGTTCAAGCAGCTTCCGCCTTCATACTTTTCATTATTAGAAAGCTCGTGGCTCGAAAAACAGGTAATGGAGGAGACTCAGGGAGCATAAGCAGCCGCAGCTTTCATGCTCACGCCATGGCCCAATTCTAGTAAAAGCCAAACATATGCTGGCTTAATAACTTGAGAATCCATTAAATGGCCAGAGTTAAAATTGTCTAGCCAAAAACAAAGGGCAGGAGCCCAGAAAGCCAAGGTCGAGCATTGCTCCCTCACACCAAAAAGCCGAGGTCGAGCTATGATCCCTCTCATTACGCACCTAAAAAAGTCGAGGTCGAGCAATGCTTCCTTCCTCGCACTAAAAATCCTAGGCCAAGCACAACACCTTCGCACCAAGATAATGTCCACAGCAGATCATGCATGTTAGAGACCCAAGATTTGATGGAAATCCTGGTAGCGTTCAACCAAATAAGCCGGAATCCCAAGTAAGACTTGGCTCCACACAAAAATCCGAGCAGTGCTCGGCCAAGTAAGCCGATAACCCAAGAAAGACTTGGTTCTACAAAAAACAGATTTCCGAGCAATGCTCCCTCGAATCATAGTCCAAAGTCCTCGGCACTAAAAAGCGTGTTAAGACATGCGGGTTGACATTTAAGCTCTTTCGCTTATTTCAAACTCAGAGCTTGGGGTGCTTATGGGGATAAATGATGGATATTCTCGAAAATTACAGAGAAAGGATATCCCTTAGCCTACAGCTCGATTGTTGTTATGAAGAACTTGTATGAAAACTATTTTCTCATACAAATTCCAAAAGATATTAGGAAAGTTTATTTTGAGACACACCTTCAAGATCGGCAAAAATAATGACATTCAAGGTCAAGTTTCAAGTTAGTGGGTATTTCAAAATCCACCAAATGAAAGAGTCAAGAGCTACTCGAAGAAAATGTTAAGAGCTCTCAAAAGCTTCAAAGACCGAGCTACATTCGGAAAAAGGTGAGATAAGCATATTGAAAGCATCAGAAATTAAAGGATGAAATACAAGCCTGAGGTAAATTCCTAATGACCGAGTTTGAACTTGACTTTCCAAAAGACCGATTCGAGCCTGAATCACTGATAAGTCGAATCTCAACTACCAGCTTCTAAACTTGTCTTAACAAATGTAAAACTGAAGTATCTTCTGTTCAGAACATGTTACTGGTCGAGATGTTAAACTTGGCCACCGAGCTTACCAAACTAAAATATTGGACGAGAAATAAAGCTAGATCACCAAACCCAAATAATCAAAGGGAAATGATTATTAGACTCGCCCACCGAGCCCGCTGAACTTAAGAGTTGGCCGAAATGTAAAGATCGACAACTTGAAACGTGAAGCTCCAGCTCCCTACTCGGTTGAGCTTCGGCTCCCGACCACTCGGTTGAGCTCCAGCTCCCTACTCGGTCAAGCTCCAGCTCCCTACTCGGTTGAGCTTCGGCTCCCGACTACTAGGTTGAGTTCCAGCTCCCCACTACTAGGTTTGAGCCCTTGCTCCCGGCTCTCCGCTCGGTTGAGCTCCGGCTCCCGACCACTCGGTTGAGTGTTGACGGATCTGGGCAAGTATACCCAGTCGTGCAAGTAATACGGTGGTGAGACCGGTTATCGTATCCACGAGGATTGGATGTCAAGTACCAATTCACAAACTCAGCAACTATCTAGACTAAGAAGAGAAATCAAAACAAACAAAAGAAAAGGAAAAGTTCTTTGAGGATTTCTATCGAACACTTGGAGTGCGAAAGGGATATGTTGGGACTAGACTTCACCAAACCTCTGTCTCATGTACTACCAGGACTAGATACCTCCCATTCATGCTTCAAATATTAAAATCAATCCACTAAACTACTCAAGCCCCGATTCCTCGGATGACAAGAGCCTAAATCCACTAATAGACCCTAATTCCTTAGGTGGCCTAGATTAATGAATTTGCATTAGGATTAGGGATTACGCGATTACTAGTAAACCAAACTCCATTCCTAGACGCAAGGGTTACTAGGTGATTAAATTCAATTCCGGTTCTAATACGAATTTCCCAATTGCATATCAAAACACAAATCGAGTCATGGGGGTGCTAGCCACAACAAGCATTAAGCATGGAAAATTAATCACTAATATGAAGGCATGAACACAGAATAATCAGTCAAGATAAATATATAATAATCAGTTTGGTTACATCTAATCCCAACAAACGGGATTTAGCTACTCATAAAAGAGAAAACCAAACCAGAAAAGCAGTAGAGAAAGGCAGAAAGGGAGAACTCCATTGAAGCTTCCCACTGTCGTCACAGCAACCCCCTAACTCAGCTCCCTTTTAGGGTTGGAACCCTAGCCCAGCCGTAGCCTCCAAGTGCCTCCCTCTAAAACTCTCCCCAAAACTCCTCATTCTGCCCTAAAACAGCAATTTATACCAATCAGACTATGCGCGCGCTCACGAGGCGAGACATGGCTCGCGAGGCGAATGTTAAAAATCTGCTGTTTCATAGACTGGATCTCTCGCGAGGCGAGATAGTAAGGGTCTTCTCAAATACGCCCGTGATGAGTATCAGGGCCTGGGCGTGATGGCTTTTGGTCCATAGTCTCGCGAGGCGAGTAGACTCTCACGGGGCGAGGCAGAGAAGATGACATTTCTGGCACAGGCTGGTCTTCAGGGTCGCGGGGCGAGTAGCCTCTCGCGGGGCGAGCAATTTCCATGACAGCTTCTGACTTTTGCCTTCTGCTCTGCTTGATCATGGCCGTGATGGTCATCACGACCAGGCCGTGGTGGGCTCTGTTTGGCTCATATTCTTCACTTTTCAAGCTCTGTTTCATCCAGGCTCCATCATGGCTGATTTTGATCATTTTTACATTAATTCCTGCAAAACAACACCAAGAAACCGCTTCACCCGTTCCAAGGGAAAATCTAACTAAAATCAAATAAAGGATGCCTAATCTATATGAAAAATGCATGCAAAAGTGTACAGAAAACATGATGTAAAATCACACTATCATTGAGCTCCGGCTCCCGACCACTCGGTTGAGCTCCGGCTCTCGACTTATCGTTTGAGCACGCAACTACAGCGCAAGCCTCGGAAATGATGCCGTGAAGGCCATGCGTCACACAGAGTAACGTCTCTTTTCCATATCAGGAACCGAGAAAGTATGGCCTCAGCACGAAACTCAGGTGATCACCTCCACCTCGTCTAGCCTCGGCTCCTTCGAAAAAAGCTTCCACGCAATCAGCTTGGGGGCTTGTGTATGAGGGGAGACATAGAGCTCGGTACCTTGAAGCGTCAAGATCGGCCAATCACCTCGCCGAGCTGAAAGACCAAAAGATGAAACCAAGTTCCTAAGCTCGGCTAATGTCATGAAAGCTTCCACGCTTTATTAGCTCAAAGCTTGGGGGGCTTGTGTACTGGCCGAAGAATGAAACCCGGCCACCGAGCTTGAATACCCGGCCCAATCCGAAAATTAAGTATAAGAAGTTAACATCACCTTTAATTATCCTGATATTATCTGAAATAACCATATCCGATTAAAAGAGATAATATCCCTTAGATAAAGGAAATCACATCTCAAAAGAGATTTAAGAGATAAAAGGAGATAAATCCAAATCTCTAAAAGATATGGGAATCCTATTATAAAAGGAGGAGAACCCATGAGAGAGACTCACTTTTACTAACCCCGGTAACTCTCCCTTAAGCGTATGAGAGGACCAGCTCGACCAAGAGACTATTGAAGAGTCATTGTTCGCTAGTACCCATCGGATACAAAATTAGGCGATCGAGATCACCGTATGGCCAAGGGTTGAACCTAGAACTATGTCTGACTTTGATTCCCATTGGGATACGTAAGACCAGAATATTACATTCTGTCAAGCCAAAGTCTAAAACAACCCCCATTGTCCACTCTTGGTATGACGTTCTACGGCGAGATTCCGGCAAGTCGAATCTCGGCAGGAACATGAACCATTTTAAGTTGAACTAGATTCGTGTGGAAGAGGGATAATCTTGACATTTGGAAAAATATTAGGTGTCTCTCTTGTTTTCTTCGCTCATTAGGAGAGAAAACTTTCTTGTGGGTTCAATTCCTTTTTCCCTCTTCTCCCCATGTTTTCTCTGCTAACCAAATGACAGAAAATCCAAAGATTCCTTCTTTTCCTTTTCTCCCAACTTCTTTCCTCTCATTTTCACCTCAACCAAACAATGTGTTAAATTAGATTGAATAATGAATGTGTGTAATGGAGGCAATAGAAAAAGGGATTAGAAGTACGACTGACAACAGTATGAGCCAAGTCGAAGTTGGTCAAGTTCAAGTTCAATTTATGTTGAAAATTTATTTGGCTAAAAAAAAACTCTTTAACAAAAGAAATCCATCCAATTGAACAAAGCTTAAACTTAGCCAGCAAAATGGTCGGGCCGATTAATAAGTTTGATGAATTGTAGGGTTTAGATAGTCAAATTTAAGCTTATTTTAATATTTGATTTTTTTGGCCTGATCCTATGAAACCCGATCCTGCATCTGGCTCGGATAGTTCGATTAGTTTTATATATTTTAATTTTTATTTAACTAAAACATAAAAATATGAAAATTAAAAATAAGGTCAATAGGCCCAAAAACACATTTTGTTATGATAGACTGAGAAATGAGAACAGTAATAGGATGCGCAACTCACGCATGAGTACTTTTTTTCTGTCACCGAGTCTTCACCTCTTTATTCTTTGTGTCTAACCCTAGTAGTCAAATAGCATTTTTTTTAATATAAAAAAAACACTATAGTCAGAATGAGGTGAAGGTTGCGATGGAATTTGAATTGGATCCCCGTGACTCACTATCAATTTCTGAGGTTGAAGCTCTTCTCTTGTTTAGCGGCAATGTTGACACTTGATAGCATTATTGTTAGCATAGCATTCCATGCAAAAAAATGTTTAAATGAGTCTGTAATGCAGCTCGGCATGTAACATTTCTGGTTGTTGTATGAATTGACGGCTGTCCCCACAAATCAACACTGATATTTTAAGCGTGCTTTGTCCTTACTCACACGCTTAAAAAACTTCCCAGGAGGTCACCCATCCCAGAATCGCTCCAATCAATTCATATAAGCATTTCTCAACTGTATAGTCTCATACCTACACAGTCTCAGGATCCCTCTCATTCCGGTGTGTAATCGGTTCATTCATGTGTCCCTCCGTCTAGAAGCCTGCCAGGAACCGCTCCTTGTTCGTGGCTTCTAGCACCGGCGACAACTCCTCACCCTCGTCAGCACCCGGGTGTTACATAGCCTCTAGCAGGTGTACACAAAACATTAACCACCAATCCCCTTGCCTCCATTAGCAGCAAAACACCATTCTCATTACACAGTTTTTTGGGGAAAAAATATGTCGGGCTAGCCCGAACAAGCTTGCAGCCCACATAGGGCATGGCTTGGGAACCTATTTTACAGTCCATATTGATTCAGGGCCTTTTTTGCCATGCCCTATAAAGCCCGAACTCGCATTGGGTTAGCCCGCGACAAGCTGGGTAACCCGTTTTACTACCTCTACTCAAACTTATGAATAATTTGAGGTTAATGGCTAAACTCATAATATACAGACAACAACTACCAACTATTCCATTATCTCTTGTAAAATGGAAACATTTTTTTAGTACAATATAAAGTTTAGATTAAAGAAATGGACGTCCTCTTTTAAGGTTAGGGAATACCACAAGCCTCAGTGAGGATTTATAGGAGAATTTACATATTTCCTACGTACGAACATCACAAATCTGGTAATCAAATCAAAGTCACGCGAGTGAGATTGGAAGGCTTAACGGGATGTGTCAACCCGTGTTGGCTAATGGAAATAGTTTCTAATAATGATTAATTGATTCTTAACAAAGAATAATTTAAGCAATCTAATAAAATAAATCCTAAAAATGTATATATTTAATGTAAAATAAAACAAAAATTATGACAAAACAAACTTCACGATTATGAATATGTGAAAGGGCAAGGTTGTTATAGTATTTATGAGAAAGAAGAGGTGGTGGAATTATAAGGTATTTTTGTTAAAATATTTTAGATTCTTAATCATGGGAATGAGGTATTGTCACACTCTTTCATGGAAATAAAAAACAATTTAAATACGAGAATAACTTTTATATGAGAATATTTGATACCCAATTTTTTTCTCATCTCATAATAAACATAAGAATATATCATTCTCATCCCATTATTTTTTGGAATATCTATTCTAAAGTGAGAAAAAAATGTAATGTAGGGAAGTAAATATCTATCGGTTTTTAACTAGTTAAAAGTTTTCAGATCACTTTAATTAATAAAAAATAATTCTACTCTTACTTTTCACTTTACACTATATGTAATGGGTCTTACTAACAAGTATCCTAAGGGGATTGGTTAAATAATCTACAGAAGAAAAGTTTATATTGGGAAACTAAGAGGGTGTTTGAAAAAATGGAAAAAAAAAAAGATTATGCTGATAATCGGTTTTCGTATAATAGATTATTGTGATAATCGATTATAATCAGAATCTGCTTTAGTTTGGGTCTATTTGGGTAACTAATTTAATAATATTAGTTTAGAAGTTAGTTTTATATGGATAAATAAGGAATAAAGTTTTGAGAATGAAAAATAACCAAATCACAACAATCTTAAGTTAAAACAAATTAAATGACGTAAAACCTTTTTTTTTCTCCAAAAAATACTTTTTATAAATTTAAGCAATATGTCAAATATGATAGATTATTTTAAAAACAACTTTTTGAGGGATAAAACAGCTCAAATGGAAAAAAAATGATCTTTCCCAAACATGCACTAAGCGTAATACTTTTTATATATTAAATATAACATTTTTTTCATACAAAATTTTCTTTTTTTGGTTTCTTTAAAAATACCTTAAGGGTAACCGTTAATATTCTCTTATGTCAAATTAGTGTGTGTTTGGATTAGCGTTTGATAAAAGTGATTTTGAATGTAATTGATTTTATAAAATTGATTTGGTTATAATTGAATTTTGAAGTGACGTGATTTATGTTTGAAAGTTTTTATTTTAAAAGCAAATTTGAGGTAAAATTTAATGTAAATTTTTTCTACTCAATTTCAAAGCTACTTTTTGTAGCTCCTGGTTTGAATCCTTTATGGAGACAAAATCAAATTAATTAATTGTAACCAAAAATCTTATTTTTTTTAAAATTTCTAAAATTACGTTTGACATATAATAGAATTAATTATGGAGGTTTTCAACGTGAAACCTGAACACACCGAAGAGTCTAATCCCACCGGAGAGGCTAAGTAGTGGTGTGAACGCGCATTAGCATGGTCAACATGCTTAACGACAAAACAAAAGAAGGTTTACGTTATAGACACCGACACCTGCCAGTTATACACGGGCACGTGTCCTTGTTGAGTGTACGTGTCGACATACGATTGGCTTTTAGCTTAATCAATGGGAGGATCCGATGCGTGATTACAAGCATTTGGTGTGAAACGAACCCCCGAGAGCGATAATCAGGAGTTTAACTATGCAATTAACAACAGTAAACTTGTAATCAAGGTGATATGGTGCTATATAAAGGAGTGAGACTCTGTAAGACAAAACCAAGAGCGGCGAGAGAATACACTCACAGAAAAAAATAATTGTCCCATTTTCTTTAGCGCTTTCAGATTGTGTGGTTCCTGATCTTTCTCTAATCTTCATCTCCTTCCCCCCTCTGTTACGCCCCGCTTCTCTGAATCCCTTTCTGTTAATCATCTGTCTTTCAAGTTATGATTTTTGGGTTTGTCTTTTAATTAATCAAAAGAAGCAAACTTTGAAGATTTCTCGAAAGCACAGGTGTTTTCAGAATCGAGATCCAGTTTTTTTTTTCGTTTTTCTAAAAATCTTCATTTTTTTCCCCTTCTCTTTAAAATCAGCGAAGAGGGTTGTTTTTGATCCCTCATAGCTTTTGTTTTTTTAAAATCCTTCCTTGGGTTAAAGGGGTTGTCTATTATAAATCTCTTTCATCCATCCTTGTAGAAAAATTTCATTTTTCTTGTTGGGTTTTAATAATTTTTGAATTGTTATTATAACCTTATTACCTGTTATTCAGTTTTAGAAAGTTACAGGTTAATATGGCAGCTATGATGGATTTCTACAACAGTACACAACTTCACACAGATCCATTCAGAGGTGAGCTTATGGAAGTTCTTGAACCTTTTATGAAAAGTCCTTCCACAACCCCTTCTCCTTCTCTTTCTACAACCTCATCATCATCATCACCTTTCTCAAACTCTTATCAACCTTCTACTTCTTATTCTCCTTCTCCTTTTCTCCCTACTCACCTCAATGATATTGATTACTCATCTTTGATGAACCCTGTATTTCCAAATGGGTCATCTAACAGCCAAACCTTCATTGGCTTTGAGCAACCAATTTCTTCTTCTTCTTCTCTACTTGGCCTAAATCATCTAACCCCACCTCAGATCAATCAGATCCAAGCTCAGATCCAGCTTCAGAATTTCCAAAACTTGTCATCACTTCAGAACCATAACACCACCCTCAGTTTCCTCAGTCCCAAACCCATCCCTATGAAGCACATGGGTGCACCTCCAAAACCCACCAAGCTCTATAGAGGGGTGAGGCAGAGGCATTGGGGGAAGTGGGTCGCTGAGATTAGACTCCCAAAGAACCGCACAAGGCTCTGGCTTGGTACCTTTGACACTGCTGAAGAAGCTGCTTTGGCTTATGACAAAGCAGCTTATAAGCTTAGAGGTGACTTTGCTAGGCTCAACTTTCCAAACCTGAAGCACCAAGGTTCTTGTGTTGGTGGAGAGTTTGGTGAGTACAAGCCTCTTCATTCCTCTGTTGATGCCAAGCTTCAAGCTATTTGTGAAGGCTTGGCTGATATGCAGAAACAAGGGAAATCAGAGAAGGCTGTGAACTCTTCCAAGAGGTCAGCTACAGGGAGGTCAAAGCTTGGATCCAAGGTGGCTAAGCCAGAAACGGTATCGTTTTGTGGTGGTGGTGAAGTTGAGATGAAGGGGTTGGAGAACTCTTGCAAGGTGGAAGCTTTGTCTTTGTCTCCTGTGATGACAGAGAGTGAGGGATCTGAAGGTTCTTCACCACTTTCGGATCTTACTTTTGTTGATGCAAGTGAGCCTCAGTGGGAAGGTGCTTCGGATAATTTTAATTTGCACAAGTACCCCTCTTATGAGATCGATTGGGATTCTCTGTGAAGTTTGTAGTCCTAGTTTGTGCCATGTATGTAACTTTGTTTTTCTAGTGAAGAGTCTCATGCATAAGCTAGTATATCTATCTGGTAGGTCTTAGTGTCTTCTCAGGTGGCCACTGCAATGGAATTTTTGGCAATTGCAGGGTTCCTCCTAGGATTTCTAGTTCATTGTTCTGTCAATATTATTATGGTGTAAAATCTCTCTACCTGTGACCAGCTGGTTTTTTTCTTGCTTGGCCAGGGAGAAATGTTTTTAGTGTTCATGGAATTATATTATATTATATTATTGCTGTAATAATTCAGTTCTGGTTGTATTTCATCTTATGATATATGAATATTGTAATTGTACTTGTTTATGTATGGTATTGGTATTTTGAAAATCTTCCCTTTATACTCTACCGAATCACGGGTTTTTACCTTAATTAATATACCTTTCAATTCAGGGTGTCATTACTAGTGATGTGATTGCTAATTTAACGTTCGTGTTGGGAGAAAATCCCAATTTTCATGTGAGATCACAACTTAGATTTCAGTTATAGATTTCAGTTATTACACGATTGGAGTCTGATGATCTTGATATTAAGATAAGTCCCAAATCTGAAATCCCCATTTCTTAATTCAGTGCTCCTTCCTTCAAATGCGCATATAGAGATATAATATTGATTATTGAACTTTCAAGTCCCGGATATACTAAAATGTGTATGCAATCAAAATCATGAGCTAGGAAGAGATTACCGGCTAGAGCTTTTGCTTCTCTTTTATGATTTTTGTACATTATTTTTTGAACATCAACATATTTTTATGTACACATGTTTTTCTTCTTTCATTCCATAATCACATCACAAGACCAGATAATAGAGTCACTACACACGGTGTCAAGGTAATTTTTCTTCTAATGTTTGCAAAAATCAACATTTCCCACCATTTTTTAAGGTGGAAAAGAAAAGATGAAGATAGTAGTGTACATAGAATGGAGGGGTCCATTTCCTCTCCGGTCAATGAAATTTTCGTGAGAGAGAGAAAGACTCCCTTAATAAAATAATATTATTGGAAAATTCTAGTAACTGGAGAGGATCCTCATCCAGAATGGAGTCCGATCCTATATGTGGTATCAGCAGCCTAGGACGTTCCTAGGGCTTGTCTTTATCTTTTCTTTCCCGTTTGAGCAGCCTTATTGCCGTCTCTTACAAACTTATTGTTGCCTCAAACTAAAATCACCAAACACCACCCGTCGCCTTCGTATCTTGCCTCACCGCCCTCGTCAGACTGTTTATCGGCGCTTTTACGACCGATCCCGAAAACCCCACCCCAAACCGACCAGCCACGCGCCGTCACTCGCAACCCATGCGTCGCGGCACTGTCAGCGCGTGAGAGCCAAGCGCCGCCCTCCGGCTCGTCGTTCACCACACGACCACCACTTTTCTGATCATCGGCTCCTCCCCGTCCCGTTCTATTTTCAGGCCCAACCAGAATGTCTACATATGACACACCCAGTCCTCCACCATCGTCACACCGCCCCCGCCTCCGCCTCCGGTTACCGTTGCTACCTTGAATCCCAATGACCTTCCAGTTTTACACTCTTCTTATCACCTCAATGGTAAGAACTATCTTCAATGGGCCCAGGTCATTCGCACCACTCTCAAGGGTCGTAGGAAGTTGTCACACATTGTTAGGGATCCTCCAACGGCAGACGACCTTTTTGGACGCTCTTGGGGTTTTAAAGGCAATCAACAAAGGCAAGTTAATCAAACAGTGTCCGACTTGGTTTTTGAGGGTGAAGAGGTATCTGCACCACCATCTGGGGAGGCTATTCCGGCTCTTAGTAAAGCCGAGATGGATCATTTGCGCACTCTCTTGGATTCTATGAGTAAGCCTTCTGACACTTGTTCTCTAACCATGACTGGTAAGAATTTAAGTTCATTATCCATTAATGTTTCTAGTACTGTATCTGAGGATCTCTGGATTATGACTCTGGTGCTACTGATCATATGACCCCTCATCCCTCATATTTTTCCACTGACTCTAAATTATCTGGTAAGCATCACATCACGGTTGATAGTGGATCCCATGTCTCTGTTTCAGGATCTGGTACTATTTCACTTCAACCTTCCATTCCTTTGCATAATGTGCTTCATGTCCCTCATTTGTCAAATAACCTTATTTCTATTCATAAGCTTACCAGAGATTTAAACTGTACAGTGACCTTCTTTCCCTTTCATTGTGTGTTTCAGGATCTTACCACGGGGAGGACGATTGGGGTTGCTGAGGAATAGGGAAGGTTATATGTTCTACATCGGACTCATGGTAGTACCAGTCAGATGGTGTCCACATCCAGTCATCAAACAAGTTCAGATTCCGCTGCATCTCAGATATGGCTTCACCACAAAGGCCTTGGTCATCCTCCTTTCAGTATTCTTAGGTCGTTATTTCCACAATTGTTTAAAAATGAGTATGTTGAGTCTTTTCTTTGTGATGTTTGTTAGTTTGCGAAACACCATCGCACAACTTTTTTTCTCCAAGTAATAATAAAAGTAGTGAACCTTTTGATCTTATTCATTCTGGTGTGTGGGAACCTGCCTCTAATTCTAATATATCTGGTGCCAAATGGTTTGTTTCATTTATTGATGATTGCACTAGGGTAACATGGATTTTTTTTATGAAAGATAAAACTGAAGTGTTTCCATTATTATTGAATTTCTATCGCATGGTCCAAACCCAGTTTGGAAAACCTATAAAAAGGTTACGATATGATAATGGCAAGGAATATGTGAATCAACATTTCACAAAATTCCATAAAAAACATGGTGTGTTACATGAGTTAACTTGTGTTGATACACCCCCCCCCCCCCCCCCCCCCCCACCCCAAACAACAAAATGGGGTTGGAGAAAGGAAGAACCATCATCTCCTAGAAATTGCAAGAGCACTTCTATTCCAAATGTCTGTTCCTAAGTCTTATTGGGGTGAAGCTATCTTAACTGCCGCATACTTGATGAACAGATTGCCCTCCCGTGTCTTGGATGGTCTTAGTCCTGTGCAACTCATGACTTCCTTCTTCACTTTTGTTCCTACCATGAAGAATCCCCCCTGTCGTGTCTTTGGTTGTGTTGCCTTTGTTCATGTCCATCGTCAATATAGTGGTAAGTTGGATCCCAGGACTGTCAAATGTATCTTCATAGGGTATGCCCCAGACAAAAAAGGGTACAAATGTTATCATCCTCAAAGTCGTCGTGTCTATGTCTCCATGGATGTCACTTTTCATGAACCCAAGTCTTTTCACCTTCGTCCTCAACTTCAGGGGGAGAGTGGTCAAGGAGCCGAGTCTCTTGAGTCATCTTTTGTTCCTCTTCTGGCTCCTCTGATGAAGGATATGGCATCATCTTCTAGTGCTTCAGAGACACCTACAGATACCTCAGAGACACCTAAAGAATCAGTATTTGTTCCTATAGATCGATACAAAAAGGTGTATCATCGGAAAAAACCCAAACTGGTCCAACAGTAGCTTCAGTCACTCGAACCAAAGGTAAGCATTCCTGATTCTGAACCTTTGAAAAGTCCTTTACATGATATTTGTGAACCTAACCCTGATGACTTGCCAATAGCCTTAAGAAAAGCCAGAAGAACTTGTGCAAAATACCCTATATCTCAGTTTGTGTCTTCTAAAAACCTATCAGTACAACATCAAAGTTTTATTTCAGCAATTGATTCTACTAGAGTCCCCACTTCAGTACAAGAAGCTTTAATGAATAAGAATTGAGTTCAAGTCATGCATGAAGAGATGAGTGCTTTGAACAAGCATGAGACTTGGGAAATTGTTGAGAAGCCGAAGGACAAAAGGATAGTTGGGTGCAGATGGATTTACACAGTGAAAATATCAGTCTGATGGTACTCTAGACCGGTACAAAGTAAGACTGGTTGCAAAAGGGTACACTCAGACATATGGGATTGAGTATGAGGAAACATTTGCTCCAGTAGCAAAGATGAACACGGTTATTGTAACACCCCGATTTTCGCTGCTTTGTAATATCGGTAATAAATATATATATATATATATATATATATATATATATATATATATATATATTTATCCGAGACTTAGAAAATGATTTTGGATAAACCAAGGTCATTTCCTTGTTATACTTATTTTTATAAGGTTACGGGGAAGTTTTTGGTTGAAAATTTAGACGGAAGCTGGTCTACCGTTTTCTGTGTTTTCACTAACAGTAAAAGTTTACTGCTCAGAAGACCTAATTTTGAGTCGTGAACGAGATGAAAAATGTTTTTATCGTATTTACTACGATACTGAAAGTTTTGGAAATTTTGGTAAAAAAATTAAAATATTATGTTTGTTGCGGGCTTATACGACGAGATGTCTCTAGGCAGAGCCTGAGTCAGATGAATCGGGAAGTCGGCAAAGTAGCAGAGATATTGGATTGACCAACTTGACAAGCATTTATGACGAGTTTATCCTATCATAAATGGCAATAAATGACACATTTATGGCAACATTTAATTTTGTTATGAAATGACCAAAATACCCTTGTCTTTTTATGACAATTTCTACAAAATGTCATTTGACAAATTGACCCAAAACTCTTGCCCAACCCCCACGGCACCAACACCTTCTTCCTTAAGCTTTGAATTCTTCTTCACCAAGTATTCATTTCTTCTTCACCAAGTATTAATTTCTTCTTCACCAAGTTTTGAATTCTTCTTCACCAAGTTTTGATTTCTTCTTCATTAAGTTTGGATTCTTCTTCCTTTAAATAAGTTGTCTTCTTCCTTAAGCCATTTTCCATTTTCATGTTCTTTGCTCCAAAAAGTTCATAACTCGTCCGATTTTGCATAGCAATTCTTATCAGTTTATATTTTTAATCTCGGAACACTTTCAACATGAAAGTTGTTCATCTTTCTCTCTTCTTTCCAACGACATAAAGATCATCCAAAACGGATAAGTATGTTGAGAGATACACCCAAAATACCAAAACTGTTCTAAACCCTAACTATGTTCATCTTCTCCCTTAAGTTT
Organism: Sophora flavescens; assembly: GCA_030762895.1. Classification (NCBI taxonomy): domain Eukaryota; kingdom Viridiplantae; phylum Streptophyta; class Magnoliopsida; order Fabales; family Fabaceae; genus Sophora; species Sophora flavescens. The sequence continues at coordinate 49,050,201 of CM061067.1, read as the reverse complement.
CTCAAGAACACCATAAGAAACCTTGAAGAACATCATCCAAATCATCATTTTCTTTGATCATCAAGAGGTAGTCTATCTTAATCTTGCTATTCTAAGCTTTTCTCTTCATAAGATTCTTGAGTTTATGCCTTTGATCAACATGTTCTTCATTTGTTTAAAGTTCTTGAAGCTAGATTCAAAAATTCATAACTAATTCTAGAAAAATCCTTTTGACATGAAACCAATTGCTATGATCTTATAATCATCTCTATTTTCATCATCTAGAATCACAAGATCATGAGAAATTTCTTTCCTTGATTTTTTTGTTATGGCCGAACCTAGGTTAACTTTGAGTTTTTAGGATTTGTTTCATTTTCATGACTTGATTCATGATTCAATCCTTTTGTATCTTGCTAGTTCTTGTATTCAAGTATATAGAAGATCAAGAAAATCAAACTTTAACCTATTAATCTCATCAAAACCGAAACCCTAGATTTGTGAACTCAAGGGTTTTGTGATTCAAAAGTTGTTTGTAACACTTGAATCAAACTCTAAGTTTTGTATATTGACTAAATCCCAAAAGTTGATGAAATTTTAAAACTTCTAACCTATGGATCTTGAGGAAACCGAACCCTAGTTCTTAGAACTAGATGAGTTTAATTCATGTTCTTGGTTCATAATCATGGTTTTAGTGATTAATCATACTTAAGTAACTTATGGATAATTAATCCTTAAGCTAATCAAATTTTCAACTTTCTAACCTAGATAATTGGTTGAAAGCCGAAACCCTAACCATAAAGGTTAGAGGATTTTGTTTCAAATTTTAGTCTTGTAATAAGTAATCTATGTTAGTTAAGACTCTAGTAATTAGGATCCAAAAGATGACATTAAGAAGATAACCCTAAACCTATTTTCTAAGTCTTGGCCGAAACTAGCCCTAAAGTGTCATAGATGGTTGTGAGTTGATAAATTTTAGTTATGATTGTTTGAATGAAGGTGGTTGTGTTAATTCGTGGCGGGACAACGAGGATCGTTGTGTACGTGTTTCCGGTACAAACTCAGGTGGGGGAAAGAATCATTCTACCGTCGGAATCGATAAGTAGCATATTATATAATAATTGTGTAGGGCGACCTAAACCCTACTAGTAGTTGAGTAATCGACAAGACCAAAATCACATTGGAAACCTTTTTCTCAAAAACCAATGGTGATTCGGGGATTGTAGGTTTATCGACATTAAGGTTGATTTTATGATGTTGAGGATGTGTGGCTTTAATACTTATTTGATGTTGATTGTGATATGTTGGTTGTGATAATTTGCTATATGTGATATTTTATGATATTTGAATATTTTGTTGATATGGTGTTGTTATGCATGATCTGCCTGGTTTGATAAATTGCTTAGTTGATTTTAAGGAAAGATATATATTGCTCGGAGGTATTTTGTTTGGGTGAGAGTTTTGAATATGAATTAGACGTGCCTCGCTATTATGTTATAAAAGTGATGTGATATAGAATGTAAGTGGAGGTTGTGAGGAAAAGCTTGAGGTACTAGGTTGTTATTGATAAAAGTCAGTGAGAATCATGTGTTGCATTGTTGTTCATAACCGTGTATTTGAGATACACGAGGTCCAAGTTCTTGTAGACCGTTCCAAATTAGAATTTAAGTTGTGCAACTATAGTGTCATTGCTTTGCATGAGCACCCTTGATAGAGTTGAGAGAGAGAGAGAGAATCAGGGTGTGCACCGACGGTACTGTGCAGCTATAGTGTCATTGCTTTGCATGAGCATTCCTACCATGGATGAGAATGTGCACCGGCGTGGGGAACGTGTCACTTGGACGACTGACTGGCATTCCCAACGAGGGGTGTGTGACAGGAGTAGTAGTGGCCACATCAGCATAAAGGTCTAGTTGCATGAGTTGAAGGGTAGAGGATGATGTTATAAAATAAGGATGATTGTAAATTGTGAGTGATGCATGTCAGTGACCGTTATTGTATTATATGTTATGAATCTTTTCCACTTATGATGATAGAACTGTTTCTTATCTCCCTATGTCTGTATTTTTGGTGTATGTCTATTTTGTTACGTTAGAAGACCATATGGACGACTATGTTACGGAGGAGATGGATGGAACCCCATACGAGACGGAGATTGTTGAAGAGTTGAACGACGTTCCATATGAAGTTGACGCTGAAAAATAACCTACTGATACTAATAATGTGGCGTAGTTAGTTTAAGGCCAGTGAGTCACATAAGATGTTTTGTTTCGATTAGTTATAAGCGGGTTGTGTAAAAATAAAGGATACTCATGTGTGTATTTATGTAAATAGTTTGGTGTGTTTTATATCTGCATAAGTTATATAATTATTAATTAAGTTTTAATTTTTACGTATTTTCAAAGTTAAGCGCGCGATTAAGTAAATAAATAATTAAGGATTTAATGTAATAATACAATGGGGCACAACGGGGGTCTCATTTGGTGGTATCGAGAGCGATTCGATTCTAATCGATTTGTGAGGTCTAGGAAGTTATTCTTGGTCGTGTCTAGTTGAATCCACATCGGATTTCAACTATGCTTAGAAGATGGGTAGTGTGTCCGAATCTGATGCGTTAAGTAACATTAGTGTGGCATATGATATTTATATACTGGTTTATGTGGTATTATATGTCATACTGATAAGAGCAAATGATTTCTTTTACAGAATCATGGCTCGTGGAAAAGGACGCCTGATTTGATTAAAGAATGACAACTCCTGAAAGAATTGTGGGAGCTAACAACGTGGAAAATAATCATACCGGAAGTGGAGGAGAGTCATCTGAGACTCAAGATACCATGAAAACCATAGTTACTGCTCTATTGTTACAAACACAGCAGAATGCTGAGATGCTACAGATGAACAAGGAACAGCAGGAACAACAGAATCAAAGGAGAGCTGCTGCAGCTGAAGATGCCGGAATGGCTACTTTCCTGGAAGGGAAGCCACCCCAATTCCGAGGAGATTATGATCCACAGAAGGCAGAATGGTGGATACAAGAGATCGAGAAGATATTCGATACCATGCGCTGCAGAGAGGATAGGAAGGTGACGTATGCTGCCTTCATGCTAACTGGAGGAGTAGAGTCTTGGTGGAGAGGCAAGCGAAGATTGCTGGAGGCCGAAGACAGAGTTATCAACTGGCAGCTGTTCAGTGACTGCTTCTTTGAGAAGTATTTTCCGCGTCTAGTTCGGCGCGAGAAAGAAAGGGAATTCATGAGTCTCAAACAGGGCAACATGACTGTTGGTGATTATGCATCACGATTCGAGGCTCTGATTAAATATTCCGAATTTTATCAGAGATTCCCAGATGAAGATTGGCAATGTAGAAGGTTCGAGGAAGGACTCCGACATGAACTCCAGAGGGCTATAGTATCTCTTGATATCCAGAGTTTTCCAGAGTTAGTGGAACGATGCAGTGCGATCGAAAGTCTAGATCTGAGACTGGCTAATGAGCAGAAACAATTAAGAAGTGGGGGTCCTACTCGACCGGGTTTTCAGAGGAGAGGAGGTAGTAACTCTCAGTGGAGACAGAGACCGTATGCCCGACCAATGCAGACACCAACACCAGCACCAGTGGTTAGAGCTGGTCAACAGCAGCAAGGATTATCTTGTTTCAGATGTGGCGGACCGCATTATCTTAGAGACTGCATGGAGCGACCTAGTTGTTTTCACTGTGGAAAAAAAAGGTCATATGACCCGAGATTGCGCAGCAATGAGCTAAGCGACCGTCGATAGCTGCAGGAAGAGGAAATGGAGGCAATATGGGTGGAGCTGGGAGAGGAGTCATATCAGCAGGGCAACAGGGAGCAAGACCTCGGGCCACTGGAAGAGTGTTTACCGTGAAGGGAGCTGAATCCTCTCAATCTGCTGATCTGATACAAGGTATGTGTTTGATAGCTGGTTGACTCTCGTACGTGTTATTTGACTCAGGCGCTACACATTCATTTATTTCGTATGAGTGTGTGGATCAATTAAAATTAATTGTTTCTCAATTACCTTATACCCTTACCATATCTACTCCAACTAGTAATCCTTTGACTACTAGGTCTATTTGTTTACAGTGTCCTATAGTGGTTGAGAATAGAACATTTATTGTAGACCTTGTCTGTTTGCCTATGCAACAGATAGATGTTATTCTTGGCATGGATTGGCTTTCGGCTAACCATGTAATACTAGACTGTTCTAGTAAGACCTTATCATTTCTTGAGTCTTCTAGTATAGTCTCTGCCAATGAAGGAGTATCCATGAGGGGTGACGATTCTCGGCAGTACGTGATGCTGTTCGCGGTGGAAACTATTGAGACCCCTAGTATAGATTCTATGCCTATCGTGAAAGAGTTTCCTGAAGTTTTCCATCCCGACGTTCCAGGTTTACCACCAGAACGAGAAGTGGAATTCACTATAGATCTTGTACCAAGGACAGGACCTATATCTATGGTGCCTTATCGAATGTCACCTATAGAATTGGCGGAGTTGAAGAAACAGTTGGATGATATGTTGGGAAAGGAGTTCATAAGGCCGAGGTTTCACCATGGGGAGCTCCAGTGTTGTTTGTTAAGAAGAAAGATGGAAGTGCTAGGTTGTGCACAGATTATAGACAGTTAAACAAGGTAACAATTAGGAATAAGTATCCATTGCCTAGGATAGATGATCTGATGGATCAATTGAAAGGAGCCGCAGTATTTTCCAAGATTGATTTGAGATCTGGATACCATCAGATTAGAGTAAAGAAGGAAGATATACTAAAAACGGCTTTTAGAACAAGGTATGGACATTATGAGTATTTAGTTATGTCGTTCGGTGTGACTAATGCGCCAGCAGTGTTCATGGATTATATGAACAGGATATTTAGACCGTACCTGGATAAGTTTGTTGTTGTATTCATTGACGACATCCTTATTTATTCTCGTACATAGGAAGATCATGAGAAACATTTAAGGATAGTGCTGCAAGTTTTGAAGGATAGGCAGCTTTATGCTAAACTTTCCAAGTGTGAGTTTTGGATGGAAGAAGTCCAATTTCTAGGACATGTGATCACCAAGGAAGGTATAGCAAAGAGATCCAGCAAAGGTTGAGGCAGTTCTTAAATGGGAACGACCTAAGTCAGTAAGTGAAGTACGAAGCTTTTTAGGGTTAGCTGGATATTATCGGAGGTTTATAGAGGGTTTCTCGAAGATTGCGTTGCCTATGACGCAGTTGACGGGGAAAAATACAGCTTTTGTATGGACGAACAACTGTGAGCAGAGTTTCCAAAAGCTGAAGGAAAGGTTGACTACGTCACCTGTGTTGACTTTACCGGATCCATTAGGATCGTTTGACGTATACTGTGATGCGTCATACCAAGGTTTAGGTTGTGTTCTAATGCAAGAGGGAAGAGTGGTAGCTTATGCTTCACGACAATTGAGAATTCATGAGAGGAACTATCCGACTCATGATTTGGAATTAGCAGCCATACTGTTCGCATTAAAAATATGGCGACACTTTCTCTATGGGGCAAAATTTAATGTTTACAGTGATCATAAAAGCCTGAAGTATCTATTCGACCAAAAGGAGTTGAATATGAGACAACGAAGATGGATGGAGTTTATCAAAGATTATGAGTTTGATTTACTATACCATCCTCGGGAAGGCGAATGTAGTAGCGGATGCCTTGAGTAGGAAATCATTGCATGTGTCCGCAATGATGGTTAAAGAGTTGGAATTATTGGAACAGTTTAGAGATTTGAACTTAGGAATGGAGTTGGTTGAGGATAAAATATGCTTAGGTATAATCACTATTAATAATGATTTTATGAGGGATCTTAAGGATAAACAGGGCTCATGATCCATATTTACGAGGAGATAAATAGAAGTATAGATGAAGGTAAAAATTCTGAGTTTAATAGAGGAACAAATGGTGTACTCGAGGTTTAGAGATAGAATATGTGTGCCTGAGGATTTAGAACTTAGGAAGTTGATATTAGAAGAAGCACACAAGAGTAAGTTGAGTATTCATCCTGGATCCACTAAAATGTATCAGGATTTAAAGAAATTGTTTTGGTGGACGAGGATGAAGAAAGAGGTAGCAGAGTATGTTTTATCTTGCCTAGTGTGTCAGAAGGCTAAGATAGAGCATCAAAAGCCAGCTGGTTTATTGCAATCATTAGATATTCCAGAATGGAAATGGGATAGCATAGCTATGGATTCTGTGGTTGGACTACCACGAACTCCTAAGAAACATGATGCAATTTGGGTTATCATTGACCGGTTGACGAAGTGTGCTCACTTCTTACCTATGGGTGAAAACTATAGTTTGGAGAAGTTGACCCAAATCTACATCAAAGAAATTGTTAGGTTGCATGGTGTGCCATCGAGCATTGTTTCGGACCGAGATCCTAGGTTTACATCTAGATTTTGGAAACAATTGCATCATGCTTTAGGGACCAAGTTGAGAATGAGTTCTTCTTATCATCCCCAAACGGATGGACAGTCAGAAAGGACGATTCAATCATTGGAGGATCTTTTAAGAGCTTGTGTTTTGGAACATACTGGTAGTTGGGATGAGTTCTTGCCATTGATTGAATTTACTTACAACAATAGTTTTCACAGTAGTATAGGGATGGCACCATATGAGGCTTTGTATGGTAGGAAGTGTAGGACACCGTTATGTTGGTATGAGATTGGTGAAAATCAAGTCTTGGATCCAGATGTGGTGCAACAGACTACGGAACAAGTTAGGAAGATAAGGGAAAAGATGAAGGAAGCACAGGATAGGCAAAGGAGCTACAGTAACAAGAGAAGGAGACCTTTAGAATTCCAGGAGGGCGATCACGTGTTTTTGAGAGTCACTCCGAAGACCGGAATTGGCAGGGCTATCAAAACTAGAAAACTTACTCCTAGATTCATCGGACCTTTCCAGATTATTCGAAGGATTGGTCCAGTAGCTTATCATATTGCTTTACCACCTAACCTTGCTAACCTTCATGACGTCTTTCACGTGTCTCAATTGAGAAAATATTATCCTGATCCTTCACATGTTATTGAGTCTGAGTCTATACAACTGCGAGAGAATCTAGAATATGAGGCTCTACCTGTAAGGATAGCAGATAAAGAGATTAAGGAACTTCGTGGTAGACAAATTCCTTTGGTTAAGGTCATATGGGATGAAACTACTAGAGATGCTACTTGGGAGCGTGAAGCAGATATGCAACAACGATATCCACATCTTTTCTGAAGTATGTAAATTTCGAGGACGAAATTTTTTTAAGTGGGGTAGTAATGTAACACCCCGATTTTCGCTGCTTTGTAATATCGGTAATAAATATATAAATATATAAATATATATATATATATATATATATATATATATATTTATCCGAGACTTAGAAAATGATTTTGGATAAACCAAGGTCATTTCCTTGTTATACTTATTTTTATAAGGTTACGGGGAAGTTTTTGGTTGAAAATTTAGACGGAAGCTGGTCTACCGCTTTTTGTGTTTTCACTAACAAAGTAAAAGTTTCTTTGCTCGTAAGACCTAATTTTGAGTCGTGAACGAGATGAAAAATGTTTTTATCGTATTTACTACGATACTGAAAGTTTTGGAAATTTTGGTAAAAAAAATTAAAATATTATGTTTGTTGCGGGCTTATACGACGAGATGTCTCTAGGCGAGAGCCGAGTCAGATGAATCGGGAAGTCGGCAAAGTAGCAGAGACATTGGATTGACCAACTTGACAAGCATTTATGACGAGTTTATCCTATCATAAATGGCAATAAATGGCACATTTATGGCAACATTTAATTTTGTTATGAAATGACCAAAATACCCTTGTCTTTTTATGACAATTTCTACAAAATGTCATTTGACAAATTGACCCAAAACTCTTGCCCAACCCCCACGGCACCAACACCTTCTTCCTTAAGCTTTGAATTCTTCTTCACCAAGTATTCATTTCTTCTTCACCAAGTATTAATTTCTTCTTCACCAAGTTTTGAATTCTTCTTCACCAAGTTTTGATTTCTTCTTCATTAAGTTTTGATTTCTTCTTCCTTAAGTTTGGATTCTTCTTCCTTTAAATAAGTTGTCTTCTTCCTTAAGCCATTTTTCCATTTTCATGTTCTTTGCTCCAAAAAGTTCATAACTCGTCCGATTTTGCATAGCAATTCTTATCAGTTTCTATTTTGAATCTCGAAACACTTTCAACATGAAAGTTGTTCATCTTTCTCTCTTCTTTCCAACGACATAAATATCATCCAAAACGGATAAGTATGTTGAGAGATACACCCAAAATACCAAAACTGTTCTAAACCCTAACTATGTTCATCTTCTCCCTTAAGTTTCTCAAGAACACCATAAGAAACCTTGAAGAACATCATCCAAACAATCATTTTCTTTGATCATCAAGAGGTAGTCTCTCTTAATCTTGCTATTCTAAGCTTTTCTCTTCATAAGATTCTTGAGTTTATGCCTTTGATCAACATGTTCTTCATTTGTTTAAAGTTCTTGAAGCTAGATTCAAAAATTCATAACTAATTCTAGAAAAATCCTTTTGACATGAAACCAATTGCTATGATCTTATAATCATCTCTATTTTCATCATCTAGAAGCACAAGATCATGAGAAATTTCTTTCCTTGATTGTTTTGTTATGGCCGAACCTAGGTTAACTTTGAGTTTTTAGGATTTGTTTCATTTTCATGACTTGATTCATGATTCAATCCTTTTGTATCTTGCTAGTTCTTGTATTCAAGTATATAGAAGATCAAGAAAATCAAACTTTAACCTATTAATCTCATCAAAACCGAAACCCTAGATTTGTGAACTCAAGGGTTTTGTGATTCAAAAGTTGTTTGTAACACTTGAATCAAACTCTAAGTTTTGTATATCGACTAAATCCCAAAAGTTGATGAAATTTTAAAACTTCTAACCTATGGATCTTGAGGAAACCGAACCCTAGTTCTTAGAACTAGATGAGTTTAATTCATGTTCTTGGTTCATAATCATGGTTTTAGTGATTAATCATACTTAAGTAACTTATGGATAATTAATCCTTAAGCTAATCAAATTTTCAACTTTCTAACCTAGATAATTGGTTGAAAGCCGAAACCCTAACCATAAAGGTTAGAGGATTTTGTTTCAAATTTTAGTCTTGTAATAAGTAATCTATGTTAGTTAAGACTCTAGTAATTAGGATCCAAAAGATGACATTAAGAAGATAACCCTAAACCTATTTTCTAAGTCTTGGCCGAACCTAGCCCTAAAGTGTCATAGATGGTTGTGAGTTGATTAATTTTAGTTATGATTGTTTGAATGAAGGTGGTTGTGTTAATTCGTGGCGGGACAACGAGGATCGCTGTATACGTGTTTCCGGTACAAACTCAGGTGGGGGAAAGAATCATTCTACCGTCGGAATCGATAAGTAGCATATTATATAATAATTGTGTAGGGCGACCTAAACCCTACTAGTAGTTGAGTAACTGACAAGACCAAAATCACATTGGAAACCTTTTCAGAAAAAACCAATGGTGATTCGGGGATTGTAGGTTTATCGACATTAAGGTTGATTTTATGATGTTGAGGATGTGTGGCTTTAATACTTATTTGATGTTGATTGTGATATGTTGGTTGTGATAATTTACTATATGTGATATTTTATGATATTTGAATATTTTGTTGATATGGTGTTGTTATGCATGATCTGCCTGGTTTGATAAATTGCTTAGTTGATTTTAAGGAAAGATATATATTGCTCGGATGTATTTTGTTTGGGTGAGAGTTTTGAATATGAATTAGACGTGCCTCGCTATTATGTTATAAAAGTGATGTGATATAGAATGTAAGTGGAGGTTGTGAGGAAAAGCTTGAGGTACTAGGTTGTTATTGATAAAAGTCAGTGAGAATCATGTGTTGCATTGTTGTTCATAACCGTGTATTTGAGATACACGAGGTCCGAAGTTCTTGTAGACCGTTCCAAATTAGAATTTAAGTTGTGCAACTATAGTGTCATTGCTTTGCATGAGCACCCTTGATAGAGTTGAGAGAGAGAGAGAGAGAATCAGGGTGTGCACCGACGGTACTGTGCAGCTATAGTGTCATTGCTTTGCATGAGCATTCCTACCATGGATGAGAATGTGCACCGGCGTGGGGAACGTGTCACTTGGACGACTGACTGGCATTCCCAACGAGGGATGTGTGACAGGAGTAGTAGTGGCCACATCAGCATAAAGGTCTAGTTGCATGAGTTGAAGGGTAGAGGATGATGTTATAAAATAAGGATGATTGTAAATTGTGAGTGATGCATGTCAGTGACCGTTATTGTATTATATGTTATGAATCTTTTTCACTTATGATGATAGAACTGTTTCTTATCTCCCTATGTCTGTATTTTTGGTGTATGTCTATTTTGTTACGTTAGAAGACCATATGGACGACTATGTTACGGAGGAGATGGATGGAACCCCATACGAGACGGAGATTGTTGAAGAGTTGAACGACGTTCCATATGAAGTTGACGCTGAAAAACAACCTACTGATACTAATAATGTGGCGTAGTTAGTTTAAGGCCAGTGAGTCACATAAGATGTTTTGTTTTAGTTAGTTATAAGCAGGTTGTGTAAAAATAAAGGATACTCATGTGTGTATTTATGTAAATAGTTTGGTGTGTTTTATATCTGCATAAGTTATATAATTATTAATTAAGTTTTAATTTTTACGTATTTTCAAAGTTAAGCGCGCGATTAAGTAAATAAATAATTAAGGATTTAATGTAATAATACAATGGGGCACAGTGGGGTCTCTGTTATGATCATTCACTCCTTGGCAGCACACTTTGGGTGGGACTTGCACCAATTTGATGTTAAAAATGCTTTTCTCCATGGGAATTTGGAAGAGGAAGTATATATGGACATCCCACCGGGATATGAACCTACTGGTGGAGGGAATATGGTGTGCAAGTTAATGAATGCCTTATATGGACTCAAGCAGTCTCCTCGTGCTTGGTTTGGGAGGTTAACCAATGCTATGGTGTCCTTATGTTATAGGCGGAGCCAGGGAGATCACACCCTCTTTATAAAACATTCCAAAGTAGGCAAGCTTACAATTCTTCTGGTTTATGTTGATGGCCTGATCATTGTCGCTGATGATGAGGTTGAGAAACAGATTCTAAAAGAAAAACTAGCTGCACAGTTTGAAATGAAGGACTTTGGGAAGATGAAGTACTTCATTGGAACAGAGGTTGCCTATTCCAAACAAGGCATCTTTATTTCCCAAAGGAAATATTTCATGGATCTTCTTAAGGAAACAGGCAAGCTAGGTTGCAAAACCATAGGGGCACCTATTGAACAAAATCACAGGATTGGAAACAATGAGGAGAGCCCAAAGGTGGATAAGGCACAATATCAGACTTGTGGGAAAACTGATATATTTGTCTCACACCAGACCAGACATAGCCTATGCTGTTAGTGTGGTTAGTCAATTCATGCATGATCCTCGTGAGAGACACATGCTAGCTGTGAATAGAATCCTCCAGTATTTGAAGACAAGCCCAGGAAGAGGACTTCTATTTCAGATAGAGCAAAAATTGTCCATTGAAACCTATACAGATGCGATTATGCGGGGTCAGTTGTAGACAGGCGGTCTACCTCAGGATACTGCATGTTTTTAGGAGGAAACTTGGTGACTTGGAGAAATAAGAAACGGAATGTCGTTGCAAGGTCAAGTGCAGAGGCAAAATTTCGAGCTATGACATAAGGAATTTGTGAACTGTTATGGATGAGAATCATACTCGATGATCTCAGGATAAAGTATGAAGCTCCTATGAGGTTACTTTGTGATAATAAGTCGGCAATCAACATTGCTTACAACCCGGTTCAACATGATCGGACAAAACATATACAGATTGATCGCCATTTTATCAAGGAAAAATTAGATGGTGGCCTTATAACTACAGAGTATGTCCCTTCAGAGTACCAATTAGCAGATGTTTTCAGCAATGGGCTTCCCACAAAGCGATTTCAAGGTTTTACTTGCAAGCTGGGAATGATAGATATCCACTCACCAGCTTGAGGGAGAGTGTTGTAATAATTAGCATTTATATATAAATATGATTTGATTCTTGTTTTCATTAGGATTGATTTTTCTCTCTTATTTTTAGGATAACAATCAATGACATTAACCTATATATTATAACATACTCTGTACACAATATTTAAAGGAATAATATGATATATCCCAACCAGTACGAGAGAGGTAGGAACAAGATCTGTCTACTTACATGCATTAAATGCTCCCTTTACTTACACGTCACCTTCTCCTAATTTTTTCTTTCCTCCTCTCTCCTACTGGTCTCTCCAGTAGTGGCCACCACATACAATTTCAAACTGCCTATTGATACCATCTTTAGTTAGGTCATTCACTGAGATGGCGTCAATGATTTCACCACGATAGAAAAATTTTTCCTTTCCTTTTTCATCACTGCATGTGAGCATTGAATAAGTCTGCACAAATATTATTGGTTTTTTATATCATGTGTAAAGTTAATAAATTTATTATTTTAAGATCTTTAATATAGTATAATAGAAAAACCTAATATTATTTCATGATTTTTATTTTATACGAATGATGATAACGAGTGTTCTAAAAATTAAAAAAAATAAAATTTTATTGAAAAACTAAATAATTCATCTTTTCAAATATTAAATATATCAATTCTTCATAATTTTTTTTTTTTGAGTTGCTTAACAATAATCCTTAAGTCACTGTTTGAATTTTATATAAAAAGAACTATTGAAAATTGAAAAATGTAGATTCGCAATGGATTCCCATTCCCCACGAAAAATCCGAAGCCCAATGTGCTGGCTTGGGAGTGTGGAATCCAAGACCTGCTGTAGAACTCATTTTCGAGTTATTCCATTCATGAACCTTGGGCTTCAGACAAAGAAACCCGAACCCCCTTCCAATGATCAAGAACTGTGCTCTTGGTTAGAAAGTTCTCGCAAACGGTAAAAAACAAGCATGAGCATGGAACAAAGAAAAATTCTCGCATAGGTACTGTGAATGTGACTAAGATACAGAAAGGTTTTAGCCTTTCACTGTTTCGATTCTTTCCCCTCTCCCCATAACCAAAGATCATAAAGAAGTTTATAAATTTTGTCTGATTTTCTCAATGTTATACAAATGATTTGTTTTACTACACTTAATCTCGGCCGCGTCTTCAATTCAACCCCCAAAATGGGGTGTAATTTGCTCCCCGTGATATGATCAAATTCTGACAATTAGATCTATATAAGTTGTAGCGGCTTGTAACCTGTGATCAGTTGATTGGCTCATCTGAAATTTCTTCCTTATTTGCAACTTGATCCTTTTAGTTGATATTATTTATTTAAGAGCCCTTTATTAAAAAAGTAGTTTTAATTAACGATTATTGTTTAATTGAATCTGTGTTGCCTACCAACGTCCCATGCCCTAGCTCCTTCGGTCATTATAATGGTTGCCTAAGTGAATATGTTTTTGTTTGCAATCTGTTTAATTGATTCGACACACCCATATGATAAACCTGTGTTCCTTTTGATCCATATATAACCATCCAATCCCCAATTTTTGCCCCCACGAATTCTTCACGATCCAGAAATCACCATCTTTCGAACCATAACCCACAATCAATACACAATGATTTGAATATGTAGAATTTGAATGAGAAATTGGTGGCTGCTTAGGCCCAGTTGATTCTATTTATCAGTTGCAGTATTATGATGCCCCTTCAGATTTTGTACTCCTATGTTCACTCCCTCACACACGCACACACACCTGCCATCTGTTGGCTTGAGTCGTTTCATACTGTTATGTTACCCTTATAAATCTGTACTTCAGGCTGGCAATTGTCTGTTATGTTCTTGTGTAAGATTTCCAGAAGTTGAAACAGAAAAAGGCATATACAGTTAATTTCTCACATTCCGTAAAAAAAAATGTAGCATTTCTTTGGCATTGGACATCGTAGATTCCCTGATTATGGAGCAAAAAAAATTATTAAAAAGGGGAAATAAATTAAACTGATTTATGTTGTATCTTGAATAATAATAATAATAATAATAATAATAATAATAATAAGTGCTCAAATTGATCCCGATAAATTTAGATGACTCACTTTTGGTTCCTGAAAAAAATAAATTACACATTAGTCCATCATTCCACTTTCAACATCCTTTTACCTGTCTATGTATCTCGTTAACCATCTCCCTGACTCGTTAATGGTCCTGTGTGGCCTATGACAATTTTTCACCGTGAAAAATAGTGCAAAATTTTAAAACCCTAATACTTGAAAATTGTGCATTTTTTCACTTTTTTATTATTTTTAAACTGGGAAAATTTGGCATAGGCTATACAGGGCCACTAACGAATTAGGCATAATGGTTAACGGGACATACATGTAAGTAAACGAACATTGAAAGTAGACGAAGAGACAAATGTGTCCCGCGTTTGTAAATTTGATGGACTAAATAGGTAATTTATTTTTTTAAAAAAAACCAAAAGTGGGTCCTCTAAATGTTCTGGGGACCAATTTGGACCTTTATTCAAATAATAATAGATGATGATAGAACATAACAAAAAAAGTACAGAGATTCGGGCATGAAATGTCTTTGATTTATTTTTAATTAATGAAAAAAAACCTACAAACTTACCATCACATGTCAAAAAGTTGGGTATAAATTACATCACAGTCATGTTTGGTGCACAGTAAAAGATGCCCTAAATATCTAGTATAACGTTTATTTTAAGGTTAAACTAATACTTTAATTATTGTACGTGACACTGATTTTGAATTAAGTCCCAACACATACATTTTTTTGAAATTAATCACTATATGTACAATTATTTTTAATTTGGTCATTGTCATTTTTATTGGTCATTATTATACGACATGGTATTATCATGCCGTTGCATAATAATGACCAATTTCAAAATGATTGTCGCATGTAAGGACCAAATTAAACAAATTGACATGTAAGAACCAAATTCATTTATTTTTCTTTTGAATTCAGTCCCTACCGTGAAAATCATTTTCAATTTAGTCCGTACACTTAAACTCCAATAAATAACGTTATAATACCAATAAATGGTGATGACCAAATTAAACTCCAATAAATCAATGTCACGTATATGACCAAATAATTGATTTAACCTCATTTTAATAAAATTTCCAACTATTTTTTAATACATGGTTATTCTCAAAGAATCACTACCAAAATGTCGTCCATTGCCATGCAAATATATATATATATATATATATATATATATATATATATATATATATATATATATATATATATATAACCCTTGCACATTTTGACCCGTGCAAATAAGAATTGTGTTAGTTGAAATTTTTATTTTAAATCATGGTTAAAAAAATAAAACAAATTTTTATTTTTAAAATTATTTAATGAAATGATTATTTTTTATTAAAAAAAATAAAATTTCATTCATTATAAAAAAAATGAAATATAAGTATTAAATGAAATAGTTATCGGAATACATATCAAATAATCAGAAAAGCTGAAAAGTAATTGATTACACAAAGCACTTAAATTGGTCATATAATAAAATGATGTTTATTGATGTATAGTTTATTCAGTAATGGAAATAAGTAGTACATTTTTTTTCTTTCTCCTTTCTTAAAAAGGGATCAACAGTGATTCCCGACTTCCCCTGAAGTAGTACATTTAATTGATCAAATAATCAGATTTCTTTGTAGTAATGAATAATTGGTTAATTATTCACAATTAATTTTAATTCAAATTGTGATTTGGAAATCACAACTGTGAAATTGAAATAATTATTAATATTTATACTAAAATTGTGATTAATTTATAATTTGACAATATCATTTGGCTGATATGTTATATTTGGAAATATCATAGGGTTTAAAATATAAATTTAATTAAATTAATTTGTGAGTTGGAAAAAATTAATTTCATTCATACTCCAAGAGTATATGACTTTCGAGATATGGACATAAAATAGCAATATTAGTAACATTACTAAAATAGACAACTATAAACACGAGAAGGGGGGTTGAATTGTGTTTATCAGAATTTAAACAAAGTTGAAATCTTTTCGCATAAAGAAGCTAGGTTTAGACGATTGGAAAGATACAGGACAGACAGGTGACCTGTCTGATGAAATTTTAATAGTGACTTTGGCAAACACACCACTTGATAAACGTATAAGAAAACTAAAGTAACTAAAGAGTTTATAAGGAAAGAGAAATTGACACAGTTATTTATCCTGGTTCACTCTTCAAAGCAAAGAGCTACGTCCAGTCCTTGACAGCACCAAGATTTATCCACTATAACTGATCAGGTTACAGACTCCAAGTATTGTTTGCACACCTATCATCTTCAGGCTCCAAGACAAGTGTTCGTTGCACACCTAGCCTCTTCAGGCTCAAAACAAGTATTCTTTGCACACCTAGCCTCTTCAGGCTCAAGACAAGTATTCTTTGTACACTTGGTCTCTTCAGGCTTACTCAGGTTTGTTTGAGAGATTTAGTTTGTAATAAATACAACTTCAGACAGACAGATCTTTCACTAACACTCAGAGAGTGGTTTAAATGCAAGGCTTAGGAAAGTCTGCGTAATAACTTCAAATGATTGAAGGATACAGAATGAAAGAATGAAGATATTAATACGCAGAGTAATGACTCTTTAATGCTATGTGTATTCTCTATATATTCTCTGTCTTCATCTTCAATGAATTTTGTATTTATAGTCTTCAAGCATTTAGGATTCGTTAGAGACATTCCCTCAGATGTTGGCTTCAAGCAGAACTTCATTAAATGCAATAGAATCGTTTTGGGCAGTCATTAATGCAATAGGAACGTTGGTTGTACTCTAACATGAAGGATCATGGCTTTATGCATCGTGATAAAGCCATATCAGAGTTGTGCAGAGAGCTTTTTGTACTTTGCTGAGTACAATTCCCTTTTCGTGTAAGGACCAGAGGTACTAGGGAATAAAGCATGTTGGAAGCATTCTTTAACTGGTCTTAGGTTCTGATAACAGAATCTGTTTTCTTGATTCTGGTTCTTGAAATATGATTCTGATAATTCTTATAGAATTTGCGTCTATAAAATAAGCACGTCCATCTTGAAAATAACCGTTTCCATCTAGCCATTTAAGATTTTACATTCGGACGGGCTAGTAGACGAACTCCATATGCCATGTCATTGGACGGAGCTTCTCATTAACGACTTAGCAAGTCCAATGGCTTGTGTGGACGAGCGCTTCTGTCACCTTAGTGGACGAGCGCTTCTATCACTTTAGTGGACGAGCGCTTCTGTCACTTTTAGTGGACGGATAGATGATTCTTACAGTTTTAATCTGCACACTAGATAGACAGGCTAGCAACCAATATGAAGGTTAATTAAATCATTAACCAATGTTTAGTTCTCATCAAAACTTAGGGAAATGCACATCAGACATTTTAGAGACTTAACAATCTCCCCCTTTTTGATGATGACAAACATTGAGATGATTTAACGAACCTTAGAAAATATCAACAAAGAAAATAGCATATATCAGCCAGGTTTAAATTTTCTTAAGCGGACAGGTCATGCAGATGCTTGATCAGACATTAAGATTAATTATATAATCCATTTAACTTAGTCACACATAAGTTTGACTTGTTTTAATTTGAAATAATTATCAGAGCAATCTTACTTAAGATTTATCTGAGCAATTATAGCAACTATCAGAAAATATTCATGTCCATGTATTATTTAAGATCATATCATATTCATTCATATTCATTCTCCTATATCACATTTCTCATTTCTCCCCCTTTTGTCAACATCAAAAAGGAATAAGCTAGGAAAGCATTAAAGAAATAAAGGAGAAATTTATTTTATTCATCATGAACGTTTACAAATACAAGGTAGTCTATATACCTAAAAACTACCTAGGTTGACTAATTAACAAAAATAAAGCAGCAACCCTTTGCTCTAAGTGCAGCCTAGCTTGCCTTTCTTCATCTAGCTGTCTTCTTAAGTCTTCTACTTGTCTTTGAAGCAGATGAAAGTCTTGTAAGGCCACTGTTTGAGAAGAGACAGACAGAGAAGAGTGCCAGGGTAAAGCTAAAACTGGGGGTGCCTTAGGTAGAGATAGGGGAGAGGTGATGGAAGGGAAGAAAAGTTCATGGAGAGTTTGAAGGGCATAGAAAGGAAGAAAGACGAATTTGAAGATAAGACTGATTCTGACACAGTCAGTATCGGGTGAAGGAAACACACAGGAAAGTCTCTCGGACAGAGACAGTCTGATGATTGTTATTTGAATAGGTGGGGGGAGAGGTGTTTGAGCTAAAACAGAGGGATGGATATGTAATAAAGAGTCAATATGGCAAAAAAAACAAAAAGAATTAGATCTTGTGACTAACATTAAGAAATACCTAGACCTATGTGGTAGCATTACAACAGAAGTAGAATAGTGAGTTCCAGCTAATGTTCTAATGAAGATAATAATAGGTGGGTAGAAGAAAAGTTCTCTACAGGGGTTAAGAATGAGGTGGAGGAGAAGGGATGAAAGAGATATGTGAGATACTTACAAATAAAAGAGATTGCAGATCAGACACAATGTGTCTCGATGATATGCCGGTTTGTTCTTTGGGAGCAGAGTCATGTACTGACAGTCATCAGGTACAATAGTGAAAAAAGATTTTTGAGTTTGAAAGGAAGAGACAGGTAAAGAAATAGGAGATGCGACAGAAAGAGGTTGAACAAAACGATCAGATGGAGAAGAGACATATGGGTTGATGATACCTTGATGAGAAGGGGAAGGGAATGAAGGAGATGTCTGCTCTTCAGATATCTTCAACTTCTTGTGAGAAGGAGACACTTGGTCATCCTTAGTTACAACTGTCTGAGCTCCTCCAGATAGGTCTTCTGCAGTGTTAGCTTTTGTAGGTACTGGGTAACCAGATCTTCTCTTTTTGGGAATAATTCCCAAAATTAAAGTCTTCTTTGGTTCTTCCAGTACTTGCTCTGTCTGCTCCCCCTGAGCAGATGCTTCCTCTTTGCTAGGCTCAGACTCAACTTGTCTGACCTTGGCAAAGGTCTTCACCAGCTTCCTTTTCTTGCTGGGATGAGCAGGAACATCCACTAATTCCTCAGCTTCACTAGTCTTCCTCTTGGGAGAGGGTCTCCTCAGCCTGAACCTCAAGGACTCAATTGTTCCAGCAGAATCTTCAGATACTGAGGGTTGCAGCTCTGGAATTTAGTCTCGTCTGGCCACCTTTCCAGACAGTTTGAGCAATCTTTCAGAAATAGGAACTTCTGATTCGTCAGTGGAAACCACTGGTTCTTCCTCCTTCTGCTCAACATCAAGTTTCTTCTTGTTGTTGTCTTCCTCCTCATCAGCAAGAGGGATTCCCTTGATGTCCATCATAGACAGTATCTTCCAGTATATGGGCAGTGACATGTCCACAAAGGGAACATCACAAGGAACAAACAACTTGTTCCTGAATACCCTTGTCAACAACCTCCCATAAGGATAGGTCTGCATGTTGGTTCTCTTGATCAGAGTCTCAAGGTACATTTAGATAAGGTCGTTGATGTCAACCTTGATTTTGTGGATCAAGTGGTACAGAGTAAATCTGTCCACCTTGGTCACACTGTCTCGCGAGCCTTTCCTTGGCATCACACAATCCAATAGTAATTTGTGCAGGAATCTGCACTTGACCACCATGTTGATACTTGATAGGCTTAGGGTTCACTGGTTTGAGAACACCTTAGGTGGAAATGTTGACATTGTCAACTCCCACTTCATCTTCCCAGTTGGGTGTGAATCCAGCTCCATTTCTCGGACATTTTGTGACAAGCTCCAGAGAGCTAATGGGGAAGAGAAGGGTTCTATCCCCCATTTCAGCCTTAAAGCTTTTGATTCCGTTGAGTCTGTTGGTGACAACCACAACATTTCTCCAGAATGTTTGAACGAGCTTAGGGTGAACAAGCTCCTTGATGTCGAAGAAAGGAGTCCACTTGGAGTACTCCAACTCTTCAGTGACATCCATTCCTAGTTTCTTCATTTGTTGTAGATCAACAGTCTTTCCCGGAATGATCTTTTCTATCTCAGTAACCTTGAGATTTTATTTCTCAACGATTTCTTTTGTAGAGAGACGCTTGGATGATGCCATCTTTTTGAGAGAAAACGATTCAAAGGTTTCGAGAGAGAAGAGAGTTTGAAAGATGAGAAGACAAAGAGATTTTGGAATATTGAAATGTAAAGGTTCAATCTTCTTGATCTATTGTCTTTTATAGTCATAAAGGTAGGAGAGAGAAAAACAACATTTTTAATTCAAAAAAGGGCACGAGTTTTATGGGGAACTACAACGCCCACTTAAGACATAATGGAAAAATGTTTTCGAGATATGTAAACCACCGTGCACATGATTAGCTTCCGATAAGGGAATGGCATTAAATAATGACCATTTCAACAAGACTGGTGAGTTCTAGCATAGTGACTCAACAGAGTCAGACAGGTAAGCATAGACAGGTGATAAAACACAGACAGGTTAACATTCGGACATGTCATTCAACAATGCAATGTATGTTTAGATTATCTCTAATAAATAAAAACCTTTCTTCTGCGAGGGGTTTAGTGAAAATATCAGCCCATTGATTTTCAGTTTTAACAAACTTAATATCAAAGATGCCTTTCTGAACATAATCCCTAATAAAATGATGTTTGATTTCAATATGCTTAGCCTTAGAATGCTGAATTGGATTTTTAGTTAAGCATATAACACTGGAATTATCACACCATACAGATATGTTATGTTCATAAATAGAGTAATCCTCAAGTTGATGTTTTACCCATAAGAGTTGAGAGCAACAACTAGCAGCAGAGATGTATTCTGCTTTAGCAGTAGACAGGGCAATGGTTGTCTGCCTCTTGCTTGACCGTGAGACTAAACTTGCTCCAATGAAGTGACATCCTCCACTGGTGCTTTTTCTTTATATTCTGTCTCCAGCAAAATCAACATCACAATATCCCACTAATCTGTATTCTTTTGATCTTAAATACAGCAAACCAAGATTAATAGTTCCAAGCAAATATCTAAATATTATTTTAACAGTCTTAAGATGAGATTCTCTAGGATCATATTGGAATCTAGCACACATACAGACACTAAATTGAATGTCATGTCTGCTTGAAGTGAGGTACAGTAGAGAGCCAATCATACCTCTGTAGACAGTTTGATCTACCTTTTTGCCTTCACCATCTTTGTTTAGTTTTTGCATTGGGTTGCATAGGGGTTTTCATGAGCTTTGCATTTTCCATTTTGTATTTCTTGAGTATCTCCTTGGTATATTTTTTTTGATGAATGTCAATTCCATCATTTGTCTGCTTCATTTGTAATCAAGGAAGAACTTCAATTCTCCCATCATGCTCATCTCAAATTCAGCTTGCATTAGATTTGAAAATTCCTTGCACAACTTTTCATTGGTTGCTCCAAAAATAATATCATCAACATATGTTTGAACTATAATAAAGTTCTTTTTAAAGCATTTCTTGAACAGAGTAGTGTCTACTTGTCCTCTAGTAAAACCATTATGCATGAGAAAAGAACCGAGTCTATCATACCATGCTCTAGGTGCTTGTTTCAAACCATATAATGCCTTTTTAAGTTTGAAAACGTGATCTGGTTTATCAGCATCCTCAAAACCAGGGGGTTGTTTAACATACACTTCTTCTTCAATTATACCATTTATAAAATCACTTTTTACATCCATTTGAAATAAGGTAATTTGGTGTTGTGCAGCATATGACATTAAAATGCGTAAGGCTTCTATTCTAGCTACAGGTGCAAAGGTTTCAGTATAATCAATACCTTCTTGTTGGTTATAGCCTTGAGCTACTAACCTTGCCTTATTTCTGACAACTTTACCATCTTCATCCAATTTGTTTCTGAAGACCCATCTTGTTCCAATAACCGACTTGTTTTTAGGCTTAGAGACAAGAGTCCAGACATCATTTCTGGTGAACTGGTTAAGTTCTTCTTGCATAGCAAGAATCCAGCTTTCATCCTCAAGAGCTTTTTCAATTCGTTTAGGCTCCAAATCTGAAATAAAGGCCACATTACTTGATTCTTTTAATGTGGATCTGGCTCTTACTCCTTCAGAAGGATTTCCAATAATAAGATCCTTAGGGTGATGAGTGTTGAACTTCAAATCCCTTTTGAGATCATCATGAAGATCTTGACTTGTCTGCTGACTCGTCTGTTGACTCATCTGCTGACTTGTCTGTTCCACTTGTCTTTTAGTTTCAGGCACAGGTTCTGTCTTGGTTGGATCGAGTTGTTGAATTTCTGGATTGTTTATATCAAGACCTGCAAGATCATCTTCTAGATCTAATAGTTTTTTTATCAGTCTTTAATTCATCATTGAATTTAACATGAACAGATTCTTTAATAATACAAGTTCTTGAATTGTAAACTCTAAATGCCTTAGACATTTCAGAATATCCTATGAAAATATATTTATCTACCTTAGAATCAAACTTTCCAAGATTATCTCTGGTATTCAGAATAAAAGATTCACATCCAAAATCATGAAAATAAGATATGTTGAGGCTTTTTCCTTTCCACAATTCATAAGGAGTCCTTTTTAGAAAAGGCCTAATAAGTATTCTGTTTTGTACATAAAAAGCAGTGTTTACAGCTTCTGCCCAGAAGTACTTAGGGAGATTATTTTCATTGAGCATAGATCTAGCCATCTTTTGCAGATATCTGTTCTTTCTCTCAACCACTCCATTTTGTTGTGGAGTTCTAGGTGCAGAGTAATTGTGAGAGATTCCATTCCCCTCACAGAACTGTCTGAACTGTACATTTTCAAATTCTCCCCCATGATCACTTCTAAGGGTAGAAATACAGAAACCCTGCTCATTTTGTACTATTTGGCAGAATACTGAGAAAGCCTTAAAAGACCCATCCTTGTGTGTTAGGAAGAGTACCCATGTGTATCTAGAATAATCATCAACTATGACAAATCCATATTTTCTTCCAGCCAGGTTGGCAACACTAACTGGTCCAAACAGATCCATGTGTAACAACTGAAGAGGTCTAGAGGTTGATACTTGGTTTTTAGATTTGAAACTCGATTTTATCTGTTTACCTCTCTGACATGCATCACACAAGACATCTTTCTTAAAACTAATGTCAGGCAATCCTCTCACAAGATTATTCCTTTTTAATTCAGAAATTAGTTTCATACTAGCATGTCCTAGTTTCTTATGTCATAACCATCTCTCATCCTCTATAGACATCGAACAGGTTACACTTTGATCTGAGAGATCATATAGTTCAATCTTATAAAGATTTAG
The DNA here is from genome assembly GCA_030762895.1 of Sophora flavescens. Taxonomy (NCBI): domain Eukaryota; kingdom Viridiplantae; phylum Streptophyta; class Magnoliopsida; order Fabales; family Fabaceae; genus Sophora; species Sophora flavescens. The sequence continues at coordinate 49,026,837 of CM061067.1, read as the reverse complement.
TTGCCTTTTAGCTGAAAAGAGGGTTTTGCCACAACAGTCTTTAACTATGCATACATCCTTGGTAAAGGAAACATCAAAACCACTATCACATAATTGACTTATGCTAAGTAAATTGTGTCTTAATCCTTTAACCATAAGAACATTAGATATAAAGGGAAGAGGGGGTTTACCACCAATAGTACCAATTCCTATAACTTTCCCTTTCTGATTCCCTCCGAAGGCAACGTGTCCTACTTTCTTAAGTTGGAGGTCTAGGAACATAGACCTTTCTCCCGTCATATGACGCGAGCAACCACTGTCCATGTACCAACAGTGGTGTTCCTTTGTTCTGTTGGGACATCTGCAACAAAAATTATTTGATTTTTAGGTACCCATATTTTTCTAGGTCCTTTTATGTTAGTTCTAGGAGTCTGTGAAGACTTCCTTCTCTTCTTATGGATACACTTAGACATAACATGTCCAGTTTTTCAACAGAAGTTACAAACATGTGTAGACTTGGTTACAGTTGACTTAACAAATACCGTAGAAGCTTTAGTTGATACTTTATGATGTGTCTGATGGACCTATCCAATACCTTATTTGTTAAGAGAGTGCCTCTGACAGCCTAGTAGCTTAGTCAGATTATCTCTACCATTAACAAATTTGGCAAGATCAGAAGTGGGCTTTTCCACTTTCTGTTGAAGTTTCTCAACTTCTTCAGATGGTGATGTTTCACTTGAGATCTTAGCTTCATTAGAATTTTCAGTCTTCATCTCACTGTTATCTTTAGTTAGCTTCTCACACTCTTGAGATTTCTGTTTATGCTCACTGGTGAGCTTTACATACCCTCTCTTGAGGGATTTGAAAGCGTTAGATAAGTTGGATTCCTCCAGCAACTCCTCATAGGCATCAAGTAATTCCTCATAGTCAGGATGTACCTTATCGTCTGAGTCTGAGTCAGTGTTGGCCATCAAACAGAGATTGGCTTCTTCCTCTGTTTCTTCATCGGAAGATGTTGACTCCAGATCCTCCCAAGTAGCCATCATTCCTTTCTTCTTCTTCTTGAAGAATTTATTAAAAGGGGCCTTCTTGAGTTGAGGACATTCAGCCTTGATGTGACCAGGCTTCTTGCACTCATAACAGATAATTGGACTTTTGTCTGTTGAAGTGGATTCTTTGAAGTTCTTGTCCTTGTTGAACCTTCTGAATGACTTATCCCTCTTGAACTTCTTTTTATATAGGAGAAGCTTTATCTTCCTGGTCAGGAGAGACAATTCTTCATCACTCTCAGAATCCTCATGTTCAGACAGGTCAGCATCACTGGATGACTCATCTGCCTTTAGAGCCTTGGAGACTTTTGCTGACTTTTGATCAGCTTTCAGAGCAATTGACTTGCCCTTCTTTGGTGCAACTTCATCTCCAAGTTCTTGCTCATGAACAGTGAGTGTTCCAAGAAGTTCATCCATAGTCAAGGTAGTGAGATCCTTGGCTTGAGAGATAGCAATGACCAAAGGTCTCCACTGTTTAGGTAGACTTCTCAGAATTTTTCCAACCTTCTCAACATTGGTATAGACTTTGCCAAGAGATTTTAAACTGTTGACTATAGTTTGAAATCTTCCTATCATTTGAGCAACAGATTCTCCTTCCTCTATGACAAACAGTTTATACTTTCTGACAAGTATGGCAATCTTTGACTCTTTGACTTTGGTTGTTCCTTCATGTGTGACAGCTAAAGTGTCCCATATTTCTTTGGCAGAGTCACAAGCACATACCTTCTTAAACTCCTCAGGACTGAGAGCACAAATGATGTTATATCTAGCTTTGTGGTTTAGCTCCCATTTTGTATTTTATGCAGTAGTCCACCGAGCTTTTGGTTTGTCAGTGTTATCATCATTCTTGGGAATGAATGGACCATCTGTAATGACATCCCAAAGATCAGAGTTTGTAGATAGAATGAACCATTGAAATCTATCTTTCCAATAGTTGTAGTTTTCTCCATTGAAGTAAGGAGGTCTGGTTAGGGAAGCTCCTTCAGTTTGGTGACTTCCACTTGAACTAGCTCCAGCAATCATGTCTATTCTTCAGGACCTTTTACCTCTACACTGTTAGATGCTCAACCCAGAGGCTGAACTCTAATACCAACTGAAATAGACAACTATAAACACAAGAGGGGGGGGGGGGGGGGGGTTGAATTGTGTTTATCAGAATTTAAACAAAGTTGAAATCTTTTCGCATACAGAAGCTAGGTACAGACGAGTGGAAAGATACAGGACAGACAGGTGACCTGTCTGATGAAATTTTAATAGTGACTTTGAAAAACACACCACTTGATAAACGTATAAGAAAACTAAAGTAACTAAAGAGTTTATAAGAAAAGAGTGATTGACACGGTTATTTATCCTGGTTCACTCTTCAAAGCAAAGAGCTACGTCCAGTCCTTGGCAGCACCAAGATTTATCCACTATAACTGATCAGGTTACAGACTCCAAGTATTGTTTGCACACCTAGCCTCTTCAGGCTCCAAGACAAGTATTCTTTGCGCACCTAGCCTCTTCAGGCTCAAGACAAGTATTCTTTGCACACTTAGCCTCTTCAGGCTCACTCAGGTTTGTTTGAGAGATTAGGTTTGTAATAAATACAATTTCAGATAGACAGATCTTTCACTAACACTCAGAGTGGTTTAAATGTAAAGCTTAGGAAAGTTTGCGTAATAACTTCAAATGATTGAAGAATACAGTATGAAGATATTAATGCTCAGAGTAATGTCTCTTTAATGCTATGTGTATTCTCTATGTATTCTCTGTCTACATCTTCAATGACTTCTATATTTATAGTCTTCAAGCATTTAGGATCCGTTAGAGACATTCCCTTAGATGTTGGCTTCAAGCAGAACTTCATTAAATGCAATAGAGTCATTCTGGGAAGCCATTAGTGCAATAGGAACGTTGGTTGTACTCCAACATGAAGGATCATGGCTTTATGCACCGTGATATAGCCATATCAGAGTTGTGCAGAGAGCTTTTTGTATTTTGCCGAGTACAATTCCCTTTTCGTGTAAGGACCAGAGGTACTAGGGAATAAAGCATGTTAGAAGCATTCTTTAACTGGTCTTTGGTTCTGATAACAGAATCTATTTTCTTGATTCTGGTTCTTGAAATAAGATTCTAATAATTCTTATAGAATTCACGTTCATAAAATAAGCGCGTCCATCTAGCTATTTAAGATTTTACATTCGGACGAGTTAGTAGACGAGCTCCATATGCCATACCATTGGACGGAGCTTCTCATTAAGGACTTAGCAAGTCTAAAGACTTTGTGTGGACGAGCGCTTTTGTCACCTTAGTGGACGAGCACTTCTATCACTTCAGTGGACGAGCGCTTCTGTCACTTTAGTGGACGAGCGCTTCTGTCACTTTTAGTGGACGGATAGATGATTCTTACAGTTTTAATCTGCACACTAGATAGACAGGTTAGCAACCAATATGAAGGTTAATTAAATCATTAATCAATGTTTAGTTCTCATCAAAACTTAGGGAAATGCACATCATACATTTTAGAGACTTAACAATTACAACCCCGAGGGCTAAGAGTATATGACATATACAACCTAGCTTCCAAAATAGGGTGCATAATACGATAATCAGAAGAGTAACAATTCAAAGCATATAACAAAGCCTTCTAATCTAATACTGACTGAAAGCTTTCAAATTTCAAAGTTTACTTTTTAGAATTTAAAGATTTTTTTAATATATTAACTTTTGCACTAAACTTTTAAACAAATAAGAAATAACAAAAAGAAAAAAAACAACAACAAAGTATTGAAAAAAATAGATAGATAGATTTGAATTTTGAATTTTGAAAATCATTGCAAAATGGAAATGTGCTATTTATGATGAGTAAATGATCCTGAAATCTATGTAGATAATAGCTTGAAATTATTATAACAAATAATGATATATTAAATTAGTTAGTAAAATTACAAAGTTAACCCTAGTTTTGGAGGGAAAAAATGCCCACCGAATACTCCTTTATATATAAAGACTAGACCATGTATCCATGTGATGCACGGGAAATCAATGTTTCAGGGTATAATTAAGATTTTCAAAATTAGCTTTCAACATCAACAAATCTAAATGAAAAAAAGCTACAATCTTCGGGAAAAAAAAATACTGAATAAACAATGGGTAAGAGATGTTGTAATGTACAAAATAAATTTAATAAATGCTATGTCACCTACCTATGTCACCTACCTATGTTAAATTCTGAAATACTTCTTTATATACTATATTGGAGGTGGAATTTGAAATGTGACATTCGTTGTCACATACCAGTATCTTCAAACATTGACGTGACATAACACTTGATATTGTAACATACAACTGTCCATCTGAAAAAACATATTGTGGAGATAAATGCCCACATGTTTTAGAGATTGTCCTTGATTCTTATTTATTGTCATTGTAAAAGAAACAACCACATGAAATTGTCTACATTGGAATCTGAAAGGGATCCTGATGTCAGATGGCATCAATGACAATCGATGAATAAGAACCATTTGTCCAATATTACTTCCGGAAATAATTTTTGCCTCCAAAATTAGTTGCCCATGTGGGTAATGATGAGTCGTGTGCCATTGCATAATCCAGAAGACTGATCTATGTTTCTTAACAACATGATGTGAACACCAATTTTCAGCTTCAATTCATGATTAGGAAGTCATGATGAAGTAATAGTATTCAAAAATTCAGGAGTATGAACATCATCTGGCCTATCAACATTTCCACTAAGGGAGCATGGGCTGTCAAAACTCAAATAAGTTTTCATTTCCCTGGGGATCAATGACATCATATAATCATTCAATTTATCAACCACATCATTTTTTAGTGCTAAAATAACCCTTATGTTGAAAAAATGATGGATCATTCATATTCTCCAAAAGTGATGGAAAAGTACTATCCACAATAGAGGCAAGGCGGTCACCCGAATTTATAATCAACATGTCATCCGGTATATCAATGACAACCTATCCATCATTTATTTGACCAATGGTGCCATCCCCGATTCTCAATACCCAATCTGAGAATTTTTTCATGTCTTCAACACTAATACCTGAAGAACCACACTGAAGTCTCATGTTCTTAGTTAAAGTTAGGATACGACAAAATTACCAGATGTATGAAGCATTAATACTCGCATGAACAACATCTTGTCTTGTCCCGTTCGGAATGACTGGAAGAATTTACTTAAAATCACCACCCAAAACCACAACCTTTCCCCCAAAATGAAGATTCAAACTATCAACATTATAAAATCGAAGTATATCCCTAAATGTTCTGTCAACGGCTTCAAAGCAGTGCTTGTGAGTCATAGGTGCTTCATCCCATATGATTAGCTTGGCCTTGATAATCAACTCTGCCAGAGCACTGCCTTGTTTTATGTTGCAAGTGGAATCTTCATTGACATTTATGGAAATGGCAAATCTAGAATGTGCCGTCCTACCACCAGGAATAAGCAAGGTTACTATTCCACTTGATGCAACTGTCAAAACAATTTCTCCTTTATATCTTATAGCTGCAGCAATGGCTCTCCATATAAAATTTTCTCCTGTTACACCATATCCATAAAGAAAAAACAGCCCCCCACGATTTTCATCCACACTTCGCATTATTGTGTCATATATTTGGCGTTGTTCAACAATCATTGTAAACAATAGTTGCACATGTTTTGAAGCCAAAGAATTCCTGTCATACTTAAGCTCATCATAAATAAGCCTATTTTGTGATTATGAAATTAACGACACGTCAGGCTAAGGCATTGTTGAAAAGTCAGACAAACTTCTATTGTTACATAATTTCTCTATTTCTGCGAGCGTAAGATTCTTCAACTCTTCCTTCGATAAAATCAAATCTGACATAAAATTTGAAATGCAAGTAATTTATAATTATTGAAAGATTATAGAAAAATAAAGAATCTATCTGTATGTTTTCGAAAGGATCTGTCATAAATATATATACTTTTGAAAGTAAATCAATCTTTTAATAGAAATCTTTTCTTAATTGATTCAATTCTAAGTAAATTAATCGCATTTTGAATCTATCAACCATTTGAAATTAAATCAATTCTATTTATTATTTCTCAAATCTGATATTTTCTATTTTATTTGAAATTTGAATCAAAATTATATCTTTCATTTAATACATTGAAGAAAAATATTCTAATTAGTGATAAAAATATACAAAATAAAAATTAAATATTTTCCTTTATCAAAATCATAATATATCATTCCAACCACTATATTTTTTGAAATCTTATCTAATTTGATTCCAAAAAAGATACAAAACATAAATTTCATTCATAAGGATAAATTTCATTCATAAGGATTTAATTTTTTGACTTCAAAAAAAATCTTTAGCACAAAGTAATATAAGATCTTATATATAAACGTAACATGAAGATTCACGTACAACAAAATAAAATTGAATTTAATAAATTTATCAATTGTTTTAGTTTTACATATTTTGTGACGTGACAACCAATAATATAGATAATAATAAGTTAATTCCATTTATTTTAATATAGATAATAATAAGTTAATTCCATTTATTTTATCAATTCTCGAAATTGAAAAAAACAAATAAGATAAACACATAAGATACTTTTGAAATGATCTGTCACAAATTTCATTAATACTCACACATTACTTATACTCGCATGTTATATATAGGAAAGTGCAAAGGGAGGCAAGCACTATATGCATGTTTATCAAAGTATCATCAAGTGTAGTTGATTTCGATCCTTAGTAAAGCTCATTTATTATAGTAAAACAAAAACTTAAGTATGGAATTTGGAAAAGCAGAAAAAATAACACAACCAAATATATAGTTATCAATGTCATTGAACAATTGAGACCAATCCGAAAGTTAAAATAACAAACTCCAACCATAATGCAAAATATATTAAACAGATATCTTCTGAAAATTCTAAAAGTTGACTTAAAAGTTAATGGCGAAAAGCACCAGGACCATCCCATCTAATTAAGTAATAAAACTTTAAATTAAAAATACCACAAATTCTTAAATAAAACTCCAACACTCATTCACTTTGCTCCTTCTTGACAACAACAATCCTTGGCATTTTTGTGCTAGATGTCTTTGTTTCACCATCTTCAAACTTGGAAGATACATCCATATCATCACATGATCTTTTTTCACCTTTCTTGCATGAAGGAGTGTGAGACAGATCATCTTCATAACACTCCTAAAAAGTATATAAATAGACAAAATAGTTAAAAATTAATACATAACCCATATGATCAATGCATTATATGTTGTATAGGATTGTGTTTGATACTTACCTCAAAATCATGTTGTCTCCCTGTGACCTATTTGTTTCGACATTATTGACAGAATCTTCAATAACCCGCAGTCAATTAAAATGTCCTTTGAGTTCATATCACAGTATATCAAATACTTTCCACATGCAATTATATATCTTATTTATATTTATATAATAAGATGTGACCTTGCAATTGTCATCTACTTGTGGGGAGGGAAAACTTTTGGTACCAGCATCATCGTCTTCATCATAGTTCTAGAACAGACATAATGTAGTCAGACATTAAAAATATAAAAGATAATGTACCATTAAGAATATTTTCTCTACACATTTGTAGAATCACTACAACAGGATGAATGTCCTCTTCTTTATCGAAATAGGTGTATCTCCTCAGCATATTCTCCCCATAGAGTACATGTTACTTTATTGTTTCTATCATAATTACATTTGAACATAATACACTCGTCAAAATAAAGAACTGCAATTTCATATTTTATTTTTTATTCTAAAATGAAAAGATATTATTTATTAATATATTAAATAATAAAAAATGAAATTTTCCTAACTTAACGGCAACAAATATCATACCAACCACCATAGTTTTTAAAATCTTATATTATCTGATTTTAGAAAAGACAATATACAAAAATATTCATTGATAAGAATATAATTTTTAAGCTTTAAAAAATCTTTAGTATTGATCCATATAAAAACTTATATGTAAAAAACCAGGATTTTTTTAAAAATTAATAAGTCATACCTTAGATATTTGTAAAAATCAGAATATAATGAGAACAGAAAAATATAGAAAATAAGAAGTGTGTCACATTTTATAAATTCTATAAATTACTCCAAATCTTCAAGTACTATTTCTATTAGCTTATTCGTTTTTTCCATTTTTCCCCATCTACTTAAGAGCATCCTTCTCCACAACATGTCCGATTACATCTAACAATTAAGGGCAAACAAAGACAATATATCAATAATTTTAAATATTTTTAAACACATTCAATCACATCAAAATTCTAAGTAAACAAATACTAACCAAACAAAAAGTCGTGGCAGGTACCAGAAAGGATTTCAGAAAAGGACACAAAATCGAAATGAAGAGTTGGTATTGTGTCATCTACTATTTTTTTTCCACTCGGTACTACGAATAAAATTCAGCTTAAACTTATGCCTTAACGTCTTGAACTTCAAATCATTTTGAGCGACCATAAAGTTTTCAACAAAATAGACATCACCTTCTTCATATATGACTCAAACTTTGGTATGATTCTAACTTTGACTGTAGCATGTATCTTGTTAGACTTGCATTTTAAAAAAGAAAAGAAAAGAACATGTCATTGAGACATTCATCGATAAAAGGAAACAAATGCATTAAATACATTTATACATTAATGCACAAAAAAAAAACTTAATTTTTCATCAAGGAAAACCATCTCAACTACCGGTTTGCAAAGGATTCTTGAAATCGGCTAGTTTCCACATACAAATCACACGAATCATGATCTTTCATTCGGTCCTTCCAGCAACAATGTCATTAACTAAAGAAATTGTTGATGCCATTCTACAAAGTCTGAAGCGGAAATATCATTATTCAAAATCAATCCTCATATTTTAGCCCATCAAAACCAAATAATCATCTAAAACACCAAAAGTTTAAAATAAAAAAGAGACGAAATAATAAAGGAAAAAAGAAAAGAAAACAAACATTTAGTTGTAGTACAGAACACCAATAGTCTAATGGTGGACAATCTTCACGCAAGGTATTATGTGCAGTGCATAAGAGACTAAAACACTTAAATAATGAGAATTAAAAATGACAATAATAATAATAATAATATCATAATTACAATATAATAATCACCATCATCATCAGAAGAAGAATAATACTAATAATAATAATTATAATAATTTCAATCAATGATGATTTGATTTTATGGATATTTTTGAAATTAAGATCAATTTAACCGTGGAGAAATATACAAAGTAATAAAATTATTATTCATATAAAAGAGCAACATTATTTGAATACCAATCAGATTTTCCGATATCATATAAATAAAGTAATCTGATTTCAAAAGATAATAGAAGATGTGATTAATGATTTCAAATATGAATCAATTTTAATTAATTGAGTCAATTCAAATTTTCGAAATAATTTCCTTCTTTGGAGTAATATTCAATGACACCATTTATTCAGGATAGATAAAATTTTATGAAATTATATATCTATTATTTTTTTTGGAGGGAGAATATTTGAATTGAATCAATTTTAATTAATTGCCTCAATTCAAATTTTCGAAATAATTTCCTTTCTTGGAGAAACATTGAATGACACAATTTATTCAGGATAGAGAAAATTTTATGAAATTACGTATCTACCCTTTTTCTTGGAAGGAAAATATTTCAGTCACTACCTTACTTATATATATATATATATATATATATATATATACTCAAGTGAGAGGAGTGTGTTATTATGAGAGATGAGAAGAGTAAATGTAGATATTTGGACCATACTTGAATGATCAAGATTAGAATATAAAGTCATGTAACTTTTTTAAATGATCATATGACCATCAATTAACTTCTAATCATGACCATCAATGTATAATTTAATCGCCCAGATTTACTCCTCTCATTCTTACAATAATATATTACTCTCACTTGAGTTGCTCCATATATATATATATATATATATATATATAATCAAACATAAAAAAACACTTTGAAAATAGGGGGAAAAAGAGCACTTCCAAAACACTCAATGGATTACTTTATTATAAAAAAAAGTTGTGTCCTCTCAGTCCGTGTACAGTCTCTTATCTCTTATCTTTCCTTTTGATGGATATGTGGCTAAGTTATCCAATTAGTACTATCAACAAAGCATGGCCATTGCATAATCCAATTCAAAGATAAGAAGATAGCCCTACAGGTTGAAAGTTTGCTTAGCGAGGATAATATGTCATTCACTAAATAAATAAATAAAAAGCATACTTGCAATTTGCTCATCATCGTGCATTTTTTTTTTCCTTCCACGGTATTGCTTATCATGTCTTTGTTTATTGCCTTGGTGTGATGTCAAATTGTTGATACACCCAAAATGCCATTCTTTAAATAGATTACAAAGTGACGAAACTTACCACTCTGCAAGTATAATTTATAATATCTTCAAATATTATTTTTTTTTCTTAAAAAAAAGTAGTTGTCTACCAAAAATTGGTTGTAGGTGTAATCATTGCTATTATTTTATGAAAAATGCCATGATGACTGCAAAACTATTTTCACTAATGCTTGTTATATCTGTTATCCATGTTATCCAAGTTTTACATTGGATACTAGATTGTCTGACACGAATCACGATCATTCTTTTTTATAATTTTATCCAAGTTTGAGATCGGTTATAACATATATATAATGATTATTTTCAACCATATGGTTAGGTACCAAAGAAACATAATAATATTATGCTGTTAAAACAAGAGATGAAAAAAGAGAAACTGAATACAATATTTACAGGAAAAACCCTCAATAGATAAGGGAAAAACCACGCACAAGATTATAGAAGATTTTCACTAACATGAAGAAATTACAAGACCTCTCTCTAAATAAAAGGAGAGAATAATGACACTCCCTCTTAAAAATAGGAGAATACATACTAGGAGAACCTCCCAGAAGAAACAATAATTTTCTCTATGAATTTTTCTCTCTCTCACTCAACAAGTTTTCTTATGCTTGTTGTAATACATTCATCATATGTGTAGCTCTATTTATAGGAGAAGGTTGGAGACAACTTGCTTTGCAAGTTGGTCACTTGGAGTCTACTTGATTGAATCCAAAGCCAAATTGAAATTGGCAACTTTATTAAATAAAGCCAGCAAAATCTTTCCTTGCCACAAGTTACATAATGTAGCCACTTTATTTAACTTTGACAAAAGTGAATTTACTTATTGCTCATAATCTCTGAATCTTTCCTTGTTGCTTACGTTTCTGTTAGTCCATAGAGGGTCGACACCATATAAACTTGTCAGTATTGAATGACTTTGTCATTGCATCTGCTAGGTTGTCTTTGGTATGAATTTTCTACATATTTACACTCCCTTCCTCAACTACTTTTCGAACAAAGTGATAATGAACACCAATATGCTTTGTCCTGGAATGAAAGGCTGGATTCCTTGCAATGTGCAACGCACTCTGGCTGTCACAATACACAACAATTATCTGCTGCTTGTGCCCGAGTTCTTCCATTAACCGTTGAATCCAAATAGCTTCCTAGCATGCTTGAGTAGCTGCCATGTATTCAACATCTGTAGTAGTGTCGCGACCGAGCAAAAAGAAAACCTGGTTTTCTTTTAGAGAATAAACATGGAGTCACCACCAATTTTATTTAATTTCGGGGAAAATTGGAAAACCCTTAAAAAAAACTTTGGGTTCGGGAGTCGATTATGTCTAGGGAATGCATGAAGACTTAACCCTACGGCACCCTAGAACATCCATGAAAATGGTTACCCAAAATTAGTTTTATAAATTATTAATAACTTTGAAAATATTTGTCTTACCCCGAAAATCATTTAAAGGAAAAATCATTTTTAATTTTAAGATATTTTGTATTTTTTATCGATTTTATATTTGTGAAAGTTTTGATTGAATCTAAATGAGGTTGAACATGGCACATAAGTCCACAAGGCAACCTTAAAATCTAAAGGGTTGAGCATGACACTTGTCATAGAGCAACTCGAAAATAACATTGATTTAATTAAGTGATCATCTTTTATTTTTACGTAAAAAATATAGTTTTACCTCATGAAAATAGAACAAAAATTAAACATTTTAAGTGTTTAGTAACAGTATAGCCATATGAAGATTACTAGTGTATCATGCATTTCAACAAACAATGAAATAGGAACCCTACGATACACCATTTCTGAAATAAGAACTCACATAGCCAACATCATACTAACTCATTCAGTTTCAATATCCATGGATTTTTTTTCCGTTATAAACAGAGACACAAAAATAAGAATGTAAAGAGAAAATCATGAATAATATCAACAAATAGAACATAGATTACCAAATGAGAGCAGAATAACAATGATTTTGCTTTCTCCCAGTAGTAAAATTTTAAGATCAAAACCCTTACATTTCAGTTTCACCGACTCTTTTAACTCTCTCTTCTTCTCAAAACTTGGAACCACTCTAATGACATAGAAAATAAAAAAAAAACTCAAATCACTCTTTCTTCACAAGGAAAACATCATATAAAAATCTCTCTCTCCCTCCGTCTTCCTCTCTTTTCCGTATCTCCTCTGATTTTTTTCCTTCTTTTTCCCCTTTGATTTTTCCTCCTCAATTTATAGATGGAGGAGAGGGCTTCATGCTTCCCCTTACCCAGCGGCTTCAAGGTTGGTCTCACAAAATCCGGAGCTTGGGTGGTTTTGAGCAGAGATCACGTGTGTCCAGATGGAGGTGGCGCAAGCAGAGGAAAGGAGGCGATTTGATGTGAAGGTTGCGTGTTTGAAGAGAGAAGGAAGTGTGGTGCGGTTAAGAGAGTGGAGGAGATGAGGAAGAAGAAGGACCAACGGGTAGAGGAGGTGTAGGGGCGGTTGGAGAATGGGAGGAGGAAGAGAGGCCTTGTCTGATATGTAAAATAGGTTTTTTAGGGTTAGGAGTGGTAACTCAATCTCCTTTCTTCTCTTTTTACTGATTATTCTTTTCTCCTTCTTTTCTTCTTTATTTCTTCATTATTTCCTTTCTTTTCTTTCTTTATTCTTTAGTCTTCAATCTGAAAATAAAATTGCAGTGGACGGAACCTCCCCGTCCAACAAAAAGTTAGATATGCAATGGACAGAGCCTCCTCGTCCAACAGAAAGTTAAGTATGCAATGGACGGAACCTCCTCGTCCAACAGAAAGTTTAATATGCAATGGACGGAACCTCCTCGTCGAACAGAAAATTAAATATGCAATGGATGGAACCTCCTCGTCCAACAGAAAGTTAAATATGAAATGGACGGAACCTCCTCGTCCAACAGAAAGTTAAATATGCAGTGGACGGAGCCTCCTCGTCCGACAGAAAGTTAAATATGCAACGGACGGAACCTCCTCGTCCAACAGAGAATTAGATATGCAATGGACGGAACCTCCTCGTCCAACAGAGAGTTACATATACAATGGACAGAACCTCCTCGTCCAACAGAAAGTTAAATATGCAATGGACGGAACCTCCTCGTCCAACAGAAAATTAAATACGCACTAGACGAGACCTCCTCGTCCAATAGAAAATTATTTTCTTTTTCTTCTTTCTTACTTCACGATTATTTTTTTAGTCTCCCTGAAATAACATAATAATTGATGTGCATACGTTCCGGCAAGTGTACCGGATTCGTCGCCAAGTAATAAAAAGATATCGATCCCACGGAGACCGTGATCTCAAATCGCAACTAATTATCAAATCGATAATACTGGACTATAAAAAGAGGAGATTTTGAAAAGGTTTTGATTTTTGAAATAAGAGATAACTTAGAAAATTCAGATAAGGAATGCAATCAAGTAAAACATAAAGTAGATCAATTTATGGTTTTTCAATTCTAGAGAGATTCCTAGGAATTGCGTTACCAACAAGATTGTTTATGTTACTAAATTGACTACCCCTTGTTAATTATCGAAATTTCTTTGAAGGCGAATTTATCCTCAAATAGTTAATGCTCCCTCTCGGGTTACAAAAACCGTGCCCAATTAAACCAACCCCTACTCTCGTGGTAGTCGAATTTAGATTTGACCCTTTAAGTTTCATGACAATTCATTTATCCTCGAAGGACCGCTTCTAACTCTCGTGATTTAAGTCCTAAGTCTAATTCTATAGATCCGATACCTAAGTTCACCGCTAGGTTCCTCCTTAGAATATCTACGACACGCAAATAAGTGGCCACCGAATTTACGAGTAATTAAAACACTAGAAATCAGATCTAAAGCAAAATCAAAATTAACAAGAATAAAACATCAATTCATAACATAAAAACAGATCTTGGGCATAGCCCCAATCTCTAGAAATTAAGCTACTACTCAAGCATTTCCATGGTGATGACAAGCTTGGTTAACAACAACATAAAATAAAACCCAAGAGAAGAGAAGAAGAAGGAGAAGAGAGATCCTAAAAATTAGCCTAATAGTAGCAGCCCAAAGTCCATCACATCTCCGCTAGATGCCATATTTATAGATTAGGAAAGTTTGAATCCCAAACAAACACAAATTCAGATCAATTCAGTTTCTTCAGATCCAAATAATGCGCGTCACGGTCGTGATGGCCATCACGGCCATGCCGTGACGGATTCTGCCTTGAGCGTTGCTTGACTGATTGGTCTGTCACGGACGTGACCACCATCACGGCTAGGCCGTGATCAGTTCTTCCTGTGAGGGTCTGGTTCAGCTGACATGTCACGGCTATGATGGGCATCATGGCCTGGCCGTGACCGGTTCTGACTTTAGCCTTCTTTCTTTTAAGCTCTACTCGACCATGGTCGTGATGGTCATCACGGCCTGGCCATGATGGGCTCTGTTTGGCTCATTTTCTTCACTTTTCAAGCCCCATCGTCATGCAAGCTCCATCATGGTTGATCCTGAGCATTTAATCGTTAATTTCAGCAAAACAACATCACAAAAACCGCCTTACCCGTTCCAAGGTAAAAACAAACAAAAATCAAATTAAAAATGCCTAAACTATATGAAAGTGCATGTAAAATGATAAACAAATATGAGGTGTAATTACACTCATCAAACTACCCCAAGCTTAAGACTTTGCTTGTCCTCAAGCAATCACTAAGGCCAGAAGATATAAATATTCAGAGCATGGATAGTGAACCTAGAACCCGAGTAACTAATCCAAGATACAGGAATTTTCAAATAAGAAACCAAGAGACAATTAATTTCAAGTCCAATTAGAAGCTTAGGTTTCCTAAATTCATATTCTCACTGATTCTGGCACTCTTCTCACCTCACTGAAGTGTTTAAGGGTATATGACATTTCGCTCAATTTCCTCAAGGGAGGTATTCTATCATAAGCTTGACTATTAACCAAATCTCTGCTTTATTAATGAAAACACAAAAGAATCAAGAGGTCTTTTATTTTGGTTGTAACGGGGCCATGGGATTAATTGTTAGGTGGGGAAATCAAGAAAAGGAAAATTCAAGAAGGCTAAACAAAATATCAAATATTGCATAGCATGACAACCTTCTAAAATACATTTTTGGACCTTTTAGTTCACTTTTCCACCTTTCTTTCTTTCTTTTTATTTTACTTCTCACTTTCTTTTTGTCGTCCCCTTCTCCATTTTTTTTGTTTATTTTATTTAATTTATTTGGAGAAGGGGAGATTTTCAATTCAATAGAAATATTTTTTTTCCTCAACTTTCTCATTCCACAATTTATTTTTCAAACTACCTTTTTACCCTTTGTGCAATACTTTAAAATGCGTCATATCAAGCATTATTCATCAAAATATTTCTAGGTACCAAGAAAAGTATTTTATTCTTTTAGGCTCAAAATTGGGCAACTAAGGGGTAGCATTTAATCAATCAAAGCTCAGGAGGTCGGAAAGATACCTAGTGCCTTAATCATTTTCAAATATGTTTTCAAAAATTTTTAAGTTTCAAAACGGATTCAAGTCAAGTTCTAGAGAATACAATCCAAGAGGAATAAAACACTCAATCACAAAGAATAGGGTAGATTTAATGAGTACCCCTTTTAGGCTCAAAAATCTCTCATTTAGTGGTTTAAAATCAATGAGAAACACAAATCTAAGGAACCACATGCTAATTATCAACTATCAAAAGATCATCTCAAGCATTTTTATTTTTAGCCTTATCACAAGAATAAAAAAAAATTGAGTTCAAAAATTAACTATCTCAATTTATTTGGCACTAAGTTCTCACAATTGGATGCATACTCTAAGCAAAGAGCAATCTAATCAAGTGATCATGCAAAACTATGCCTATATGATTGCAACATGAAAAATGCGAAAATGTAAAAATTTTCAAAAATACCCCTACCCCAAGCTTAAAAACTTACATTGTCCCCAATGTAAATAATCAAGTCGGAGAGAGGAGAAAAAATGGAACAACTCACCGAGGTGGTAACGGGTGCTGGCTCACATGCCAAGTCAAAGATTGTTGGAAAATCTGTCACGGCCGTGATGCTTCTCACGGATAGGCCGTGACCAATTCTGGTCTTCAGAAGCTGACCTGTCACGGCCGTGACCTGCATCACGGCTAGGCCGTGATACATTCTGATCTTCAGGGTCCTTCTCATCACGCCCGTGATGGATGTCACGGCTGGGCCGTGATCCTTTCTGACTTCTCTGGTTAGCTAATCACGGCCGTGACCACTGTCACGGCCTGGGCGTGATGTTTGCTGACTTTATTTGTCCTTGCCTTTTTGCTCTTCCTTCCTTCATAACCTGAAAACACTTGGCAAATCCATCAATTAGTGATCTTTCTTTTCTTATCTTCTCAAATTATTCAAAAACAAAATTCAAAAATAAATGGAAAAGGGAAAGAAAACTTGGGTTGCCTCCCAAGAAGCGCTTATTTACGGTCTTAAGCTTGACTATACTTCTTTCAATCAACCGGGGTCAGCTGGGTGTATAAGTGCAAGAACACTTCTCTTCCATGGGAGTCCTTCAAAGAGCCGATTTTGCTCATATGGCCAATTGCGCTTTCGCTTTGCTCTTTTCACTGAGTTTCATGGCCTTACTCCCACCCGGCGGAAGTTTTGTTTCCACATGATGAGCAACTCCAACTTCATCACCATTTGGTGCATCATTCGTCATGCAAATCTTCGGAGTTGCTTCCATGTTAGGCTCTTCCTTCACATCTGGAGACTTTATATCGATCCTGCACACATGACTCTCAAAAGGAGGGTTGTTATATGAGTTAGTCAAATCAAAATCTACCCTACCTTCCTCTACATTCAGAGAGAGTTTGCCATTATTTACGTCTATTATCACTCCAGCTGTGGCCAAGAAAGGCCTTCCTAGAATGATGGGGAATTTAGAATTCCCGTTCATATCCAACACCATGAAATCGGTGGGAATGAAAAATTTCCCCACCATTACGGGGACATTCTCTAGTATGCCTAGAGGAGTTTTAGTTGAGCCATCTGTAAATTGTAAAGAGAATTTGGATGGACTTAATTCCTTGGTTTCCAACCTCTCCAAGATAGTAAGCAGCATCAAGCCCGCACTAGCCCCTAAGTCACATAAGGCTTGATCTATTTTCACTTCTCCAATTGAGCAAGCAATAGAGAAACTACCTGGATCTTTTAGTTTAGGAGGTATATTAGTTTTTATCATGACATTGTGCTCCTCAATTAAGCTCTTAGTCTCTATTTCTACTTGTTTTCTCTCGACCAACCTTTGTGGTAAAGGTATTGGGGGTTGGTAAGGTAGTGGAGGGACATACTTTGGTTTTGTCTCTTCATCTTCGCTCATGTCCTCCTCTGGTTCCACATCCTTTTCAACCACCCCAAGTGATGAGTGTGATTTCACCTAATCTTTGTCTATCTTTTTGCATGCATTTTCATGTAGTTTAGGCATATTTAATTTTATTTTTGGTTAATTTTCCTTTGGAACGGGTAAGGCAGTTTTCGTGGTGTTGTTTTGCATAAATCAAGGGTAAAATGCTCAAGATCAACCATGATGGAGTTTGGATGAAAATAGGGCTTGAAAAGTGAAGAAAATGAGCCAAACAGAGCCCATCACGGCCATGATCGAGCAAAACTGAAAAGGAAGAAAGGCTGAAGTCAGAATCTGTCACGGCCTGGCCGTGATGTCCATCACTACCGTGACCAAAAACCCCCCACAAGTCAGAGACCGTCACGGCCTAGCTGTAATTACCATCACGGGCGTGACAAGCATGAAAATTGAGGTCTCGCGTCGCGAGAGTCCCTTCGCGTCACGAAAGATCTGAAACCTATAGAAGTGCTCGAGCCAGAAGCCGTCACGGCCTGCCCGTGATGACCATCACGGCCGTGACGCGCATTACTTGGACCTGAAGCAACTGAATTGGATCAGAATTTGAGTTAGATTGGGATTCAAACTTCCCACATCTATAAATAAGGACCAGGCAGAGGCAGAAGAGACACATAGATAGACTTGGTTGCTACCACTTAGGCTTTAATCTAGGATCTCTCTTCTTCTTCTTCTCCTTCTTCTCCTCTTAGTTTATTTTCATGTTATTTGTAATCAAGCTTGTCGTCACCATGACAAGGCTTGAGTAGTAGTTTATTTCTAAGGATTGGGGCTATGCCCAGGTTTTGTTTATGATGTTAATTTGATGTAAAATCTTTGTTAATTATGATTTTGTTTTAGATCTGATTTCTAGTGTTTGAATCACTCGTAAATTCGGTGGCCACTTGTTTGCGTGTCATAGGCATTCTAAGGAGGAACCTAGAGATGAACTTAGGTGTCGGATCTATAGAATCAGACTTGGGACTGAAATCACGAGAGTTAGAAGCCGTCCTTCGAGGATTAACGAGTTGTCACCAAACGCAAAGGGTCCAATCCGAGTTCGACTACCACGAGAGTAGGGGTTGGGTCAATTGGGCACGGCTTTTGTAACCCGAGAGGGAGCTTAAGCTATTAGAGGATAAACTCGCCTTCAAGGCAATTTCGTTAATTAACAAGGGTAAATCAGATTAGTAACATAAACAGCCTCGTAGGTAACCCAAATCCCTAGGAACCCATTTAGATCCAAAAACCACAAAGAGATTTGTTTTCTGTTTTATTTATCTCTCAATTCAAATTCAGAACCTTTCCAAAATATCAAATCCTTTTTCAAATCTTTTTATACAGTCCAGATTTACCCAATTTGAAAATTAGTTGCGATTCGAGATCACAGTCTCTGTGGGATCGATATCTTTTATTACTTGGCGACAGTCCGGTACACTTGCCGGAATAGCACACGCGCGCGTCGCGTCGTCACGCTGTCACCAAGCTTATCATCCCTCAAGTATATGGCATTACAATGTTCATTGGGATTAATTTCGGGTTACCCCGGAAACGTACCCTTAGGTCTAGAATATGTGCTGGCTTGTTAGGCAATTTGAGTTTCTAACATCTTATTATGGATGGCTAATTTATCTACCTTAGATGCTAGCTCTTTTATTGCCTCGTTGACTGCCCTACCTTGTTGTCTAAACTCTTCATTTTGTTTTGTTTGAGTTTCAACAAAACTTTCCAATAGAGACTTGAGTTTAGACTTCTGTACCTGAGGATACCCCGGTACGGGTTTCCTATTACCTTGGCCTTCTCGAAACTCGTGGTTCAGCGTGTTGCTGTAGTTCCCGTAGGAGAGGTAAGGGCTGTTTTTCCTTCCTTGGTTGTAAGGATTTGGGGGAGCATAATTTGGCAACATTGGGTTCGTATCGTAGAAGTTGTGATAAGAGTTACCTTGTTCCCCCGAAGCGCCGGATCCATGAGCAATACCACGTGGGCACTCCATTATGTCAAGTCCCTGTATTCCACAAATCTCACAAACAATATTAGTAGCACCTATTGAACTCACGTTAGCCCTTTCAAGCTAATCAAAGTGTTTATTCAGTGAGTCAATTTTAGACATGATGAGATCAGTGCTATTCATTTCAAACTTACCCCCCGAAATCTTTTTCAGGTTATTACCTCTCTCTGAACCCCATTGGTGGTACTTGGTGGCCATGTTTTCAATGATGTCGAATGCCTCAGTCAGAGGCCTATTCATAAAGGCTCCACCAGCTGCGGAGTCAAGTGACACCTTCGAAGAGTAATCCAATCCGTTGTAGAAGTTGTGCACTAATAACCACCTCTCGAGTCCATGATGTGGGCAAGGCTTCAGCAATCCCTTGTAGCTATCCTAAGCTTCGGATAAGCATTCTCCGTCCTTTTGGAAGAAGCCGGTGATTTGGGTTCATAGGTAAGCCGTCTTGGATGGAGGGAAGAATTTCTCCAAGAATGCCTGCTCCAGTTGGTCCCAAGTCGAAAAGGTATTAGCGGGTATTTACTTTAGCCAAGCTTTCGCCTTTCCAGTAAGAGAGGAGGGGAACAACCTCAAGTGAATAGCATCAACCGGGGCGCCTTGAATTCTAACTGCATCGGTGAACTCCAAGAAAGTCTCCACGTGGTCAGTCGGGTCCTCCGAGGGCAATCCTCCGAATTGATGTTGCCTAATCATGTTAATCAGCATAGGCGGTATAGTGTAGTTCTCCGCCTCAATCTCTGGCCTAGCAATCCCAGTTCGCAAACCCCTCGCATTTGGGGCTGCGTAGTCCTTCAGTGGTTTCGTATCCGGTAGATTCACCATTAGTGGAATGGGGATCAACCTCTCTCTCTCTCTCTTTGTAGTCTCCTACGTCTATGATAGGTCCTTTCGACTTCGGGGTCGACCTCACTAAGGTTTCCAAGACTTAGGGATCTTTGCATAAAAAGCACAGAGAGATAAATACTCTAGAAAGAAAAAGGAATTTCTTTTCAAATATAAAAATTAAATAAAAGGAAAAGGTCCAGAAAAATCAATTTAAAAATTAAATCGAGATTCAAGGAAGCACAGTCCCCGGCAACGGCGCCAAAAACTTGATGTGCGTACGTTTCGGCAAGTGTACCGGATTCGTCGCCAAGTAATAAAAAGATATCGATCCCACTGAGACCGTGATCTCAAATCGCAACTAATTATCAAATCGATAATACTGGACTATAAAAAGAGGAGATTTTGAAAAGGTTTTGATTTTTGAAATAAGAGATAACTTAGAAAATTCAGATAAGGAATGCAATCAAGTAAAACAGAAAGTAGATCAATTTATGGTTTTTCAATTCTAAAGAGATTCCTAGGAATTGCGTTACCAACAAGATTGTTTATGTTACTAAATTGACTACCCCTTGTTAATTATCAAAATTTCTTTGAAGGCGAATTTATCCTCAAATAGTTAATGCTCCCTCTCGGGTTACAAAAACCGTGCCCAATTAAACCAACCCCTACTCACGTGGTAGTCGAATTTAGATTGGACCCTTTAAGTTTCATGACAATTCATTAATCCTCGAAGGACCGCTTCTAACTCTCGTGTTTTAAGTCCTAAGTATGATTCTATAGATCCGATACCTAAGTTCACCGCTAGGTTCCTCCTTAGAATATCTACGACACGCAAATAAGTGGCCACCGAATTTACGAGTAATTAAAACACTAGAAATTAGATCTAAAGCAAAATCGAAATTAACAATAATAAAAATCAATTCATAACATAAAAACAGATCTTGGGCATAGCCCCAATCCCTAGAAATTAAGCTACTACTCAAGCATTGCCATGGTGATGACAAGCTTGGTTAACAACAACATAAAATAAAACCTAAGAGAAGAGAAGAAGAAGGAGAAGAGAGATCCTAAAAATTAGCCTAAGAGTAGCAGCCCAAAGTCCTTCACATCTCTGCTAGATGCCATATTTATAGATTAGGGAAGTTTGAATCCCAATCAAACACAAATTCAGATCAATTCAGTTTCTTCAGATCCAAATAATGCGCGTCACGACCGTGACAGATTCTACCTTGAGCGTTGCTTGACTGATTGGTCTGTCACGGCCGTGACCACCATCACGGCTAGGCCGTGATCAGTTCTGCCTCTGAGGGTCTGGTTCAGCTGATATGTCACGACCGTGATGGGCATCACGGCCTGGCCGTGACCGGTTCTGACTTTAGCCTTCTTTCTTTTAAGCTCTAATCAACCATGGTCGTGATGGTCATCACGGCCTGGCCGTGATGGGCTCTGTTTGGCTCATTTTCTTCACTTTTCATGCCCCATCTTCATACAAGCTCCATCATGGTTGATCCTGAGCATTTAATCCTTAATTTTTGCAAAACAACACCACAAAAACCTCCTTACCCGTTCCAAAGTAAAAACTAACAAAAATCAAATTAAAAATGCATAAACTATATGAAAATGCATGCAAAATGATAAACAAATATGAGGTGTAATCACACTCATCAATAATACAATTAGAATAAAATAAAATGAAGATGGACAAAAATGGGTGTTCACAGTTGCTCCTCTTTACTTGTTGCATACTAGAAGACATGATTAGTCGTGACTTTTCATGTATTGTAGTAATGAACAAGTAAAGAAAATGAACACATATTTTGTCCGTCAAGACGTGAGGAACTCAAAAGAAAACCTCACAGTTTGAAAATAAAATGCAATGGACGGAATCTCCTCGTCCAACAGAAAATTAAATATGCAGCGAGCCTCCGAGCTCGAAAATAAACTTGTAGTGAGCCTCAGACCTCGACAAATTCAAACAGTAATCGAAAGTAATGAGAATCCCTTCCTTTTGAAGCCATCGGAACCAAGTGCTCCATGGAAAAACTTCCACCAACCAAACCCTTGTTCACTGACCACTCTGAGTCGAGGCATCATTCATTCTTTTAACAACATGGGTCACCCAAGAATCTGAATCATATGAGGTGGATGTTATGTTTATTCTCCCAAGCTTGTTCTTTTGTTCTCCAGTGCATGCTATCTCTTCCTTTGAATTTGAAATATTGAGTCCTTTTGGTTCAAACCATTCATTGGTGCTACCATTAGAATTATCGAATCATACCATTAAACTTATATTTACTTTTATTGAGACATGACCATGATGAGAGTGAACACGACAGGGGAGTATGAAGGAAAAGCCTATTGCCTTAATATGAGAATTTTAGTTTTTTAAGAGAAAAAAGCAATATGAGAACAAAATTAGAAAAGGGATCATGAAGAATAAAAACAAAGATAAACAAAGAAAATTACGAGAATCACATAAAATTTGCCCCGGTGTTGGTCCTTTGATTTTCATTTAATTGATTCCCCACAACCTTTTGATGACACAAATCTTGGCTCCTGTTTCGGATTCTTCAAACACATCTTCTTCAATCATTCCTTAACAATTTTGCCCCAGTGTGGTGAGTGCTTGTAGAAGTGTTGGACCATATCTTCCCCCTAGGCTGCCCTTACAGGTTTTCAGCCTAAGGTTTCTTTACCCTTACTTTTGCCTAGGTTGCCCTTTCGGGTTTTCAACCTAGCGGGCATTTCCTTTTCTTTTGTTTTCATTGTTCTTTGCCCTAACTTTTGCCTAGGTTGCCCTTTCGGGTTTTCAACCTAGCGGGGTTTTTCTTTTATTTTCATTGTTCTTTGCCCTAACTTTTGCCTAGGTTGCCTTTTTGGGTTTTCAACCTAGCGGGCTTTTTTCTTTTGTTTTCATTGTTCTTTGCCCTAACTTTTTCCTAGGTTGAACTTTCAGGTTTTCAACCTAGCGGGCCCCTTTTTTTTTAAGCATAGAACTTTTTCATAGCATCAGAATTTACTGGCCTTGGTAACTCTTCCCTATCCATGTTTTGCAGAATCAAAGCTCCTCCTGAGAATGCTTGTTTGACAATATAAGGACCTTCATAATTCGGCGCCCATTTTCCTCGGGCATCCTCCTGATTAGGGAGGATTTTCTTTAAAGCCAAGTTTCCTACGCAAAATTCTCTAGAGTGAACCTTCTTATTGAAAGCTCTTGCCATTCTGCTTTGATACAATTGCCCGTGACTGATAGCTGCCAGTCTTTTCTTTTCTATCATGTTCATCTGCTCATATCGAGTTTTCACCCACTCAGATTCTTCTAAATCTGCTTCCATCAAGACTCTTAGCGAAGGGAGTTATACTTTGATAGGTGAAACAACCTCCATCCTGTACACCAAAGAGAAAAGGGTTGCCCCAGTGCTTGATCGTATATTAGTCCGATAAGCATGTAGAGCATATGGCAGCATTTCGTGCCAGTCTTTATAATTCATAACCATCTTGGCAACGATCTTCTTGATATTTTTGTTTGCTGCTTCAACTGCACCATTCATTTGAGATCTATAAGGAGCTGAATTGTGGTGTTTGATTTTGTAACCATCGCAAAACTTTTGAATCTCGGCACCATTAAGATTAGCAGCATTACTGTGATTATCCTCTTTGGGATCCCGTATCTACAGACGACGTCCTTCTTGAGGAATTTGAGAAACACCTTCTGGGTTATGCTAGCATATGAAGCAGCTTCTACCCATTTAGTGAAATAATATATCGCCACCAAAATAAAACGATGACCATTGGAAGCCTTGGGATTAATGGGACCGATGACATCTATTCCCCACATCGAAAAAGGCCATGGGGATGCTAAATTGTGTAGTGGTAATGGAGGTGCATTGACCCGGTCTGCATACATATGACATTTTTGGCATTTACGAATATGCTCTATACAATCCTACTCCATAGTAGACCAATAATAGCCACTTCTCAAGATTTTATGAGCCATCATATGGCCATTGGCATGAGTCCCACAGATTCTTTCATGAACTTCGATCATGAACAACTTAGCTTCACAAGCATCCACACATCTGAGTAGGGTACCATCATATCCTCTTTTATACAGGACTTCCTTGCTTAAGAAAAATGTCATAGCCGGTCTTCGGATGGTCTTTCTATTTACTTCGCTCGCTCCTGCCGGTTATTCCTTGTTCTGAATATATTGCTTGATATCATGATACCAAGGCTTACCCTCAAGTTCTCCTTTCACATGGGCACAGTATGCCGGTTCATCTTGCACTCTAACTTGGATGGGTTGGACATTTGTATGGATGTCCAGCTTGGTCATGGCAGCTAGTGTGGCTAGAGCATCAACAAACTAATTCTTGTCTCGAGTTAAATGCGAGAAAGTAATATCGTCAAACTTTGCAATCAACTGAGTCAAGTATTTCTGATACGGAATCAACTTGGAGTCTTTGGTTTGCCATTCACCATTGACTTGGTAAATGATTAGAGCTACATTCCCGAAGACTTTTAACTGCTTTATGCCAAGTTCAAGTGTCATTTGTAATCCACTAGCACATGCCTCGTATTCTTCAATATTATTCGTACATTCAAATTTCAGCTTTACGACCACTGGGTACTGCTTGCCGTTTGGTGAGATAACCACTGCTCCTATACCACTGCCATGCATAATGACTGCTCCATCAAAATACATCTTCCACACGTCTTCCTGTTCTTCATCTTCCTCGAGGGACATTATCTCTCCATCTGGGAATTCGGAGTTGACAGGCCATCCATCCTCAAGCGGATTTTCTGCTAAATGATCAGCAATCACACTTCCTTTGATGGACTCGAGTCACTTATTTGATGTCAAATTCTGACAATATCATTTGCCACTTCGAAACTCTTAAGGAGATATGAGGACTTTCGAAGATATACTTCAAAGGATCCATTCGAGAAATTAGCCAAGTGGTGTGATATAAGTCTGAGTCTCCTAGAGGTCCACACTAGCGCACAACAAGTCTTCTCGATTTCCATATAACGAGCCTCACAGGCATTAAACATCTTACTCAGATAGTAAATTGCCTGCTCCTTCCCAGCATTGCCCCCATTGAGGTTGGCAATATAGTGAGATAGAGTAACAATGGACGACCTTGGGTAGGTGGTACCAATACTGGGGGATTCAGTAAATATGCCTTTATCTTGTCAAAGGCTTCTTGACAGTTATCATCCCATCTTCTCGGATTATTCTTCCTGAGGAGTTTGAAGATTGGCTCGCATGTGCTGGTGAAATTTGCAATGAAGCGCGCAATATAGTTAAACCTTCCAAGAAAACCCCTTACTTCTCGCTCATTCTTAGGTACTGGCATGTCACATATTGCTTTTACCTTGTTAGGGTCCACCTTTATTCCTTCTCTACTGACAACAAAGCCAAGAAAATTCCCTGCGGATGCACCAAAGGTACATTTTGCAGGGTTGAGCCGCAACTTGTACTTCCTTAGTCGCTCGAACAACTTTCGTAAAACTGCTACATGGCTTTCTTCTTCCTTGGACTTAGCCACTATATCATCATCATATACCTCTACCTCCTTATGCATCATATCATGGAACAATGCTACCATAGAACGTTGGTAAGTGGCCCTAGCATTCTTCAACCCAAAAGGCATCACTTTGTAACAAAAAGTTCCCCAAGGAATGATAAAAGTTGTCTTTCCTTTGTCATATTCATCCATGAGGATCTGATTGTACCCAGAATAGCCATCCATGAAAGAAAACCTATGACTTCTGGCTATACTGTCTACAAGGACATCAATATGAGGTAGCGGGAAATCATCCTTTGGACTGACTTTATTCAGATCTCGGTAGTCCACGCACATTCTGACCCTTCCATCCTTCTTTGGTACTGGAACAATATTAGCTACCCATTCCGGGTGTCTAGCTACTTCCAGAAAGTCAGCCTGTAACTGCTTGGTCACTTCTTCCTTGATCTTCAGCGACATCTCAGGATGCATCCTCCTTAATTTTTGCTTCTTTGGAACCACATCTAGGTATAAGGGAATTTTATGTGATGCTATCTCAGGATCTAAACCTGGCATATCTCTGCAGGGACCATACAAAAACGTCCAGATACTCTTTGAATAGTGCAACCATTTCTTCACGCTCTGGGTTATCCACTATTTTCAACTCTTTTTTGTCTTCCTCGGTTCCC
Source organism: Sophora flavescens (assembly GCA_030762895.1). Lineage (NCBI taxonomy): Eukaryota > Viridiplantae > Streptophyta > Magnoliopsida > Fabales > Fabaceae > Sophora > Sophora flavescens. The sequence continues at coordinate 48,999,989 of CM061067.1, read as the reverse complement.
ATATAGATCACTCCTGCAACCTCGTCATTCGAGCTAATCCCTTCTTTTGACCGTTTCACCATCTTATGAATTCTTCAATGTCTTCTTCTTCCTCATCGGATTCAAGGTTGTATTCATCAACGGCCGCGAGGGAATCAAAAAATGAATTTTCAAAGTTCCTCTCCTGAGGTAAATCTTTAGTGGAAGAAGTATTCCTGGAAGAAAAAGTCGGGAATAGGAGAAGTATAGACAAGAGTCTTATTCATTAAAGAAAAGCTTAAACAAAGTAAAGAAATGAAAGAGAGAGAAAAGAAACGTGGAACCAAAAGGAAAACACCAGACAAAGTGCTACATTCTCTTTCATGTCTCAAACAAAGTAAACATTAGTTCAAATTTAGTACAATAAGATAATTACTTCATGGAAATAACATCAAAAAATGGTTCAGATCATCAATTATTGAGAACTCCATCTATTTCAGAGCTTAAGTTTCTTCCTTCCTCAGGCATGTTGGTAGCCATCCTGGTCTGAGATCTGGTATTGTGACCTCGGGTTTGATTGGTGTCACCTTTCCCAGATCGCGCAATGGTTCCCGGATTTTCAAAAGTATGTGACTCTATAAAGCATCCAAGAATCTCATTAGTAAACCCAAAAAATTTTGTGTGAGATTCATGCTGTATGAGACCCAATGGGGTTGAAAACCCTGACGGGTATGCTGCCAATGCATCACCTTCATTATGACATATCGCCTATTAGATGTGCAATAATATTCGAATATGTCATTCAGGTTTGAGGCGGCAATGTGATGCTCCTAGTTTTGTGAATATTCACAATGAACATGCATGACAATTTATGTTTATGATGATAGAGAGAGAAGAAAAGTATGCCCCCTTTTGTCCTAAGCCAGGTAAAACCTAAGGATGGACACACCCTAGGTTAGGACTCTAAATAGGTCGGCCACTAGGTTTGATCTATTAGTAAAAATTGGGACGGGTCTAGACCTCTAAAAGTCATGGTCCCCAGATTGCCCTTATAAGGATCTGATTCATGAATCTAGCCACAAGTAGGGATAAACCCTCTCAATATGACTATTCCATGATCTCATGTACAATCTGAGTGGTGAACCGACAAGTATCAGGGAGGTACAAGACCTCTTCAATGACAATGTCGGATCACGGCCTAATCCTTGGGTTTTTGATCAAGCTCGGGTATAGAGCCAAGAGTATGTGCAATATGTGATAGTGATGTGTGTGAAGGGGGCATACAAACCTGTAAAATTTAAAAATAAAAAGAAAATAAAAGACAAGAAAAACCTGCAAAATAAAACATAGGTATATATAAAAATGGTTATAAGCCCTCTACCCTATTGTTAAAATATAGGAAAAAAGAAAAGAAAGGAGGAGGAAACAAAGCATTGTTAGTGAAACATATACAAAAATATCATGAGTTAAAATGTATATACAACTAATTTTTCTCATTTTTATTTAAATAAAAGGAAATCCCAAACAAAAAGGACAATCCAAGCAAACATCACTGAAAATAAAAAACATTTTTTTGTTATCTAATTATTGTAAGAAAAAAAAAGCAAGATATAGCAATAAAAGGTAAAACAAATAAGCTACAAGTTAATAAAAATTTGCAAAACCAATTTTTACGGGCTTGACTCTCTTAAAAGCTCCCCAGTGGAGTCGCCATCTGTCACGATCGAGCAAAAAGAAAACCTGGTTTTCTTTTAGAGAATAAACATGGAGTCGCCACCAATTTTATTTAATTTCGAGAAAATTGGAAAACCCTTAAAAAAACTTTGGGTTCGGGAGTCGATTACGCCTAGGGAAGGCATGAAGACTTAACCCCATGGCACCCTAGAACATCCATGAAAATGGTTACCCAAAATTAGTTGTGTAAATTATTAATAACTTTGAAAATATTTGTTTTACCCTGAAAATCATTTAAAGGAAAAATCATTTTTAATTTTAAGATATTTTGTATTTTTTATCGATTTTATATTTGTGAAAGTTTTGATTGAACCTAAATGAGGTTGAACATGGCACGTAATTCCATAGGACAACCTCAAAATCTAAAGGGTTGAGCATGACACTTGTCATAGAGCAACTCAAAAATAACATTGATTTAATTAAGTGACTATCTTTTATTTTTACGTAAAAAATATAGTTTTACCTCATGAAAATAGAACAAAAATGAAACATTTTAAGTGTTTAGTAACAATATAGCCATATTAAGATTACTAGTGTATCATGCATTTGAGCAAACAATGAAAAAGGAACCCTACGATACACCATTTCTGAAATAAGAACTCACATAGCAAACATCATACTAACTCATTCAGTTTCAATATCCATGGATTTTCTTTTCATCATAAACAGAGACACAAAATAAGAATGTCAAGAGAAAATCATGAATAATATCAACAAAGAGAACAAGGATTACAATGATTATGCTTTCTCCGAGTAGTAAAATTTTAAGATCAAAATCCTTACATTTTAGTTGCACTGACTATTTTAACTCTCTCTTCTTTTGAAAACTTGGAACCACTCTAATGACAGAGAAAAGAAAAAAAAACTCAAATCTCTCTTTCTTCACAAGGAAAACATCATATAAAAATCTCTCTCTCCCTCTGTCTTCCTCTCTTTTCCGTATCTCCTCTGATTTTTTTCCTTCTTTTTCCCCTTTGATTTTTCCTCCTCAATTTATAGATGGAGGAGAGGGCTTCATGCTTCCCCCTTACCCAGCGGCTTCAAGGTTGGTCCCACGAAATCCGAAGCTTGGGCGGTTCTGAGCAGAGATCGCGTGTGTCCAGATGGAGGTGGTGCAAGCAGAGGAAAGGAGGCGATTTGATGTGAATGTTACGTGTTTGAAGAGAGAAGGAAGTGTGGTGCGGTTAAGAGAGTGGAGGAGATGAGGAAGAAGAAGGACCAATGTGTAGAGGAGGTGTAGGGGCGGTTGGAGAGTGGGAGGAGGAAGAGAGGTCTTGTCTGATATGTAAAATGGGTTTTTTAGGGTTAGGAGTGGTAACTCAATCTCCTTTCTTCTCTTTTTGCTGATTGTTCTTTTCTCCTTCTTTTCTTCTTTCTTTCTTCACTATTTCCTTTTTCTTCTTTCTTTATTCTTTAGTTTTCAGTCTGAAAATAAAATTGCAGTGGACGGAACCTCCCTGTCCAACAGAAAGTTAGATATGCAATGGTTAAATATGCAATGGACGAAACCTCCTCATCCAATAGAATGTTAAGTATGCATTGGACGGAACCTACTCGTCCAACAGAAATTTAAATATGCAATGGACGGAACCTCCTCGTCCAACATAAAGTTAAATATGAAATGGACGGAACCTCCTCGTCCAACAGAAAGTTAAATATGCAGTGGGCGGAGCCTCTTCATCCAACAGAAAGTTAAACATGCAATGGACGGAACCTCCTCGTCCACATAAAGTTAAATATGCAATGGACGGATCCTCCTCGTCCAACAGAGAATTAGATATGCAATGGACGGAACCTCCTCATCCAACAGAAAGTTAAATATGCAATGGACGGAACCTCCTCGTCCAACAGAGAATTAGATATGCAATGGACAGAACCTCCTCTTCCAACAGAAAATTAAATACGCACTGGATGGGACCTCCTCGTCCAACAGAAAATTATTTTCTTTTTCTTCTTTCTTTCTTCAAGATTATTTTTTTAGTCTCCCTGAAATAAAATAATAATACAATTAGAATAAAATAAAATGAAGACGGACAAAAATGGGTGTTCCCAAGTAGACAGGACTATAACAATCTGTAATATGGATAACCAGCTTACCACTCCTCCTGCAAGTGTAAACATATATCCAGTGGTAGATTTTCTTTTATCAATATCACCTGCAAAATCTGAATCAACATATCCTCTGACAATAAGTTCTGGTCGTCCAAAACATAACGCAACACCTGAGGTTCCTTTAATGTATCTCAGGATTCTCTTAACAGCATTCCAATGCTCTTTACCAGGATCCGCCATAAATCGACTGACCAGGCCAACTGCTTGAGTTATATTTGGTCTCGAACATATCATCGCATACATAAGTCTCCCCACCGCTGATGCATACGGTACTTGAGACATTTCCATCCTCTCCGCTTCATTGCTAGGACTCATACCTGAGGATAATTTATGATTGACAGGAAGTGGGGTAGGAATTGGCTTACAATCTTACATGTTGAAGCATCGCAAGACCTTCTGATGTGAGCATGGATTCACAAAGCCAAGGACCAAGCATTGAAGACTTACATGGACCCATGACAAGGTCAAGTCTAAAAAGAGTCCAAGATACTATAAGAGTCCAAGATACTCTAGTTATGGATAGGGACTAGGACCTTTGTATAGAGGTGAGTTCATGTAATAAAGGTAGGTACTAGGATCCTTGTATAGAGTAGAGTTCCTGTAATAAAAGTGCTTATTGAAAAAGCACTTGGGTTGTTTAGGATTTTGGGCTTTTAATTTGGGCTTGGGCTAATTGGGCCTCTTGTACCAAGTAGGCCCAACATAGGAATCCTACATTGGGCCAAGAGAGGCCCACACTTGGAATTGGAGGGTAGGAGGCGCTAAAGCCGTCATAAAGGAGGATGAGCACTTTGCTCATCTATAAATAGGCTTCATGTAACTCATTTCACAGGTTTGAATTCATTTGATAAGTTTCTCACACTTGAGATTCTAGAGAAAGTTGAGAGTTCTCCTCTTCTTGGTTCATGAGTTGAACCAATTGATTCTTATCTTGGATATCCTTATTCAAGTGGGGAATCCTCCTTTGGCTTATCAATTTCAATCTTCTTCTCGTAGAAGAATGCAATTGTGGCGCCTTCCCTTCATCTTCTTCCTATTCCATTTTATACATTTGTTCTTTAATTCTTGCACTTTAATTCTTGCAATTTACCTTTTCATAGCTTAGATTTACTTCTTGTTCTTAATTTCTATTCATAACAATTGTATTCTCTTCTACTCCTTTTCATTTTCCTCTTGATTCTTCACTTGAAGATCAAGTTGATTGAATTGTGTTCTTGAATTGTGTTTGATCTAAAATCTTAAAGCAATTAGATCAAAGAAGATCCTAAAATTTTAAATGATCAACCCTTAATCACATCACCTTCATTAGATAATTCTTTTGAGAAAACCAAATCTTCCTATCTTTTGTCTCGGTGAATTTGCATCCTTAAAATCTTGTTTGCTAGTCCCAAGTCCTTCATATCAAACTCCCTAGCCAACTACGCCTTTAATTCTTGGACTCGATTTTTGTTGGGGCCTACCACCAACATGTCATCCACATACAACAACAAAATGATAAAATCCTTATCATCAAACCTTTTTGTTGTACATACATGATAAGCCTCTGGCTTATCTAGTTTTATGACTAGATGAACTAGGGTTTATGTGCCAATCAGTCGAGTTCACTCTCGTTTTCGTCCAAATTTACCTTGTTTTGTTCCTAAGTTGGACTTTGACTCGTTTTGCGTCTTTTGTGTAGTTTTTAGCTTATTTTGGATAGAATTATGCTTTTGGTTGCTTTTGGTGTTTTCAGGTCAATAAGTGAAGCTCCGGGAGTCAAGGAAAGTCAAGAAGCAGTGGAAAAAGCACTTTTGGAGATGCTCGCCACGCGAGTGGATGATCGCCTCGCGATCCTGAACATCAGATAAAGCAGGAACAGTCATCACTCTGGCTCGCCCCGCGAACAATACTCTCGCCTCGCGAATCATGAAGACCTGGAAGACAGAGACCATCACGACCTAGCCGTGATGAAGGTCACAGCCTAGAATTGAAGTGTCGCCCCGCGAAAAGATTATCGCCCCGAGAGAGTTTGAAGACCTGGAAGACAGAGACCATCACGGCCCAGCCGTGATGAATGTCACGGCTGTGACAGATTGAAGTTGGAAGACTCGCCCCGCGAACTCACCCTCGCCTCGCGAAAATCCAAAATTAAAAGCGCGCCAATACTAAAATTCGCCTCGCGAAGGAGTGCTCGCCCCGCGAGCGAGCAAGATTCAGAATCCTTATTTAAAGGCTGTTTCAGATCAGATTTGGGAGAAGGTTTTTCCACTTGTTTAGATCAGTAGTTACGAATCCTTGTTTTCTCTTTGGAGCTGCGTCTCCCTTTTTTTTTTTTTTATCATGGTGGTTATGTCGGATTGCTTGTCTATGGGCATGAGGAACTAATCCCCTCGTCCGAGGGATCAATGAAGCCACCCATGGCGGTATAGTGTTCATGTGATGTATGTTTTTCTCCCCTTCTCTCAATGAATGTTTTCCAATTCTGATTTGATTGCGTTGATCATATGTTTTGCGTGATTAACTAGTTAAACGTGTTTGAGGCCGAACGGCGATTCGCGTTTTAGAACTTGGATTGGAATCACTAATTGAATAATGAGCACGACAGTGGATTTAGGAGATTAGTGCAACCTTATAGGGAACAAGAATTAATCAAATTCGAGATTAGAATTATGAGACCTAGTAAGTAATTAATCCAATCGTCGAATATGTCCTATTGAGCACGACAGTGGATATAGGAGAATTTGGGGGTCCCGGTTGATATCGTAATTGAACTTAGGGAAGAATACATCATCACTTGGGTACTATACATGATTGGGTAGGTGGATTTGAGACCTTGGATATTTTAATTTCTGAATTTAATCACCTTAGCTTTAATTGATTTGTTATTGAATTGCGATAATGATCTCTCTATCTCAACCACTTTCCCTCACTTGACCAATTTATCGGATTTCCCACGGATTAGTTGAATTGGTACCCCAATCCTTGTGTTCGACCTCGGTAAATTCTTACCGTGTTTATTTATTACTTGCGATGACCCGGTACACTTGCCGGTGAAATCAACAAGTTTTTGGCGCCGTTGCCGGGGATTGGCACACCAATTGTCCTAATTTTTTAGGGAATTTGATTATTTGGTTAAGCTGTTTTTCTTTTTATTTTTCTGTTGTTTCTTTATTATTTCTTTCTACTTCTTTGATTCCACTTGGTCTTGCCGTGTTTTTGTATGCGAGGTACCCTTTCACAAGAGGACTTGCTATTCGATTCAGAGATCACCAGGACCGAGAGGCAATTAAGAAAAAGGGCCAGAGAAAGGAAGAGGCTGGAAGCAATTAAAATAGAGATCATGGCTGAAGAAAACCCTCCTCCTCCTCCTCCTCGTTACAAGCCTCTCTTTGAGTACGATCTACCCAGCTTGGGTGATTGTGATTCTTCTATTGTGAGGGGCAACCTGAATACAGACTCCTTCAGAGTGGAAGCATGTGTCACATTCCAGATCCGTGAGAATCAGTTTGATGGGAGTGGCAAACAGGACCCTCATAGACACATCACTCGCTTCCTTGAAGCTTGTGACTTACAGAAGACAAGAGGAGTCTCACAAGATGAGTTTCGCTTGCGGCTTTTCCCTCTCTCTCTTAGGGATGTCGCTCGCGATTGGGTTGACAGCTTGGATAGGAACAGCATCAGAACTTGGGAGCAAATGGCACAAAAGTTCCTAACCAAATATTTTCCTCCTCAGAAAGCGGGACAAGCAAGAATAGCCGTTACATCTTTCAGGCAGACAGAAGATGAAACCTATAATGAAGCTTGGGAGAGGTACAATGGGCTCCTGAGAAGATGCCCTTCAGCGTTCTTTGACCCAGTCTCCAAAGTTCAGCATTTCTTTAACGGGTTGAGGGGACGCTATCAGATGAACTGTGATGCCGCAGCTGGCGGCTCTTTTTCCTACTTATCAGCTGAGGATGGATGGGCATTATTGGAGAAGATGTCGTATAATGATTACAACCGTGGTAGGGAAAACTCAAGTGGAGTCAGTGCTGGAACAATGGAAGCCATTCTAGAGCAAGTCAAATCATTGAAGATGCAAGTTGCGGCTTTGTCAGAGAACAAGAAGGCTAATGTGATACACGAGGGAATGCCTCCGGGTTGTGATAATTGTAATGGAGATCATGACACTCGGAACTGTCCATTCAACTTCCCTCAGGAACATGTGGACTCATGCCACAATTTCTATGACAGTGTGCCCCAGAACCACTATCAGAGGAACAGACAGAATGACTATAATCAGAGTCAAAATAGGGGTTATATGAGGAGAGACCATCCGGGTTTCGCTTGGAGTAATGCTAGTGGTGGTCTAGCCGAGCAACAACAACCTCAACAGAATTGGCAACAACAACCTCAACAAGGTCTGAGGCCAAACATTGGAATCCAACAGCGCAATACTCAGCAGGCTCTTCCGGGGACTAATCATTTGCAAATAACAGATGGGGGAAGGCAACCTTGGGAGTTGGGTTTTGAGAAGATGAATGCAGCCATTGACAAGTTGGCAACTCACACAGGGTCGGCAATTCAGAATCTGGAGACACAGATAGCTCAGCTCGCAAAGCAACTTAGTGAGCGCCTCCCAGGCACTTTCCCAGGTGATACCGAAAACAACCCTAAGAACCATTGCAATGCCATAACAACTAGAAGCGGTAGGGGGTTGGGATCTAACAGGAGTGCAACCGGTATAGAAGAAGACAAGGCCCCAGAACAACCACACATTGAGGAAGAACAACCTGAAAAAGAGGAGTTAGTAAGTGACAAGGCACCGGAGCAAGGGGAAAGCTGAAACTTGTAGATGAAGAGTTCCGAAAGAAGAAGTGGGTTGAACCCCAAGACCTCCCGCCCTACATGAAGGTACCGTATCCTGAAAGATTGAAGAAGCCTCAACAGGATAAGAAGTTCAACAAATTCCTTGATGTCTTCCGCAAACTTCAGATTAACATTCCATTTGCGGAAGCCTTGGAACAGATGCCATCATATGCCCGGTTTATGAAGGATCTTCTCACCAAGAAGCGGAAAATAGTGGATGAGGAAACGGGTGCTTTGACCGAGGAGTGTAGTGCCATTCTTCAAAGAAAACTACCTCCAAAGTTGAAGGATCCCGGTTCCTTTTCGATACCATGTACCATTGGGGAGATGACTGTAGGGAAGGCATTGTGTGATCTAGGGGCAAGCATCAACTTGATGCCCCTCTCTATGATGAAGAGGTTGGGAAACAAAGAATTCAAGGATACACGGATGTCGCTCCAACTAGCCGACCGCTCTATAAAATATCCTTATGGGGTGGTCGAAGACTTGTTAGTAAAGGTGGACAAGCTTATATTTCCGGCGGACTTTGTAGTGCTTGATATGGAAGAAGACGCCGAGATCCCTCTCATATTGGGTAGGCCCTTCTTGGCCACTGGGGGTGCCTTGATAGATGTGCGACAAGGGAAACTCACTCTAAGGGTGCAAGATGATGAGGTAGTCTTCAATCTCTTTGAAGCAATGAAGCACCCTGCAGAGAGGACGGAAGTGTATCGAGTGGATATGGTGGATCCAACTGCCAAGGCAAGGGCAACTAGAGAAGCCCATGGTTCTTCACTTGCAAAAGTGTCGGTAAAATCCCATGATGGGGACAGTGAGGAAAAAGACCCTTTGGGGGATGAGGTCTATCTCGAGTGGTTGAAAGACATGGAAGCCTTACCGAGTCTCCCAAGGGAAGAATGTGCAAGGGAAAAGCTCAGCAACAAAGGCATGAAAAAGAATGGTAAAGCACCAAGGTTGAAGGGTGGCACAACCGTGATGGTCAATGCAGACAATGAGTTGATCCCAAAAAGGACCATCACGGGATGGAGAGTTCGTGCCGATTATAGAAGGATGCTGGACTTAAATGAGCTGTCCGGGAACAGCTTGCGAGCATATGAAAGGGCAAGAGCCTACAGAAAACGGACTGAGGCATGGAATGGCAAGCAAGATCTACGTCCGGATTAACCCTTAGGGGTGACTTGAGTCGGGCTCGGGACGTTAAACAAGCGCTACTTGGGAGGCAACCCAAGCCAGTATCCTTTATTTTTAGTTCCTGTCATTTTCACAAAAAAAAAAAAAAGCTTGATTCGCCACGCGAATCCACATTGGCCGCGCGAGACAGAAGCCCTGAATCTCAGAGGCTTGCTCATGCTTCTGTCTCGCGTCGCGAGGTATACTTTCGCCTCGCTATTCTGGGCTTCATCATCTGTTGGAATTCCATATTCGCCTCGCGAGATACTACTCGCCTCGCTATTCTGGAAAGTGTGGAAACAGTTTTTCCAGATTCGCCTCGCGAGTGATCTCTCGCCTCGCGAATCTGCAATTAAGGTTTTAATTTGCAGGAGTTCTTCCAGGATGCTATGCAACAGAAGGAAGGCCGTGAGACCAATTGGATGAGGAGGCAACCATGGAAACTTGATCAGGGAGTATCCTCTCCTCTCCTCACTTTTGTTTTGTTTTGTTTTTGTTTTTTTGTTTTTGTTTGTCACTCTTGAATAATTTGAGAAGATCAAGAGTTTGTTTGTATGAATGTCGTGTCGGCAAGCTTGTTGGATATTAATTAAATTGAGCATAGATTGATTGCATGAATTATTTTGACCATTGATGATTTCCCCCTAGGTTCTGATAATAGAAAAGTTTATCCCCACTCAAAAATTGAAAATTGAACTTTGAGAATTTTATTGTGATTAATTGATTTATGATAAGTTTGGGGTGAGGGGGTGCACACACTAGGAATCGTATCTCGGTCAAACAATTTGCAAAATGTCCAGGTGAGGATTTGAGCCTCCAACTCTGTTTTTGAATGTGTGAATCACTGTTAAGTTGCACTTTCCCGAATTTGCTTGAATCTCTATATGGTTTGCATGTTTATGTGTTGCATCAAATGATTTAGGCAATTTTCTTTGAAATAACTACTTGGCCTAAAAAGGACCATCCCTAATGCATGTTCCCTAGTTAGCCACATTGAGCCTAATTGACCTATTGTTTCTTGATGACCCTATATCACAAGCCAAAATCTGAAAAACCATGTTAACCCAATCTTAGGATTAGGAGAGCATGGAAGCGTAGCAAGAGAATGGTTGTGATGAACTAAGTTTGGGGTGGCTACAAGGTGATGTGTCATATTGGGGGTGAGAAAAAGAAAAATAAAGGTTGATGAAAAAAAAAATATTGCCAAAAGAAAAGGGCAAAACAGAAAAAAAAAAATAGCAAGGAAAAGGTTGTAGTCACCCGAGGCAAAAAGAAAAATGGAAAAATGAATTTGAGTGGAAAATGTGTTTAATGCTCATGCTCTCTTAGTTCCTAGGGACTTAAGCCTAATATCCTTGAATATCCTACCTTGAGCCAGGCCCCATTACAACCTTTAAAAGACCTTCTGATGTTGCATACATGTTTTCGTGGGAACCATTTTTGAGATGAAAATCAAATTCATGGGAAGTGCCCTTGATATGTGAAATTGAGGGAAAAATTGATAGCCTAGACGAATTTGAGCGAATGAGTGAAATTTTACATACCCTTGTGAGGAAGGCAATTGTTTGAAATTGGTGATCTTCCTTTTGTGTGTGACTCTGATCCTCAACATAGATTAATGATTGCATGAATGCTGAAGTTCTCAATTGTTTAAAGTAAATGAATGTGGGGATTACATTGATGTAAGGGGGAAGAGATCATTGGAGAAAAACTGTTTTGATTGCATGAAATTTGTGCGAAATCGATTGATTCCTTTAGGCTTGCCAAGTATTGAGTCCTTTTTGAGTTTTAGCTTGCTTGGGGACAAGCAAGGTTTAAGTTTGGGGTGTTTTGATAAGCCTCTGGCTTATCTAGTTTTATGACTAGATGAACTAGGGTTTATGTGCCAATCAGTCGAGTTCACTCTCGTTTTCGCCCAAATTTACCTTGTTTTGTTCCTAAGTTGGACTTTGACTCGTTTTGCGTCTTTTGTGTAGTTTTTAGCTTATTTTGGATAGAATTATGCTTTTGGTTGCTTTTGGTGTTTTCAGGTCAATAAGTGAAGCTCCGGGAGTCAAGGAAAGTCAAGAAGCAGTGGAAAAAGCACTTCTGGAGATGCTCGCCACGCGAGTGGATGATCGCCTCGCGATCCTGAACATCAGATAAAGCAGGAACAGTCATCACTCTGGCTCGCCCCGCGAACAATACTCTCGCCTCGCGAATCATGAAGACCTGGAAGACAGAGACCATCACGGCCTAGCCGTGATGAAGGTCACAGCCTAGAATTGAAGTGTCGCCCCGCGAAAAGATTATCGCCCCGCGAGAGTTTGAAGACCTGGAAGACAGAGACCATCACGGCCCAGCCGTGATGAATGTCACGGCTGTGACAGATTGAAGTTGGAAGACTCGCCCCGCGAACTCACCCTCGCCTCGCGAAAATCCAAATTTGAAAGCGCGCCAATACTAAAATTCGCCTCGCGAAGGAGTGCTCGCCCCGCGAGCGAGCAAGATTCAGAATCCTTATTTAAAGGCTGTTTCAGATCAGATTTGGGAGAAGGTTTTTCCACTTGTTTAGATCAGTAGTTACGAATCCTTGTTTTCTCTTTGGAGCTGCGTCTCCCTTTTTTTTTATTTTATTTTATCATGGTGGTTATGTCGGATTGCTTGTCTATGGGCATGAAGAACTAATCCCCTCGTCCGAGGGATCAATGAAGCCACCCATGGCGGTATAGTGTTCATGTGATGTATGTTTTTCTCCCCTTCTCTCAATGAATGTTTTCCAATTCTGATTTGATTGCGTTGATCATATGTTTTGCGTGATTAACTAGTTAAATGTGTTTGAGGCCGAACGGCGATTCGCGTTTTAGAACTTGGATTGGAATCACTAATTGAATAATGAGCACGACAGTGGATTTAGGAGATTAGTGCAACCTTATAGGGAACAAGAATTAATCAAATTCGAGATTAGGATTATGAGACCTAGTAAGTAATTAATCCAATCGTCGAATACATCCTATTGAGCACGACAGTGGATATAGGAGAATTTGGGGGTCCCGGTTGACATCGTAATTGAACTTAGGGAGGAATACATCATCACTTGGGTACTATACATGATTGGGTGGGTGGATTTGAGACCTTGGATATTTTAATTTCTGAATTTAATCACCTTAGCTTTAATTGATTTATTATTGAATTACGATAATGATCTCTCTCTCTCAACCACTTTCCCTCACTTGACCAATTTATCGGATTTCCCGTGGATTAGTTGAATTGGTACCCCAATCCTTGTGTTCGACCTCGGTAAATTCTTACCGTGTCTATTTATTACTTGCGACGACCCGGTACACTTGCCGGTGAAATCAACAATACAATGGTCTGAACTTAGTCTGTTGTATCCAAGGCTAATAATGAAGGAATCAAATCTCTTGTACCAACATCTGGGCACCTGCTTTAGACCGTACAGAGATTTGGTCAACCTGCAAACCAAGTTTTCTTTTCATGATTCTCTAAAGCCTTCTGGTTGGAGCATATATATTTCTTCTTCAAATTCTCCATGAAGAAAAACAGTCTTTACATCTAGCTCTTCAAGATGTAAACCAAATGCAGCACACATAGCCAGAACTACTCTGATAGTAGTGAGTCTAACAACTGGAGGGAATATCTCATTGAAATCAATACCTTCTTTCTGAGCATATCCTTTGACCACCAATCTTGCAGGATATCGTTTCTCTTGATCATTGCCATCTCGTTTGATCTTATAGACCCATTTATTACCGATAGCTTTTCAACCCTTTGGAAGTTCAACAAGTTTCCATGTCTTGTTTCTATGTAAGGCCTCCATCTCTTCCTACATTGCTATCATCCATAGAGAAGCATTTGAACCATTCGAGACCTCTTGAAAGGTTGATGGTTCTCATTCTTCAGTTAGAAAACAATACGCATCATGGCTTGCCATAACATAGTATGAGTGCCATGATGGTGTTCTCGTCTGACATGTTGACCGTCGAACTTCTGTATCATCGGCCTCATCTGGTACTCGTTCCTCGTGCACTAGTTCTGTCTCTGAAGAATAATTTTCTCCAAATTTCTCATCTATCTGGATCGTGGTAGTCTCTTTTGTAGTGCTGTCATTTTTCTGCTCATTTTGCAGCTCATTTTCTGCAAAGACTACATCCCTGCTAACAGCAACCTTGCGGGCAATAAGGTCCCACAAGCGATACCCCTTGACGTTGTCATCATAGCCCAAAAATATACATTTCCTGGATTTTGGATCCAGCTTTGTTCTTTCTTGGGAGTTGTACATCACGTACACAACACATCAAAACACATGAAAAGAACAATAATCATCTGGCTTTCCTTTCCACATCTCCATTGGTGTCTTTAAATTGATATTTGTTGATGGTGATCGATTTATCACGTAACATGCAGTTTTAACTGCTTCTTCCCAGAAATATTTGGGCACTCCCGCTGTTCTCAGCATAGCTCTTGTTCTATCTAGGAGAGTTTTATTCATCCGCTCTGCTACCCCATTCTGCTGAGGTGTATATGCAACTATAAATTGCCTTGTAATACCCTCTTGTTTGTAGAATGCCAGAAAATCACCATATACATATTCTCCCCCATCGTTTGTCCTCAAGCACTTTATTCTCTTACCAGTTTCAAGCTCCACCAGTGCTTTGAATTCCCAGAAGACTGGAAACACATCTGACTTCTTCTTGATTGGGTACACCCATAATCTTCTGGAATAGTCATCAATGAATGACACAAAATATTTTGCTCCTCTCAGATATTTCCGGTGATTCCCACACATCAGAATGGATCAAGTCCAATATGTGTTTGCTTTTAGTAGTTACTCTAGCAAACTTCAATCTATGCTGCTTTCCCATCACACAGTGCTCATAGAAAGGTAAATTCACCGTCTTGAGTGCGGGTAGGAGATTGCGTTCTGCAAGGACTTTCAAGCAACGTGCTGACATATGGCCTAGTCTGCGATGCCACATCATTGTTGTTTCTTCTTGGCTTGCTGCTGCAACTGATGCATCTCCCTCTTGCAACGTATCTCCCAAAAGCATGTATAGATTACTTGTGATATTTTATGCTTTCAACACCACAAGATTGCCTTTCACTACTTTTAAGATTCCACTTTCAGTGTGGATCTTAAACCCGAGATCATCCAATTGCTCAATGGACAATAAGTTTTTCTTCAAGCCCTTCACATGTCGAACCCCTTAAATTGTGCAAGCAGTACCATCATGCATCTTTTATCTGATAGTAATGACTCCAACAATTTCTAAGGCGTGATCATTTCCAGTGAACACAGATCCTTCCGAAATAGGCTCATAAGTGGAAAACCAATCTCAGTGTGGAGTCATGTGCCATGTTGCGCCTGAGTCCATTATCCAGACATCATTGAGTTGCTTTCCGCATTTAGATTTAGTTACTGCTTCGTTGTATAGGATTTCTCCTTCATTTGAGGTACTTGCAACACATCATTTAGAGGCTAATGCTTCAGAATTCTTTTCTCCAATCTTCTTATTATGCAACACTCCTTCTTCAAGTGCCCTCTCATGCCACAATTGTAGCATTTGAGATTTTTCCTTCTTCGAGATTTTGATCTACCATGATTTTGACTCCCACTGGAGTCACGTTCTGTTGATCTGCCTCTCGTCATCATTAATGCCTCTACTTGCTTTGAACGCTTTAACCTTTCTTCCTTATTGCGCCTTGATTCTTCTTCAAGAATAGCACCAGCAACATCATCAAAGCTTAGAGAGCCAGCAACGTTGTTATTTGTGATGTTGGTGATGAGTTGATCGTACGAATCTGGTAAACTCTAAAGTAGAAGTTCAACACATTCATTTTCTGCTATTTTGAAATTTGACGCTGTGAGCTGAGCAAATAGCATATTCAGAGTGTTGATGTGATCTGTCACCGATGTGGATTCAATCATCCGAAGAGTATAGAGTCTCATCTTTAAGAATATTCTGGTGTCAAGCAACTTGATCTCTTACAATTTTTGGAGAGCATCCCAAATCTCCTTTGCAGTCTTCTTTTATGCAATACTTGACAAAACTGAATCTGCCATTGCTAGGTGCAAATTGGTAACAGCATTGTCATCTTTCTCTTTCCACTTTTCATCACTGATATTTGAGGGTACTGTCAATTGCTTCTAGGCAATTTTCCTTCCTCAGAACCGGCCTTATCTTCAATTTCCACAGGGAGAAATTACACCCAGTGAACTTCTCAATCTCAAATTTTGCCGCCATGGTTTTACACCAAATGATTTTTCAACTGAACCAGCTTACACAATGTCATCATGAATAGTATCGTATACGTGAAAAGTATTGTATGTATTACCGCACACTAGAACAAATCCAGTATACGTTAACAATCACTGTAAAAGTATACAACCACAGGTGTGAATAGTAATCGTGAACAGTAATCGCAGCGGAGTAGTGATCAAGATCCAATGGCTCTGATACCACTGTTAGGTACCCGAGTAACGGAATAATATCATGTAGCTAAAATAAGAGAGATGAAAAAAAAGAGGAATTGAACACAATCTTTACGTGAAAAACCCTCAACAGATAAGGGAAAAACCATGGGCAAGATTGTAGAAGATTTTCACTAACAGGAAGAAATTACAAGACCTCTCTATAAATACAAGGAGAGAACAATAACACTCTCTCTTGAAAATAGGAGAATACATACTAGGAAACAACTTGCTTTGCAAGTTAGCCACTTGGAGTCTACTTAATTGAATCCAAAGTCAAATTGAATTTGGCAACTTGATTTTATTCAAAGCCAAATTGAATTTGGCAACTTAATAGAATAAAGCCACCAAAATCTTTCCTTGCCACAAATTGCTTAATATAGCCACTTTATTTCACTTTGACAAAATTGGTTTTACTTGTTGCTCACAATATATAGAGTTATTGACAGAGTTCGTTTGAGGATTGGTAGGTTTATTTTTGTGGAGGAAAGTGCAACTTTTCTCTTTGTTCCTATTCTTACATCCCATAAATCACAAAGGCAATTTCACACTGTCACAATATACATAAGTTCTGACGAGTTAGACCTCCCAAGCCTCACGCCTTCCACGACGCATAGGGAAGCAGAGGAAGGGGATAGAATAGGATAAATAAACACTCTAGGAGAAGTCGTGTCGAACTTCTCCATTTTATTCAACTAATATTCTGACATGTGCAACGCATGGGAAATATTATGATGTTTGATGAATTGTAAATAAGAGTTGAGACAAATAATAACATTGATATATATTTAGCTAAGATAGACAAAGTTATTATATTAATAAATAAATAATGAATATTTTTTTTATAAATTTGTTTGTGGCCTACATTTTGTTGATAATTGTTCATCGTTCACATGGTAGATAAATAGTAAGGTAATTTCATTTGGCAAGATTAAAAAGCATGAGAAGAAAACTGAAACCTAATCCTATTCTAATAGATATGGGGAAAATTTTGTTAGGAAAGAAAAACTACATAATTCAAAGCTAATTCTATATCTTGGCGTTTAAAGTAATTAGCATTTCCAAAAGAATCTTCCAATTGTTCAATCTTCCAAGGGCAATTAAGCAACATGTCTGCAAAAACAAATTGGGGGAAACAGGTAAACACAAATTAATTGGAAATATTTTTACCATCACAACTTCAATTCGTCATGGAATTCAGCCGTGCCGATGTAAACACATTTCTCATCGAAAAGTTATGTAAAGTATAGATAGGACAATAAGAACTTTAGTGTTTCTGGCCTCAACAGAGAAAATATAACCTTTGGATTCACTTGGGGATCAACAATGGCTTTTGGACCAAAAAAGAAAACAGTGTGAGAAATTTTCAAAATTCTTAAACGGTTAAATATAATTAATGGCGCTTAATTGTCACTACTTGGTCACGTAGCCTAGCGGTAGCGACTCCCTTGGTTGGGTGCTTGGATCAGTGTTTGAATCCTATTTCATTCATTTTTGTTGAATATTATGACAGCTGTTTAACGTTCTGGAAAAATAAAATGATAATGTGCTGTTGAGCGGATTCAAACCTGGCTTTGTGAGGGATGGGACACATCTGTTGGCCACTAGGCCAACTAATGTCTTGTGTCAGTTAATGAACGTTAATAATACTTATGTATCGAATTTGACCGTTTGTGAAACTTTTGAAGAGTTGTTTCCTTTCACCAAATGACATGAGTTGGTCTATAAATAGAACCATCTGCATGCAGTAATTGACACGGAAATCTCATAATTTCCCAAATCATTCTTCACTCCAAATCACCTTCTTTTCTCCCTTGTGCGCAGAGAGAGTTAGGAAGACTATTGTTCTGTAAACTGCCATTGACGATACGCTTGGTTTAGGGTGTGCAAACCAAACCAAGGTTACTCCATTGTATCCTGAAGGGGATTCGCCGGTTTTACCTGTTGCATCCAATCTACGAGGAGAGATTGGTGGGGGCGAATCGAACCTAAAGCCTAGTGTTCCTACACGCCTTGGAGATTGCGCATTACCATTGTTTTCTTCTTCTTTGTTGCAGACCACACCCCATTTTTCTAACAATCTTTAGGTTCGATTTTCGATTTATAATAATGGTTGCAACATTGAGGGAGATGACATTTTGACATTGTCAAAGTGGAGAGGTTCGAGGGTGAAAACTTTGTTCGTTGGAAGAAAGTGATGCATGACCTTTTTAGAACAAGAAGAGATGAGTACTCCTAGACTTCATCAAAATATTTTATTTGTGACAATGGTGAAAGGTACACAATTACTTTTAATGGCTATGTTATACTTGGTATTCTAAATACATGTGTGTACAATCCTAAATGCATTCTTTGTTTATGTTAAAATTAACATATGGTGTTAGAGCCTTAAATGCATGATTTAGAATAAAATCAAGTATGTGAATTTTGATGAACATGAATATGTTTGGTTTATTATGCATGCAAGTATGTTGCTCTATTTTGATAGAATTGTCTAATATATGAATGATTATATCATGTGCATGCATTAGTGGATTTGATCCATGTAAGAATCAATTAATTTTTGAAGTGTTCTAAGTTGTTAAGTTGGACATGAATATTCATGGAGGATTGTTATTGAAAACAAAAAATGACTTTGGGTCATTGTTTTATTTGTTTTCTAAACAATTATATAGTTTTATTTTAGAACGTGTTTAGAGATGAATCCAAGATACAGAGACAATGAAATATGTTAAATTTTGGGTTGATAAAAATGGCTAAAAATCGGTTTGGCTCATGAATGGGTCGTGTGAACCCGGATTTCTTCAACGTGGACCTGGTTGACCCGGTTGGGTTAGGTGTGGTACCCGAACGTTTCTTTGCTTTAATTAAAAATGACGGTTGGAAACTGGCATGAATTGATGTGTTGGTCTGGTGGTAGATGCACCTGTTCACAGACGTACATGTCACGAGTTCGATTCACAAGTTCTGTTATTTTGAACATTTTCTTTGCGTTTTTTGTCAAAACAAAATCAACAGAATTTATTAAAAGTTGCCGCCGTTGGGAATAGAACTCGGACCAAAGAGTTTGAGGAGCATGTGGCCGTACCATCAGGCCAATGTCACATTGTGATCAAATGTCATTTATTTATATTTATATGTATGTATGGTATGCTTTAAATGCTGCACTTCTTTAAAAAATATATATATATATATATATAAAATTATGATTGAGTTATTAGTCAACAAAATAAAGGAAAATAAATGTTAGATTATAACAGTACTCTCAATTACCCATAAATTTTTATGCTTATATATGTTATTATATAGTGTGGGTAAATTGAAATTGTTTGTCATATGGCATTTATTAAATGCTTTTAGGAGTTATAAGAATAGGAGAATTTTATATCCCTAGTTAGTTTGAGTCTACAGGAATAGTTGTCCAAACAACTGCATCTTATTCCCCATAACAAATTAATATTAGTTGAAGATGAAAATAAGATATTAAAAGAAATGATAAAAATCATGGTATCCTATTATGGTCTAGCAAAATGATATTTGGGGAGAAGCCATGTTGAAGGCTTGTTAGTTAGTTATAGTTCTAAACAAAATGAACATGATAACCCAATATGAGCTCTTGAATTATAGAAAGCCAAATCTCAACTATTTCATAGTTTGTGGTTGTAGGGCAATAATAGAAGTTCTTGAACCAAAATAAAGAAATTAAGTGAAAGGTGAATTGAATGTGTGTTCCTGGGCTATGCTAAAAATAGCAAAGCATATAGATTCATGGTTATCGAATCCAATGACTCATATCCTGTAAATACAGTAATTGAGTCTAGGATACAATCTTTCAAAAGATAGGTTTAACTCAACTCCAAGTCACGGTGATAATGTTCATAGGAATGAACATAATCCGCAAATCAATGTATCTAATAAAGATACTTTGGAAGGTTCAGAACTTAGAATAATTCAGAGACCTAGAAAAGAGAAAACGTACAGACCAATTTTTTCATGTTTCTTGTTGAAGGAACAAGAGAGTCCATAGACAGTTATGGACCAATCTTTTATTATATAGGAAGTTATCCATAGACATTTGAAGAGGCAATAAAGTCTCAAGTTGTCGCTTTCTGGAAGGGGGCTATACAATAATAAATGGACTCAATAAATGGGGAATAAAATGTGCAAATTAGTAGACCTCCCACTTGGTTCTAAACCTATAGGTTGTGAATGGATTTTCAAAAGGAAATAGATGAAGAGGTGTATATGACACAACCTGAAGGGTTTATGGATAATGGTCAAGAAAAGAAAGTGTGTAAATTGAATAAGTCATTGTATGGACTAGAATAAGATCATAAGCGATGTGATCAAAAGTTTGATCAAGTTGTGCTAGCTAATGGATATAAAATAAATAAATCTAACAAGTGTATTTATAGTAAATTCAATAGTGGAAAAGGGGTCATGATTTGATTGTATGTTAATGATGTGTTGTTATTTGGTACTGGTCTAGGTGGTGGAAGAAACTAAGAGTTTCTTATCTAGAGATTTTCATATGAAAGACTTAGTGGTAGCTGATGTGATTCTAGGAATTAGAATAATAAGAGATGGTGAGAATGTAGGTTTACCCCTATCTCACTATGTAGAAAAGGTATTAAAGAAATTTAATCACTTTGATTGTTAACCTATCACTACTCCATATGATCATAGCATTAATTTAGCACCAAATAAAGGTAGTTTAGTAGCACGACTTGAATACTTAAAAGTAATTGGATGTTTATATATGCCATGACGTGTACCCGGGCAAACATTGCATATGTTGTATGGAGACTAAGTAGGTATACAGGTAATCCAAGCAAAGACCACTGGCATGTTGTCCGAAGAGTATTGAAATACTTGAGAGGGACAATGAACTATAGTTTAAAATTTAAACTATAATGGGTATCCTTCGGTATTAGAAGGTTACATGGATGCTAGTTGGGTGACATATACAAGAAGATCATGCTTCAATAAGCAGTTGAGTCTTCACAAATGGTGGGGGTTCTATTTCTTGGGGTTTCGAGAAATAAGACGGCATTGCCGGTTCCACCATGGCTACAGAATTCATAGCATTGGCAGCAGTAATAAAGAGATCGAATGGCTTAGAAATTTTTTGTATGGGATACTAATTTTAATGGCGCCAGTATCCATACAATGGGATAGTAAGTCAATACTATCAAGGGCATATAGCCAGGTTTATAATGGAAAGTCCAGGAACATTGGGCTAAGACATAGTTATGTCGAGGAACAAATTGCAAATGGAGTAATATCCAGGGTCTGTATAAGACGAATAAGAAATCTTGCATCCTTTGACGAAAAGACTGACAAGTGATATGATGTGGAAAAACATCATTAGGGATGGGAATCAAGCCCATATCTACATGATCACCAATGGTGGAAACCCAACTCACACTTGAGTAGCATCAAGTCTTGAGTTCAATGTGGCCAAAGTACACTATGAGAGTGATTGCAAGTACTTGACGAATAGATACATCCCAAGGTTTAAAAGTACTTGGAAACCATAAGGACAAAAAGAAAAGGGTGAGCTTTTGCTCTTAATGGACCTATAGCATATATATCTTTGAGGTGCCCAACTTATGGGGGTGCTTCGGTAAAGTCCACCTATGTGAGAGTGAAGTGTGGCCGCTTCTTAGAGTTGGGCTTGACTCTGTAAGCTCTCATGAAAAGGATACACGACACAAGGCCTTATCAAATGTGTCACACTACCACGTCGTTCAATGGTACCGAGATTTCATGTGTAAGTCATGCACGCTTGTTCTAAGGAATATTTGGTTCAAAGCTTGTCTACCAAATTATTCGGGGATGAGTGAAACCCATGGCTTACTAAGCAAAGGTTCAAATCTCCAAGATACCTTTGTCTGAAAGCATGCAATTTCCGGAATAATGGGATTTGGATTTATTTTGAAAATGGTGGGGGATTGTGAGAAATTTTCAAAATTCTTAAACGGTTAAATATAATTAATGGCGCTTAATTGTCACTACTTGGTTGCATAGCCTAGCGGTAGCGACTCCCTTGGTTGGGTGCTTGGATCAGTGTTCAAATCCTATTTCATTCATTTTTGTTGAATATTATGACAATTGTTTAACGTTCTGGAAAAATAAAATGATAATGTGCTGTTGAGCGGTTGGCCACTAGGCCAACTGATGTCTTGTGTCAGTTAATGAACGTTAATAATACTTATGTATCGAATTTGACCGTTTGTGAAACTTTTGAAGAGTTGTTTCCTTTCACCAAGTGACATGAGTTGGTCTATAAATAAAACCATCTGCATGCAGTAATTGACACGGAAATCTCATAATTTCCCAAATCATTCTTCACTCCAAATCACCTTCTTTTCTCCCTTGTGCGCAGAGAGAGTTAGGAAGACTATTGTTCTGTAAACTGTCATTGACGATACGCTTGGTTTAGGGTGTGCAAACCAAACCAAGGTTACTCCATTGTATCCTGAAGGGGATTCGCCGGTTTTACCTGTTGCATCCAATCTACGAGGAGAGATTGGTGGGGACGAATCGAACCTAAAGCCTAGTGTTCCTACACGCCTTGGAGATTGCGCATTACCATTGTTTTCTTCTTCTTTGTTGCAGACCAGACCCCATTTTTCTAACAAACAGCATTGTGCAAGTGAAAATTTTGCCTTCACAGACAAAGTCATCTAGCAATGTCACCACAAGCTAGCCCAATAGCCACAGATAGAAGCAGTATTTCCCTCTTCAGCTACAATTACAAAATAATAGAATAAAGAATCACTTCCTTAAAACCATATGAACAACAAAATTAATCAATGCTTACATCCCTTGATGTAAGAAAACACTAATGTCCTTGACTTGACATGAAGAGCCTACTGAGTTTAAAGATAAGTATCATACATATTCATATTTGAGAATAAGAATGTTCAATTTCTTCATTTTTGTGATGTTGTCCAGCAACATCTATCATTATATGAAAGCAAGCACGAGTATTATTGGATTATTGAATTATCGAATTACTATTATTATTATCATTATCATTTGTCGAAGAAAGAAGCTTCACTTAAAAACTCTAATAAAACAAAGTATGCATTGAAATATATCAACTTCAAATCCCATTTCCCGCTTTATTAGCAAAGGATGATGATATAAAGACAGGAAGATGAAAGTTCTTCATCTCTTTTAAAGAATCAAAAGTATAACTTAGCAGTCACTTTCTTGGGTTCTTGAAAGTTTCAAAAATATTTTTTTATAAAATTATTAGTTGTATTTTTTTTGTGCTAAAAAATATTTGACGGCTAGCAATTAGTCCATTCAATTAGTGAAATAAGATTACGGGTGTAAATATAGTTTGGATAAAAATATCAACAAAGATCTTCCAGACCTCCTACTACTATTTCTCTATATCACTTATGTGCATGTCCATGAATCATGTCTCTACTCAATTTAGCAGTAGATGGTATTCATCTGCTATGGATTAGAACACAGGCAAATTTTAATTAATCCAACTCTAATTCAACTGCCAATTACAATTGTTATTTTCATTTTGATTTGGTGAATGGTTTCCGTTCTTTAACACAAAAAGTGTGTATCATTCTTAACATTTAATTTTACTTTTTGGCACAACATTCTCCTATCCAATGGGTCTCCAAACAAATATGAAATGTACAAAATAGTGAAGTTAAATTTTAAAATTGCTGATAAACAAACTAAATATGAGTAGAAATATATTTGAAACAATTATGATACAAATTTAGTCATGATCTTGCAAGAATCAAGCTACCGAATGTCATGTCCCGGGGTCATGGAAAAAAGGGAAACAAAATTTTAAGTAAAAGAAAGAGTTGAAAACATCAAAAGAAATCTTTGTTAAACAAATAATTACGAAGTCACCGATGAATTGTTTGACCTAAATGCTTGACACAAAATGATCAGTTCATTCATGACGAAGCTAAAATTAATAGCAATAAAAGAAAAGGTTAAGTCCATCAATCATCAAACAACTGCCACACATAACCAACCAATAGATACAATACATTACACATGGATACACATAATTTTCAATAAAACATGCTGATAATGATAATTAAAAGAGAACATAACATCCCTACACAACTGAAATTTCCAACATGCAGCAAAAGGAATCTAAGTTTATCATATAAAGAGTTGATCCAGCAAGAACTAAAATCTTAGATGTTGCTTTTAGGCATGAGCAGGAGCTCCTACTCCAACAGGATGAGGTGCTTGACCAGGCCCACCGGGTCTTGGTGCATCATCCTTCAAAAGAGAACCAAAAAATTTCATCAAACACCAGCAACCATGATTTAGATTCTGACTAAAGGAAATGACAAACTACTCATCAACCATAGCTAATAATTTCACGGGCAGAGAATCAAAGTCTATTAATATAAAAACATCACATTCTCCTAGAGCAAATTGAATATAAAATGATCTTCCTTAATACACTCAAAATTGACAATATCTTTTCTTAAACATAAATCAGCATCATTATAAATATAATATGAAATTTCTGGTGGATATTTTGAAATAAAAATAATAGCATTTGACTTTGGCAAAGTAAGATAGTCATCCTATTTGATAAGAGGCCTTCTTCACATTCTCAAGTGACTACAATAAAAAAACAACATTAAAAAGTAAGTAATCTTTTCAACAGTATGCAAAATCATGTGCAATGTAAGTAATCTTTTCAACAGTATGCAAAATCATGTGCAATTGACATGACAATGGAAAAGGATAAAGAACCAAGTTTCACAGTTTTAATGCAAGTTCTTAATCATATAAGTCAAATGCAAGATTGGAATAGAAACAATTTTGATTATATTAGGGTCCAATCTCATTCTTTTCATAACTGTCGAGCTCTCCCTATCTAATTTCAAGGGTCATTGAACATCTTTAAGAGACTCCACCATTTATAAACAGTCATATTATGCAGGCAATAAGGAGAGGAAAAAAAATATTGGGTTTGTACCTAAAATTTGTCATCATTAAAAGCAGAACCAGGGAAGCGTTTCACCAAACAAAAGATAAAAAATAAAAAGTTTGAATCAGACATGAAAGCAAATTACCTTTAATTCTCAAAAATTGAGCATCACAATATGCAGGCCACATCATAATATCATGTATTCTCAAATACTATTAACATATTCAGCATGCAGCTTAAGATGTGTTGTGTATAATAATATCTTAAGCTAATGAAACCCAACTCCATCTGAATGATGAGTTTCACTTAAAGTAACAGGGTAATTTAACATATAAAAAGTGTTGAATGATCTTATAATCAGCTGAATTTTAGAGAAATACCTTACTGTGAATAATTAAAAAAAAAACCATTCACAGAAAAACCACCCTGCTTTACTTGCCCAAGAAAGCCTGCAAATAAGGCCTCAATGAGTTCTAATAAGACTTCTACAGGCCGCAGCAAGAAGTTAAAAGATTAAAAATTAGAAGCTATATTTATAATAGAGATTTTCAAAGAATGAGTTATTAACATGATTGTTTGAACATACAATTAACCATGTTGACATTTATAAACCAAAAGAAATAATAAATAACAGAAATATGTAACTAATATCATTACTATAACACACATTAGTTAAAATTATAGCCACAACCAATTTCATATGTCAATTGCATCATACATGCAAAAATATGAATAAAAATAAAAATAATCCCGTAGATATACCTTTGTTGGAGTTATATCTGCACCTGAGAGCATGAACATGACCATAATATTTTCCTCAACACAACCATTTGTACATGACAATTCCCCTTAAATTGCAAAACCTGGCTGGGCCTTTGTTTCCACTTTAAAAACCGTTTTCCGACCAACAATAGAATCCAGCAATTCCAATGAGGGATAAGTGTCCTCACTAACATCCTGCACATGTTTATTAAAAGAAAAAGCCATTAAAATTCATCACCAATGCTTGGAAGCATGTTGTAAGAATAACAAATGAGATAAGAATCAAAATGGCCATAAGTGCTTAGCAGAAAGACAAAAAAGTGGGAGGATTGATAATGGATTGTTGTGTTCTTACTCTTGCATGGTAAGTAAAAGTAAAAGAAAATTGACAAATGTCATATAATGACCATATTCTATCAGTTGCTTTTTTTTAAACTATAATGAACCATTTATTTGCAATCTTCCATGTTTTTAATTTTTCTGTAGTAAATGATTTGCTGCAGTATAATTGTATAAATCACCAATAAAATTTAATGCATAAAAGCCAAAATTATAGCATATAATAAGTAACTATGCAGCTAAAGGAACAAAAGTCCAAGCGAACAGGGTGAATTACCAAAACAAAAGAACCCACAATTATCTTCACAAAGGCCTCCAGATCATTACCATCTCGAATTGATTTGTCAAACCTAACTCCAATTTTTGAAGACCTTACGTCCTCTGAATGTGTAGGTAAGCACTCTTTGCAAATAGAACTTTCTCTAGTGGAGTTAAATAAATAGGATGCTAACAATAATCAAGGCACACATAAATTCCCGCTTCAAGTATTTCCATGCTATCCAAGCATGGAGACCAAATTTAGATTACACTTCCATGCTATCTCAGGCTCTGACATGAACTTATGAGTTTTAAATAATATATTGGCAATGAAATATGAAACTATTAAAGCTAGATCTAACAGAAGAAGTTCAAAAGAACAGAATCAGATTTTCTCATCAAATAAGCTACAAAACATCCTTTACATATCATTGCTGATTACTCTCGATCCCCATTCAGATTGTAGGATTAAAATAAATGTGTTAAGAACTCACTAACATTTATAATTGCACAACAGTGTAGGCAAACTATAAAAAGAACAGATTCTTAAGTTGATGGCCTTGAAACTTTCTTGAAGGAAGTTTTGGGAGGCTGACATTTAGACTCTGAATATCATAAAAATCATGCCAGCAAACTCACCAGTTTAGACTTGAGGACTAAACTGTAGGTAGAGAATAAATACAAAGACTAAGTTGCTAGTCTACTCTAATCAATATCACTACTGTCAAAACCTAAACATGGAAAAGAGCATACTCTAACTCTAAAGTTAATCTATATTTAATTATGACAGGTATTTAACCTCATTTCCAAAATATCTCATAAGTATTCAAACAAACAGGTTAAAGGTAAGTTCTGAGGCTGTGTCAAAACAAATCCCGCTCCTTGCAATAGTAAACTGGTCTATGCATATCAACAACTTCTATTCTGCTAAGAAGCAAGTGCAATTTCCAAAGCCATTGTTTCCATCTTTACTAACAATATTAACAACCATGGGCTTTCTCATGTGCCAACAAAACAAATTAGAACATAAACAAATAATCAAGCAGTAAGGATTACATCAAATTAAAATTTGAATATAGCATATATGATGAACATCAGTTGTATAGTGAAATAAAAAAAAAACTAATCATGAACCTTAAGCTAAAGGTTAAACCTATATGTAATCCATTACATGGTATCACATGATACTTGGAAATAAAAGGCAGAGGTACCTAAGAGAGAATTAAAAAAAAAGTTCGATTATAAAATATATAACTACTTGATAGAAAGGTGAAAGCTAGGGCATTAAAGGACTGAGAACCATTGAAATCAAACCTAGTCTTCCAACGCTACAAAGATAGTCAATAGTCATTGATGGCATAGTAAGTATTTGGCATATAGGAGTTATGTAACAGCATATCATTTTCCTAAAATATCAAATAAATTGACATTGCCCACCCACCTACCCACAGTCCCCCCAACTCCAGATTTTGATTGCAACTAATTGAATGCAGCTGCACGATTGTAAATTTATTGTCAATCCCAGATGTAGCTTCAAAGACCTTTTCAATACTTGATGTTGGATCTGGAGGTTCTCTTCTCACAGTTGCATTTCAGATCTCAGTTGAGTCAGTCCCAACAGCAAAGCTATCTCTGGGTTCAGTGGCCACTGTTAACAGCTTAATTAGGTGCAAATTTTTAAGGATCAAAGCCGCAGTGATATGTGACAACACTTAATTTCAGAGCCTTCATATGGTAATCGAACTAACCAATCAATACTAATTTAAATTAATTTCCAGTGCCAGTTTTAGGAGTGAAGTTCATTTGGTTAAATGATTAACATGCTTTATTCTGAAAGAATTTTCAGAGCAATTGCTCATAGACTCATAGTGTTGTTATTTTTTCTTTGTTTAGAAAAGGTAGTGTTGGGTTTTAACCATTAATCATGTTAGTGAAAACAGGGGTGGATATTTCTCATTGAAGAGATAGTTTCAATGAACATTGGTGTCATACTTAGTGTTATAAAAGCATTTCTCATTGACCCAGCCAACAATTGAGTGAAAATTGGTCTCATAATGTTATAAAAGTATTTCTCATTGACTCAGCCAACAGTTGAGATAATAGAAGAATACAACGGATTAATAATAGATTTATGAAAGCAAAACAGTAATGCTCACTAATTCTTCTTATATACTTTCATTTGATTTAAATGGACATTTGATTTAAGTAATAAAAACAAAAGAACTTCTAAACCACCACCAAGTAAGAAGTTCAGTCAATTAACTTATTTAAACATAAGAAATCAAGCTATTATGAGTACTTACAGACTCGGGGCCAAGGAATTCCTTTAAACTGGAACTTCCCAGTGTTAGTCTTCTCCCTGCAAACACATAGCAGGTAGATGCTTTCCTGCCAGTGTTAACAATCAATACCATGCTTTATTACTCAAAATATAAAATAATCCAGGTAGATGCTTTTGTAAATATACCTTACATGGTAGATGCTTTTGTAACAAATTTTAATTCCTTATTATGCCAGCAAAATTTTATACCATTGCCACTGACTTTGCTAATCGTCTGATAGTTCCTGTCAACAACACACCCAAGCTCAGATAAACAAAAAACAGATTTAAAAAATTGAGAATTTGTGCATCGATGCTCAATTAGAATCGTTCTACCTAAAGAACAGCAACCAGGTCCATCTTCAAGAGCCTCAAGACATGGGTTTTGATGAATTTGTGAAGCTTATCCTCATCATCCCCAATCTCTAACAGTAAGTAGGTTTCAGAGACTAATTCATACACCAAAAGCTTAAGCCTTCACATGCAGCAGGATAAAAAATTATCCAAAAAACAGAGATCACATCATCACAAACCCAAATAAAAGGAAACGATTATCAAACTAAGAATGTTCACTGAGTAAGAAGCGGAAAGGGAAACATGAAATGAAAGTATGAAACAGGGGCTGCAAAGACAACTTAATATACCATTTTCTGTCATTAGACTCATTACTCAATGACTTTCATATCTTAGACGCCTCTCATATAATCTCCAAGTAATAAACTCACTCCTCAACCTTCTTTCATGTCATATCTTTTATGTACCTAGAGCTTATCTAATATTATGAATAGAACCACAAAAGTATGTAAAATAAGAGAATTTATATAACTACTATAATGGGAATAAGAATGAACATAGACCTGGATTGTGAATCAGTGATGCCTTCCACTTTACTTTGTATTTAGGGTTCTTAAATTTCTGCAGAGATAAAGCATGAAAAGTTAGAAAACAAATCCACTCCCATGAGAAATAAGAGGAGAAAGTTCAAAAGTGCAGAACTGGTAAACTATAAGAAATAAGAAGAGAAAGTTCAAATCCACAATAAGAAAGTTCTCAAAGCATCCTATAAATAAGAAGAGAAACCAGTGAGTTTGTATATGCATGAGTCAAATTTCAAATCAGGGAATTCTAAAATAAATTCAAACAATTAATCAATCCAAATCAATTTGCATATTCCCACACAAGAAAATTATAACTGTAAAGCTTAAATCCAACCCTGACTAACAATCCTGCCATATAATTCATGTTTAAGGAAGGAAAAAGGGCCATGTCTTTAGTTTCACATAGCTGAAAAGACCAATAACATAAAAAGTACCTCTAAAATAATCTTTGGCATAGAAAGATGCAGGTCTAAAATAATCTTTAGAGGAAAACACAGCTTCAGCCTGCACCACGAATGGTTCTGATGAAATACCAAACTACAACCTTGTCATAAAACATCTTCAGCTAGAACTCAGCCCCCAAAACTCTCAAAAAACACATTTGGCCAAAAAAAGTAGAATATTGTAAAGTTAGATAAATTGTAAATAAACTTTGAGGAAAAACAATAATGTCCATAGTATTGTGATGTAATTCACTTTATTTAGTTTAAGTGTTTTCTGAGTCCAAAAATATTGGACGCAACTTGTGACGAGCCCAATGCGTAATTAAAATATACCGCGACCAAGCATATTCAAGAATAGCAAAATCAAAGCAATTATTGCATGGGTTCCAATGAAGTCCAATCTCATCTCCTTTTTTTAAGCCCTTTCTTTTCATAAATTCTTAGACTTTCAAGAAGGGACCAAAGAAGATGACCAGCAGCCTTATTAACCTGTCATTGACAGTAACAACACCCTGTGTTCGTTACTTAAAAATAAATAGTAGCATATCACTGACTCTTTAAGAATAAACAAATGATATAAGCAAGCATAAACAAAATAATATAGCAGTCAAACGTAGTAATAAGCACTCCTCTATTACTCCCTTGCTGTTAAAATTCCATCATTTCAGTGCAGATATTAATAAGCACACCTCTAAACGTAGTAACCCACATGAAAGAAGTTTCAATATCATATTTGGCCCACATTTGCTGATGGAGATTGGAGTTAACAATGTATAGCTTCGTAAGAGCAAGAAGAATATATGGTGAAGTTGGGTGCTCTAAAATGTGTAGCAATGGAAAGCAGCTTCAACACATCACGATGAAATGAAGCATCAAACTATCAGACAACTAACATTAAGTATAAGCTAGAATGTCTAAATCTCTTCTATTTTTTTTAAATCAAGAAAGCAAGCTAGGGAGTGAAAGAGAACCTGCACAGTATTACCTATGGCAATATTGGACTATATTTATGTTTCATGCATTCTTTTATATTGCCAAAGAGAACGATGGCAACAGATATTAAGCGAATGATTTAAAAAATAGAAAACAAAATTACCTATGGCAATATTGGACTAAACTTTGACAATCCGAAATTTTGTGGCAAGTTGAAGTTTATGTCAAGGGAACTCCTTCAGTGCCTGAGGGTTAATTAATAAGACACTTTCTCAGACACCTCATGTGCATTTTCTTGTTCCTTAACATGAAACATAGAAACACATAAATTTCATAATTTGAATAAGGAAAAGGGATGCCCAAATTGACTAACCTCAGGAAATGGAATGTCCTTCAGTCCATTTTTGGTCCAGCTTTGACCTTGATGTTTCTACATAATAAATTAATTTTAAAGCAAAATAAATTATTAAAAAAATTCATTAAGTTCTCCAAAAAGAGATAATATGCAGTTCATTAAATACCTATATCTCCTAGATGACATTGGTGTAAAGCATTATTCCAATAAAATATAAGCAATGGGCTGCATCATCTTTTCCTTGACAGCAATATAAGCACTATTCCTTCAATTACTTTGTTAAAAATAAACCAATAGAGTACACCCAATGTTTCGTTGACATTACAGAAGCTTTTGATCAATACAACTTCTGCTATAATATTGTTGCAGCAAATCATAATATTGCAAGTTGCTAGGAAAAAAAGGCCTCTCCCTCCTAACTGGTTGTAGGGAATAAAAAACAATTAAAGAAAGATGAATTGGTTGGTTGCTACTTACAGGTCATCTCAACTGGAGAACATTGTTAAGACTGAACTTAACAGGTGAACAAATTTTACCTGAATGAGCAATATAATATGTACAACCCCTAATGTAATTATAGAAGAAAAAATAAAGCATGGTCTAAAAATAGTGCATGGTATATTCGTTGATGTAGAGCAGAAGAAGAAATACCTTTTATGGATTAGTGTTAACACATAATCAGAACATCTCACCATGGTTCTCCTCCACCCACAATTCAACTTCAAAATGCAAATATTTTATATTCCCAAGCTGAAAGGAGAATTGAAACAAACATGTAATAGACAAAAGAGATATAGAAATTACCAAAATCATCTCTGAACCAAATGAAACCAACTTTCTCTCAATTTCTCCCAATTACAAACCATGGATTTGGAGTTCGGCCATTCTTCTAAGCCCGCCCCGGGTTTATTGGTGGCCCCATTTGCGATCCTAGTTAAGAGGAGTTTCCCTCAATGCATGGAGAGCAGACGCAAGCGAAATTTTGAAAGAAGAAGAGAAGCATCTGGGCTTGAAATGCAAGAGAGAAACGTGAGAGTGTGAGTGAGGGAGGGAGTGACACCTGAATTTTTAGATGTTGAATCAACGTCAGTTATTACAGTTAGAGGCAGTGTTGGGTGGCATGAAAACAAAGAGAAAGCAGAGAAGGAAGGTGAGAATGAAATCAGAGAGAGTGAAAGAAAACGTTAAGGAGAAGAAGGTGTATTGGTATGAGTGAGAAATCGCAAAGCAAGTAAAGCATTTACGGGAGAGAGGGAGAAAAATGGTAAAGCAATAGAAGCTCAGATAAGCTTTAAGCTTTATGTCCCCTCAACATTAACGTTGCCTGTTTGACCGAAAATAAAACTTGCACGGCACTCCACAGTCTTTCAAAAGGAAAAAAAATAAGGAAAGTAAACCATAATTAAAAAAATAAGAAAATATTAAAAAAAGTAATTAAAACTTTCTTAATTAAGGAGAGGATGACAACTCAGCAAACAGTGGCAAGACAAACATTCGGCCTTAATAAAGTTATGATTTTTGGTTTAGTTTGGAAGAGCTTATTTAAGCTTTTTTTTATTTATTTGATGACATAAGTTCTTATGTAGTATGTTTGGTAGAGCTTATAAAAATAACTTATGTCATCCCATAAGGAGTTTTTCACTTATTTTCATAAATCACTGACAGAAGCTTATGGAATTATCATAAGAGTTTATGTACTAAACACTCTCTCCGTGTTTTTCACTATTCAAATCCTCTCATGCCCCTTTCTTTCTTTAAGCGCTTATGACATAAGCTCTCATGTGATAAGATCTTATGTGATAAGCTTTTTATTAAGTTGTTTACCCAAACACACCCTTTATCTGATCCAACTCCGCTTCTTATATTTTTTTTAAACGTGGTTATTTTTTAAAACTTCTCTTCAGTGAGTTGCATGGTATTATTCACATTAGATTGGTAAAGATTAAAATTAATCTTACGATCTTATCTGAACAGCAACATTCATTTGGATAAATTGATTAATTTTCAAAACATGTTTCTGAAAAAACAAAAAGTTTAAAGCTTATTAAAAAATGTATTAGATTATTTTGAAGTCAATAACATTTTTTTTATTTTAATAGGGACAGCAGTATTAAAATTCTTGAGAAAAAATTTTACCATCCTTGTGGTCCTATCCGGTTCGAGGGATCAGTCCCTGCAGTTGCGCACGGAGAATACTCTGAAAAATCAAAAAACAAACAAACAGGTCAACCCATTGAGACCTAAAGCAAATTTTGAGATGATGTCTTTTTAAAGCTAATTACAAAAAATTGAGTTAATAATATTAAATAATTTTTTTAGTTAATAGATGTATACCAAAATAACTATTTTTTTAAGCCTAAAGTCCAAGCTTTAGTGGCTTGGGCCTTAAGCCAGCCTGCAAACAAATTTATTAAATTATACAAAAAATTTCATTTTTTTTTAGTAATTTACTATATATAAGTGATTTTTTATCTATGTCAAACGAAATAGATTATCTTAGGCTAAAATACAATTTTGGTTCCTTAACTTATTTTTTAGATTCAGTTTGGTCCGTTAACTTTTAAAATGTTCAATTTGGCCCCTTAACTTATTTTTTAGGTTCAATTTGGTCTATTAACTTTTAAAAAATTCAATTTGGTCCCATTATTGTGTTTTTTGACCTAAGTTAGTCCTCTCCATCAATGAGTCAGTAACGATATTAACTTTTTGAGGATCGGGTTGAAACTCGCTAACAATTTAAATGACCGGTTTGAATCTCATTAACAATTAAAAGAACCAATTTGAAACAAGTTAACAATTTAAATGATCAATTTGAAACTCATTTAAAACATAAATGACCAAATTGAAACTCATTTAACATTGTTACTCGCTTTATTGACAGAGATGACTACTTGTGCCAATAAAGACAAATTAAAGGATCAAATTGTACCTTTTAAAAGTTAAGGTACCAAACTGAATCTGAAAAATAAGTTACGGGACAAAAATTGCATTTTAGCCATTATCTTATAATCACTTTTCAACAAACACATCCAAATATAAAACTGATTCTATTATAATTGATTATCCATATAATCGATTAGTGAAATAATCAATATTTTACATCTGATCCAAACACACATTAAGCATATTTTTAATTTTATTTTTAACATGTTTTCAAATTTACTAAATAATAGTTATTATCACCAAATCTACACACCCTTTATCTATTTTCATGAAGTCTTTTCCTTTTTAGGTTTTATTTTTAAATGTGCGAATTAATAATTAACTATTTTTTTTCAGGAAAAATATTTTCTAATTGAAAATATTCATTCCTCTTGAGTGATTAAGTCTCTTAGGTTACTCCCATTCATAGAAAGACATATAATATTCTTATTTTTTTTAATATTTAGATTTAGATTTTTGATTTGATAATGCAATTTTTTAAATTTAATATTTTTATTTAATTTATATTTTTTAGAGTTTATTTGAATTAATTATATATACATAATATATATTTTAAATAGTTTAATTTTTTTTATTAATAATTTTTTCTAAAGTTAAAAGCATTCGCGCGATATAGATAATAGATAATAAAATATTAAAAACAGTTCCAATGCAGTCAACTATTGGATTTTTTTTTTTTTTGGGTACATTTAGTGGGTTTCTTAACACTAAACAACCGGCCCTTTGTGGTAGAGTTCTTTCCGGTAATACCTTTGTGGCCCATTCGTGTTAAGGGACTTGTTTCATAAACTGAAAACGAGGAAATAAATAATTTTTTTTTTCATGTTTGATGAAGTTAAAATTAAATAGTTTTATCTTAAAATGCTAAATCAAGAATTAATGTATGAATGGAATGAAAAAAAAAACATCGTTTCAGGTAGATCATTCCTATATAAAAGAAATAGACCCTTCTATTCAAGATTGGTTTAGAGTGTGTGGTAGCTTTTTTCTTGAAAAAAATAAAATAAAAATAGCTTATAAATTAAATATTTTTTCTATATAAAAGTTTACGTGAGTTGGGTCCCAATGACTCACCAGGGTCAGGACAGGCTTCACGGCTCAAAGAGCGCTTATAGA
Source organism: Sophora flavescens (assembly GCA_030762895.1). NCBI lineage: Eukaryota > Viridiplantae > Streptophyta > Magnoliopsida > Fabales > Fabaceae > Sophora > Sophora flavescens. Next base: position 48,964,425 of record CM061067.1, on the reverse strand, counting down.
GGTACTTGCAAATTACCCACCAATCAACGAGATCCTCACATCGGCAGTGACACTACAAAAAAAAAGGTTATTTAGCGACCGAAAATAGTGACCGAATTTTTTGGTTGCTTTTTGCGACCTAAATGGCGACCGATTATAGGTTCTACTTGAAACACTGATTAGAGTTGATACTGCGACCGAAATAGCGACCGAAATAGAGCATAGCAGAGTTATCGGTCGCTATTTCGGTCGCTAAATAAAGGAAAGTAAAAGTCAGAAATTTATGACTTTTTAGCGACCGAACTGGCAACCGATTTAAATGCAACGGTTAAACTTCATTTATATTTGCGACCGATATTAATTCGGTCGCTAAACGGCGCGTAAAAAAAATTAAAATAGCGCGCGTTAGCGACCGATTTAAAAATCCGCCGCTAAATTTATGAGTTCAAATTTCAAATTAACCCATTTAGCGACCGATTTAGCGACCGAATTAAATCGGTCGCTAAAAATGAAATCCCTAAATCGCGATTTCCTTTCTCTCTTCCCTCATTTCTCTCTTTTCTTTTACTCTCTCTCGCGCAGCTGCTCTGCTCCGCCTCGTCCCTGTTCCAGCTGGCATCACCACCTCTCACCGTCTCGTCCTCCTCCGACCACCACTTGGTAAGGTTCTCCCCTTATCCTTCTCATTTTGTGTTTCTCCTTCTCTGTCTCTCACTCTCTCTTCCTCCTCCCAGCAGCACCGTGCCACCACCGCCACCACGACCACCACCGTAGCACCGTGACCTCCTTCTTTGGTAAGGTCTCCTCTTCTCTCTATGTGTGTGTATCTCTCTCTCTCTCTCTTGCTCGGTTCTCTTTGTCTCAGTTTCTCTCAATGTCTCTCTCAGGTGTTGTCACTTCCTCCTCCGGCCACCACCACCATCTCAAGGGGTTCTATTTGCGCAACCACCACCCCCACAGTCTCCTCTGATCAGTTCTATCTCAGGTTAGGGTTTAGGGAAGTTCTGTCAGTATGGGTATTTATGCTGTCAAATTAATCATTGATGTTGATCTAGTGAAATCCAGAGTAGAGAAATTTTGACAGTAGGGGTATATTGATTTAAATAACTTATTGGATAGATAATATAAGTTAGCTTTCTCTTGTTTAGATTACTCAAGTACAATGTTGTTTCAACTGTGAGATGATTAGGATAGTGAATCCAAATACATCTTTACTAAGCATACTTGAAAAAAGTAATTTTCCTTGGCTCTAATTTCTGCATGTTCCGAACTACTTGACTTATTTTGCAACTATGGTTCACCATGAATTAAAACACGTCCAAAGAATGAGGATTGGAATGAAAGTGACTTTGGTGGTTTTGAATACTATGTATTTGGAAATGTTGCATGAATTGCTTGGGTGTTGCTAGGGAATGCTTGAGGTGAGTGGGTAAATTGGGTGCATTACAATTGAACAACAATAAAGGGGTTGTCTTACACAAAAGGTGGAAAGCTATCTTTTTTGTATTTTTTTTCTTTTGGCAGATGTATTCGTGTATTTCTTTCATTTGTAGTGCTGATCTGACTTGGTAAAATATAGTGTGCAATGGCAATGACACCCACTGGGTCATATTGAGGATAATGAGGTATATCTACTTATGTATGAATGATGAAATTAGATAATGAAGTATTAAGTATAAGGTTAGATAAAATGAAGGGTGGGGCACAATTTGCCAGGCACATGACGTGCCGTCATCATTCAAACATTATTCACATTAGAAAGCAGCTATGTACACAATATTATGAAAGCAACTCTGGTTTTCTACTCATTTGTTTCACTAGGCAATGGCGCTTTCCAGAAATAGTTGTTGATGACCATCCTTACTAGGTTATCCAGGCATTTCCAGTAGAAAAAGTCCTCTCTATGACCATCCTTCAAAATGACGTAAAAGCATCTACTTTCCTGAAAACTACTATGTTTGCTAATCTGTAAAGTTGCATGTGAAGTTGCATTTCTTTGTTCTATTTTAACATGCTAGTATGCTACATGGATCTTTCCATCTTTTCTTATTATCACTTGATGAAGTTTATACATATGACTTGTTTTCCTTATCGTTTTATCAGAAAATGGATCTGACTAAATGTTTTGAGGCAGCCATCCATTTAGACCAAGTACAGTATCTCATCAACTTAAGAATAACGATCGGATTCACGTAATGATGGTTAATGCATAAACTAATAATTACTAAATTGTTCTTGTGTATTTGCAGGATTTGATTTCAATCCCGCGATCATTCTACCGTCGTTGGGGACAAGAAATACCGCGTGCTGTGAATATTGAAGACAAATGCGGAAATCTGTTTAATGAGAATATAGTAATCCATGAGGATCGCCCATATTTTGCAACAGATACAAATTGTATCAGGGAGTTGTATTTGTTGTCCACTGGTGCATCGGCAAAGTTTAAGTACCTCGGGGGTTCTCGCTTCTACATGTTCATCCCTTTGGAAGATTGATGAGTTTTGATATTTTGATTTGTACTTATCGACTGTGGTGTGTTTTTATGTTTTGATCGTTAATTAGTACATTATTAAACTTTTTTTTTATAAACAATTATTAAACTTGCGTTAATTAATGTATGTGTTTTCTTGATCATATTGACTGTGGTGTTTTGGATCGTTAGTACATCATATTTACGTTTTCTATTTATTTTAAAAAAATATTAGTGTATTTTGTTTATATCAGAATTAAGTTACAGGAAAATTTGGTCGGTAGGATTAAGTTACAGGAAAATTTTTATAAAAAAATTTCAAAATTTGCGACCGAAATAACGACCAAATATCCGTCACCAAATTCGATTGCGACCAACTATACGACGATCGAAATATATAATTTTGTGACCGAAATATCGGTCGCAAATTTGCGACCGAAATACAAATTCGATCGCTAAACATTTAGCCACCAGGGTTTCTGCTACCCTCTTAATTCGGTCGCTACATAATATAGCAACCGAATTATCATGTTTAGCTACCGAAATCTTCGGTCGCTAAATAGGTTTTTTTTTGTAGTGTGAGATTCGAGCCCACAATCTTGTGGGTTATGAGCCGTATGCTTATCAACTGGACTAATCATCATTCACCAATTAATTAACTAGTTCATTTGATAAAAAAAACTATCAACGGTATGGTAAGGGATTTTTTTTGGAAATAAAAAACACTTATTTAATAAGTTAATAAAGATAGTGATGAGATAAGGGTTGCACATTTTCCCCCTATTTTATCCTTGTCAGTTTTTAAAAATGATAGTCTTTTACTCCTTCCTAATAAATACTCTTACTTTTAGTCTTTTTTTTTTTTTTTTACAGTCTCTTACTTTTATTCTTAATGTCAAATAATCCTAAAAGATTAATTTAACTAGTAAATTTTTATCAGATTCACGGTATTAAAATGTTTTATCATTGTATTCATTTACGATTGTTTGATTCTTTTGAATGATGGTACAATATTAACCTTGTCTTACCAAAAAAAACTCTTAATCTTGTATTACTGATTTACTATAATTTCGTAGGTTGTGATTTTGTTGTCATTATAGGATGTGATTTAAAATCTTAATTTTTGTTGCGTTCATTTCAGAATAAAATACAAAATATATTGGGCTTGTTTATTTTGCAAGAAAGGTAGGCAGTAGGCGAGTATTTGACAACCCATTTAATATCAATTTGGGTTTGTCATTGATGGGCTAGTTCTTAAATTATCGTTCTTTTATGGTTCTTACTTTATTCTATAGCAAACTTTCTGTATATATATAGAGGAGATTGATATTGGATTTGGACCTCCCCTCCATCAGAGTTATATGCGGACAAAACTCAACCTAGCTCTATTGAACTTGACCATGATCTTATCCCACAAATAGCCCCGGATGTGATATATCAATCTGGCATACTATCTCAATGACAGATGAGATTACTTTCACTTAATAAATAAAAAAAAGGAGATGAGAATATAAAAAAAAGAGAGATGAGATTACTTTCTAGTTTCTATCCATTCTATGAAATCACTAACTCAAGTGTGTCTGGATGAATTCGAATATATATATATATATATATATATCGATTATTGTTATAATGATTTACAATAAAGTTAATTTATTTTTGAATATGTTTGTTAAAAAACAATTTTGAGATTATCTATTTTATTTAAGTTGAGTCAAAAATTATTTTTTCTATATAAAATGACAAAAAACGCTATAACATTTTTTTAATAGTTAATTATATAAGGGTGAAATATGATTGGTTTTGAAATAATAAAATAAGTTTCAAAGCTCCTAATTTCTCTAAAAGACACTATTTTTATATTTTAAGCAAGCCTGACGAACAATATGTTAAGATTAAATCCGAAATAATTTTAATTTTTTTCCAGGTAATTAAAAAAAACTTGTGAGAGGGTAATCTTTCCCAAACTAACATCATATATGGTAAAGTAATTTTGGGACAAGTAATGCTACACACAGTTAGTTTGGCAGGAAAAAAAGGCAGAAATTAACTTTGCAATTCAACTTCGATCTTCACTATATATCATCCAATTGGAATAAGAATATTTGAGTGAATCAAGTGTTTTATGTAAATCAAAGTTAAATTCTATTTTTATAATCCGAAGAATTTAGAAAAAGCAAATTAAAGCAGCTCTAAAATTTCAAATTATCTATGGACCTTTACTTAAGTGACATATTTTGATCCGTCAAAGCAGGTTTAACTCTGAATCTAATCTAATATTGGATATCTCCCCATTCTTAAATTTTCAACCAAAGGTTTACCCTTTTCTCTCTCAATCACACGTTATCCTTCCCATGCATAGTGCATACACTACCACAATTTTCATGCACCCATGCAAACTACGCCCCGGCCTTCCTCTCCTAATAACATCCCCACTTTCCTGTACCACCCCTCCTTCTTCCGTGTCTGCTCCCAACCGCTCCCCATATGGAGGAGCGGGTCCCTCCGCCACCACCACCTCCTCCTCAAGCTTATGCCAGCAATAGCCCCAAACTCCAGTTACCTTACCTTGGCCCTGGCACCTATGTTGTCCAGGTCCCAAAGGATCAAGTCTACCGTATTCCTCCACCGGAGAATGCTCGTATCGCCGAGAACTACCGACATTCTCCCGGGAGGGACAAGAAGCGCTCATGCTGCTGCTGGTGTTGTGTGTGTTTCATTGTCTTCATTGCCATCCTCATCATTATAGGAGCCCTTCTTGGTGGTCTTTTCTCCTTTGTATTGAACCCGAAGAGCCCTAGATTTTCCATTCAACGCCTTCACCTCAAGAACTCATCATCCCATCACCCGCAATACAACATCGCCTTAAGAGTACAGAATCCAAACTCAAAAGTGGGCATCTCTTATAAAGAAGGAGGGGATGTTTCCCTCTCTTTAAGACGAAGAGAGATTGCTTCGGGAGTTTACCCTGCTTTCTATCAAGCCCATGATAATTCGAAGGAGTTTGGCATAGCTTTGAAAGCCTCGAAAGGTGATTTGCCTAAGGAGGTTGATAAAAGCATGACAAACAAGAAAAAGAAAGTGAATGTCACATTCTCCTTAGCCATTCACGTCCAAGCAATAATGAAGATGGGGTTATTGCGTGGTGGGACAATGAAATACGAGGTTACGTGCCGAGTGAAGGTGGATACATTGGCCAAGAACACTCGTGTACTTTCTCAACAATGTGAAACTAAACGACATTAGTTGTTTGTCGTTTTCATTTGAGATCCCATTTTACCAAAGCTTCTGGTATATATACAAGGAAATTAAGACGGTTGCTTAGGTCTTTTTTCTTTTCTTCATCCTTGGGTTCCCATGAATGATCTTTTAAACTTGAGTGTTTAGGACACAAGTGTAGACAAAAGCAGCTGACGTGGACAACACGAGTTTGTTGTTTCCCTTGTAATTCTTAAATTCCCAATTTCTAGATTCAGGCGATGTAAATTTTGACTTCCATTATGTTACGGTTTTGACTCTATATAAATATGTATCCATATATTTTAGATTCTTATTTTTGTTACTTTGACCAAATTTGTTGCAATGTAGTAAATCTTGTCTTACAAGTATAGCAGATTAAGTGAGCCACATTAACGTAATATATACATACATACATACAAATAAAGGTATAGTATAATCAATTAGATATTGTACTACAAATTTTCTGACAATAATCAATAGCAGCAACGGAATAGGCAGTGGCAAGAGCTACAAGAAAGCATAATTTAAATACTACGGCGCAAGCATCATACACACGAGCCCATCAGCCATTCGGCCAACTACAACTTTCATTAGCAATAAAATTGTTTCAACATATATAGATTGGATAACATACGCGTTAACGTGGCTATATAACTTGCGCAGTTAAATGTAAGTAACTATTGATTAATACTGACAACTCAACATCAACTACAAGGAGTGCCTAGGGTTAATATATATTCTTTGTCCATGTCCCTTTTGCTATCACAGATATTACAATCATTCGCTCTGTGGCATGCCCCATTAAAAACTGTGATTTGGGAGTCAGTGAATGGGTAGGGGAAGACTTAATCTTTAATTATTTGGAACTAAATGTAGTTGAGGCAATTCTTAGTAAGCGTAACCATGTCTTCCTGAAGTACAAAATCAGTTTTCTAATTTCAAATAACGTCACATATGAGATTGAATTTTATTTTACATTTTCATGTTAACAATTTGGTGTTCTTTTTTCTATCTTTACACGCATTCGCTGCTTAAATTTATAGATCTAGCTTATCAAGTCTATTTTGATGCTCGTTATTATATTACAATATTATTTAATTTATATCATGAATAAGGATTTGATTTCTTGAACAGAATAAGGACCCATTATTGACATATCGGAAGTTATCCATTAGTCATACTCCTCTTGTAGTCCATAAAAGATTACACCTATGACTGATGGATGGAATCAAGCGGAGAACCTACTACAACTGCACATCAACAATCTTCTCAAGCCAACTTTCTTGACATTCCTCATATTCACTTTCATTTGCTTGATTTTCGCTTTGGATTCAGAGATTTTTTTATAAGCAAAATGATATTAATTATTAGAAGGGTACAAATGGGGTTGGGCTAAGGTGCACCACCCATATTTTGCACCACCCACTACATCACTCATATGTAACAAATTTTGGACCAATCAAATTGTCACATGGGTGTGGTTAAAATTTCAACATTTCTAGTTGTATTTCTACTGTAGTCAAATATATGAATACAATATATTGTAGTATATGTATTCTTTGTATTCGTAAATTTAACCTATATTAAAATAATATTTTTTATTAAAAAAATTGATTATATTACAAAATAATATTTTAATATGAATTAAAATAATGTTCGTTGTCAATAATATTTTGCAATATAATAAGTTTTTTTATTCAAAAAACATTATTTTAATATGAGTTAAATTTGATAATACAAAAAGCACATATATGATACTACAATATACTTTATTCATATAGTTTGACTACAATATAATACAACTAGAAAGTTTGAAATTTTGACCAACCTATGTGGCAATTTGATTGGTCCAAAATTTGACATATAGATGATGTAGTGAATGGTGTAAAATATGGGTGGTGCACCATAGCCCAACCCGTACAAATGGTACCAAAACCCAATAACAATACAAAGAATTAATCAAGCCCAACAAGGCCGCCCACACCAAGCAATAAAGTATCAACCAAAAGCAGCACCCTGCAACAAGACCGTAGTAGTGCCCCTAAGCCAACAAAACTAAATCATCCAAGAATATTATTTATTTTTTGTTAGATTTGATAAGCATATGATCGCAATCTAACCTCAACTTCAAGAATTTAAACCATAAAGCATCTTTATCCTTGAGGAATAGAATGCCTTCCAGGGTGACACTTATGATATGACAGTACAATAGTAGTGATAGCTCAAATAAAGGCCTTCTATGGAGTTCATTTATTAATAAAGGGGGCAAGGGATCAAATAGCAGTTTATCCGGTTGATGTATTAACTGGTAGAATGTTTGAGGCTTTGTCCATCTTCCTCCAAAGCCATTTACCCCAAAATTATAAAGATGCAGAATTTTATTTTGGCTTACAAGCATCCTCTATAACTCAGGCAAAAAACAAAAAAACAGGTAGTTGAATATGAGAGACAATGTGAGTTGGATCGAACAATTAATTTGATTGGATCATGCATCATCATGGATGATTATATATTCTTTATAAGTATAACTTATTTACTGATCTGTAACATATATAACTACCACCTTATAGTATAGCTCTTACTAACTTCTTGATCTAATTTCTAGCCATATGTCCTTCTTCTATTGAATTAAAACCTTTGTAAAAAAAATTATGTAATTAAATAAACATAGTATAAATTAGAAATGGAGTAGAAAAATCATTTACTAAAAAAAGTGAAACCTGGACTATTTGGCGAGGCCATGCATATATCTCCACTGATAGCTAGAGAATAATTCCTTTAACGGCACAGAGATCACCGAAACGGATTTTTATTATCGAATATGATATTTAAAACTTAATGTCAAGGAACCTTTTATGTATATGTGTTCGAGTACCCCTTTTACTCCTTAATTATACTTTGGCTTATAAAAAAAATGCTTACTCTCTACATCCAACCAATTGGTAAAGAAACAATTATTTCGAGCACTCTTTCCAGTTTTTCTAGTCAAGGTTACTTGAAAAGCGTTAGAATAATTGGCATATATCCAAACGCCTTTTTGAGCTTTCAGTGGTCTATATATACCTTTTTATGGTGCTAATACTACTCATTAAAAGTTGAAGGTTCTAGGTAGGAAGAAGGTTTAAGGTTAATATGCCAGATATTATTTTGCATTGTATAGTCACCAAAGTGAACTGCTTTGCTTGCTCGTTATGGCTACATATCTGTCCAATTAATTTCAAGAACTGGCTGGATGCATGCATGGAAAACAAAAGGTAGGCTAAATGCTTAACGATTTGTTTTACACTACCTGTCCTTTTAATCAACCATAAATGAAGGGTTAGATACCTACCAGCAATAACCATTTTTATGCAAACTCAAAACACCAACTATATTTTTGCTCCCTCCAACCGCAGCAACAGCATGTACTGGTCATCAAAGCATGCTTATCCAATTGTTTAATTCCCAAACAGGTGCTAACCAACAACACACCATTAATCGAAATTGTACGACGTTTCTTATATATTGGCATTGCATCCATATATAACAATGAGCACCTAAATATATGCTCGACTCTCTATGCGGGGACCAATTGATGTCCTTCGGCAGAGTGCAGACACGCCTATGGAGATCCATTATTGAGTATCTCTATGGCTAAAATAATGCATTATATGGCTGGTAGCTCTAGCTAACCTAATTATTAAAGCAAACAAACAGTACTTGGATTAATAATTAAACAATAACACTAGCTAGTTGAGTACAGTATATTTTATGGTGGGAAATGGGCAAGTTTTAGGCCCGTTTGTTTTAGATTTTGATAGAATTGATTTTGGAAGAATTGATTTTTAAAAAATCAAGGTTAAAAAAATTGATTTGTGTTTGGTAACAATATTTTAAAAGTAGGTTCAAAAGAATTGATTTTGTTTGGATGATAAAGTAAAATCACTTTTGAGGTGTAAATATGTAGAATTTTGTGGGTCATACATCTAGAATCAATTATTCTCAATGAAAAAGCTATAAATTTTTACTTCCATAACAATTTTGGACTCCCCCAAAACACTCTTTTTCACCGTGTTTTTTACCCAAACATAATTTCTAGTTTCAAACTCAATTAATTCCAACGCCAACAGAGAATTAAGCCTGTATAATTTGAAACAAGCAGGCACTTAAAAATATCCCAATAAAACGGGTTTGGTTTTGTATTCTAGCAATTAAACTTTTAAGGGTATTTTTTTTATTCTCGGGTATGGTTTATTGGGAGCATAAAGGTTATAACTTATAACTGAAAGGCATATAAATCTTAGATTACCTCGATATCCCTCATAATAGAAAATGAATATATATTAAGCACTAAGCAGGTTTATATTTTTATCACTCATAACTCATGAATAATAGTTGAGTGAAAGCTGTTCAACTTTAGCATAATGTGAGAGTGATGAGAGGTGTTGAGCAGGATTTGTTGGTTTTCTACCAATAATTGGAACTTCTAAGACTTAGTTTATATCAGTTTTAAGGCACCAATGATGAACTGAAATCTAGTGGTATCCTATCTTTACACGTATGAAAAATGAAAGCATGGGGTTCCAAAGCTTGGAAGCATGTTTGGTGTCCCCATTAAGAATCCCAATGTCTTCTTCAAATCAAGCACTTTGAGTGGATTCCAACTCCTCTTCAACCAATTGTAAGATTCACAAAAATAGTGGGTTTCCCTTTCACACACCTAACCCTTTGAAAATAACCCATTAAACTAGGAATCAGATCTCTCATTAATTGTATAAAAAATTTAGGGTTAAATATTTTTTTAGTCTCCTATTTGAAAAATGTATCTTTTTAGTCCCATTTTTTAAAATATGTTAAAAATGGTCCATCACTCTTTGTTTGAAAAATGGGGGACTAAAACCAAATTTTCGTCAAAAATATATGACTAAAAACGTGTGGTTGTAAAAAATGAGGGACTAAAAATATATGGTGTAGGCCCACTTTTGACACATTTTAAAAAATGGCGAACTAAAAAAATACGTTTTACAAACGGGAGACTAAAACTGAATTTTTGTAAAAAATATGGACTAAAAAACATATTTAACCCAAAAAATTTACAATTTTGCAATACCACTTTGACGATATTTTGATTGAGGTGGGCTCTGACAAATCCGGGTGCCCAATGGTTTAGTACACCATCTATTTGTGAGCAATTAAAGGCTTTAGTTAGGTAATATCATAATTCAACAAGGGTGGAACTTTCAATTGTTAATTGTACTGAGAGGTGTTGGGAATTAGAATCAACATCAGCCTTCTCTGCCATAAGAAGTGCTGGTCTTAATTAGTTTATTATCTCAGATCTTCTCTTTATAGCCTCAGGAACTGTCTTAAACATATAATAATGATCATAATTAATAAACTATGCTCCAGATTTAGACTTCCTGGCTCCCTGTTATGGTGCCAGCCGCTCCAACTATCATCTCAGTCCAGTTGATGCTTATCATCTCAGTCCAGTTGATGCTTATTAAATTTAACCCTTCTGCCCATGCATGTCTTTTCCAAGTTCCAACTCTTGTCTGACAAAAGGTTGATCTAATATAGATGCCTAGTATACAAGCTGGGAGGGGTTTATCTAGTTAGAGTACTTTCTTGTGTTATTTTGATTTGGGTGTAGGTTAGTGAGAGTTTGGAGTACTATAATTGTCATGTTCATCTCCAATTTTAATTCCCTATGTTTGATAACTACTACGTCACTAAGTTCACACCTTGACCATATATATGGAATAGGGTTGTGGGCAATAATGGAAGCGTCTTTGAGGGCTTTATGACTCAGTGATGGGTATAGCGTAGGGTTATAATCCTTTGCGTCGTTATTGTCTTAATTAAATATTAGTAGCAAGTTTAGTAGTGCAATGCAATTTGGGTAACGAAACAGTATCCAAACAAAAGATGAAGGCGTGAGCCAAATCATGATTACAAGCTTTCTGTTTAGAATACATACATACAAGGTGAATTAATTTGTCGCACTTGGATTTATGTTGCTATTACAATACGACTCATGATGACAAGGACATGGAAGTGAAACTTATAGACCTTTTCATGTTCCCTCTTTTACAGTTAGTTAGCATTCCAACCAACCGTAGAAGTTTTCAAGAGTTAATTACAAAGTTTATTATTAGCAAATAGCCATTAGCCACACTCCATGTGTGCTGCTCCTTATGAAAAGATAAGCCTCCCACCAATTATTGAAGTACCCCAACCATTTGTTTAAGGATAAATCCTAACATCAATCAATACAATGTCAACACAAAGGCAGTTCTTAATTAAGCTGTGAGCTCCATTCATAACAATGGTGACAAGGGGTATCTTTACAGACAAATTTCAAACCACAATGTTGATGATTTACACACCACTTTTATTACATTATTTTTACATTTTTATAGATATTAAAAATAAAAGAAACATTCCCATAAATACCTTTTTTTTCCTTTTTCTTTTTTATGAATAAGTAGGTATAGCACACGGTATGAAATAAGCATGTGTAGTAACTATTTTATCATTTGAGCATAAACACACTTATATTGTGTGTGTATTTATGTTTACTTCAGTTATGTGTTTTTTTTTATAGGTCAATATTAGTAAATTAAATGTTAATATGTTATGTTAGTTTTTTTTGTACTGGATGAGGTTACTAACCCGGCCCAGTCCGGAAATTAAAGATAATAAATCAAAGATCACTTAATTAAAGAAATAAGATATTGATATTAAATCTTGATATTATCTAAAATAACCTTATCTGGTTAAAAGAGATAATATCCCTTAAATTAAGGAATCATATCTCAAAAGAGATATTAAGAGATAAATCGAACCTCTAAGAGATAGGGGAATCCTATTATAAAAGGAGGAGTACCTCTCATAAAAAAGACACTTTTTCACTGAATCCCGGTAACTCTCTCTTAAGCGTATTAGAGGAACTAGCATCGACCAAGAGACTCTCAGACAGTCCTTGCTCCCTAGTACTCATTCGATACAAAATTAGGGGATCGAGATCACCGCCCCACCAAGGGTTGAACATAGAACTACGTCTGGATTTGATTCCCACTGGGATACGTAGGACCAGAATATCAGATTCTGTCAAGCCAAAGTCTAAAACAACCCCCATTGTTCACTCTTGGTATGACGTTCTACGGCGAGATTCCGGCAAGTCGGATCTCGGCAGGAACATTTGGCGCCCACCGTGGGGCCAGGTAAAACTTTGCCCCGACCACTCAATTAACCACCATCAGCCACCGTACCACCACTAATCACAGTACAGCCACTACTCACAGAGCCGTTCCTTACTGTGCGACGTTAAACCATAAAAAAAAAAGAAGAAGGAAAACACGTCGTCGTTTTGCTGGTAAAAATCTCTACACTCAAACTGAATAGGTCGAGCCAACACACTCAGGCATTCAACTGGCACTACGAGGGAGAACTCGACGACGGAAGCCTCGAAATCTGAGGCCGTAGATTCTTCTTCCTCCTCGTCCTCTTCGTCATTCTCCTCTTCACTACCACTCTCTTCCTCTACGTTCGTCGGATCTGCCGTCCCCCAGGCCTTATCTCCAATCCGAAGGCTCCGCCACACGTCGCTCTCTCCACCGCCGTCATAGCAGGGCCTCGACACCGAGACGATAAAGAAACTGTCGATCGTGTTGCATCAGGCGACGTCGGATCCGAATAACGGCACGTTGGATCGCTGCATATGTTTGAGCGCGTTTAGAGATGGGGAGAAGTTGAAGGTTTTGCCAGGATGCGAGCATTGCTTTCATTGTGAGTGCGTTGGTAAATGGCTGGTGAATCACTCGGGTTGTCCTCCTTGTAGAGCTTCTCTCGAAAAAGGATGAACACCACAGAGAGAAAGGATGTAACGCTCACTGAGATGCAGCAGACCCCAACTCTTTCCTTTTCTTTCCACACTCCCGATCTGCAACATTTACTAACTCTCCAATATACTCTATAAAAGCTGAAGTTCCCTGTTACATTATTCTCATAACAAACGAGATTGGGTGAGAAGAGTAGCCAAGTACTAGCATGGAGAGCTTTAAGAAACCCTTCGTCATTATTCTTTTTCTTTTACTTTTGGGTCTCTGCACTGCATCCCTTGATAAAACAGAGAACCAGAAGAGCACTTACATAGTCCATGTGAACAAATCCAAAATGCCAACAAGCTTCGAGCACCACTCTATCTGGTATGACTCGTCTTCGAACTCGATATCTGACTCAGCAGAAATTAGCAGAAATTATCTACACCTATGACAACGCAATCCATGGATTCTCCTCAAGATTAACAGCTGGAGAAGCACGTTCATTGGAGAGCCAAACCGGGATTCTAGCCGTGTTGACAAGCAAAATATACAAGCTGCGAACAACTCGGCCTCGGAGAGCTCGGCCACCACAACTCGGCCTCGGAGAAATCGACCATAGTAGCTCCAGGAAATGCCTAAATCAGAGGCCGCGAAATGCTCAGGTGATATTGTTCTTTGAATCTGGTTTAAATCTAATATGATTTGATATGTTTTGCTCCACGCATTTAATGTTGTGTTATGTAGCATATATGATTTGAGCAAAGTAATGTTCGGATGATACCACTCCCAGAGTCACAAAATTTGCGACTACAAAGTGGTTGAGCTCCGTCTCCCTTGAAAATAACAGGTCAAAGCTCCGTGCTTCCCTTTCCACCAGGTCGAGCTTTGCTCCCTTAAAAACTCTCAGTTCAGCTCTGGCTCCCAAAAGACCGAGCAATCGACCAACCAGGGTCGAAGTCCGAGCCTATAAAGGTGATAAATCCTAAAGAGGTGCTAAATCCTAAAGAGGCCACCCGAGCCTATAAAGGTGCTAAATCCTGAAGAGGTGCTAAATCCTAAAGAGGTGCTAAATCCTAAAGAGGCCACCCGAGCCTATAAAGGTGCTAAATCCTAAAGAGGCCGTCCGAGCCTATAAAGGTGCTTAAATCCTAAAGAGGCCATCCGAAGCCTATAAAGAAGCCTATAAAGGTGCTTAAATCCTAAAGAGGCCATCTGAAGCCTATAAAGATGCTTAAATCTTGAAGAGGTCGTCCCGAGCCTATAAGGGTGATTAAATCCTAAAGAGGCCGTCCGAGCCTATAAAGGTGCTTAAATCCTAAAGAGTCCGTCCGAGCCTATAAAGGTGCTTAAATCCTGAAGAGGTCGTCCCGAGCCTATAAGGGTGATTAAATCCTAAAGAGGCAAGTGCCTAACGAGTTGACCGAGTTAAAATTGACTGAGCTGCCGTCGGAACGCCGGACCTAAAGAGGTGACCGAGCTAAAATCGACCGAGCTGCCGTCGAAACGTCGGACCTAAATAGGCAAGTGCCTAACGATTTGACCGAGTTAAAATTGACTGAGCTGCCGTCGAAACGCCGGACCTAAAGAGTGGACTAAGCTAAAATCGATCGAGCTGCTGTCGAAACGCCGGACCTAAAGAGGCAAGTGCCTGAAGAGGTGACCGAGCTAAAATCGACCGAGTTGAGGTCGAAATGCCAAGTCTGCAACGGTAGAAACACCTTATCGCCTGAAAAGGTATTCCAAGACCTAAGAAGGTGGGTAAGAACCTACATGTATATCAAATTCTGAGTATTTTGACTAAATCGTGTAACACGATGAAACTAAACAAGTACTAACTTAGAAAAATAGTTGCAAAAAGTAAGGTGCATGTCGGTCCATCAATAACCATGGGCCAAGCCCAGAATACATAAAATTTCAAAATCAAAGGGGCATCGCCCAAAAAACAACGTGTCTCCTAATATACTAATACAAATTCATGAGTCAAGGTCATCCTCGGCATTTGGAGGGAGGGTAGCAGACTGGCCAGGTAGGCCCACTTCACCTTCACCTTTGGGTCCCTCCTCGGACGCTTTCCCGTCGCCCTCTTCCCCTCGAGATACGGCCTCCTCATCCTCCAGCTCGGACAACGGAACTAGGATTCCATCTCGGTTAAAATCCTTGTCCATGTCAGCACAGGAGAAGTCAGCATTCGGATTGAAATGCCGAAGCTTCTTCACGGCTCGGGAAAAGCCATTAACATGCTCCCTCATGATAGAAGCCTCGGCTTCAGCCAGATCAGAATGGAGCCTCAGATTCTCCTCATTCTCTGATTCCAGCAACTTCCGCAACTCAAGACTGGCTTCCTTCTCGGCTTGAAGCCCTTCCACGACCTTCGGAAGGTTGAGCCGGTCGGTTCTTTCCATTTCCAGCTCGGTCATAAGGGTGGTATTGCCTTTTTTTAGCTCTACTTTTTGGGCTTTCAGTTGCCCAACTAGCCGAGCTTGCTCTTCACATTTTGCCAGGGCTTTTTCAAGCTCATCCCCAGTGCGCAAAGTTCGGGCAGCTCCCGCCTTCATACTTTTCATTATTAGAAAACTCACGGCTCGAAAAACAGGAGACTCAGAAGAGCATAAGCGACCGCAGCTTTCCTTCTCGCATCATGGCCTGGCCAGAGTTAAAATTGTCTAGCTAAGAACAAAGGGCAGAATCCCAGAAAGCCGAGGTAGAGCATTGCTCCCTCGCACCAAAAAGCCGAGGTCGAGCTATGCTCCCTCGCACTACGCACTGGAAAAAGTCGAGGTCGAGCAATGTTTTCTTCCTCGCAATAAATATCCTAAGCCAAGCACAACATCTTCGCACCAAGATAAAGTCCACAGCAGATCATGCATGTTAGAGACCTAGGATTCGATGGAAATCCTGGTAGTGTTCAACCAAATAAGCAGGAATCCCAAATACGACTGGGCTCCGCACAAAAGTCCGAGCAGTGCTCGCCCAAGCAAGACGATAACCCAAGAAAGGCTTGGTTCTACAAAAAATAGATTTCCGAGCAATGCTCCCACGAATCATAGTCCGAAGTCCTCGGCACCAAAAAGCGTGTTAAGACATGCGGGTTGACATTTAAGCTCTTTAGCTTATTTCAAGCTCGGAGCTTGGGAGGCTAGTAGGGATAAAGGAAGGACATTCTCGGAAATTACAGAGAAAGGATATCCCTTAGCCTACAGCTCGAAGAACTTGTATGAAAAGTATTTTCTCATACAAAAGATATTAGGAAAAGTCTATTCTGAGACACACCTTCAAGATCGGGAAAAATAATTCAAGGTCAAGTTGAAAAGATAGTGGGTATTTCAAAATCCACCAACAGGGTTATGAGCTACTCGAAGAAAATTCAAGAGCTCTCAAGAACTTCAAAGACCGAGCTACATTCGGAAAAGGGTGAGTCAAATTCAAACTCTCAAGATAAGAATCTTGAAAGCATCAAAAATTAAATGCAAGCACCAAGGTAAATTCCTAATGACCGAGTTTGAACTTGACTCTTCAAAAGATTGGTTCGAGCCTGAATCACTGATAAGTCAAACCTCAACCACTAAACTCGAGTACTTCCCGAGAGGTATTAGCCGAAGTACGAGGATCTATGCAAATCCAGTACTTTATCAACACTAAGGACAAACTCAGCTTCTTTAGCTTATATATTGATCGAGATGTTAAACTCGGTCACTGAGCCTACCAAATTAAAATATTGGACGAGAAATAAAGCTAGATCTCCAAACAATCAAAGGGAAATGATTACTAGACTCGCCCACCGAGCCCGCTGAACTTAAGAATTGGTCGAAATGTGAAGCTCGACAACTTGAAACGAGAAGCTCGGGCTCCCTACTCGGTTAAGCTCCAGCTCCCGACTACTGGTTCAAGCTCAGGCTCCCTACGCGGTTGAGCTCCGGCTCCCGACCACTCGGTTGAGCTCTGGCTCCCGACCACCCGGTTGAGCTCCGGCTCCCTACTCGGTTGAGCTCCGGCTCTTGACTTACCGTTTGAGCATGCAACTACAGCGCAAGCCTCAGAAATGATGCCGTGAAGGCCACGCGTCACACACAGTAACGTCTCTTTTCCATCTCGGGAACCGAGAAAGTATGGCCTCAACAGGAAACGAGTAACCATCCCCACCTCGGCTCGGTGCCTCGAAAGCGTCAAGCTCGGTCACCCGAGCTGCTCACCGAGCTGGAGGATGTGTACACATATATAAGGTATGAAGCTCGGCCACTCACCTCACCGAGCCAAAAGACCAAAAGGTGAAACCAAGTTCCTAGCCTCGGCCCCTTCGAAAAAGCTTCCACGTGATCAACTCGAAGCTTGGGGGGCTTGTGTATGAGCCGGGATATAGAGCTCGGCTAAACATCATGAAAGCTTCTACGCCTAATCAGCTCAAAGCTTGGGGGCTTGTGTACTGGACGAGGTTACTAACCCGGCCACCGAGCTCAAGTACCCGGCCCAGTCCGAAAATTAAAGATAATAAATCAAAGATCACTTAATTAAAGAAATAAGATATTGATATTAAATCCTGATATTATCTAAAATAACCTTATCTGGTTAAAAGAGATAATATCCCTTAAATTAAGGAATCATATCTCAAAAGAGATATTGAGAGATAAATTGAATCTCTAAGAGATAGGGGAATCCTATTATAAAAGGAGGAGTACCCCTCATAAGAAAGACACTTTTTCACTGAATCCCGGTAACTCTCCCTTAAGTGTATTAGAGGAACTAGCGTCGACCAAGAGACTCTCAGACAGTCCTTGCTCCCTAGTACTCATCCGATACAAAATTAGGGGATCGAGATCACCGCCCCACCAAGGGTTGAACTTAGAACTACGTCTGGCTTTGATTCCCACTGGGATACGTAGGACCGGAATATCAGATTCTGTCAAGCCAAAGTCTAAAACAACCCCCATTGTTCACTCTTGGTATGACGTTCTACGACGAGATTCCGGCAAGTCGGATCTCGGCAAAAACATTTTTCTTTGACAGAATTTGAATCATGTATCTCGTACTTCTAAACACTTCAGTTATGTGTGTTATCTTCTTACTTTGATTATAAATTTCAATATACTCTCCATGATACACTATAAAGAAGAATCTTTTAATAAGGCCAGGTGCACATAAGAATCTCGACAACTGATTTATAACTCTCTTCTGAATATATGAAGATCACATGGCTTGTGGATATTAGGGCAGAGACACCAAGTTCATGATTCCACATGGCTTTCGTATGATCGTATCTTTAGTTTTCTTTACCCTTCACTTAATTGGATGCGAGACTGAAAAAGCTGGATTTCCCGAGAATACTGTCCATAACTTTCTTGAGTTTACAATATTTGTTGGTCAGTAACCAATATCCAAAAACACATAAATGTATGCCACAACCGAGGATAAAACTATATCAAGTAGTTGAACAATTCTTATCCGCTTTGGTTATTTTTAAGGTTTAATTATTATGTTGATCTTCAACTATTTAAGAGTTTTGAAGTAGGTTCCTCAAATAAATCTTTTTTAATTGATCCCCTGAGTTTATATAAAATTTTCAAATGGATCTCTAAATTAAAGTAGAAAATATGTTAGTAATTCGTTAAATTGGATGGAATATATACTGACTTCATCTATAAGTTGGACACTATATCAACCACCTATGTCATGTGGTCTAGGTTAAACTACACCCTCATTCACTATTCGGAGGAGGAGTGTGCAACTGTAAAACAACATATAATGGAGAAGAAAATATCTGGGGAGAAGTAGTTGCATGTCACATTTTGGTCTCATGCAATTCTAAATAGTAAATACTAATTTGGGGAAAAAATTCAAGTACCAAATCAGCAAGCTTAAAGGTCTCTTCACATAACTTATCCTAGGGACCCAATTGAACACTAGTGCAATAAGTGCTTTTTACGTCAGTTAAAATTGATTTTTTACGTCAGAATACTGACTGACGTAAATACAGCCGACGTTAATAGTTAATATTTTAACGTCAGTTGAGAACTGACGTTAAATATAAAACTATTAACGTCAGTTCTTTAACAAAACTGACGTCAATTTTGTAAAAATCAACGTCAGTTTTTTAAACTATTAACGTCAGTTCTTTAAGACAACGGGCGTTAATTTTGTTAAAACTAACGTCAGTTGTTATAAAGAACTGACGTTAAAGGTTTAATTTTAATGTCAGTTGTTTTAAACAACTGACGTTAATAGTGTACTGTATATTTTATAAAATACTATTAACGTCAGTTGTTTGATACAACTGACGTTAATAGGTTTTTTTTTTAATTCAGTTTTAAAATATCACTCCCCTCATCTATCCCTGCATTCAGTCAATATCCCAGTAACACAGAATATCACACACATTACAGAATTGCAAAGGAAAAATGGAACAATGGGGGGGACTTAAAACCAAAACCCATGTATATATATAAATAAATTTTAGTTCCAATGTCTAAAAAACAAAAGTACCAATCTAAGGATATATATATATACATGTTATTAATTAGTTTCTAAAGTCTAACAAAAAAACTATTTATCTAAGTATTGCGGAGGTATCCTGTCAATTCCTTTTTCAGCCGCATACTTGAAGAAGAATTCAGCGAAGCACATCCTCAAGTCTCTTAACTCATCTTCTTGAATAGGCGATTGGTCGATAAATGCCTAGACACGTTCAAATAATAACAATAACATCAATGCAAGTCATCTTCAAAACTATAATATATAATTTAACAAGTTGTTTAAATATTACCTTATTCCATCCATCCGTAATAGATGCGGAGACTATGTTCAGCATATGAAGCATCACATAATAGCCGCACGACCACCCGTCAATTTGAAATCGAGACTACCAACAAAATTAATTTCAACGTCAGTTGAGTATACATATAAATTAGTAATTATAATATTAATTATTTGATAAATAAACTACCAAACCTTGAGGATGTTCCATACAGGATTTGCTTTAGCCTTAGAAGTCCTACTTCTCCCGTTGGCGCAACTTATGCTACTCGCCTTCAGCGCGCTATCATAAACAAATAATCATGTCGATCAATTAACAAATTCATATATCATGTGTGTAATAAACTAAAAACAACTGATATTAAAACTTAAATTAAATTTAAGATTAGTTACTTATTTATAGCTTCCACCACCTTCGGTGGCGGATCTTGGTGGAGAGAGCAGAAGAATATGACAATATGCCTAGACGGGTGAAGTACGAACAACTGCCAATGGATTTTCATATAGTAGGGAGCCAGATATAATTCTTTCGGATTGTCTCCCAACAAGTTCCCTAAGTATTTACTCAATGCATCGCCAGCAAAGAAATCGGACAGAAGGATTGACGGATCTAAGAAACCGTAAACTGATGCAACGCCCTTATCAAGCTGAAGACGATGGAGATACCTAAGATATGAAAAGGTGTGGATGTTAATTACATAATATATATATTGAAATTAAAATAAATTATTAAATTGAAAAATACCAAAAATAAATAAGTTATAAAATTAAAATTAACTTACGTGCACCAGAGACTGAAAACATTGCTGTTCATCCAGACGTTATTTCTGCAGGCGTTCCCGAGATCGTCACCACAGAAGGTAAATATCCTTCGTTGATCTGGGCGTGCCACCCATCCATAGTGCTCCAATGGACATTCAAAAATCTCAAACGCATAATCCTCACCAAGTGAGAACAAACGAGTGATAGGTGACAGCGACACCGACGTCGACTTGGCCTTCAGTTTAAGAAAAATAAAATAGATAAGTTTTTGATAATTAAAAAAAACACAAGTAATTATTTGACTAATTTGGACATTAATAATGAATACATACCTTTGTTAACATTTCGAGCTCATGTCGTTTGGAGTCCAACTCAAGCTCACGCCTTTTCATTTCCAACTCATGCTCATGGCGTTGGACTTCGAACTCCCGTTCCCTAGCTGCCAACTCATCGTCCTCCACATGTGCCCTACTAAAACTCTCTTTTGTGCTCACATGTGAAGGGTTGGCATGCCCTGCGGTGTCCTGGGATGTACCGACGGAGGAAAGCTCTCTGGCAAGCACCTGCTTGAATTCTGGGTTGGATATTAAGCCTTGCATCAGATGTGTTGTAATAGCTGGGTTGGACATGAGGTGTGAGTAATGTCGGCCAAATTTGATGCTTCATCGACCACCCGCTTTCGTGAAGCAGAATTGCCATAATATTCTTTGACGGTCACGTTCCCAGGAACACCGAGAACCCGACCAGGATAGTCTTTCTTGCCTAGAGCAGTCATCAAGACATCCCGCCGTCCAGAAGGGACGAATGCGCCCTGGGAGGATTGTGCTTTAAGATCCATCTACAATGAAAAAAAATGAAAAAAACGTGCAAGTGAAAAGTGTTGCAAATATCTATACAAATATCAATTGAAATCAAGTTAATTATATACTTACAATCTTATCCGCCACTTCGCGAGTGGCATCAACTTTAAAAGATCCCGTCTTTGTCATGCGACCGGCTAACCAGACATCCTTGCGGTCGATGTCCGACGGAGGACTTAATGGTGTGCCCTCAGGCACCTCTCCTCTTTCAATCCTAGCAGAGTGCTCTTCCTGCTTCGCCCTCAACCTATCCGCCATCATCTGCTCGATCCGAGTCTGGTACCCACCCTGAGACATGGTGTGGCGGTGGACATTCTTCGCCTGATTCTGCCGACCCTTATTTGCCTTAGCCTATTCAAACAAAAACACATAATTAAATACAGTTAAATGATCTATAACAAGCATACAAAATTAACTTAATCAACCAACCTGAAATTCTCCATCCTGTCGACTCTTGGTAAACATATCCCAAGTATCCTGATCAATCCAGGGATAATCCGAGAACATTTTATCAAGCCGCTTCTTCCCAGATACTTAGTACCTAGTAAGATCATGCTTGAACCCATTCCAACGCTTTGATGCCATTTTCATACATTTATGACGATGATCCTCGTCATTTGGCACAGTCCAAGCTACCTACACATTAAATACATAACAACTGGATGGATTATAACTCGGATAATTATATAATAATGTAAATCAAATGAATGTAAAGGTAAAATACCGTGATAGCCTCCCAAATCTGATCCTTAACGTTCTGTGGAACGTCATTCCAGTGGTTGTAGTTGATGCTTACGTGCTGCTTCGCTTGTAGAAACACCCACTTATTAAATTCTTTAGCACGGGGTCCCTGGGCATTTAGATTAGCATCGAAGGACACCTCAAGCTTCTGTCCGCTCTGCCTGTCCTTCTCTAGTTTCTTCAACGAGGTGGCTCCTCTACCCCATTTCCTATGAGCCTGTGATGTCTGTATGGACAAAAAAAATGATAAAATAGAGGGTTGTAACATTATAAACTTACATTAACAAGAAGGACTAAAGATAGTATATAACATGTAAACTTACACTAGAATCCGGCGTAGGCGTGATCGGGTCCTGCGAAACCCCCACAATGTCCTCCCGTGCATGTGGGCTATCCGACTGATCCATATGTATGCCTGTTCAGAAACAATATATATGTATTAACATAGGTTATAACTCAAAATAAATACAGAAGTATAAATAAAAATAACTAGATAGGTCCTGTAGATATACAAAACATCTATATATCCAATATAAGGACAATACGGGAGATTGAAAACTATAGTTTTTGAAGATTGCCAAGCACTGGTCACGGCCTGGCCGTGATGTCCATCACGGCCGTAACGTGCCAACTGAACCAGACCCTCAAGGGCAGAACTGATCACGGCCTAGCCGTGATCAGCATCACGGCCGTGAAAGATCAGCCAGCAGAGCAACATGCACTCAAAACCAAAAATAGAGACATTCCAAACAACTCAAACTCGCGGTTTCAATTTTCAACTACTGAGACTACAGTTTTAACATACACTCAAAACCAAAAATAGAGACATTCCAAACAACTCAAACTCACAGTTTCAAGTTTCAACTACTGAGACTACAGTTTCAACATACACTCAAAACCAAAAATAAAAAAATGTGCCCTAAAGACTCAGCAGAAATAGGCGCTCGCGTGGTGGTGGGTGGGAAGCTCGAGTGGTGGCCAACGTTCGATGTGGTTACTGAGAGCAGAGGGACAAGGAGAGTTAGTGCGCGGGAAGGGGAAAGAGAGATGTCAAGTTATTCCAAAGAATAAGCGGGAAAGACAGAGTTAGGGGTTAAGAGTGTACCTCACGGTGGTGGCGAAGAAGCCCTCACGGTGGTTGCGGTGGAGATGAGCTCGCGATTAGGGCAGAGTGAGGTTGAGAGTGAGGGTTGAGCGTGATGAAAAGAGACATACAGAGAAGTGCAGAAGGCGCGCGGGTGTAAACATTAATATCAAAATAAAACAACATTTTACGTCAGTTGTTAGTAAAAACTGACGTTAAAGGTCATATATTTAACGTCAGTTGTCTTAAGAAACTGACGTTAAAAACACTCACACTTCTAACGTCAGTTGTATTACACAACGGACGTTTACGTCAGTTGTTAGTTAAAACTGACGTTAAAGGTCATATATTTAACGTCAGTTGTCTTAAGAAACTGACGTTAAAAACACTCACACTTCTAACGTCAGTTGTATTACACAACGGACGTTAAAAGTTTATTAGTTTCTGCAAAAACATTCACATTTGACTACTGTGCTACTTACCCATTCACCTTGTAATCTAATCCTCTTAATGAGCATTAAGTTTTTACATAAGTTTTCCAGAAAATCAGAATAGCTTAGTAACTTCATCCCCTGCTCCTATAAATAGCTTCCTTCCATCCTTTTAATTTTTTTTGCTTCACAATATGGCTCTGCCATGGAGATTAACTTCATCACTCTTTCTTCCTATGCCTAGACTCAAAGATCTTTGTCTTAATGGTCAAACAACTTCTGAGGTTGTGTAAATCACATAACATGGATGGTAAGGTTGGGTGAATCACGTAATGTGATTCTCTCACTTTATTTCATCCCCATCATCCCTTTCACTTTGCTTTGGAAGCAAGTGACTTTGGATTCAAGACGATGCATCAAGGAATTCCAGTGAAGAAGAAAGATGCAAAGATCCATTTCACTTTGCTTTCGCTGCTAGTGACTGAGGATTTACTTTGCATCATGGAATTCAAGTGAGGGAGGTGATGCATGCATTGGAGTTTCTGATGACAGGACTGAGAAGAAAATGATGTTGAAGCATAAACTTTTTTATATTTTAAGGCTATGTTGCTGAAATTTTTTATCTTTTAATCATGTAATTTTAACTTATGAATCGCTTCAATGAGATACGATTTGATTATACATATAACTTGTTTTATGTTAAGTGTTTATTTATTTTAATTTGCACAAGAATTTGTTTACTAATTCAAGCTAATTAATAAAAATTAAAAATAAACTTGTTTAAAAAAAGGTTTAGATTTAAACTGCACTATATGGAGTGATCTGCGTTAAGAGGGACAACAGGGACATGACAACCAATGAAATGAGTTTCATAATTATTTACGTCAGTTATTTATAGAACTGACGCAAATAGTGATTTAATATTTACAAAATGCCACCACCTCATTTTTAACGTCAACTTAATTTATGACTGCCAAGTTCCCGTATATTAATTACATTATTTCCAATATTCATTCTGCACGTTTATAATATATAGGATTATTTACGTCAGCTATTTATTTAACTGAAGTAAAAATCACACTTTTAGCGTCAGTTGTATAAAAAACTGACGTTAACAATAAATATTTTTTATTTTAAAAACACTTTTAACGTCAGTTTTTTTAAACAACTGACGTTAAAAGTGTATAGATATCTGCAAAAACATTTATTCCTTTGACTACTGTGCTACTTACCCATGCACCTTGTAACTTAATCCTTTTAATGAGCATTAAGTTTATAGATAAGTTTTGAAGAAAATCAGAATAGCTTAGTAACTTCACCCCCTGCTCCTATAAATATCTTCCTTCCATCCTTTTAATTTTCGGCTTCACAATATGGCTCTGCCATGGAGATTAACTTCATCACTCTTTCTTCCTATTCCTAGACTCAAAGATTTTTGTCTTAATGGTCAAACAACTTCTGAGGTTGTGTAAATCACGTAACATGGGTGATAAGCTTGTGTAAACCACGTAATGTGAGTTGCTCACCTTATCATCCTTTCGGAGAATCAGCTGCTGGAGGGAAAATCAGGTGCTCGGGCGTCAGTTCCAAAACCTCAGCTTTGGCAGCAAGTGACCGTCATGGAAGTCTCTAGAACCCCTGCATTTGCTTGAAACAGATCTAGTGCACCTGTTTTTGCCTCTCTTGAGCTCTCTCATGCCCCCCAGTTTTCTGAGGTCTTAAAGGATGCAAGTGACTGTTCCAAGACCATTGCTAAAACAGATCGAGTGCACCCTTCGGAGTATAGTTTTCCCTTTGGCATATTTCATAAAACTCTCTGATGGGATGTAGCTTTAATGTTTAGGATTTTAAACCCTTTCAATGTAACTTTTTATAGGATTTTAAACCCTTTCAATCTTCTGTATCAGTCCGTATTACACTTCATGAATGAGATCCGGTTTGGGTTATTGATTCAACTTATACTTCGCACATATATTTTAGTTTTCAAAATAGAAACACAAAACATCAAAGCAATTGTGAAACTGAAACTTTGAGGAAGGCAATACGGAAGGGTACGTATACTAGATAAAAAAATTATTAAAATAACCTTTAACACCTGTTGATGTAAGGACTGACGTTAAAAGTGAAGTGACTCACTTTTAATGTCAGTTCGATAAAGAACTGATGTTAAAACATTCACTGTTAACGTCAGTTGTTTATTGAACTGACGTTAAAAGTGAGTCACTTCACTTTTAACGTCAGTCCTTAAAACAACTGACGTTAAAATTGAATTAATGAAGTCTGATATTTACAAAACTGCCACCGCCCCCTTTTTAACGTCTAGCTTTTGGTTAACTGACCTAAACCTTTACCGTCTAATGTATATTTTCCACTAGTGGAAATTTATATGTTCAGGGACCCAGTTGAAATTTTTTATAAGTTTAGGGACTCAATTATAAACTTTTTTAGTTCACGTGCTTACTTGAAAATTCTCAAATAGTTTAGAGATTAACTGAATAATTAAACCTATTTTTAACAAGGATATTACTAACCAGTATTCTTAAAACACTTGTTAAAGAATAAGAAGTAAGCTTCTATTAATTCATTAAATGCGCTCATTACCAATAAAAAAAATACAATTTTAAATTTCTTAACCAATATCCGTATTTATTAACATTTTCCTTTTAATAAAACTTTAAATATTTATTATGAAAATAATATTTAATAATTCACATTAGATATTGCACTTTTCAATTAACATGCTAATTTCTTTCTCAGGCCAATCCACCATACTATAGTAATTTCTTTCTCAGGCTCTTCCTTTTTTTTTCCCTCTGTATACGAGTTTGAGTATCCCTTATACCAATCTTAATATATTTTTGTTTATTAAAAACAACAAGTATAAGAAAATTTACTATTCTTTTATTGAGGTTCGTATTGTTAAGCGGTGGTACCGCTACATTGTTTAAACAATCAAGATATGAACTTCAACTTTAGAGGGGTGCATCGGATTTGGATTTTAAAAGATTATTTTGACCTAAAAAAGTCTTGCGGATCTTAAAAGACTATGTAGGAATGTAATGATTTATAAGATTTTAAAAGACTTTTTTTAAAAGATTGTTATATAATCAAGATTTTCATGTGTGGATTTTAAAGGATTTATATCATAAGACTTTATAAGATTTGAATGGACTATATGGATTTATAAGTTTGAAAGGAAAAACATGATTTTTTTAGCAAATATTCAAAGTTACAAGAGCCAATGAAAAAAGTAACAAAGAAATGAATAATATAATAAAAAAAGGTAAAACCCGATAGAATATTTTTAATCTTTTAATTTATAGTCAAGTCGATGTAGCTTCATGTACTCCTAAATTGCATTTCTCCACATATCTAAAGTCATGCTACCCCTCCAAGCATTGGCATCTTCTCGTTCCTGCTCTTGTGTTTGAACAACAGGTTCAAAATTATTGTCTACATTAGCTGGTGATATTTAAGATGAAGATCGTCTATTGGTTCAATTGAAAATTTATCATAACGACATTTTTTACAAAGCAAGCTATGTAGTGCTACACATGCGAAGACAAACTATGCTTGTGTCTTAAATAGAAATGGAGGCACTGATTTAAAAATTGTGAACCACGATTTAAAAATCTCAAATATCTTCTCGATCACATTCCTCAAGGATGCATAGCGAAACTTGAACAATTCATTTCCATTTTGAGGGTCATTTACCATTTGCAGCTTTTGATTTTAACCTTAAAAATGTTTTTTTTTTAAAAATGATTTTAATGAAAAGCTTAAACAAACATAATCAAACTCGTTACAAATGATTTTTTTCAATTAAAAAAAGTATTTTTTTCCTTCAAATATTATGTAACAAACGCACTGTAAAGTTTTGGTAACTTATATTGGGTTGAACGACAACCGTGGGGGAGACGGGAAAGGGGGGGGAGAAAAGAGAGAGATGTAGGGAGGGAGGGGCGAGGGGGAGGGAGAAAGGAGAGAGATGGAGGGAGGGAGGGAGGGAGGAGAGAGATGGAAGGATGGAGGGATGGAGGAAGGAGAAAGGAGAGAGATGGAGGGATGGAGGGAGGAGAGAGAGAGGGAAAGAGGGGGAATAGAGGTGAAGGCATAAGGTGAAGAGAGATATGAATGAAGAATCCTGAGAAATCTCATGTGTTGAGGTGAAATTTTAGTTACTAAAAAGTCACACAAAGTCCCACAAAATTCGCCTTAGAAAACAATCCATCGAAGTTAGAAAGTTTTCGAATACCACAAAACTTTTTATTACTTGTAAAAAGTCATGATTGAATACCGCTAGATTTGGATTCTCTCTTTAAAAAATCTTGATAGTCTTGGTTGAATACCACTAGACTTATTTAGATTACTTAAAAGTCTTGATTGAATACCACATGACTTTTTTATCATAAAAATGTCCATTAAAATCTTATGAAATCCCAATCCAATACACCTCCTTTAGATTCTCTATTACTTAGTTGAATTTAGATTGTCGGCCCTAGCCCAAAAACACTAAGGCTAGGGCCTAGGGTTTTAGGCCTCTAATTATTTTTAGTTTATTATGACTTTCAAATTTTTTTTGTGATTATTTAAGTTTAATAAGAAAAATATTTTAAAACCTAAAACCAATAAATCATAAGAAATCAAAAATTAGATTGTATGTACACACAATAAAAATTTACACCAACCATAATAATTATTAATTACACTTTAAAAATATAGAAATTTATAATAAAGAAAAAATTTAAATAAAATATTTTTTAATAAAATATTATTATTGATTTTAAAAAGATCTCATCTCAAATTTCGTTTGAAGCCTAAAAATATATTGGTCCGGCTCTATAGATTGTGCATGATACGAGAGGAAAGAAGATTGAAAACGTACTCCATAAAAATTGAAAATTTATGAATATATATATATATATATATATTGTTCTTCTCTTATTTTCATTTCAATTATATTTTTAATTGATTTGCAAGAAAGCCACTTAATTAAATATCCTAAACAAACTCCTTTAGCCTTTCTGATTGTCTAAATCAGCTTTTCAAGTTGCAGTTTGCATGCTTATCAACAAAAACAAAATTTGCGGTTTGTAATTATCATTTTTAATAGAAAAATGTTTTTGTTTTTATATCACTCAATGTAACATCCATGACATACTTTTATGTCAATAAAATTAAATGACAGAGAAATGTTAATGTACTCCCACTTGATTTTTAAAAAAGGAGTTTTTTTTAACCCATCCCACAAGCTTAGATTATTTGGACATGCTATTAAACTAATTTCCATTCAGATGCTTAGATACAGTTAAAGTTTCTTGCCCCTTCTCAATAATGTGTTTTACAGGATTCAAACCTAACTTCTCGATCCCCCATAGGTTCAATCTGCACATCTTACACCGAGATTTTGGAACTAATCCCAAATTTTGTTTTGCTAACTCATCTCTACTTTAAGTTTTGTCAATTTTTTATTTAAAAATTAGAAAAAGAACTCACTTTTTTTCTCTCTCTCTACCATTTCGTTGTTGCCACATCACCGCCGTCGTATCCACCCCCGTCGCACCACTGTCCCATTTCCACTACAAAAAAAAGGTCATTTAGCGACCGAAAATAGTGACCGGATTTTTTGGTTGCTATTTGCGACCGAAATAGCGGCCGATTGCAGGATCTACATGAAACACTGGTGAGAGTGGATCCTGCGACCGAAATAGCGTCCGAAATAGAGCATAGCAGAGATATCGGTCGCTAAACAAAGGAAAATAAAAGTCAGAAATTTAAGAATTTTTAGCGACCGAAATGGCGACCGATTTAAATGCAACGGTCAAACTTTATATATATTAGCGACCGATTTAAAAATCCGTCGCTAAATTTATGAATTCATACTTCAAACTTTATTTATATTTGCGACCGATATTAATTCGGTCACTAAACGGCGCGTAAAAAATTAAAATAGCGCCTTTTAGCGACCGAAATTTAAATCGGTCGCTATAATTATAAATTCAAATTCAAACTAACCATATTAGCGACCGAACTAATTCGGTCGCTAAAACTGAAATCCCTAAATTCGACATAACCTCCTTCTTCCTCATTTTACTCGAGGCATATCTCTCTCTCATTGTTTCTCTCTTCCTAGCCGCGCGCTCCGGCCACCACAAGACACCTCCTGTCACCACCATCATCCCCTCTGCTCAGGTAAGCTCTCCTCTACTCCATCTCTCTCTCTCTGTCTCTGTTTCTCTCGTATCTCTCTCTGTCTCACTCTGCTTGTCTCTCTCTATCTGTTTCTAATGTCTCTCTCATCCATTCGCTTGGGGACTGGGGAGATAAGTTAGCTGTCGGTGGATTCACAAAATACAGGTAACAAATTTGTTGTTGAAAACTCTGTGTGTTTTGCTTTTGCTATGTGGTTTGTGGTTGGATTTTGATGTTTAATTTTCGTTTTTACATATGTCAGATTTTAAATACTTCTTTATCATTCACAAATGTTTTCATGTTTGTGTTTATATAAATGAATGGGAGAAGCTGTGTCTGATGTGGTCTGTGATGGTGTGAACACAGTGGTGACTGGGAGGTTTTCATGTTTGTGTTTACAGAAATCATAAAGCATTAGAGCTAAATCTAAATTGATCTTATCATATAACCAATGAGTTAGAGACCTAGAAAAAAAATAATCTATTAGGAACTCCAAGTGGTTGGTCTAGTAGAGCTAGCATGACATAATCTCGTATCTGACAGGTCGTGCGTTCAAGCCCCCACTAGTCTCCTTGAGGAAGGTAAATGTAAATCCCTTTGTATCATAGAGCCCGAGGGTTTTCCTTACCTTAGACTAGGGCATCATCACCCTAAATTATTCTTTTCAAACAAAAAAATCTCTAAGGGATGCCCACACAGCGTGAGGAGGGTGGTACTGATGCTACCTATGAGTTTTTCTATTTAGATTTTCTTGTACAATGGGGATGATGAAACCCTTATTATTTTGGTATGCTATGTTGGCTTGTTGTTACTCAATATTAGAATTTAACACTTACTGAATTTGTGTTCCTCTCGATTGATATAATTAAACGTTCCATGTGTTCAATCTTGTTTTTCTCATGCTTAGAATTTATTCGAGGGTTGTTGATAGTAGTTGGATATAAATTGTGATTTCCTATCATGGACACATTTGATGTTTGATAATTTACTATTGATTCAGGGAAATATAATCATACGTTTTCTTATGATTTTTTATGCTTCATTGATTATTTTTTCGTGAGCACATGCTTTACCACTAGATATTCATGAGATAAATTATTTAGGTATAACAATTTAACATAGTAGATGACAAAATTCATCTTGGTAGATTTTGTCGCTTAGGTAATTTGTATTTGATTAAATATAAATTTATTTATTTTTATTTATTTTAATAATGTATGTTGTTTCACCTTTACAATTCATTTATTAATTGGGCGACAACTAGACTAGGAAAAATTTATCAATATCTATAATTTAACTCTAAGTCTAGGTGGAACCAACCTCATACTTGCTCCACTAAACTTTGGCAAGATTCCTGCACTCGTGAGTGTTTTTATGGCTTTCAAAAGTTACAAAAAAATGTCACAAGTGAAATAAAATCACAAAATAAATTCATTAATTGCAACTAAAGTTGAAAATTGTACAAACCATTAATAGTATGCTTTTGAGCATTTTTTTAATTTTTTTTATAATTTGGCATTTGTGATGCCTAATCTCATTTATTAGAATAATCATTTGTTATATAATTTGTTTAATTTTTTTTTTCTATGCATCTCTATATATCCTTGTTTTGTAAAAAAAGATGAACAAAGAAAAGAAAAATGATCCAGATGAAATAGCAGGTATTTTGGAATCTCTCTCATCTCATTTGCCACCCATACACAACCGCCCGCCACTGTGACACCCTATACGTGTTACCTATAAAAGGCCATGGTTGTACGTTGGCAATTTGATGATGGAATGAATCAAGAATATGAGAACATAAATTTTCTTCTTTTCCTTTATAAGTGCTGTGTGAGTTTGAGAGTTAAAAATGAGAGAGAACAATTATCCTGGGTGAGTTTTATGTGTTTGTACAAACACCAGAGTAGAGTCCAGGTCTGGATGATTTCGTGAATCGTGACACTTGCTTTTCCCATCCAAAAAGCATTTGAAACATTCTTTTTTTTTTAGTTTACTTTATTATAGTTACGTTTTTGTCACTGATTAAAGCTTAAATTTTGTGTTTTGAATTTTGTTTTGAGTTCTCAGACATGCAAATATGACAAACGACAAACAAATGGAATTTGTAATTTAAGATTTAAACCCTTACCTCATCTTCCAAGACTTAGGTTTTGGGAGAGAAAAGGTTCCTTAGTACTTTTCTCCCTTTGTTTCCTCTTCTTCTGAAATAAAGGAGATGGGGAGGAGAGTATAAGGAAGAAGGGAAGTTGCAAGTTGTTCTATATTTGTAACCGTATATTGTTGATTCTATTTTATATTAATTTATGTGTTTCTAGTCTTATAAATAGTTGTACTGGATTCTGTATATATAGAATAGTGATTTGATTTGAAATGACTAATTTCATTTATGCACGATAGGTCCTTGTTGTCATATTCTTCTACTCTCTGTTGGCTCCGACTCCTCCCCTTATCCTTGCTCGGTTGTGTTTTCTCTCTCAGGTAAGTTCTCTGAACACTCAGTGTAATGTATGATGTGAATTATCGTGTTGTTTGGTAGTGGAGAGCTGAGCTCAATAGGATGTGATCTTGTCTGATTGTATGCTGATAATTTAATGTTTATGCATGTGTTTGTCAATATGAGTTGTTTGTTAGTGGAGAGCGGAGTGATTTCACCTCATTTTCCATGTACATTTCTGCATGCATTTGCATATAGTTAGGCCAATTTAGTGTTGATTTTGTATAGTTTTTCCTTTGGAACGGATGAGGTGGTTTCTGTGTGTTGTTTTGCAGGATTCAGTGGAAAAATGCCCAGAAATCAGCCTTGGTGGAGCTTGGATGAAAAAGAGCTAGAAAAGTGAAGAATATAGCCAAACAGAGCCTATCACGGCCTGGCCGTGATGACCATCACGGCCGTGATCAAGCAGGGAAGAAGGCAAAAGTCAGAGACTGTCACGGCCTAGCCGTGACAGACATCACGGCCGTGACCAACCAGAAAATGAGGGCTCGCGTCGCGAACACTTCTCTCGCCTCGCGAGAGTTAAAAACTTGAAGACACGCCTTGGACAGAAAGCGTCACGGCCATCACGGCCGTGACGGGCGACGGACCTATAAATAAACCTGCACTGAACAGAATTAGGGATCTGTACTTGGAGGCAGGCTGAGGCTGGCGGCTGGAGAGGGTTTCTACCCAAAAAGGGGGGCGTTTTCTCTGCTCTTGGATGGAGAGAAGATTGGAGGAAGCTTGTCTATGAGTGTTCTTCATCCCTTCTCTTTTTCCTTTTTGTATTTCCTTATCATGAGTAGTTAAATCCCCTATTGTTGGGGTTAGATGTAACTTTTCTGAACTTAGTTGTATTGTGATGCGGTTGTTTTAATACAAGTTTCTATTTCGTTATGAGTATGTGATTCTGTGTTTAATGCTTTCCTTGGATTAGCTACCCATAGGAATGATAGGTTGCTTTAATAGATGACTGAAAGGTTGGTGTTAAGGCATGCTCATGAATCATATGCCAAGTAGGTCAAGAATCTAGACATAGGTGTTGGCTGCTTGCAATCTTATAAGTCTTAACTTAATGCAAAATCTCAGGTTATTCCACCTAAGACATTAGGGTTTAATTTGGGGTTTTAGGCTCAATGCACCTAAGACATTAGGCTTGAGTATTTTGGAAAAGGCTTGATTGGCATAATTGAATTAGGACTTGTGTTAGAAGCCATTTCATTGCAACTAAGGGAGGATTAGTGTAGTCTAACCCTGACAATTCTAGCCACATCCCTGTTTGCATACCAAGTGTTTGACATAATTCCAAAAAGACAAAAATATCTTATTTCTTTATTTTCTGTTTAATCTCTCATACTTTAGTTAAGTCTAGATAGTTGTTGAATTTGCGAATTGGTAATTGACATCCAATCCCTGTGGATACGATAACCGGTCTCACCACCGTATTACTTGATTGCGACGAGGTGCACTTGCCTTTAATTATATTTCTAAAAATACACGCATCAAGTTTTTGGCGCCGTTGCCGGGGACTTGGTTTTGTCAATATCAGTAGTAACAAATGAGACAACTAGTTTAGACATTTTTTATTTTATTTTTCTGTATATATTTGATATCTTTCTTTTGTTAGTTTTGTATATATTTGTTTTTGTGTTTCTTTGATCTTGGGCTTAATTGTTTGTGAGGTGAAAAAATTGATTAGATAGGATCATGGACTACAATTGGTATCAACCACCTGATGCAGAATTGGAGATATCTGAGTTGCAGCTGCGGGTAGATATGCTGCAATTAGCCGTAAAAATCCAACAAGTGAGTAATGAGCTGTCAAGGGCACAAATCTCCCCTCCACCAGTGGTAGGTTGTTCTGAATGGGGAAATCAATTTCCCAACACTTCTACTCCATGGTGGGGGAACCCTCCAAACAATACTTTGATGGATGAAGGGGAACATTGGGAATCTTCCACACCTTGGTATGATGAGCCATCCCCATTGGAAGTTGCTTGGGAGAACTTCAAATCCGCATTCCCAGTCGAGGTTGAGCAACCTATCCCGGATAGTCAACCTCACTTAGAGGCTGTTTTGGAGAACTTCATGGCAACAACAATGGAAGAATTAAAGAATCAAGAAGATGCCATTCAAGTCTCGGCACGTATTGAGGAACTCTCTAACCTACTATCCAAAATACCAAATGAGGACTTGATGGATGATGATGAAGATGATGCAATGATGGATGAGGAGGAAGAAGAAGAAGTGGGAGCAACCGAGTCAAGAAGTGAAGACCCTGTTTTGGAGAACATAGTTGCACCATTCCCCATTGAAACCTTGACTAAGGAGCCTGAAAGGAAGAGGCATTTGGAGGACATCTATGTCACCATGCTCGGGGATGATGAAGAACTTGTGAAATTAAAGGATGCTATTGGCCCCTATGCATGTGTGGAATGTGATGGGAGAAACACTTGTGTGGTTTGTGCGGAGATTTCTGCATATTTGGAAGGTGATGAATTTGGCAATGCTGAGAGTGAAGATTGTACAGAAGCCAGAACAGCACCAATGATCCTCTCGAATTGTTTGCCACCTCACATTTTAAAGCAGTCAACAATGGAGTTCATGCCTCTACCCGAGGTTGAACCCCATTTTTATTGGGAAGATTTTATTGATAAAGGGGTCATCTTTGACCCAAGAGGGAGTGAGGAATTCGCCACATTTGGTGAGGTCACCATGATTTCCAAGCACTCACTCCCATACTTTTTGCTGCAAAACTGTGGGATCCAGGTGAAGGATCTTACATGGTTAGCATTCCTTGGTCCTTATACCACAGGTTATGGGATCCAGGTGGATGCTTCTTGATAAGTCAAGCTAGTGACTTTAAAGAAGCGCTTATTGGGAGGCAACCCAACTTTTCTTAACCCTTCTCTTTAGTTAGTTTTTGTTTTTAATTTTCAACCTCTTGAATAATATGAGAAGCTCAAGAGGTTTGTTAATAATTTTTGTTAAGTGTCTTCAGATTTTGAATAAAGGAAGGAGAAAAAGAGCAGGGAGAAACAAAGCCAACAAGCATGTGAGCCAACACCCGCTACCGCCTCGGTAAGCCGTTCCAATTTTTTTGCTTTATTTTATTTTTTTCTTCTCCTCTCTCCAACTTGATTGTTTACATTGGGGACAATGTAAATCTTTAAGCTTGGGGTAGGGGTAATCTTTTTGCTTGCATTGTAAATATTGCATTCATATAGGCTTAAGTTTGCATGATCGCATGATTCGGTTACCCCTGCTTAGATTGAGCTTATGATTGTGAGAACTAAGTGCCAATTAAATTGTGATAGTGGATTTTTGAACCCAATTCTGTTTATTCTTGTGATATGGCTGCAAATGAATATGCTTGAGATGATCTTGGATAGTTGATGATTAGCATATGTTTCTATAGACTTGTGTTTTTTTTCACTGGTTCTTGAACTGATAAATGTGAGCTTTTGAGCCATTAGGGGGTACTCACTAAATCTGCCCCCATTCTTTGTGTTGAGTGTTGCTCCTCTTGGTTGTTTTCTCTAGAACTTGACTTGAAACCATTTTAAAGCTTAAAATTTTTTGGAAACATTTTTGAAAATGATTGAGGCAATAGGTATTTTTCTGGCCTTCTGAGCTTTGAATGTGTAAATGCTACCCTTAGTTGCCCAATTTTGAGCCTGAATGATTGAAATGCTTTTCTTGGTTCCCTGAAAAATTTGGATACATATACTTGATAAGGGACCTTCTAAAGTATCACAAAAAGGGTGAAAAAGGTAGTTGAAAGTTTGGGAAAAGAATCAGAGAAAAAAAAAATCTTGATTTGAAAAATTTCCCCTTCTCCAAATAAAAAAAAAAAGAAAAAAAAGAAAGAGAATAATAAAGTAGAGAAGGGGATGACAAAAAGAAGTGAAAAATAATAAAAATAAAAAGAAAGAAAAGAAGGGTGGAAAAATGTATTGAAAACCCAAGAAGGTATTTTAGAAGGTTTCTTGTGTTGAAATGTTTGATACTTGGTTTAGCCTTTTGAGATATCCCTTTCTTGTTATCCCCACCTAAAGATTAATCCCATGGCCACGTTACAACCAAATAAAGACCTCTTGATTCTTAAGTGTTTTCATAAATAAAGTGGAGATTTGGTTGATAGTCAAGCATATGGTAGGAATCATTCCTTGCGGAAAATAGAGCGAATTGTATATATACTTGAACACTTGAGTGAGTGAGGCAAGAAAGAGAGCCAAATTAAGTAAACAAGCTTTGGGTGAGCTTCAAGTGAGCAAGAGTGCCCGAATCAGTGAGAATGTGAGTCTAGGAAACTTAAGCCCCTAATTGGACTTGAATTGATTGTCTCTTGCTGAATTGTTTGAATTGCCTATTGCTTGGATCATTTACTCGGGTTCTTGGTTCACTATCCATGCTTTGACTGTTTATCTCTTCTCGGCCTTAGTTTTTGCTTGAGGACAAGCAAAGTCTTAAGCTTGGGGTGATTTGAAGAGTGTGATTTCACCTCATTTTCCATGTACATTTCTGCATGCATTTGCATATAGTTAGGCCAATTTAGTGTTGATTTTGTATAGTTTTTCCTTTGGAACGGATGAGGTGGTTTCTGTGGTGTTGTTTTGCAGGATTCGGTGGAAAAATGCCCGGAAATCAGCCTTGGTGGAGCTTGGATGAAAAAGAGCTAGAAAAGTGAAGAATATAGCCAAACAGAGCCTATCACGCCTGGCCGTGATGACCATCACGATCGTGATCAAGCGGGGAAGAAGGCAAAAGTCGAGATCTGTCACGGCCTAGCCGTGATGTACATCACGGCCGTGACCAACCGAGAAAATGAGGGCTCGCGTCGTCGCGAACACTTCTCTCGCCTCGCGAGAGTTAAAAACTTGAAGACACGCCTTGGACGTAAAAGCGTCACGGCCTGGCCGTGATGGCCATCACGGCCGTGACGGGCGACGGACCTATAAATAAACCTGCACCGAACAGAATTAGGGATCTCGTACTTGGAGGCAGGTGAGGTCAGGCGCTGGAGAGGGTTTCTACCCAAAAAGGGGGCGTTTTTCTGCTCTTGGATGGAGAGAAGATTGGAGGAAGCTTGTCTATGAGTGTTCTTCATCCCTTCTCTTTTTCCTTTTTGTATTTCCTTATCATGAGTAGTTAAATCCCCCATTGTTGGGGTTAGATGTAACTTTTCTGAACTTAGTTGTATTGTGATGCGGTTGTTTTAATACAAGTTTCTATTTCGTTATGAGTATGTGATTCTGTGTTTAATGCTTTCCTTGGATTAGCTACCCATAGGAATGATAGGTTGCTTTAATAGATGACTGAAAGGTTGGTGTTAAGGCATGCTCATGAATCATATGCCAAGTAGGTCAAGAATCTAGACATAGGTGTTGGCTGCTTGCAATCTTATAAGTCTTAACTTAATGCAAAATCTCAGGTTATTCCACCTAAGACATTAGGGTTTAATTTGGGGTTTTAGGCTCAATGCACCTAAGACATTAGGCTTGAGTATTTTGGAAAAGGCTTGATTGGCATAATTGAATTAGGACTTGTGTTAGAAGCCATTTCATTGCAACTAAGGGAGGATTAGTGTAGTCTAACCCTGACAATTCTAGCCACATCCCTGTTTGCATACCAAGTGTTTGACATAATTCCAAAAAGACAAAAATATCTTATTTCTTTATTTTCTGTTTAATCTCTCATACTTTAGTTAAGTCTAGATAGTTGTTGAATTTGCGAATTGGTAATTGACATCCAATCCCTGTGGATACGATAACCGGTCTCACCACCGTATTACTTGATTGCGACGAGGTGCACTTGCCTTTAATTATATTTCTAAAAATACACGCATCACGGAGCTCAATAGGATGTGATCTTGTCTGATTTTATGCTGATAATTTAATGTTTATGCATGTGTTTGTCAATATGTGTTGTTTGTTAGTGGAGAGCGAAGCTCAATAGGATGTGATCCTGTCTGAAAGGCGGGATGCTGGTTGTGTGCTGATAATTTACAAATTATGCATGTGTTTGACAATTAACTGCTACTTGTTAGTAGAGAGCGGAGCTCAATAGGATGTTTGCTACAATATTTAATCTAAGTTTGTATTGATTTACGCTGCAATTTATCTAAGCTCAACAATGTTGCAATATTTATAGATTAATGGTTTTATTTTCTGTTAGAGTTAATAATTAATTTACGAAAGCCTTAGCTTCCTATTTGAGATTCAATATTAATGAGCATGCGTAACTTATCAAGGTATGCATGCTCATTGTATTGAATCTTGAATTGTCCAAGTGGGACAGTTTGGGAAAAAACCTTTTTCACACTCGTACAATAGTCATTTCAATGTTCAAATGCCTTATATACTTGTTGAAATCTCGGTCTGATGCATTTCCTTTTGTTCTCCTGGTGCATACTTGATCGTGGTGATTCTGACCGTGCTCGAGTCGTGTAACTTGGAGACCGATGGGAAATGCTGCCAAAATTTTGTCAAGTATAAGGTATTTGAATATGGGAATAACTATTAGTAGCCGAGTGTGGCAATGGTTTCTTCTCGAATGGGATAAGTTCATACCTTGTCATAAGAACGAGATTGATGGAGTTATTGGAATGCACCGTAATATATAAGTGTTATTGTAGGATTGGTCAGGCTATTTAATTGCCAGCAATGGATATTCTGGAGAATCGGAAATGGATGTATCGTAGGTTGGATCGGAATAAACGTCATAGGGAAGAGTATAGAGTTGGAGTGGGTGAGTTTATAGAGTTTGTTGTTAGCCAGGAGAGATTTATACGGCTGGGCGGTGATCAATTGAGGTGTCCTTGCAAAAGATGCAAGTGTCAATCTTTCAAAAGCGTGGATGGAGTTGTAGTCGATATTTATGAGAAGGGCTTCATGCCTGATTACTATTGGTGGAGTAACCATGGTGAGACATTGCCTGACTTAAACCCGATTGTGGTTGAAGGTTCGTACTATGGAAGTGGCGACCGGAGGGAAGAATTGAATCCATACCAGTAGATGATAATGGATCATGTTGGACCATCGGTTGGTGTTGTACTAGAAGAAGATGGGGGAGAAGATGGTGGAATGGGTTCCCAATACATAGAGGAGAATCCGAATCCCGAAGCTCAAAGATTCTATGATATGCTGAGTGCTGCACGATCTCCATTGTGGGAAGGATGTCGGGAGTACACGGAGTTGTCGATGTGCATGGAATGGTTGAGTATCAAATCTGACTACAATATGCAAGAAGGCTGTTTTAATCGCCTCACCAGGTCAGTGTCCAAGGCGTTGCCAGAAGACAATCGGATGCCTACTAGTTTTTATCATGCTAAGAAGTCTGTGGAAAATTTGGGTCTGGGGTGTTTGAAAATTGATTGTTGCCCGAATGGATGTATGTTGTATTATAAGGATGATTCAGCGGAAAGCATAACATGTTGTCGATTTTGTGGTGCGGATCGGTATAAGACAACCACTAGGATGGGCATTGAGAAGAAGAGGTCGCTAAAAAAGATGTGGTACTTTCCGCTCGTGCCAAGACTTACAAGATTGTACTCTTCGATGGCCACTGCAGCTCACATGAGGTGGCATAATGAGCATGAGACGGAGCAAGATATCTTGTGTCATCCATCTGATGGAGAAGCTTGGAAGCATTTATATAGGGTTAATATGGCATTTTCGCAGGACCCTCGCAATGTCCGATTGGGGTTATATACTGATGGATTTAATCCTTTTGGGCAGTCTGGAAAAGCATACTCTTGTTGGCGATTATCCTGACTCCGTACAATCTTCCCCCGGGGATGTGCATGAAGCGGGAGTTTATGTTCCTAACAATCATAATTCCGGGTCCGTCTAATCCAAAAGGTAAGATTGATGTGTACTTGCAGCCGTTGATAGATGAGTTGACAATGCTGTGGAATGATGGTGTGTTGACATATGACGTATCTTTGAGGCAGAATTTCATCATGAAAGCAGCTTTAATGTGGACGATCAACAACTTTCCTGCTTATGGGATGATGTCGGGTTGGATGACCGCGAGGAAGCTTAGATGCCCAATATGTATGGAGCGATCGAAGGCATTCATGCTTAAAAACAGTCGAAAGATCTCATATTTTGATTGTCATCGTCAATTCCTTCCAGAAGATCATCCTTATAGGCGGAACAAGAATGCATTCAAGAAGCGTTGTGCGGAGGCAACACCGCCTCCACCACGTTTGACTGGTCCTAATGTATGGCACAGAGTACAGTACTTACCGCTCGTCCATGAAACCCAAGGAGAACATATTCTTGATTATGGCGTCAACCATAATTGGACAAAACAAAGTATATTTTGGAGGTTGCCGTATTGGAGGACGCAACTAATCCGTCACAACATTGATGTCATGCATACTGAGAGGAATGTGTTTTTGAATGTGTTTGACACTGTGATGGACATCAAGGGGAGGACAAAGGATACAAATAAAGCCCGATTGGATCTGGCTGACATTTTTAATCGGAAGGAGCTTGAGTTGCAGGACGGTGGTCGTGGCAGACTAATCAAACCAAAGGCAAGTTATACACTAAGCAAAGCACAGAAAGTGGCCGTCTGTAAGTGGGTTAAAGAACTAAAGTTACCAGATGGGTATGCTTCCAATCTGGGTATATGTGTTGACATTAAGGAAACAAAGTTACATGGAATGAAGAGTCATGATTGCCACGTGTTCATGCAACGGTTGCATCCAATTGCGTTCGACGCATTACCGAAGCAAATTTGGAACCCACTTGTTGAGCTTAGCCACTTTTTCAGGGAGCTTACATCG
Source organism: Sophora flavescens (assembly GCA_030762895.1). Classification (NCBI taxonomy): domain Eukaryota; kingdom Viridiplantae; phylum Streptophyta; class Magnoliopsida; order Fabales; family Fabaceae; genus Sophora; species Sophora flavescens. Next base: position 48,922,841 of record CM061067.1, on the reverse strand, counting down.
ACAACACTAAATGTGAATCAATTAAAGGATATGGAAGACAAGATACCCGTTTTTTTATGTAAGCTGGAGCAAATCTTCCTGTCGAGTTTCTTTGATTCCATGGAACACCTGCCAGTTCATCTACCTTACGAAGCAAGAGTTGGTGGCCCAGTCCAATACCGCTGGATGTATCCATTTGAGAGCTAAACAACATCAACTATTTTACTTAATACATATGAAATTCATGAACACGAGAGCGTAGTTTAGCTTTCCCTAAAACTAGTAATTATTTGTATGTATCCCTCTGTTATAGGTTCCTACACTCCCTTAAACACAAAGTCAAGAACAAGGCACGAGTGGAGGGTTCTATTTGTGAAGCATACTTAGTAGAGGAGACTTCCACTTTTGCCTCTTATTTCTATCCGGACGAAGTTAACACGTGAAGGACAAGGATGCCTAGAAACGTTGATTTGGGCGAAGGAAGTTCAACTAGTCCTCCTATATCAATATTCAACTATCCGGGTAGATTTAGTGGCAAATCAAAAGGATATTTCTTGGAGCAGCGTGACATTAATGCTGCTCATCTGTATATCCTTCAAAATTGTGAAGAGGTCGCGCCATATTTAGAGTAAGTTTCTACAATGTATTTTATAAGTTCAATTGACATCTATGATTATCAATCTCCAACCTGACATTTCAAACGATCAGGTTGATCGAGAAATTACTTCTCACTTTGCTACGTGATTCAGTAAATATGTAGGTTAAGCATCTTCATTTGTTGAAATACATTTTATCTCCTTAAATATATAGCATGTATAAGAATAATATAATATTTGATTTTTTAGGTATTAGATCCAGAAAACAATATTCAAAATCCATTGTTGACAAATTTGGCATGGGGGCCTAACAGATGGGTTACATCATGGAATACTTATATTGTAAATGGATATAAATTTAACACAAAAACATGGAATGAAGGAATGCAGACGTGTAACTATGGTGTTTGTGTGTGAGCCACTGATGGCAACGTAGAGGATGATTTCTATGGGGTTCTAACAGACATCCTTGAACTCGATTATATCGGTTTCCCCGTGATGAAGTTAGTTATCTTCAAGTGTGATTGGTTTGATCCTACTCTTGACGTAGGGACAAAAATAGATAAAAATTATGGTATTGGTCAAGTTAGGCTGTCTCGAAGGTATAATAAGGCGTACGACCCATTCATTTTTTCACAACAGGCAGAGTAGGTTTATTACTCGCCATATCCCGAAGGACATCATGGCTGGTTGGGTGTTATTAAGATAAAGGCTCGCAGTATAATTACTGATAATGCAATCAACCAGCCTGAAAAAGATGCTCCGTATCAAGATGATGAGTTTTCAAGACCCCACGTACCGTTGCAAATTACGCCGGACATTATTGTTAATTCTCTGGCGGACATTTCCGGAAATGGGGAAGAAGTTGAAAGAGAGTTAATGGATCAATCCGAGTTGGACGCATCTAGTGAAGGTACATTCCGATCAAGTGATACTGATGAGAGTGAAGGTGAATTTAGTGACGGAGATTCTACTTAGGTAATTTATTTATGTCATAATTCATTGTGTAAATGTCATTCTACTTAGATAATTTATTTTTGTATTATTTACACTGTTGTGTAATCATCTTTTCATTTTTTTCATAGATGGCAGATTCCTCTAGAGGTAGGGGTCGTCGTGGAGGTCGTGCTGCGAGAGTCCCTTCCCCGGCAGACCCACAGCCTTCAGATCGAGACCACCCTACCAGCACCTCTGTGGACGGGACACCTCAGGGTGATGGAGTTGCACCCCCTACCCAACCTCATGTGGTCGGGACATAGGCTGCACCCTCATCATCCACACCTACGACGACAGGACCATCATCATCACCGGGACAGGAGAATCGTGGTCCCTCCGACAGGAGGATTCTTCTTATCCCCAGGGGGGATAACGAGTAAGCTAATTTAATTTTTTAATATATATAAAGTATCGTTAATTTCTATTTACTTGTTTTTTAAATTTATTTATAACATTTATTAATGCTCTAATTTTGCTGCAGCTGCTTTACGCCTGAAGGGCCCTTCTGATTCGATATCGAAGATCCTGCGACGCAAGTTTGATGGTCCATGGCCTACATCGAAGGCCATCCCAGGGGGCCATAGGGATCAATTGTTTCTAGAGTTTAAGGTAACAATTTATTAAGTTATTTAAATTAAATTTACATTATATATATGTACACACAAATTTCCTAACAACTGTAAGTTACAGAAAGAGTATAGGTGGGACTTAGCTTTAGAGGCTCTCGTCAGGGACATATTTGAGCATAAAGGCTCACTGGTCATGAAGAATCTGACGAACAAGCTGAGGAAGGGTCAGAATAAGGGGAAGTGGGGGGATCCTGAGATCAGGAGGCAGCTGGACCAGTACTTGGCTATTGAGAAGTTCCAGGAGATCCAGGCCACAACTCGGCGTAATCGAGCTTCTGATGGTGGCGCATGTGCTTGGACCGGTGGGTCTAAATCAGCCGCCGCCCACTACGACGAGCTGGTAATACATAAAACTTTTGACTTAATATACTATTTAATTAATTAGTTTTCATTTTTAATTATTCTTGTGAATTTAAGATTATATTTTTCTGTGCAGAAAGCACAGAAACAGTGGGCCCCCACTGCTATGGAGTTGGTGGAGAGGATGAAGAAGTTGAAGTCGGGACATGGGTCAACGAAAAGGCCCGTAACTATGCTGTAAGCAAAAAAGTAATTTAGTTTTTATTTGTAATTTATTATAAATGATTTGTTAATATTGGATATAATTTTAACTAAATCCCTTCAACTATACTTTGTAGGTGGGCTTCAACGAGAAGAAGGACGATGCCATATCACGTGCCTCACAGTCACAAGATGAGGCTTTGACTGGTGATGGGCCCTGCTCTCCTGTCTCCGTCGACGATAATGCCATTTATTTGGAGGTCGTCGGGGGCAGGAACAAGAAGGGGCACATGTATGGCCTCAGACACCTGGGAGGCGAGTTTATCGCTTCATCGTCCGGCACGCCTGCTCCTTCCTGCGTCGATACCGTCCCTCAGGAGCAGTTCCACCAAATACAGGACACCATCACGCAGCTGAACGCGGAGCTTCGGGAGAAGAGCGAGAGAGAGCAGCAGATGGCAAACTAGATTGCACAGTTGACTCAGGCACACCAGCAGCTGATGCAGGCGAGCATCGAGCAGGGCCAGACACTACGGCTGGTGTTGGAGCAGATGAGGATCCAGACTCCAGTTGCTCAGGATGATGCTCTGACGGTTGTGCCGCCTGCTGCCGCTCCTCCAGATCCGCCGCCAGCTACTGATGCTGCTACTCCAGAGGGCGATCAGCTAGCAGACGTCGGTGGTACGGACGCTGAGGATGATTGGATTCCTCCATCTCCCCCTCATCATGACTGGTTTTTTTTCTCCATATTTTTTACTTTAAACGATTATTGTACGACATTTTGGATTATTCTTTTTATATATATTTATTATTTATTATGATTGTATATTTCATAAGTAATTTGGTGTGTTTTATTAGTAATTTTGCTAACATTTAAAGAAAATCAGAAAAATAATTTTATTTTAAAAATTAAAATTAAAAGAATTAATAATAACCAGTTTAGCGACCGAATTAGAAACCAATAATTCGGTCGCTAAACTTTATTGAACATTTACAGATGAGGTATAGCGACTGAAAATCCGTTGCTAATATAGGTTAACAGTAACCAAAATTAGCGACCGAACTAGCAATCGATTATCGATCGCTAGAAATGGTTACCAAAAAATGCGACCAACCTAATAGCGACCGTTTATTATTATTTAGCGACCGTAAATTCGGTCGCCATTTAGCGACCGAAATATTAATTCAGTCGCTAAAACCTTAGCGACCAGGTATTCAGTCACCACCATTAATCGATCGCTAATTCGGTCGTTAAATTAAATAGCGACCGATTTACACTGTTTAGCGACCGAATATTACGGTCGCTAAACAATTGTTTTTTTGTAGTGTTCATTGTCACATCTGATGTTGGTCCAATGTATGAAAGAATCCAAGAAGATCCCTGAAACAATTAATACACAAAGACTACACAATACGAAGAAATAGAGTTTCCAAACCTAAACCAAATACACCTAATGTAGAAGAAACACAAACAACCAGTAAGAACTAAGCGCAAAACCTCAAAATAAAAGCACAACAATATGTGGTAATTGATTACCACAGCAGGTAATTCAATTACTGCAACAAAAAAGAGAAAGGGAAGAAGAGATAGAGATAGCACACACACAGTTTAGCGTGGTTCAGTCAATGTGGCCTACATCCACGAGAGAGAGCCTCCTCCACTATGAAATTTGACCAAGATTACAATAGAGATCCCTTGGATCTTCACTCCACCATGCTCAAGATGAACATACAAGAGAACACAAGCCTTTCGTCTCTCTATTTTCACACAACCCTTGATCTCTCTCTAATCCTCTCTCGATTCTTCTCTCAATTCACAATAGAATCAAAACAATACAAGATGATAATATTATCTAGGTTTTTATCTATTTTTCGCTCTGAAAAACGCACCCAAGAAACCCCAGATCTATTTTCGCTCTCTATTTTTATCAGAAATTGACGCGTCGTAATCGATTACGGTCAGATGGTAATCAATTATCGTAATTGATTACGGCCTTCCCGTAATCGATTACCAGGTGTATGTCCATAGTTCTGAAACTTTAGAATTCTAGGCTGAAGGTCCGTAATCGATTGCGACCTTCCCGTAATCGATTACCAGGTCTCTGATCACCAAATTCTGCAATTTTTTACACTTTGATTTTGAGGCACTTTCAACAATACTCCACCCTGACTCCAAATCAGAGGACTGAGTTAACCTTGCAGTGGTGGCTCTCCCACTTATGGAATTATGCTTCAATGAAGTTTATCAAGTCAAAGAAAAGCTTGAACTTTGCTCTTGGTAGTGACTTTGTGAATGCATCCACTGGATTGTCTTTCGAAGCTATCTTCTCAATCTGAATTTCCTTTGATTCAACCACATCTCTAATGAAATGAAGCCTTACATCGATATGCTTCGTTCTCTCATGATAAACTTGATGATTGGCTAAGTGAATAGCACTTTGGCTATCACAATGAACAGCCACACTCTTTTGCATAATTCCGAATTCACCAATCATCCCTTTTAGCCATAGAGCTTCCTTTACTCCATCTGCAAGAGCTATATACTCTGCTTGTGTAGTTGACAACACAACCACGGGTTGTAAAGTAGACTTCCAACTAATTGCAGTCCCAAACAAAGTGAACACATACCCTGAAAGAGACTTCCTTATATCAACATTCCCGGCATAATCCGCATCAACATAACCCACAATATCATCTTATCCTTGAGCTGCTTTCTTGTACATAAGTCCAGAATTTAGAGAACCAATCAAATACCTTAGAACCCACTTCAAAGCCTCCCAATGAGCTTCCTCCAGATCCGCCATAAATCTGCTAACAATGCTAACGGCGTGTGCCAAGTCCGGTCTACTACATACCATCCCATACATGATGCTACCCACTCCACTTGCATAAGGAATAGAATCCATTTTTCTTCTTTCTGTGTCGTTGCTAGGAGCTTGAGTAATAGAGAGCTTTGTGTGATTACCCAAAGGTGTAGAAACCAGTTTAGACTGATGCATCCTATACCTTTCTACAACTTTCCTCAAGTAACCTTGCTGATATAGTAATAGTTCCCCTTTCTTTCTATTTCTGACTATGTCCATGCCAAGTAACCTCTTTGCATTACCAAGATCCTTCATCTTAAATTCAGAATTCAATTGGTCCTTAAGCTTGCTTATCTTTTCCTTGCTAGAGCTGGCCATAAGAATGTCATCCACATATAGGAGTAGGAAAATAACACACTCCTCCTCTCTCCTTAGTATGTACACATAGCTATCATAACTACTCCTCAGAAATCCCACTCTCAAGAGAAAATCATCAAATTTTTTTACCATTGTCTAGAGATTTGTTTTAGCCCATAGAGTGATTTTCTCAAGAGACATACCTTGGTCTTATCTTCTGCATACCCTTTCGGTTGTTGCATGTAGATAGTTTCCTCTAGATCTCCATGTAGAAATGTTGTCTTGACATCCAACTGTTCTAACTCCAAGTCATACTGATTCACAACAGGCATCAATATCCTTATAGAACAATGTTTTACCACAGGTGAAAAGATCTCTTTGTAGTCAATCCCTTCAACCTGGGTAAAACCCTTTGCTACCAGTCTTGCCTTGAACCTTGCATCCTCAATGCCTAGAATGTCATCCTTTTACTTGAAGATCCACTTGCATCCAACTACCCTTTGATTCTTGGGTAAGTCCACAAGTGTCCAGGTTTGATTTTTATCCAAGGATTCCATTTCTGCTTGCACTGCTTGTAACCAATTCGGACTATCCTTGCTTTCCATAGCCTCTCCGAAACTTCTCGGTTCTGGATCTTGTATCTCTTCAGCCGTATTAAGAGCATAGCAAACGAGGTCAGCATACCCAAATCTCTTAGGAGGTACAATATTCCTCCTAACTCGGACTCTAGTCAATTGATAGTCTGATACTACTGGTGGTTGTTGATCTGTTTGTTCTGCTGGTGGTGGTGGACTTTCCTCTCTGATATTGGAGGTGGGAAACTCCACCTCAAACTGAGCTTTCTGGTCTGTTTCATTTGAATTGCTTTGCTCCAAGCCATTGCAAATCGTACCCATTCTGGTCTCATCAAATATGACATCCCTGCTTACAAAGCACCTTGATCCTCCTGATTCCAACTTCCACAATTTGTAGCCCTTCACACCATCTGGATACCCAATTAAGATGAATTTTACCGCCCGTGCATCAAGCTTGTCCTGCCTGATGTGAGTAAATGCCAAAGAACTAAATACCCTAAGATTAGAGTAATCCATCGATTTACCACTCCATACTTCCATAGGTGTCTTGTAGTCTAAGGCTGAAGACGGACATCTTTTTATCAAGTACACTACAGTATTTGCAGCTTCACCCCAGAAACTCGTAGGTAGTCCAGCACCCAAAAGCATACACCTAACACGCTCCATAATAGTGTTCATCCTCTCTACTAGACCATTTTTTTGAGGAGTCCGTGCCACGGTCCTATGCCTTTTAATTCTCCGCTTCTTGTAAAACTCATTAAACTGCTTTGAAACAAACTCCAGGCCATAGTCAGTCCTTAAAACTTTCAATTTCGAGCCTAGTTGATTTTCTACAAGAGTGAGCCATTCCTTGAATTTTTGAAAGGTTTCAAATTTATTTTTTAAAATGTAAATCCACACTCTTCTAGAAAAGTCATCAGTCATGGTAAGAAAATAGGATCCCCCTCCATGAGTCATCACCCTTGATGGACCCCAAAGATCTGAGTGCACATAATCAAAAGGTCTACTAGAAACATGCATGCCGGTTCCAAAAGAAACTCTATGTTGTCTACCTAATATGAAATGATCACAAAATTCTAGTTTTTCAAATTTATCACCATTTAACAAGTTTTGTCTAGACAATTCTATCAATCCATTTTCACTTACATGACCTAGCCTTAAGTGCCATAACTTGGTTTTATCATGTGGTGTTTGGCTAGCTACCGATGCTTGTGCAATAACAGTGGAACCATTAAGAATATACAATTCATTTCTATTTGTTCCCTTAGATATTATTCAAGCATCACTAGAAATCTTTATCATACCATGTTCAATTTTAGAGGAATAACATAAATCATTAAACATGCTAATGGATAAAAGATTTCTCTTAAGATCAGGAACATACCTCACATCCTTTAAAAGGATTTCACGATTTTCAGAAGTTTTGAGCCGAGTAGTTCCCATATCTTGTACCTTGCATGCTTTATTGTTTCCTAGGAGCACCACTCCACCTTCTTTGAATTCTAGTGTCTCGAAGTAGTCCTTCCTTGGGCACATATGGTACGAACATCCGGAATCCACGACCCAACTCCTTGGTGTTTCTGAACTTGATACCACCAACACCCCGACACTCTCATAGCCATCCGAAGCAACTACAACCTTAGCAGAGTTCCTTGATTCCTTGCCCCCCCCCCCCTTCAGAACAATCTTTCTTGATGTGACCCATTTTACCGCAATTGAAACACTTGAGCTTTGACTTTGAATGACTCTTTGATTTTGGTCTAGACTTCTTGCTCTTTGACCTTTTCTTCTCGTTCCTCCCCCTTGAGACGTTCAAGCTCTCACCATTATTCGCCGCTTTCAACTCTTGTTGCCTTTGGAGCTCCTTTGTCCGGAGTGAAGTTTGCACATCATCCAAGGAAATGGTTTGATCATTGCCATACAAAATAGCATCCTTGAAGTGCTCAAATGATTTAGGTAAAGACTTAAGTAGGAGCAATGCCTTGTGATCCTCATCATCGAGCTTCACCTCAATGTTCTCTAGGTCATCAAGAATTTTATTGAATTCCGTAAGTTGCTCCACAATGGACTTCGATTCCGTCATCTTGAAGGAATATAGAAGTTGCTTCAAGTATAGCCTATTCGCTAGAGACTTTGTCATGTACAATGTTTCTAACCTTGCCCACATAGACGCCGTTGTCTTTTCCCTTGCAACCTCTCTCAATGCCTTATCACCAAGACATAGAATGGTTGCACTTCTTACCTTCTCTATCATGTCGGTCTTCTCCCTTTGTGATAGAGTGTCCGCCATCCTTGCCTCTCCCTTGAGAGCTTCTACACATCCAAGTTGTATCAAGATTGCCTCCATCTTAACCCTCCATAACCTGAAGTCATTAATTCCGGAGAATTTCTCTATGTCATACTTTGTGTTCCCCATTTTTTAGTTTTTTGATCTTTCTTCTTCTTTCAATTCCCCATAGACGGCGCCACTTGTTGGTCCAATATATGAAAGAATCCAAAGAAGATCCCCGAAACAATACACGAAGACTACACAGTATCGAGAAATATAGTTTCGGAACCTAAACCATATACACCTAATGTAGAAGCAACACTATAGCAAACAACCAGCGAGAACTAAGCGCAAAACCTCAAAATAAAAGAACAGAAATATGTGGTAATTGATTACCGCGGCAGGTAATTCAATTACTGCAACAGAAAAGAGAAAAGGAAGAAGAGATAGAGATAGCACACACACAGTTTAGCGTGGTTCAGTCAATGAAGCCTAGCTACAGCCACGAGAGAGAGTCTCCTCCACTATGAACTTTGACCAAGATTACAATAGAGATCCCTTGGATCTTCACTCCACCATGCTCAAGATGAACATACAAGAGAACCCAAGCCCTTCGTCTCTCTATTTTCACACAACCCTTGATCTCTCTCTAATCCTCTCTTGATTCTTCTCTCAATTCACAATAGAATCAAAACAATACAAGATGATAGTATTTTCTAGGTTTTTCTCTCTTTTTCGCTCTGAAAAACGCACCCAAGAAACCCCAGATCTATTTTCACTCTCTGCTGTAACGAACTTAAATATCAGAAACTGACGCGTCGTAATCGATTACGACCAGATGGTAATCAATTACCGTAATCGATTACGGCCTTCCCGTAAGGCCGTAATCGATTACCAGGTATATGTCCATAGTTCTGAAACTTCAGAATTCCAGGCTGAAGGTCCATAATCGATTGCGGCCTTCCCGTAATCGATTATCAGGTCTCTGATCACTAAATTCTGCAATTTTTTACACTTTGATTTTGAGGCACTTTCAACATCTGAAATTCAATAAAATGTAATCCGACTTTTTTGCTAGTAGAAATCCATTATATGAAAGTTTAGGAAAATTAGATATATCCTATTCTCTCAATTCCAGCACTCCACTATGTTTCACTGCGTTCAACGTGTCGACGGGGGCTAAAATATGACGGGAGAGAGAAAATGGGGGAGGGAAGCTGTGGTATCAGGGGAGAGGAGACAAAAAAAGTTTTTTTTTTGTCATTTTAAACTAAATTAAATTGTCTAAAATAACTCTACAAATATACCTGTTTAAGCAAAACAAATTTTTTATCAAAATATATTTGGATGTAGCTTGCTAATATATCTCTTCTAAAGATCAAGTGAGAGTATTTTATTATGTTAACAGCCCCAAATAATATTGTACTACTCGGAAATAAAAGACGAGTATTGATAGAGCTTTACTTATCCATTAACAAATAATATACTGATATAAGATCAATATTGATTGAGTCTCACTTATAATAGATTTAAGATAAGATAGAAGATGATTAAATATCACTATCCGAGACCTCTGCATAACAATCTTACCAAATAACTATGCTTATCTATTATAAAGATAGAGAACTTATCTAGGTGATTATTCAGTTACTTACGAATAACACTATAAATACAATGCCTCCCTAATGAGGGAGACTACTTAATATTTCATGGAGAACTATGTTAGCTTTGATTCCCACTTGGGATATCTAAGAGCAGGATATCATTCTGTCAAGCTATATTTTAAAATAATCTTAGTATTTATTCATGGAAATATAGGTCACACCCCGTTTTGACTAGATTCCAATAAATATGGATTTTGGTTGGAACAAATATTATATAGACTATATATATATAATTGAAATATATATGTATATAAATATAAATTTATAAATAAGAGTGATATCAATTAGATATGATATCCTAAATATTCAAATTACAAGATTTTTTTAATCTATAAATCGCCCATATGTACGATAAGTACAATTCAGAGCAACATGGTTGAGTTGACGCGCCATTTGCAACTGCGGCATAAAACATCTGTCTTTCACTATCCTCATGCGCATGCAAACGTGTGAAGGAGGAATCTATCTATTTGGACTTTGTCCTCAAAATTTTAAATCGTGGAACAATACTAGCTTGTTACTATTTTCAACAAGAAAGTGATACAGTTCGATCCACCGCTTTACCAAATTATGAAGTGGTGTCAATTCCTTGAACTGATCATCATCTACATTAATCAATCTACAACTCTATACACTTGTGGGAGTTACTTGATCTTTTCCATTCCACCAATCGCCGCAAAAATTGCTCAACCTGTAAGTAAGCATAAAAATATATTGTTTACATATATTGCTCTTAATTATTCATCATTCCTATTAATAAAGAGGGAGCGACGTAAGTGGGAGGAGTATGTTGTTATGAGAGATGAAAAGAGTAAATCTGGACCTTTAGATCATACATGAATGATCAAGATTAAAACATAAAGTCATTCGACTTTTTTAAATGGTCACGTAACCACCAACTAACTTCTAATCCTGACCATTCATATATGATTTAATAATCCAGATTTGTTCCTCCCACTCTCACAATAAGACACTCCTCTCATTTGAGTTGTCCCCAATAAAGAGATACAAGATTGATGCTTGCCTCTGATGGATCTTGCAAGGTATAGGAAGCATCTGTTTCTTTTGGAGCTCTAGAAACAAGAATCCCAATTCCTTGACCCCTACCGCGCAAAACCTGAAAATTATATTATATCCATAATGTAAAAAAGTGAGTTAAAATATCCGAGTGAAATTTAAATAATAGCAAGATATATATAAATATATACTTTGAAGACTAGCTAGGTGGTGGCATTTGTTACCTTAAAAGCATCCTCGTCAGTTCGATCATCACCAATATAGATTGGAAACACGTCATTAGAATTGTCATATCCTAGAGATAAGGTAAAGAATAAATATGATTGAATTAATTTTAGGACATAGGGACGTGCCAACTCTCAAAGCAAAGGCTAGTTTTGCATGAACATATTATTATACTCACCTAGTGATTCTAACAAAAATTCGAGAGCCTTGCCCTTATCCCATTTGATGATTGGACGGATCTCTAGGACTTTTCTCCCTTGGGTTAGCTTAAGTTTTGGGTACTCATTCAGCACCAATCTAACTTGTTCCGCCAATGGTGCCCAACTCTAACAAAAACAGAGGGGGTAAAATGATTAGATAAAATAAAATGTTGTTGGTGTTACCCTACAACAATCCATGTTTTTTTTTTGGGTGTGCGTGTGGGTTTGGTAATTCTACAAAGAAAATACAATATCAGGAATTAAATATTATGTTGACTGGTACCTTTTCGTCAACACAACGGAAGTGCACGGACAAGCAAAACTTGTTGTTCTCTACCTTAGCCCCTGGGACAGACTTTGTTTTTTCTAGCAAGATCTTGTACACCTGAAAATATTTTTGATAATGACCCAATTAATATCGTATATGCTATGTGTGTTGCCAAATGTCAATTTGGTGCGAATGGAGGTTTGAAATAAAATAAAACACGAACCTCGTCGATCATTGGCAAGAATTGACTCGCTGGTTGGAATAGCACTGCTTTTTCATTATTACCCTGAAATAAAGCAGCAACCCACGAAGCTAAGCAGAAAGAACATAAACATTATTATATACATGCATATATGTATTCAATGATTAAATTAGTTAACAGAAATTTCACTCACTTTCTTAAGATTTCTGCTTTTTGTTGGCCCCTTGATGTCCATACCGTGGCTTCCTGCATAGTAGAGTTCTGCCAATCTTACAAAATTGTATACCTGAAAATAAAAACCCAATTGATTATGAGCAAAGAAAACATTATAATAAATAAATAATATATCACTTTTAAGTAAGAAGAAAATGTACCTTGTCTCTGCACCTTCCGGTCACGATGGCTGTAGGAAAATGTCTTGCTATATCCTTTAGCGTCCCTTTCATCTAATTTCAGAAAACAAACATGAAAATTAATCACAACATATAAGCTCTAGAAACTATTTTTTTTATTTTTTATTTATGAACTGAACAGAGCAAAAGGAAAACCTTGGTAGTCATGTATGCTTTATCTGGATCTGCAACAATTGGGGAGAGAGTTCCATCATAGTCAAGAAAGGTTACAATCTGTTTTCCTTTCGAGTTAGATATTATCTGATCAAACATGTTCAGCGCCGAAGGATGATAAAGCTGCAAACAGTTGAATAAATAGAACAAACTCAACTCACCATAATAACCATTGGGTACGTATGTGGCAGAAAAAAATAAATTATACTCTTTTTCTTGCTATTATTATACTTACAATCCAAGAACTCTTTTCTTTGTTTTCTGAAGCAGATAAAGTAGATTTGACACGAGTTGGAGAAGAAGCTCTCATTGAATCAATCCAGGTGTTAACTTTGGCTGATCCTTCCAACCTTTTCATAACATCTCTCTGGGTCAGGCTCAAAAGTCCACCAAGCATGACTGCTTCACTTGATAACAGAGGAGAGTTTGAATTTGAAATGGACCTTGTTGCCATCACATAAAGGGTGTTCAAGTTCAAAGGCTTCACATCATTAGGACCCACCACACTCTGGTTCGTCATTTTATATATATTCTCTTCAAGCATCAAAGCTAAACTTCAAAGCCTATATTAACTTGAAGAAACTGTGCTAACACGGTAATGGGAATGAGACAGAAGATGTTTAGAAACAGAGAAGAGCAGAGATGGTTATCATGGTACGTAGCAGCTTCCTCTGCTCGTTAAGGACTTTATAGGAAGAAAAGGTGTGGCAAAAGAAAAGGGTTAGAAAATAATTAAAAAACAATAAACAGCGAGGGGTTTGTGGTCAATTTATAATCTCAGGTTTCACGGCACAAACCGACGAAACTGCCACTTATTTTCCCTAGCCGCTTGTACTTTTCAGCAACTATACTAAATATGTAAATGGAGGGGCCACTCAAAGCCACCTCCTTTTTTGTTCTCTTCTTTCTGCTGCAAAATAAGTGTTACTATGTCTTTTTTTTTTGGATACAATTTTTTTTTATGAATTTCTTAATCAGTAGTACTCGTGGGCAAAATTCATACAATAATAGGGAACCTTTACTGTAAAGATTGTGTAATTTCATAGTCATCAGCTTTACCACTAATTTGCTTTGTCATGTCTTGAAAGGTCTTAGGGACACCTGTATTCTTAATTATTTTATCAGAACAGATTCCTATGAAAATGAGGTTTGCTTATTTATGTGAATAATCTACATATGTTTTGTTCGGTAAAGTATAACAAAATTACTTGTTTGGGGATATAGAAATTTTAAATTAATGATACAGAAATCATGATTTTAGTTTTGAATAACCAATTGTAAGATGAACTGAGGGTGTTTGCTAGCGGGGTTGATAAAGATTTCATGCAGGTTTTTTTGTTACGAGACTCTCCATGTTCCAAAATTACATTATATTTCAATTAATTCAAGTCGAGAAGATTCATTTAAATAGGATAAAGATCTATCAACATTTATATATATGTTTTTTTCATTTACAAGATTCAAATTCGAGATCTTCAAGAGAACTAAACTCCTTATCACTTAGACCAACAAACATTGGAGAAAGATTTGAGAATAAATTTTTAAGAATAAATTTTGTCTATACTTTTTATATACGGACAAAGTTTAATGTGAGTTTTCGCCTATTTAACTATAGCATATGTGCATTGGTGTGTATGTAAATATAAGCCATTAAAATTTGCGCAGGTTTCATGGTGAGGTGAAACAGATCATTTTTTTCTAAAAAAAAAAAACTCCCGCATTCTTTATATTCTTTTCTCTGGGTGAACCACATTCTAATTTCAATTTTTCATGGGTACCATGCTGCATTACTGCATTACAATATAATGTAGGTGCCATGAAACAGAATCTTAACATGAGCTACCAACCAAACAAACCACTGAATATAGCCCGTTGTATAATTTCACTGAAACAAAAACAGGCAGCTCCAACCTAACCTCATATAGTAAACTTCAAAACCAGCGGCATAAAGGGTTAATATTTATTCATATTACTGAACCTTGATTCATTCTATAATTGGTTTACGTGGTCTCCTATATTGCGTAAAGTCACGAGTACTGAACAAAATGGGTTATATAGCATTAGCATTGAATACGAAAAAAAAGAAAAAGAAAAAGTAGACAACACTGCCATAACTTCGATGGACTTTGGAGGCTCTTTTGAATCAAATCTTTGTCACTGTTATTAAAGAATAATAAGAAAGTCAAATGATCTGACTAAGCAAAGTTTCGTGTTGCTTCCAATGGAAACCAAAGGTTATAAGAAATTTGGTAGCAAGAGTACCCGGTAATATAAAATTATAAGAACTAAGTATTGTCCACAATGATTTGTTGGCAAGTACCAAGTTAACCGATTATTTAAACTTATATTTATATGAAGTGAGTTTTTTTTGTTTAAAACAAAAGTTAGTATGCTAAAGCATCACAATGATAAGTATCATTCCAACTAAATTGGCAACACTCTCTCATCTATCATTTGAATCATACTATAATTTATTAATAAAAAGAATAAAAAATAACAAAGAGTCACAAGGGATATGAACAAAAACCCATGAAAACAAAAAACAATGAGCTATCTAAACTACAATTAGAAAGATCTAGTCTATTGCGACTAAAGTTTTTTAAAATAAAATTTGGCATGGAATCCTATCAAATAAAACCCGGATTACAATTACCATATGCAAGAAGTTTATCGGTATAACAATTTCCTTCTCTAAGCATATGAGATATCATTAATTGCATCCTTTGAGTGAAGAGAACACAATTCTTCTAGCGGTTTCTAAATTGCCAAGGAACAACGTCAAATATGATTTAAAAGCATGGACGACTAGCATAGAGTCTGTTTCTAACCGGAATTTCCTACAGCCTCTTTGTTGAGCAATTTCAATTGCTATCATAGTCATAGCACTTGATATCTCTACAGTAAGAGAATATGACACACCAATAGTAGTTGCAAAACATCCCAATATTGCTGCACTACTGTCTCGAAACAAACCACCCAAGTGCATAAAGGAGGGTATCAAGTTACTTGCAGTAATTTTAGGAGCTTTTCCTGGTGTGCCCGATACTGCAAAAGACTTTAGCAAAGTAAAATCCTCAATTGAGTTTGTCATGGTGCCATTAGAGTAATTACCAGAATCTGAAACTGCAGCAATAATCATTTTTACAGCTCTTGTGAAAGGAATCTGCACATTTTCAAATCTACTTTTAGTTCTGCTATGCCAGAACACAATGTTAATGATAGCTGCCAGAGTGACATCTGTAACTGATTTACTGAACTTTCTATTGCAGATAATGAGAAGAGATAAAGCTGTGGAAGTATCAACTCTAAAATTTAGAATTCGACTCAGCCAATTCCATAAATTAATGGCATTGGGACACTGGAGAAACAAGTGACCAGAAGTTTCCTCAGCTGCAGCATATAGATTACAAATAGAAGCTATGCTGCAACCTCTTGATCTTAAATTGAGTTAGAAAACACATAACAACTAATTACAACAATATTAAAATAATATGTACCATCAGTGTAAATTTTTTATACTTACATCCACTAATATTTTGGCATATGTGTTTTCATTTAAATAAATAAGATAGAGAAATAATAATAATATTGACTTGGCAAGATATTATTGGATGTCTATATAAAAATCATTTATACTAACAGTGTATATAAATTAAACTCTTAAAACAATAATAAGTAATATGTTGAATTTTACAATTAGATACCTCATATTTTAATTTGAAATAAAACCAAATTATAAAAGGAGTACATAAAAAATAAATATGTCAAACATCTTTTAGTTTAAAAGTAGCTTTTAAGATAAATAAAATGAAATGATCAAACAACTTTGTGCCTGTTTGGCTACAGCCCAAACGGGCTTTTCCAATGGCTTTTCACCTCAAAAGCAATTTTAACAGTAAATAGACATGTTTGTTTACAAAATTGCATCGAAAATATTGATTTTAGGATAGGTATAATTAATTTTAGTGTAAGCAAGAATTTATAGTTTTTCCGTTAACTATAACTGGTTTTGGGTGTGGAATCCAAAAAATTATTTATACTTACACATTAAAAGTGATTTTATTTTATCATCCAAATACAAACCAATTCTTTTAAACTCACTTTTAAAATATCATTATCAAACACAAATCATTTTTTTAACCTTATTTTTTAAAATCAATTCTACCACAATCTAAAACAAACGGACTCTTTAACTTTTACTTTTAAGGTTGTATTTCTAGCTTCTCCTTTAAAATGACTTTTAAGCAAAAAAAAAAATAAAGAAGAAGAAGAAGAAGCAGCAGCTAGGCCACTTGCAAATTAATCATAGCATCTTAATGTGTTCTTCGTTTGAAGGGGAAAAGGGTATGGTTGATTATAATTGTATTTACAAAATCCAAGGTTTCTTGGATTCGAATATATGTCCAATTTCAGAGTCATATGAATACAACTTTTTATCCCTTTCTGGCTGTCTATCTAACACAAGGGCGGCATCCATAGTCCGTAGTGTCTTTTATTTTTCATAACTAATTAGATGCTATAATGCATGAACCTCTTTGGGTCAAAGATAGAATCCAATTCGCTATAAAATACCCTGTGTGACTAGTATCTTTGAAAATAATGTCAGGGTCTCCTTGCTTAGGAACTTATATATGAGATAGAATAAGTCCCAATGGGGTTATGGTCTTGGTCTTGCAACTCTAATTAGAATATAAAGCCAATCTGTGTTCTTTCTGTTATTGATTTAAGTTAAAAGTCACATTCAGAATTTTTTGTTTTCATTTTTCCCCGAATACTATTTTTCTTTACTCTCTTCCTTCTAGAAAACTTTGCGCACGGCAAGTATTGCAGATAGTGATGACAAGCTGTAAGAACCCCTTTATAGACATAAATTAAGATCAAGAATATGGTGGCTTGATTGGTTTAAGGGAGGGACATATGGTTTAGAGTGATAAGGATGGTGTGGATTTAACTCCCCTACTAACATAACAAATACTATCAATCTAACATTTACCTATAAAAAAAAGAAAAAAAGAATGAACCTTAATGAGGTCCAAAGTATTAACCATATCAAAATTGTCCCAAAAAAAAAAGAAAGAATTATATTCCTCATAAACCAAATAGACTTGGTAGTGGGTCCCATTTAACTTATTCCTAACCAATGTGGGACTAACCACTCACACTTGAATTTCCAACAATTGGATATATACAGCATGCCAAATATGTAACCAGCATTTATTAGCTTCTTGCCTCTAAACAAATTCCTATCTTTCAGCTTCCATTTAATCTTGAAAAATTATTATTAGAGTGTGCATATATGATAAAAGTTTCAAATAAACTATGAAGTTCCAGAAATTTCAATAAATGTAAAGAAAGATATAATAGCCGCCTCTCTCTCTCAACCTTTTATCTATTCCTCTTTTCCTTCTTCCTCATCTATCGGAAGGGATGGTTTTGGGTCATTTTTTGGCATGGAATGACCCATCTACATCGTTTTTTCTCTCATTTTATCTAAATAAGTGGTTTTTCCACATAGATCTGGTTTTTCTTTCGTGTTTTTCCATATTTTCGTCGTCTGCGTGCGGCGATGTTTTGTTCATTGTCTTGTTGCGGCGTTGTTTGGTTTCCAGTTTTGTTGCGGTGTTCGTTTGGTTCAGAAAAAAAAAAAGAAAAAGAAAAAGAGAATGAACCTTAATGAGGTCCGAAATATTAACCATATCAAAATTGTCAAAAAAAAAAAAAAAAAGAAGTAGAAAGAATTATATTCCTCATAAAGCAAATAGACTTGGATATATACAGCATGCCAAATATGTAACCAGCATTTATCAGCTTCTTGCCTCTAAACAAATTCCTATCTTTCAGCTTCCATTTAATCTTGAAAAATTATTATTAGAGTGTGCATATATGATAAAAGTTTCAAATAAACTATGAAGTTCCAGAAACTTCAATAAATGTAAAGAAAGATATAATAGTCACCTCTCTCTCTCAACCTTCCCTCTACTTATCTTTTCCTTCTTCCTCATCTATCGAAAGGGGGTGGTTTTGGACCATTTTTTGGCCTGTAATTACCCATCTACATCGTTTTTTCTCTCATTTTATCTAAATAAGTGGTTTTTCCACATAGATCTGGTTTTTCTTTCGTGTTTTTCCGTGTTTTCGTCGTCTGCGTGCGGCGTTGTTTTGTTCATTGTCTTGTTGCGGCGTTGTTTGGTTTCCAGTTTTGTTGCGGTGTTCGTTTGGTTCAGATTGGCAGATCAACTTCGATCCATTACAGA
Organism: Sophora flavescens; assembly: GCA_030762895.1. Taxonomy (NCBI): domain Eukaryota; kingdom Viridiplantae; phylum Streptophyta; class Magnoliopsida; order Fabales; family Fabaceae; genus Sophora; species Sophora flavescens. The sequence goes on along the minus strand of CM061067.1, from coordinate 48,903,739 downwards.
TTCAACCAAGACTTGAGCGTCAACGTTACAGATCGGGAGGCATGGGTATTATGGTTACTTTGATTTTGTCATATTTGTAGGCATTTTGTCGTGTTATGCAATTAACCTGGGTACTGTGAGTTTGTTCGCAGATTCATCATTTTCAGTTTTTAGCAATGTTGAATTTATGTTGTTTTCGATATATTTTACCAATTTGAATGAATGAATATATTTTTTTGTAAAAAAAAAGTTCCAGAAACTTCACAAAATAATTAAACTCTAAGACAACTTAAAAAGAGGTTTTGGCTTAATCTATTTGGAATCTACTTAAAAATGTACGCAAAGCATTTTAAGAAAAGAATTTTTTTTAGGGTGCCAGAGCCTCCTACCACTATATATGTGGAGTTCCAGCATTGATAAAACAATAATAATAATCGAATTAACCAAATCATCTGAATATAATTAGTGAACCGAATGGATAAAGTATATATAAGAATCAAACAATTTTGAATGACATAAGTTATGATTGGTTGATAGTGTAATTTTTTTTTATATTGACAATACATATTAACTATATCATTTTTCTAGTGAATAATTTTAGCATTTATTATTTTAAAAATGTTATATTTTATAATTTCATAAAATGATTTAATTACTATATATACACTATCTGTTGGAACCAAAGTAGTTTTGAATTAAATAATCTCTATTTTTAATATTAACAAAAGAATTAAATTTGCTTGACAAAGTGTTAGTTGAAATCTAACATGTACTATCAATTATACAGGAATATTTAAATATAAGTAATAGAAACTTGGGATAAGTTTTCAGTGGACTCCTTGACAAAAATAAGCGTCCACCCTTGTAGACGGGCTACTCAATGTTTTGATAAAGTTATTTATTTATTTAATTAAGTAGACTGGTTTCTTTAAGTAGACTAGGGACTAAATGCTTACTAGGCGGAAATCAAAATAACTTCTTAGATACAGCAAGTCCAAATACTTGATAGTACACGTGTCTAGCTTGTCACATCAGCAGACGAAAGTAATTGGTAAAATTGAATGAACTGAAAAATAAAATAATTTGGTAGACGAGCTCTAACTGCCACGTCACCAGCCGGAGATTATGATAACTCATTGAGGGATAGCAAGTCCAAAGACTTGATACAAGAGGATATGCCACGTCAGCAGACGAGCAAAATAAAATAATGAATAGACTTAGTCTCACATATAACTAAGTAGACAGAGTTTTTAAGTAGACGAGCTCCATCTTTGAATGAATAAATGCAATCTGAATCTCTTGAACTTATTTCAAATGATTGATATTTATTTCAATAGAATTTTTGTTCTTCATATTTGTTTTATCTGCTTTAATGTTTTACCTTGTTGTAAAAGAAACATAGTTCCATCAAAGAAATGCAAAAAACAGAATCGTACAATGAGAAACTAAAAAACGATCTGTACGATGACAAATTTATGGCTGGAAAAAGCTGGATTGTACACAAAGGAGGAACAACAAGTTCTCAAGCTACAATACTCAGAGCAGTGAGCCTACATTTCATGCTATCTCGATAACCAAGAGTATTATTCAGCATTGCCACAATCAAGCTATCAGTCACAACGGATATCATGCATTCAGTGTTATATCTAAACAGGACTATTCAAAATAACCGTTGAAGAAATACAAGTGAAGAAGAAGGTCACTATAAATAGAAGACCTCGGATACTGAACTTTTGTCAATAAACAAGCATTCATACTCATATTTCTTTAAAAGAAAGAGTCTGTATTCTTTAGTTTGAATATTGTGAAAATATTCATTAGACCTTAAACTTTCATATCCTTACACACAGTGAGTTAAGAAGATCATAAGTTAAATCTCTTTGTTAGAGTTAGAGACTGAAGAGGCTTGGTAAGAAAGAAATACTTGTAAGCCTGGAGATGTGTTGAATACTTGGTGGTAATCTATTTTGGAAAATAGTGGAGAAAAACCTTCAAGTAGAGGGAATGGACGTAGCTCTTGGTTGGAAGAGAGTGAACTAGGATAAAACATCTTGTGTGATTCTTCTATCCCTATACTCTTACTGCTTTATTTGTTTTTACTGACTGAGGGGTTTTGATATTGTTTTTGTTAAAGCTTTTCTTTTTTTTAAAAGATCTATTTCTTTGTACTTGCTTCTTATTTAACCTTCTTGTGGGCAAAAATTGTTTTAGAGGTTGTTTTTAAGAAAATTATTAACAAACACAATTTAACCCCCCTTCTTGTGTTTACTTGTGTCAACTTCAGTTGGTATCAGAACTCAGCCTCGAAAAGGTTGAGCATCTAACAAGTGCTAAGGGAGTACAATCCAACAACCATGGATGCAGAAGGACAAGCTATCAACAGACCTCATCTCTTTGATGAAACATATTATGAATACTGGAAGAAGAGAATGATGGCCTTCTTGGATGTGCAGAATGTAGTTATTTGGGAGCTGATTGAATCCGTCTACACAGAACCAAGAGATCAAGCTGGAGCTGCAGTTCCTAGAACCCAATGGACGCAATAGCAGAAAAACCAACATCAACTAAATATGAAGGCTAAACAGTAACTCATGTGTGCTATAACCAGATCTAAACATGACAAAGTTCACAACTTCAATATTGATAAAGAAATCTGGGATACTCTTGCCCTAGCTCATGAGGATTCCTCACAAGTAAAGGAATCAAAGATCGGCATGCTGGTTCATCAGTATGAGCTGTTCAAGATGGGTGAACATGAAACAATAGACCAAATGTTTGGTAGATTCCAAACCATCACCAACAGTCTCAGATCTCTTGGAAAAGTCTATGAAAATAGAGATCATGTTAGAAAAATCCTGAGAAGTCTATCCAAGCAATGGAGACCCAAAGTTACTGCTATTCAGGAAGCCAAAAACCTGAATACTCTCTCTCTGGAAGAGCTTCTTGGATATCTCAAGATTCATGAACTTGAACTTAATGAAGAAGAAAATTCCAGTAAAGGAAAATCTATTGCCCTAAAGGCAAAGAAAGCAAGCTCATCAAAGGTTCTCAAAGCTGCTGAGTCATTAGATGAGTCTGGATCTTCTGATAATGATGAAGGATCAGACGAGGATGAATTGTCCTTCATCTCCAGGAAGATTCAACATATGTGGAGAAAGAAAGGTGGTTTCAGAAGGAAGCAATTCAACAAAAAATTTTCCAGGGAGAAGTCAGAATTCAAGGGAAAAAGTCCACCCTTGTACTGTGAATGCAAGAAATCTGGTCATTTCAAAGCTGACTGCCCCGAGCTAAAGGATAAAAAGAAATTCTTCAAAAAGAAGAAAGACTTAATGGCTGTATGGGAGGATCTTGATCTGTCTTCATCAGATGAAGAAAATGAAGCTGAGGAAGTGCCAAATATTGGTCTCATGGCAGACACTGCATCAGAAAGCGAATACACTGATGCTGAGGTAATGGGCTCTGACCCGTCCACTCTTCAAAATGCTTTTGATGAACTATTGCATGAGTCGTCTATACTATCACGAGAATATAAGAGTCTCAAAAAGAAATTTTCTAAACTGTCTAGAGAATATGATAGGGTCTGCACAGAGAAACAAAACCTTAAAGATGAAAATGATATACTAAAATTAGTGAATGTCAGTCTAGCTAACAAAATGGAGTGTGAACCTGATGTTTCTTATGAAGTTGCAAAACTGAAACAAGATGTAACATATCTGACAGATTCTCTGTAAAAGCTTGTAGGTGGATCATATAAGCTTAGTCTCATTTTAAGGTACTCTAGGTCATCTCATGATAAATCTGGCCTTGGTTATGACAAAGAGAAGCAAGAAGCATCTCACAAAAAGTCAAAATCACATACATAGCATAGAGATTCAAAAGTTCTAGATAAATATGCTAAAGCTAAGTCTAGATCGTCCAATACCTTTTGCAAAGTGGGTGGAAAATGTGGGCATATTACATCTAGATGCATACACAATAAACATGCTAAGCATACTCGTCCAGTGACAACTAACAAGAAAGGACCCAAGTCAGTTTGGGTACCTAAAGATAATACCTATTACAGATTTACTTAACAACAAGAAGAAAACAAATGTCTTGGTACTTAGACAGTGGCTGCTCACGACACATGACGGGAGAAAGGTCTATGTTCCAAAACCTTAAGCCCAAAGATGGTGGCTGGGTCACATTTGGAGTAAATTAGAAAGGGAAAATCATTGGTATAGGTAAAATTGGTAAACATCATTTTCCCCCATTGATAATGTTTTTTTAGTAAATGGCTTGAAGCACAATCTGTCGAGCATAAGTCAATTATGTGACTGTGGATATGCGGTTTCTTTTGATAGGAACATGTGTACTGTCAAGAAAGATGATGGATCACTTTTATTCACTGCTAAAAGGTAAAACAATCTCTATAAGATTGACTTGAATGATCTTTCAAATCAAAGTGTCTATTGTCTAGTGCCCATTGAAGATGAGCGGTGGATTTGGCACAAAAGGTTAGGTCATGTAAAATTGAAATTAATTTCAAAACTAAACAAGCATAACCCCGTGAGAGGACTACCAAACCTTAAGTTCAAATCTGATGCTCTCTGTGATGCATGTCAAAATGGAAAACAAGTCAAAGGTTCTTTTGAATCTAAGAATGTTGTTAGTACCAATAGACCACTAGAGTTGCTACACCTTGATCTTTTTGGTCCAACAAGGACTGCCTCTGTCAGTGGTAAGAAATATGGTCCTGTCATAGTAGACGGCAATACTAGATGGACATGGGTTATGTTCCTAACTCACAAGGATGAGTCTTTTATGTATTCGGAAAACGTGTACAGAATGAAAAAGGCATGTACTTCAATCAGAAGTGACCATGGGGGAGAGTTTGAAAATGAGCTATTTCATAAGTTCTGTGAAGAAATTGGTATCCTTCACAACTTCTCAATACCTAGAACACCACAGTAAAATGGTGTGGTAGAGAGAAATAACATGTATCTTCAAGAGATGGCCAGGACTATGCTCAATGACAACTCTGTCCCTAGACACTTCTGGGCTGAAGCTGTTAATACTGCCTGCTACATTCAGAACATAATATACATTAGACCTATCCTGAATATGACTTTTTATGAACTATGGAAAGGACGAAAACCCAACATATCTTATTTTCACCCTTTTGGTTGTAAATGCTATATACTGAATACTAAAGATCAACTTGGTAAGTTTGATGCTAAAACAGATAATGGAATACTATTAGGATATTTTGAAACATCTAAATGCTTTAGAGTTTATAATTCTAGGACTCTGATAGTAGAGGAAATTATTCATGTCAAGTTTGATGACAAACAGCCTAATAAGAAATTATTAGAGCTAGATGAAGCTTTTGCAGATCTTGATCTAAACATCCCAGGAGACTCACCAGAGATAAAAGTTGATGATCAAGCAGATGACCCCACTCAACAACCAGAAACTTCCACTTCTCAACATGATACAGTTCAAAAATCTTGGTACTTCAAGAATTATCATCCACAAGATCAGATTATTGGAAACCTCAATGACAACCTAAGAACCGGATCAACTTTCAGAGAACAAGATATTTCTTCACTAGTCTCTAAGTTGGAACCAAAGACAGTAGATGAGGCTCTGCTGGATGATGGTTGGATTCTAGCTATGCAAGAAGAACTTAATCAGTTTGAAAGAAGTGAAGTTTGGACTCTAGTTCCCCTGCCCAAAGACAAATCTGTGATTGGAACAAAGTGCGTTTACAGAAACAAACTTGATGAAAATGGTAAGGTAATAAGAAACAAAGCAAGACTTGTTGCTCAAGGTTTCTCTCAAGGTAATACTATTATGCTTTTTCATATGGATGTTAAAATTGCTTTTCTAAATGGCTTTATTAATGAAGAAGTTTATGTTATGCAACCTCCGGGTTTTGAGTGTGAAACACATCCTGAACATGTATATAATCTTAAGAAAGTTTTGTATGGACTTAAGCAAGCTCCTAGAGCTTAGTATGACAGACTAAGTTCCTTTCTTGTGTAAAATGGATTCAATAGAGGAAAGGTTGACACAACCTTATTTAGAAAGTCCATTAAGTCTAATTTCATAGTTGTACAAATATATGTTGATGATATTATTTTTGGTGGTACTAATGAGTCTCCATGCAAAGAATTCTCTAAGTTAATGCCAAAAGAATTTGAAATGAGCATGATGGGAGAACCAAATTCTTCCTTGGACTTCATGTAAAACAAACCTTGGGCGAGGTGCTCATCCACCAAACTAGGTATACAAAAGAGGTTTAGAAGAAGTTTAAGATGGATGATTGTAAGCCAATGAATACTCCTATGCACCCCACTTCCATACTGAACAAAGATGATAAAGAGAAAAAGGTAGACCAAAAGGTATATAGAGGTATGATAGGTTCTCTCTTATATCTTACTGCGTCTAGGCCTGATATTATCTTCAGTGTATGTTTGTGTGCTCGATTTCAATCTGATCCTAGAGAATCTCACTTATTAGCAGTTAAGAGAACCTTTAGATATTTAAAAGGTACTACTAATCTTGGTTTGTGCTTTAAGAAAAATGAAGATTACAGATTAGTTGGTTTCTGTGATGTTGACTATGCTAGAGATAGAATTGAAAGAAAAAGCACTAGTGGAGGATGTCACTTCATTGGAGCTAATCTTGTCTCATGGTCAAGAAAAAGACAAAGTACCATTGCCTTATCAACTGCTGAAGCTGAGTATATATCAGCTGCAAGTTGTTGCTCACAACTTTTGGATCAAACATCAATCGGAGGATTACAATGTGTTTGTAAGTAGTATTCCACTTATGTGTGACAATACTGCTGCAATAAATCTATCTAGGAATCCAATTTTGCATTCTAGAGCTAAGCACATAGAGATTAAACATCGTTTTATTAGGGGTGCAAAAAGGTGTATTTGATATTCAATTTGTAGATAGTGACCATCAGTGGGCAGATATCTTTACTAAACCTCTTATAGAGGACATATTTATCTTTATTAGGAAGCATCTTAACATGATATGTGTGGATTAATTTAGGTGTCCAGCCTTGAGAAAAATTTGTTTTGATAATCTTGTGTCTATTACTTATGCACGTCTAATACCTATTAAAATTTGTGCTTCTATTGCATGTTGTGTTGCACGTCTACTATGTGTCGCGTCTACTGGTGTTGTTTACAACGTCCATTGTGTAATTTCAGAAGAGTCCACATCTACCTGCATCTAAGCATATTTTTAAATGCATTTATTTTGTCTCAATGATAAATTTATCCTTTATTATCTTTGCTGAGTCAGTACTTTCATCAATCCCATCAGAACCTTTTTAGAGTTCCAAAATATCAACACCGTTTTATCCATAATGACATGTCTTGTCATTAATTTTCTTTTCAATTTTTTTAAAAGAAAAATCTTTGAAATTCAGAAACACTTAAAGCAACTTTTCTTCCCTTGGAAAAACTTTTCATTGCCTCTGAATTTTTTTCGAACCTCTGTTTCTTTGCTTCTTTGAACCCTAACCTTCAAACCTCATAAATGGCTTCATCTTCACTCCCTGTTCATTCCTACGCCACTGATTCTCTGAACTTAGCGGTTGAACATCATTTTAATTTTAAAGTTCTAGAGGAGTACAACTTGAATGTAAGCAAGTATATAAATGCAGCTGGTTAAGACGGTTTGTTCTTAGAGAAAGTATCAATCTACCCAAACCTTATTAGGACCTTCTGGAGGAAACCCACAATCACTGAAACTGAGATTATTAGCTTCGTGTTGGGAAAGAAGGTGATTGTCTCTGAAAAGACTATTTCCGATGCTATCGCTTGTGCCCAAGAGGGTTTGGTAATTACTAATACTTGGGAAGAATACTTAGGTGGTTCTGAGACCATTACTGTCACCCTAATGAAAGAAGACACTATAAGAACTCATTCCTGGAAGTCTGCTAAAATGAAGGATGAAATCAGAATCCTCCATCAGATTCTGAACAAGACTGTCGTATACAAGACTGGCTCCAAAGACAACCTCTCTGCTCTCCACAAATTCTGCCTGTGCAATCTCTTCTGGGAAACCAAAATCAACCTTCCCTGGATTCTGTTTAACAGATTCAAACATGCTATGCAAAATAGAGAGAATCTACCTGCCATTCCCTACACTCATCTTCTGTCAAAAATCTTCAAGCATCAAGGTGTTTATGAAGTCCTTACTGCCATGTCTAAAGAAGATCAGAATAAAATTATGTCTGAGAAAGGAATGTCAGCTGCTGATTTTGGGAGAAGCATTCTCTCAGGCATGCAACTAACCACTTACAATCAAGCTGCCCTGGCCAAAACATAAGAAGCTGTGAAAATCAAGGAAGAAATGGTTGAGGCAAACAATGCTGAAGTCCTAGGAATAAAAAGAGTAACTAGGCAAAAGACCACTGCAGCAAGGAAACCTGCCCCCAAGAGGCCAGCTAGTGGCATTGTTATTAGGGAACCTACTGATGCTCCTGCTGTGAAGAACAAAAAAAGATTCATCTTCTCACACAATGATGACGAGGAAGCTGACGAGGACAGAGTTCCTATCAGTACCATCCTGAAGAAATAGATAACTTCTACTGTTGTCACTGCTGCTGAGGCCGGTGAGCCTGTCTCAACTCAAATCAGAAGGCAACCTGCAAGAAAGGCTAGAACAACTAAGACTTCTAAGGTAACCATCTCTGCTAGTGATCTTGTTCAAATAACAGTAAATGCCTTACTATCGAGTTTAGAAAATAAAGGTGATTCTCTCCCAGGTACCATTGGTTCTGATGATAATATTGTTGTCTCTGCTCCAAATGAAGTGTTCAACCAAAACATGGCCAATGATGTATACATTCCCATACCTTTTTCTCCCCAACCAACACAAATTGACCAAACCACAAACTTGCCTACACCTTCACCTGCTCACTCACAAATAACCTCCTCACCCAGACCACAATTTCAACCAATTATCCCTGCCAATGATCCCTGGATCAATCAACCAGATGATGGCATTTCCCCTGGTGCTCCCTTCCCAAAACCTTTAAGAACCTTATTTCCCTTCGCCCCAATTTCTGTTATTTATGATGGAAAATCTGAGGATTGGGCCAAAGTAAAAAGAAAATGGAAAGTTCTGTTTCTTACTCACCAGCCTGAACCTGAACACATTCCTGACAGGTGGTACCCCCTACCTGAGTATGAGGAAGAAGTAGACCCACCAGTTGAACCCTTCCATATACCCCATCCTGACTGCAAACTAATCACAATAGTGCCTTCACAAATGCAAAACAACATAGGACCTTTAGTCACTCACCTGCCCCCGAACAAATCCCCCCCCCCCCCCTGTTGGGAATTTGCGTATAAAACAAAAGAAATGCAGCGGAAAAATTCCCATCGAAGGATCCTTGCGAATGGTCATGATTCATGATTCGAAAGTTTACCTCTTGAAGCGATGGCTGTTTGTTGAAATTCGTCTATCACGAACACCGCACGAACGGTGTCTCTAGAGGTATCCACACGAGCGGATTCCGTAAGCGTCCAACGTCACGAACCGAAGCGTCTTTGTCTCACAGTGCTAGCTTCAAAACCGAGACTTTGTTGTTCACACTTACTCTCTTTTGTGCGGCTAGGTTATCAACCGTGTGGGCACAACAACTTAAGTGGTCTACTTATAGTATCACCTCCTTAAGTGAGTTAGTGAGCAACATTTGACCTAAGCCCATCTACTATGCGCTAGGCCCAATAGGAAAGTCCAACTTTCTTTTAATGCTTCTTTTAATCCGCTCTTTTGTGTGTGACCCTATAGGTTCCCAATACGTTAGCAGTAATATTAAATCCCATTTAATATTACAAACAAGATGTGATATCTAGCAATACATCACTGCTACCTAAGTAGTGAGAAAGTCGATGATTTGACGAAACCTTTACGTGACAAATATTAATGTGCATTGTTTTCCCTTTGTCCATATATATTTATTGTACACAAGGCATAGAATTTGTCAACCTTGTATGGTTCAATATCATGTTCCATGATACCCGAGTAGACTTAACAAAAAATGAGGTCAATATCTCATATTGACTCATTTCAGCACGACCATGCATTTTACAGCCTCACTCTATCAGGGGGCCCACTGATATTACTCCTGTTATGTAGGAGGGACAAATTCCATCTAGGTCACTCACATCCCTCTGCATGGCTCGTGGTATGCCCAATGATCGTCTTTATAATCATCCTATTACAGATGACGTTTGACGATATTAAAGCACCACGACTCCTCATGTAGGGATCGTAGTGATTTCAGGTCGAAGGATTACATACACCATTGTCACTATGAGAACTACTTATGACACTCACATAACGCTCCATGTAGTGTTCTCATGGTGGGTCAATCCAGTACATCATTACCTTAATGCGTACCTATGTGGCAACTCGATATCTCATATCTATGACCCGTGAGATGTGGTCATCAGTCTGCACACATAATAGTCTCAATTGTATTATTATTGTCCTTATTAATAAAATACTTGACTATGGATATTTAAGAATAGGATTTCATTGTTCAATAGTGTCTCACGATCAAGTCATATACTTGATATTCTATTGAACAGAAATTTCTATTCTAAGGACTTTATTATGTTTAAACAAGTAACACAATAAACTGGAATGCCTCATATCATATATATATATATGAAATAGCAAGATACAAATGTAAGTCTAAAGAAATACATTGGCCTCTAGGGCTTACACCAACAATCTCCCACTAGCACTAGAGCCAATCAGGCATCAATCTAATGCCCATCGATCTAGTGTGACCTTCATGCTTCTGTTGAGCAAGAGGTTTCGTAAGTGGGTCAGCAACGTTATCAAGTGTTGGTACTCTGCATATCTTCACATCTCCTCTATCGATAATCTCTCGAATGAGATGGAAGCGCCCAAGTATATGTTTGGATCGCTGATGAGATCTAGGTTCCTTAGCTTGTGCAATGGCCCCATTGTTATCACAATAGAGATCAATGGGGTCCACAATACCAGGAACCGTACCAAGCTCAGTAATGAACTTCCTGATCCAAACAGCCTCCTTTGCTGCATTGGAGGCAGCAATATACTCAGCCTCTGTAGTAGAATCGGCAACTGTTTCCTGCTTCGAACTTTTCCAGCTCACAGCCCCGCCATTCAGGCAGAACACATAACCAGATTGTGATCTGGAATCATCATTATCGGTTTGGAAGCTAGCATCGGTGTAACCTATTACATCAAGCTCTTCCTCACCTCCATATACCAAGAACGAATCCTTAGTTCTTCTCAAGTACTTAAGGATGCTATTGACAGCAGACCAATTGCTTTCACCGGGATCAGACTGGTACCTGCTCGTTACGCTTAAAGCATACGATACATCTGGTCGAGTACATAACATGGCATACATGATAGATCCAATTGCGGATGCATATGGAATCTTACTCATGCGATCCCTTTCTTCTTGAGTGGAAGGGGACCGTGCCTTTGATAGGCATATACCATGTGACATAGGCAAGAGTCCTTTCTTGGATTCATGCATGTTAAAGTGTCTCAACACTTTGTCTATGTATGTACTCTGACTTAGGCCAAGCAATTTCAGCGATCTATCCCTATAGATCCTGATTCCCAATACATAGGTAGCCTCACCCAAATCTTTCATAGAGAAGCAATTCCCTAACCATGTCTTTACATTTTGTAGTGTAGGGATGTCATTTCCAATGAGTAATATGTCATCTACATATAACACCAGAAAAACAACAATGCTCCCACTAACCTTCTTGTAGACACAAGGTTCATCTTCATTTTTGATGAATCCGCATCTTGTCTTACAAACATCATCAAAACGAAGGTTCCACACTTGGAAGCTTGCTTCAATCCATAGATTGACCGCTGCAATTTACATACCTTTCGGGCATCCTCTGAAATGTCAAAGCCTTGCGGTTGTGTCATGTACACATCCTCAAGAAGCTTTCCATTAAGGAAGGCAGTTTTGACATCCATCTGCCATATCTCATAATCATGGTATGCAGCGATAGCAAGTAAGATCCGGACGGATTTAAGCATCGCAACAGGTGAAAAGGTCTCATCATAGTCGACACCATGAATTTGCTTGAAACCCTTAGCGACCAATCGCGCCTTAAAGGAGTGTACCGTACCATACATGTCAGTTTTCTTTATGAAAACCCACTTGCACCCGATAGGTTTTACCCCTTAGTGGCTCTACCAAGGTCCATACCTGGTTGGTGTACATGGAATCCATCTCGATTTCATGGCCTCAAGCCACTTCTCGATTTTGGGCCGATAATGGCCTCCTGGTAGGTCACAGGCTCATCTTGATCCATGAGCAATACATCACCTTGTGGAGTCATGAGAAATCCATATCTCTCATGGTGGTGACGTATCCTGTTAGACCTACGCTGGTCTTGTGCTACTGGAGCGTGTTGTTCCTCCACAAAGATTCTCGTGAAGGTTGCTCCTGTTCCACCAATGGTAGGTCACTACTATGTGATTCTTGAATTTCTTCAAGTTCTATCTTCCTCCCACTGGTTCCTATGGAGATAAACTCCTTTTCTAGGAATACACCGATCCGTGCGACAAACACTTTGCCTTCGGAAGGATTATAGAAATAGTATCCCTTGGTTTCTTTGGGATACCCTACAAAGAAGCATTTATCGATTTGGGATCAAGATTATTATAAACTTTACGTTTTACATATGATTAACAACCCCAATACTTAATAAAAGACATCTTTGGGTCGTCTACCAGTCCATATCTCATATGGTGTCTTTTTCTACCGTTTTGGATGGAACACGGTTAAGTGTAAAAGCTCTTGTCAATAGATCATATACCCTAAAGTATTTTGGAAGGATTGCATTACTCATAATAGACAGAAAAATGTCAAACAAGGTTCGAGTTCTCCTCTCAGAAACACAATTACATTGTGTTGTTCCAGGTTGATTGAGTTGAGATAAAATCCAACACTCTCTCGGATGATCATCAAACTCTAGGCTCAAATATTCACCACCTCGATCTGATCGAAGAGCTTTAATATTTTTACCAAGTTGGTTTTGTACCTCATTTTTGAATTCCTTGAACCTTTCAAAGGATTCCGATTTATGTTTCATAAGATACACAAATCCATATCTACTGAAATCATCAATAAATGTGATGAAGTACTGAAAACCACCTCTAGCTAATGTGTTTAGGGGTCCGCATACATCGCTATGTATAAGACCCAAAAGATCGTTGGCTCTTTCACCTTTGCCGGTGAATGGAGCTTTAGTCATCTTTCCCAATAAACAAGACTCACATATCTCATATGATTCATAATCAAATGAGTCCAAGAGTCCATCTTTATGGAGCTTCAAAATGCGCTTCTCATTTATATGGCCTAAACGACAATGCCAAAGATAAGACGGGTTCAACTCATTTGGTTTGATCCTCTTAGTATTTACGTTATAGATGGGCATTTCAAGATCAAGGACATAAAGTCCATTACTCATGTGTGCACTAGCATAGAAAATATCATCCAAATAAATAGAACAACTTTTGTTCTTTATTATAAAAGAAAAACCAATCTTGTCCAAACAAGAAATGGAAATGATATTCCTGCTAATTGCAGGCACAAAATAACAGTTCTCTAACTGAATAGTAAGCCCAGTGGGCAAAGTCAATACATAAGTCCCTACGGCTAAAGCAGCAACCTTTGCTCCATTTCCAACTCGTAGGTCGACTTCGCCCTTTGCCAATGGTCTACTCCTGTTTAGATCCTGCACATTTGTACAAATGTGAGAACCACATCCGGTATCTAATACCCATGATGCAGAAGTAGATAAATTGACTTCTATAACAAACATACCTGAAGTGGAAGTCTCACTTCCCTTCTTCTTCTTGCTTTCTTCCAGGTATTTAGGCCAGTTCCTCTTGCTTGCTTGCTCTTGGTAGAGCAGCTTGAGGTGCACAATCATATCGTACGCCTCCATGGTCTCATGTTGCTTTTGCAGCTCAGAGGTCATGGCAGCAAGCATAAGACAGCCCACGTCTAAGGCGTCATCCTGATGCTTCTTATAAGCATCCCTGTCAGCCCTAGGAGCACTTGAAGCCGGTGGCTTCTCAGGAATAGGCTCCTCAAGAACATACAGCTTTTTCTCATGTTTGAGGACAATCCTCAAGTTTTTGTACCAGTCCAGAAAATTCGTTCCGGATAGTTTGTCCTTCTCAAGGACGGATCGCAATGACAGGTTACTTGATGTGTTTGATGCCATGGTAATCTACAGAGATAAATATGCAAAGTATAAGTATCATTCCATGAAGTTATTTAATAAGGTCTTTAATTAAATACGCCTCCCACTATTTTACTCAAAACAATGACCCTCATCATTGATTCGGAAAATCCCGTTGGAAGATTTTCTAGTGGGCCAAGATCCATATTTCACCTAGCTTTAAGTCAGCTTTGGCTGATCACCCAAAATTCGGTTATTTAGGTAGGAAACACTTTCCGATTGCATCTCATGCAACTCTTGGATAGTTGGGTGAATAACTCTTAGTCTAATCCATCACAAGAGAAGCATCCTCCTCTAGACTGACCCAAGAAGAGAAAAAGGAAATTCCTAAAGTCAGAGGCAAGTGTGGCCTTTCAATCTTCCGGTACATGATCTACAAAGATCTTTGGGGACTTACCATAACAAGTCGAAATGTGGAATTCTCCTACCCCATCATATGGGCAAAGGAAGTATCAGTGACCCACTACAAAAAAAAAATTGTTTAGCGACCGTAATATTCGGTCGCTAAACAGTGTAAATCGGTCACTATTTAATTTAGCGACCGATTTAGCATCCGATTAAGGGTGGTGGCTGAATACCTGATCGCTAAGGTTTTAGCGACCGAAATAATATTTCGATCGCTAATTAGCGACCGAATTTTCAGTCGCTAAATAATAATAAACGGTCGCTATTAGGTTGGTCGCATTTTTTGGGTAACCATTTCTAGCGACCGATAATCGGTTGCTAGTTCGGTCGCTAATTGTGGTTACTGTTAACCTATATTAGCGACGGATTTTCGGTCGCTTTACCTCATCTGTAAATGTTAAATAAAGTTTAGCGACCGAATTATTGGTTTCTAATTCGGTCGCTAAACTGGTTATTATTAATTTTTTTAATTTTAATTTTTAAAATAATTTTTTTTCTGACTTTCTTTAAACGTTAGAAAAATTACTAATAAAACACACCAAATTACTTATGAAATATACAATCATAAAAAATAATAAATATATATAAAAAGAATAATCCAAAATGTCGTACAAGAATCGTTTAAAGTCAAAAAAATGGAAAAAAAATAAGTCATGATGAGGGGGAGATGGAGGAATTCAATCATCCTCAGCGTCCGTACCACCGACGTCTGCTAGCTGATCGTCCTCTGAGATGACATCGATGTGTGGCGGCAGAAGGCGGAGGAGCGGCAGCAGGCGGCACAACCGTTAGAGCATCATCCTGAGCAACTGGAGTCTGGATCCTCATCTTCTCCAACACCAGCCGCAGTGTCTGGCCCTGCTCGATGCTCGCCTGCATCAGCTGCTGGTGTGCATGAGTCAACTGTGTAATCTAGTTCGCCATCTGCTGCTCTCTCTCGCTCTTCTCCCGAAGCTCCGCGTTCAGCTGCGTGATGGTGTCCTGCATTTGGTGGAACTGCTCCTGAGGGACGGTATCAGCGCAGGAAGGAGCAGGCGTGCCGGACGATGAAGCGATAAACTCGCCTCCCAGGTGTCCGAGGCCATACACGTGCCCCTTCTTGTTCCTGCCCCCGACGACCTCCAAATAAATGGAATTATCGTCGACGGAGACAGGAGAGCAGGGCCCATCACCAGTCAAAGCCTCATCTTGTGACTGTGAGGCACGTGATATGGCATCGTCCTTCTACTCGTTGAAGCCCACCTACAAAGTATAGTTGAAGAGATTTAGTTAAAATTATATCTAATATTAAAAAATCATTTATAATAAATTACAAGTAAACACTAAATTATTTTTTTTGCTTACAGCATAGTTACGGGCCTTGTCGTTGACCCATGTCCCCGACTTCAACTTCTTCGTCCTCTCCACCAACTCCATAGCAATCGGGGCCCGTTGTTTCTGTGATTTCTGCACAAAAAAATATAATATTAAATTCATAAGAATAATTAAAAATGAAAACTAATTAATTAAATAGTATATTAAGTCAAAAGTTTAATGTATTACCAGCTCGTTGTAGTGGGCGGCAACTGATTTAGACCCACCGATCCAAGCACATGCGCCACCATCAGAAGCTCGATTATGCCGAGCTGTGGCCTGGATCTCCTGGAACTTCTCAGTAGCCCAGTACTGGTCCAGCTGCCTCCTGATCTCAGGATCCACCCACCTCCCCTTATTCTGACCCTTCCTCAGCTTGTTCGTCAGATTCTTCATGACCAGTGAGCCTTTATGCTCAAATATGTCCCTGACGAGAGCCTCTAAAGCTAAGTCCCACCTATACTCTTTCTGCAACTTACAGTTGTTAGGAAATTCGTGTGTACATATATATAATGTAAATTTAATTTAAATAACTTAATAAATTGTTACCTTAAACTCTAGAAACAACTGATCCCTATGGCCCCCTGGGATGGCCTTCCATGTAGGCCATGGACCATCAAACTTGCGTCGCAGGATCTTCGATATCGAATCAGAAGGGCCATTCGCGGGCAGAAAGTTGCAGCAAAATTAGAGCATTAATAAATGTTCTAAATAAATTTAAAAAACAAGTAAATAGAAATTAATGATACTTTATATATATTAAAAAATTAAATTAGCATACTCGTTATCCCCCCTGGAGATAAGAAGAATCCTCCTGTCGGATGGACCAAGACTCTCCTGTCCCGATGATGATGATGGTCCTGTCGTCGTAGGTGTGGATGATGAGGGTGCAGCCTGTGTCCCGACCACATGAGGCTGGGTGGGGGGTGCAACTCCATCACCCTGAGGTGTCCCGTCCACAGAGGTGCTGGTAGGGTGGTCCCGATCTCAAGAGCGTGGGTCGACCGGGAAGGGACTCTCGCAAAGACGACCTCCACGACGACCCCTACCTCTAGAGGAATCTGCCATCTGTGAAAAAATGAAAAGATGATTACACAACAGTGTAAATAATACAAAAATAAATTACCTAATAAGTAGAATGACATTTACACAATGAATTATGACATAAATAAATTACCTAAGTAGAATCTCCGTCACTAAATTCACCCCCACTCTCATCGGTATCACTTGATCGGAATGTACCTTCGCTAGATGCGTCCAACTCAGATTGATCCATTAACTCTCTTTCAACTTCTTCCCCATTTCCGGAAATGTCCGCCATAGAATTAACAATAATGTCCGGCGTAATTTGCAACGGTATGTGGGGTCTTGAAAACTCATCATCTTGATACGGAGCATCTTTTTCAGGCTGGTTGATTACATTATCAGTAATTATACTGCGATCCTTTATCTTAATAACACCCAACCAACCATGATGTCCTTCGGGATATGGTGAGTAATAAACCTGCTCTGCCTGTTGTGAAAAAATGAATGGGTCGTACGCCTTATTATACCTTCGAGACAACCTAACTTGAACAATACCATAATTTTTATCTATTTTTGTCCCTACGTCAAGCGTAGGATCAAACCAATCACACTTGAAGATAACTAACTTCATCATGGGGAAACCGGTATAATCGAGTTCAAGGATGTCAGTTCTTGACTTGTTCTTGACTTTGTGTTTAAGGGAGTGCAGGAACCTATTACAGAGGGATACATACAAATAATTACTAGTTTTAGGGAAAGCTAAACTACGCTCTCATGTTCGTGAATTTCATATGTATTAAGTAAAATAGTTGATGTTGTTTATCTCTCAAATGGATACATCCAATGAGTATGGACTGGGCCACCAACTCTTGCTTCGTAAGGTAGATGAAGCGCGGTGTTTCATGGAATCAAAGAAACTCGGCGGGAAGATTTGCTCCAGCTTACATAACAAAACGGGTATCTTGACTTCCATATCCTTTAATTGATTCACATTTAGTGTTGTCGATGTAAGCTCCCTGAAAAAGTGGCTAAGCTCAACAAGTGGATTCCAAATTTGCTTCGGTAATGCGTCGAACGCAATTGGAAGCAACCGTTGGATGAACACATGGCAATCATGACTCTTCATTCCATATAACTTTGCTTCCTTAATGTCAACACATCTACCCAGATTGGAAGTATACCCATCTGGTAACTTTAGTTCTTTAACCCACTTACAGACGGCCATTTTCTGTGCTTTGCTTAGTGTATAACTTGCCTTCGGTTTGATAAGTCTGCCACGACCACCATCCTGCAACTCAAGCTCCTTCCGATTACAAATTTCAGCCAGGTCCAATCGGGCTTTATTTGTATCCTTTGTCCTACCCTTGATGTCCATCACAGTGTCAAACACATTCAAAAACACATTCCTCTCAGTATGCATGACATCAATGTTGTGACGGAGTAGCTGCGTCCTCCAATACGGCAACCTCCAAAATATACTTTGTTTTGTCCAATTATGGTTGACGCCATAATCAGGAATATGTTCTCCTTGGGTTTCATGGACGAGCGGTAAGTACTGTACTCTGCGCCATACATTAGGACCAGTCAAACGTGGTGGAGGCGGTGTTGTCTCCGCACAACGCTTCTTGAATGCATTCTTGTTCCGCCTATAAGGATGATATTCTGGAAGGAATTGACGATGACAATCAAAATATGAGATCTTTCGACTGTTTTTAAGCGTGAATGCCTTCGATCGCTCCATACATATTGGGAATCCAAGCTTCCCCGCGGTCATCCAACCCGACATCTTCCCATAAGCAGGAAAGTCGTTGATCGTCCACATTAAAGTTGCTTTCATGATGAAATTCTGCCTCAAAGATACATCATATGTCAACACACCATCATTCCACAGCATTGTCAACTCATCTATCAGCGGCTGCAAGTACACATCAATCTTACCTTTTGGATTAGACGGACCCGGAATTATGACTGTTAGGAACATAAACTCCCGCTTCATGCACATCCCCGGGGGAAGATTGTACGGAGTCAGGATAACCGGCCAACAAGAGTATGCTTTTCCAGACTGCCCAAAAGGATTAAATCCATCAGTAGATAACCCCAATCGGACATTGCGAGGGTCCTGCGAAAATGCCATATGAACCCTATCAAAATGCTTCCAAGCTTCTCCATCAGATGGATGACACAAGATATCTTGCTCCCTCTCATGCTCACTATGCCACCTCATGTGAGCTGCAGTGGCCATCGAAGAGTACAATCTTGTAAGTCTTGGCACGAGCGGAAAGTACCACATCTTTTTTAGCGACCTCTTCTTCTCAATGCCCATCTTAGTGGTTGTCTTATACCGATCCGCACCACAAAATCGACAACATGTTATGCTTTCCGCTGAATCATCCTTATAGTACAACATACATCCATTCGGGCAACAATCAATTTTCAAACACCCCAGACCCAAATTTTCCACAGACTTCTTAGCATGATAAAAACTAGTAGGCATCCGATTGTCTTCTGGCAATGCCTTGGACACTGACCTAGTGAGGCGATTAAAACAGCCTTCTTGCATATTGTAGTCAGATTTGATACTCAACCATTCCATGCACATCGACAACTCCGTGTACTCCCGACATCCTTCCCACAATGGAGATCGTGCAGCACTCAGCATATCATAGAATCTTTGAGCTTCGGGATTCGGATTCTCCTCTATGTATTGGGAACCCATTCCACCATCTTCTCCCCCATCTTCTTCTAGTACAACACCAACCGATGGTCCAACATGATCCATTATCATCTACTCGTATGGATTCAATTCTTCCCTCCGGTCACCACTTACATAGTACGAACCTTCAACCACAATCGGGTTTAAGTCAGGCAACGTCTCACCATGGTTACTCCACCAATAGTAATCAGGCATGAAGCCCTTCTCATAAAGATCGGCTACAACTCCATCCACGCTTTTGAAAGATTGACACTTGCATCTTTTGCAAGGACACCTCAATTGATCACCGCCCAGCCGTATAAATCTCTCCTGGCTAACAACAAACTCTATAAACTCACCCACTCCAACTCTATACTCTTCCGTAAGACGTTTATTCCGATCCAACCTACGATACATCCATTTCCGATTCTCCGGAATATCCATTGCTGGCAATTAAATAGCCTGAACCAATCCTACAATAACACTTATATATTATGGTGCTTCCAATAACTCCATCAATCTCGTTCTTATGACAAGGTATGAACCTATCCCATTCGAGAAGAAACCTTTGCCACACTCGGCTACTAATAGTTATTCCCATATTCAAATACCTTATACTTGACAAAATTTTGGCAGCATTTCCCATCGGTCTACAAGTTACACGACTCGAGCACGGTCAGAATCACCGCGATCAAGTATGCACCAGGAGAACAAAAGGAAATGCATTAGATCGAGATTTCAACAAGTATATAAGGCATTTGAACATTGAAATGACTATTGTACGAGTGTGAAAAAGGTTTTTTCCCAAACTGTCCCACTTGGACAATTCAAGATTCAATACAACGAGCATGCATACCTTGATAAGTTACGCACGCTCATTAATATTGAATCTCAAATAGGAAACTAAGGCTTTCGTAAATTAATTATTAACTCTAACAGAAAATAAAACCATTAACCTATAAATATTGCAACATTGTTGAGCTTATATAAATTGCAGCGTAAATCAATACAAACATAGATTAAATATTGTAGCAAACATCCTATTGAGCTCCGCTCTCCACTAACAAACAACACATATTGACAAACACATGCATAAACATTAAATTATCAGGATACAATCAGACAAGATCACATCCTAGTGAGCTCCGCTCTCCACTAACAAACAACACATATTGACAAACACATGCACAAACATTAAATTATCAGCATCCAATCAGACAAGATCACATCCTATTGAGCTCAGCTCTCCACTACCGAACAACACGATAATTCACATAATACATTACACTGAGTGTTCAGAGAACTTACCTGAGAGAGAAAACACAACCGAGCAGGGATAAGGGGAGGAGCCGGAGCCAACAGAGAGTAGAAGAATATGACAACAAGGACCCATCGTGCATAAATGAAATTAGTCATTTCAAATCAAATCACTATTCTATATATACAGAATCTAGTACAACTATTTATAAGACTAGAAACACATAAATTAATATAAAATAGAATCAACAATATACGGTTACAAATTTAGAACAACTTGCAACTTCCCTTCTTCCTTATACTCTCCTCCCCATCTCCTTTATTTCAGAAGAAGAGGAAATAAAGGGAGAAAAGTACTAAGGAACCTTTTCTCTCCCAAAACCTAACTCTTGGAAGATGAGGTAAGGGTTTAAATCTTAAATTAAAAATTACATTTGTTTGTGGTTTGTCATATTTGTATGTCTGAGAACTCAAAACAAAATGCAAAACACAAAATTTAAGCTTTAATCAGTGACAAAAACGTAACTATAATAAACTAAACTAAAAAAAAAAGAATGTTTCAAATACTTTTTGGACGGGCAAAGCAAGTGTCACGATTCGTGAAATCATCCAGACCTGGACTCTACTCTGGTGTTTATACAAACACATAAAACTCACCCAGGATAATTGTTCTCTCTCACTTTTAACTCTCAAACTCACACAACACTTATAAAGGAAGAGAAGAAAATTTATGTTTTCATATGGTTGATTCATTTCCTTTATGATTTTTGCAAACACAAACATGAAAATAATGACCACCAACAGCAACACAAAAAGAGTGACAACAATTTCCACTTTATGTTGATACTACATGCCAAATATAGAGTACTCCCTCCTTTGAATATAATGACCACCAACAGCAACACAAAAAAAAGGAAAATTTCAAAGTTCCTTCCTCTCTTGCTTCTGAAATTCGGAGAGAAAAAGATGAACCCTCAGAAAATTTTTGGACCCTCTTAGACATACCACCAGACCAGAATTTTTGGACACACTCACAAAACAACCAAAACAGTAACCATCATTGTCGCAAAAAGAATTTCAGAGACTGTGAAATAACAATAAAACGGAGAATGTGTTAAGCTTGGATCAACTTCTTTAATGGAATGAGTGAACTTTCTTGTTATTGAATTGAGAGACCAAAGCTCTTTATATAGAAAGTACAAAATAAAAGGAAACTAACACAACCAAGAGATGCTAGACTAACAGAAAAAACAGAAAAACAGAAAAACAACTAACTAACAGATTTAACCAACTAACAGAATACAATAACCAAGCCTAGCAAAACTCAACAAGCCTCAACAGAATGAAGGGCGCAGGGGATACATAGAAGGAAGGAGGGGATACCTTTGCAGTGGTCCTTGCGGTTGTCCCTGTGGTGGCCGGAGCTCTACGGTGGTGGCACTGTTTCTGTGGAGGGAAAGACCAAAGATGAGAGGGAGGAAAAGGAAGAGAAGAAAGGAAGAGATGAGAGGTAAGAAGACTTGCGTACTGTGATACGGTGGTGGCCGTACTGGTGCGGTGGTGGCGGTTGTGGAGACGGACGACGGACTGGCGCGGTGGTGGAGGTAGGGAGCAGAGCTGAGAGAGGAAAAATGAAGAAGTGAGGAAGGAAATAGGAGATTTCGCAATTTAGGGATTTCAGTTTTAGCGACCAAAATAATTCGGTCGCTAAATCGGTCGCTAATATGGTTATTTTGAATTTGAATTTATAATTTTAGCGATCGATTTAAATTTCGGTCGATAACACGCGCTATTTTATTTTTTATACGCGCCGTTTAGCGACCGAATTAATATCGGTCGCAAATATAAATAAAGTTTAGATTATGAATTCATAAATTTAGCGACGGATTTCAAAATCGGTCGCTAATATAAATAAAGTTTGACCGTTGCATTTAATTCGGTTGCCATTTCGGTAACTAAAAATTCATAAATTTCTGACTTTTACTTTCCTTTGTTTAGCGACCGACATATCGACCGATATCTCTGCTACGCTCTATTTCGATCGCAGACTCAACTCTAACCAGTGTTTCATGTAGATCCTACAATCGACCGATATTTCGGTCGCAAATAGCAACCAAAAAATTCGATCACTATTTTCGGTCGCTAAATGACCTTTTTTTTGTAGTGACCCATTTACCCCTTCTTATGATTAATCCTGCCCCGTCTTCACCTTCTTCTGAGCTCCTAGAAGTTGAAATTTTCGTTGAAGGACCTGGCATGAATGCCACTATTTTTGGCTCAGGTGGTCATGAAGAAGAAACTCCTGAGTCCATTTCCAAACAAATCTCTCCTGGAAAACATTCCTCTCAACCACAAGCTCTAGCTGTAGTTTTCCTTTCTGATCATCCTGAACACTCCAGAGCATTAAGCACCTTTCAAGAATTTACTAAAAGTTCAAGACAACATGCTCTGCCACCAAATCTTGACGAAGTTCTTGGAAAGATAGTTGATGAGAGAGTTGACAAGCTGGTTGAAGAGAAGGTTGAAAAGATGACTGAGAAAATCACTGAGGAAGTCTTTCAGAGAGTTCAAGTATCTATGACTCCAACCATAGAGATTGTGAACAAAATGCTGGAATTTCTGACTGATTTCAAGAAAACCCAGACTCAGAATCAACCACCTCCACCACCTCCTCCAGCCTAACCTTGAATTTGTTTTCCATACTGTCAATGATGGTCCACTCCTTTTTACCTTTTTGTCTGATGACAAAAAAGGGGGAGAAAGGAAAGAAAAGAGATTTCTTTTATAAATACAAAGAAGGTTTTGAAAAGCTCATATTCGTCTGCATATGCATATTCTGTTTTCTAGTTTATAACTACTCTGATACTCTTGTTTGCCTATTTGCTATGATGCTTATTTATTCCTTTATATATACTCTAAGTGTGATAAGGAGCTGCATTGATCTATTAGCTTATATGCAGTTTGTATCATATGCTTTTACTGATTACTCATCTGAATGCTTTGTCTTAGGGGGAGCTTTGCAGGCTCTCTTAGACTTTGTTTTTCAAATTTAATTAGTTTTTGTCATCATCAAAAAGGGGGAGATTGTTGGAACGAAAGTAGTTTTGGATTAAATAATCTCTATGTTTTGATGCTAACAAAAGAATTAAATTTGCTTGGCAAAGTGTTAGTTGAAATCTAACATATGCTTTCAGTTATGCAGGAATAGTTAAATATAAGTAATAGAAACTTGGTATAAGTTTTCATTGGACTCCTTGAGAAAAATACACCTCCACCCTTGTAGACGAGCTACTCAATGTTTTGGTAAAGTTATTTATTTATTTAATTAAGTAGACTGGTTTCTTTAAGTAGACTAGGGACTAAATGCTTACTAGACGGAAATCAAAATAACTTCTTAGATACAGCAAGTCCAAAGACTTGATAGTAAGCGTGTCTAGCTTGCCACGTCAGCAGACGAAAGTAATTGGTAAAATTGAATGAACTGAAAAATAAAATAATCAGGTAGACGAGCTCTAACTGCCACATCACCAGACGGAGATTATGATAACTCATTGAGGTATAACAAGTCCAAAGACTTGATAGACGAGAGGATATGCCACGTTAGCAGACGAGCAAAATAAAATAATGAACAGACTTGGTCTCACATATAACTAAGTAGACGAGCTCCATCTTTGAATGAATAAATGCAATTCGAATCTCTTGAACTTATTTCAAATTATTGATATTTATTTCAATAGAATTTTTGTTCTTCACATTTGTTTTATCTACTTTAATGTTTTACCTTGTTGTAAAAGAAACATAGTACCATCAAAGAAATGCAAAAAACAGAATCATACAATGAGAAACCTCAAAACGATTTGTACGATGACAACTTTATGGATGGAAAAAGCTGGATTGTACACAAAGGAGGATCAACAAGTTCTCAAGCTTCAATACTCAGAGCAGTGAGCCTTCATTTCATGCTATCTCGATAACCACGAGTACTATTCGGCATTGCCACAATCAAGCTATCAATCACAACGGATATCATGCATTCAATTCTATCTCTAAACGGGACTATTCAAAATAACCGTTGAAGAAATACAAGTGAAGAAGAAGGTCACTACAAATAGAAGACCTCGGATACTGAAGGACAACTTTTGCCTGCACAAGTTTTGCTAGCTCAACTTTTGTCAATAAACAATCATTCATAATCATATTTCTTTAAAAGCAAGAGTATGCATTCTTTAGTTTGAATATTGTGAAAATATTCATTTGATCTTAAACTTTCATATCCTCACACACAGTGAGTGAAGAAGATCATAAGTTAAATCTCTTTGTTAGAGTTATAGCCTGAAGAGGCTTGGTAAGAAAGAAATACTTGTAAGCCTGGAGAGGTGTTGAATACTTTGTGGTAATCTATTTTGGAAAATAATGGAGAAAAACCTTCAAGTAGAAGGGACTGAACGTAGCTCTTGGTTGGAAGAGAGTGAATCAGGATAAAACATCTTGTATGATTCTTCTATCCCTAAACTCTTACTGCTTTATTTGTTTTTACTAACTGAGGGATTTTGATATTGCTTTTGTTAAAGCATTTTTTTTAAAAGATCTATTTCTTTGTGCTTGCTTCTGATTTAACCTTCTTGTGTGCAAAAATAGTTTTAAAGGTTGTTTTTAAGAAAATTATTAACCAACACAATTCAACCCCCTTCTTGTGTTTGCCTGTGTCAACTACACTATTAATATAAATATATTTTACATAGTCAATTATCAATCTTAAATTGTTACGTCATTAGAAATATTTGATTCTTATCATAACTTTCTTAAAATTCATATATATGATGATTTGTGATTGGTTGTTAATTTTAAAAAAAATTTACATCGACAAAGTATCAAAATTTAGCTCTTCAAAAAAAAAAAGTGTTCTCTTTTATAACTCAAATTACAGCATGAAAAGAGACAATCAGCGGATGAATAATTTAGTTAAATGAGATTCTGTTACCTGGACTTATGCCCCTGAAAAAAGAAAATTTACTTCGTTGTTGTGTAATATTTTTACACATCATTTTTACACTATTCTTACACTATTTTATTTTAAATAGTTAAAATATAATTTTTATTGCATACTCTTTATTTGATTTTAAAATTTGTATAATAATAAGTGCAAACAAACAGTTCTCACTTACTATTTATAACAATGTTGTTAAAGCCGAAACAAACAACAAATGGAAAAATGTCTCGTTTCAAGTTTAATCGGTTCAATCGGATGATCTAATCGGATAATGTATAACATAAAATTTTTACATAGTTGTAAAAAATATTATACTAATTAAAAATTAAAACAAGAAATTTAAAACTGAACTTACCATCTCTATAATATAATACAATATTGTAAAGTTTATAACTTCATACGTTTTAATTTTTAACTTTGTGAGGATTGAAGAGATTGTTTTCATTTTATTTCAGTTTTTAAATTTTATTTTTTCTCTCTAGAAAACCCGTCAAACCCGATTTAACCTGGTCCAACCTGGTTTTTGACCCATTTTGACCGGTTGAAAGATATCTGACCAAAGAAACACTTTTGACCCCTGACCAGGACCGAACAAGAGGTCGATTCACGATTCAATCGATACGGCCGATCGGTCCGATCCGATTTTGATAACCTTTATTTATATATAAGATAACATGAATATGCATATGCATGATGCAAGCGTACGGGTGCTGATGGCCACTCAACACAATCCGGCCTAAAGTTATTTTAATTGGATTAGGTTCTTAAAATTAAATTATCATCTGCAACACACCAAGATTTTATTAATAAAAAAGGAAAAAAAATATAAAAAAAACATAAGGGACTTCAACCAAAACCCCTGAAAAAAGAAAACCATTTAGACCTATAATTAGGTAGAGTTATTCTATTGCAACTAAAATCATCCCTAATAAGATTCAGGATTAAATCTCAACAAGTGATCCCTGTGATACCCGGGACTGACGAGGGCAGGGAGTGGTTGCCGTTGCAAGAAGGTACGGACAAGGAGCGACTCCTGATAGCTTATAGGCCGAGGGACACATTAATGAACAGATTACATACCGAAATGAGAGAGATCATGAGAGTGTGTAGGTATGTGACTATACGATTGAGGATGGCTTATATGAATTGATTGATACTATCTGTACCAACAAGATGCATCTTCTTTTTGGAAGCACACTCGTGTTGGTTTGTGGGGACAATCGTCAATCCATAGAGTAGCCAAAGATGGTACAATCCTCGAATGAGAACCACCATAAGAAACTAGCCTATCAGCACAACAATTCCCTCTATATGAATATGAGAAATTCTAAATTGCATGCTTTTAGTAACTAAAATACAATTGCACCAGCAATTCTTAATTCTCCAAGGAACTACTTTCAAAGAGTTAAAAGCATATATAAAAAAGTGAAGAATCACATGCTAGCCATAGCTTATTCCATCATTTATTCTTTGCAATTTCAATAACCATAATTGCGCCACAAAACTCAGCATATAATAAAGAAGCTTGTCCAAGATTTGCTGAAAAACACCCCAAGGCAGTTGCTCTATAGTCACAAAAAATCCCTCCACAGGAGGCTTGCCCTGAATTTCCTTTTGACGCTTCATCAGTATTGCATTTAATCCAATAACACAATGGTGGATGCCAATCTATCTGCTTGATAACTGGTGCTATTCGAGCATGACAAGTAATTGAAAAAGACTTCAAAATTCAAAACTCATTCGTAGAAGAATGCATGGTTCCATGAGACATGCTGCCATAGATTTTTACTCCAGTTGTTGCAGCATAGATAATTTTGTTATGAAATCTGCTATTATTTACGCCGAACGAAATGTCCCAAATAAAATGAATAATTGCAGCCATAATAATATCCTTTTAGACGAGTGCTCCAAGTTCTGTTGTATACTGTAAGGATTCCAGAGGCAGTAGAAAAATCAATGGGAAGATTGATGATACAACTTAGCCAACTCCAAAGATTAGATGCATAGGAACAATGTAGAAAAAGATGCTCAGAAGTTTCCTCAAAACATCCACAAAGCCTACACATCGAAACTATAATTCAACCCCTTATTCGAAGCTTTTCATCAGTTGGGAGTTTACAATGCAGAAATCTCCAAAGAAGAAATGACTTTGAAGGGGGAATTGCTATTTTCCAAATCACTTTCCCCAAAGAACAAGACTTCTGGATCAGATGAAGAAAATCATATGCTTCCTTAGTTAAAAGTTAGAGAACCTGTTTCTGTTGTACATATCCCAAACCAAAGAAAATTTCAGATTGACCTAACTCCACCCGATGATGTTATAAAATATCTTGACTTAAAATAATATTTTCTACATTAATAAGATTTGTTTTAAAATATATTAAAAAATACTTCATATTTTTTCATAGTTTTTAAAAATTATAACTTAATTATTTGTTATAATATCTAAATTTTACATTTTATCTAAGCATCAAATCAAACCCATCATGGTCCAATCAATAATTGAATCAAATCCATGTCTAAATATTTAATCCAATTAATTTATATCAGTCCAACTTCGACAATAATCACTTCTATCTATCATGGTGTTTCTCCTTTTAAATTTTGTATAATCATTTATACCATAATTTAAACAGAAACTATATACAATTTAAAAATGATGAAGTAACTATAGAATAAGCGACTTCAAAAAATCAAAATCTCAATTTGCAACCAAATTATGGCTACTAGGCTCCAAAGTAGTAGTGCGGTCACCCGACCTCAACCCTTTGAAAAGGTTCAATCTCTCATTCTCAAAGAAGATTTATCCCAAAATGGAAAGGGCACTTTGGGAGCACCCATCATAAATGGAAGCAACTAACTGAAAAAACCGCCAGCCACCATCCATGAAGCTGAGAGTGAGACCTTCAATTTTTGTCACATATAATAATAGTAAGTAATAATGGGTCCCCACCAAGGAAAGAAAACCCAGTTGCTGCACCGGGCTTGGGTCCACACCTTGTTGCCTTTCAGGGATGTGACTTGCCAGCCACGATGCCTGGACAATGATTCATCCTGGACCCACAAATCATGGCCTAGTGGTTAGTGCTAAGCCCACTTCTATGCCCACAGGCCACAAACAACACCCACTCATCTTTATCTCCTATATCTCCACCACTTTTTACCTCTTCCCTACAATGATATATCTATTTTCGGGTTGGGCTAAGTTGTATCATCTATATTTTGTACCATCATCTATACCATTTATATGTGATAAATTTTAAACCAATCAAATTATCACATGTGTTTGGTCAAAATTTCAAACTTTCTAGTTGTATTTCTACTGTAGTCAAATATATGAATACAATATATTATAGTATAATATATGTACTCTTTGTATTCGCAAAATTAACCCATATTAAAATAATATTTTTTTGATTAAAAAAACTGATTATATTGTAAAATAATATTTTAATATGAATTAAAATAATATTCGTTATTTTGCAATATAATCAGTTTTTTTAATCAAAAAACATTATTTTAATATGAGTTAAATTTGCAAATACAAAAAACACATATATTATATTACAATATATTGTATTCATATAGTTTGACTACAGTATAATACAACTAGAAAGTTTGAAATTTTGACCAATCTATGTGGCAATTTGATTGACCCAAAATTTGTCACATAAATGATGTAGTGAGTGATGTAAAATATAGGTGGTGTACCATAGCTCAACCTCTCATTTTCTATCTCAATTACTTAGATTCATAACCTAAGTTGATGAGACAGAAAATTATATATCTTTTGAGACATAAGATCTTTATCACTTCTCTACAGCATCCTTGTCATTAATATTTTACATTTTCGGATATCCACTTCAACCTTCGCTTTTTTTAGATTTTTATTGGCTTTAGTTTTTATATCCTATTATAATGCTCAGTGGGTCGTTGGAATGGAATTCATTTGGCAAAGAATAAAAGTTGGAATGTTGCTATTGTGCGTTTGGAGCAACTTGGGTGCATTATTTAGTCCCCTGCATCCAACTCTCTTTTAGTTTTCTCAGTCTCAAAAAACTAAGAAGCTACTAAAGTGTGAAGGTCTGCTGACATTAATTTTTTCATCTCATATATTCGGCTTGAATATGCAAAGATTAGGTGCCCAAAATCGTGTTAGGCACGCATGGGGAGATTTGACACCTCATTGAGTGGCACCAATAAGATTGTCATAGAAGATTTGAAATCAGATGAAAAGAGTGCACTTTATGCGTATAATCATAACTCTAGTTACTAACGCATAAAACATAATCAGCCCACTAGAGAAATCTTAAGATTTCTCCCATCTTTTCCAAATTCTTATAGGAAAGAATCCGGTTAGATATATATATATATATATATATATATATATATATATATATATATATATATATATATATATATATATATATATATATTACTAAAAATGTATTCATTCATTCAAATTGGTAAAATACATCGAAAACAACACAAATTAAACTCCACTACAAATCGAGAATGATGAATCTGCGAATAAACTCACATCACCCGGGTTAACAGCATAACACGGCAAAATCAAAATACCTACAAAAGTGACAAAATCAAAGTTACAGGAATACCCATGTCTCTGGATCCGTAACATTGACGTCAAATTCTTGATCCAATCTGTGATGGATCGAAACAGATCTGCCAATCTGAACCAAACGAACACTGTACCAAGACGGAAAACCAAACAACATCTCACCAAGACGATGAACAACAATATCGCCGCACACAGACGACGAAAAATACGAGAAAAAAATCAGATCTATGTGATAAAACACTTATTTAGATAAAATGGAGGAAAAAACGAAGTAAATGAGTGATTTCAGACCAAAAATTACCCAAAACCACCGCCTCTAGTGATGACAAGCGGATATGAGTGTAGAGAGAAGGGAGAGAATTTGAAGTCAGAGAAAGAATCCCAATTTAACAAAAAAAAAATCCGAGGAAAAAGAAAATTCAGTTAGATGTACTTAGTGAAACAAATGGGAACATTCTGCCAACAAAATTATTGTAATAAATTAAATAATCAAATTTATCCTGTGAAGTTATGCTAAGATAACGAATGAAAGGATTGTCCTTTGAATCTTTGTCAATATCTTAATTAAAGAAGTTTCCTTCAGTTGATTGTTTTTATTATTAGTGCCTACAGCACTAGCTAGAATGGTCCATTGGTCTAAAATATGATTGATTGTCCTACAATGCCACCCTATAAAAAAAAAAAAATTTACATCTTATAATGTGATACTGCTTTAATAATTTACAATTCTGTTTTTATTATTTTAGTTCATGTTTAATTTTAGAGATGGGGTCTGGAGTAGCCCATCGAATTTGGCTATTTGTGTGAATCAATACCTCCCTCTGCACATCAATCGCAAACAGAAGTACTAGGTTTAGCCATATTGCTTCAGTGGCAGTGGTCCAAAAGTACTTCACATTTTCATAATATATTCAGCTTTTAATGGAGACTCAAAAGAAACAGTTCAAATAAGATTAAAAGGAAGAAAAAAAATGTTACTTTAAATTCGAAAAGGCACTGCAGTGTATATGACCCCTTGTGTTGCGCAACATGAGAGAAACGACCCACACCCTTCAGAGGTAACGAAATTCTATATTCCTCACGAATTTACCTAGAACTATAAGACAACGCAAGATGATACACATCCACAAATAAAATAAAAGCAATGATTGAACCAAAAATAATCACATTCGGAGGTTGAGAATCAAGGAGTAAAACTCTACCCAATCAATCGAATTAAATATTAGTCATATAACGAGTCCAAAGGATCTAAGCCATAAGGATAATCTAATGAACCCATTTGGTTCAAAAAACTAATTAAAGTGGATTCTAAACCAATTTTTTTTATAAAAAAAGGCATAGTTACCGACCCATGCACCCCATCCAAAATGGAAAAGTAGAAGAAGGAAAATATGGGGACCTGCATTGCTTACATAGAATCAGAGTCCAAATAGTGCGCATATATCATGTATGCTAAGGAACCCCGAGGCAGAGAATCAAGAAGAAATATGTGAGGACCATTTTCGATGATGGTAGTTTGATGGCCTAAGTTTTCAAGAATCCTTCTGCATGCCCTATTGTAGAATTTGAAACCCATATATCCACATGCACAATATAAAGGTAGAGTAATAATAGATGAACATCCAAATGAGACATTCGTTTGAGACACCCGATTATTCAGGTATAAATATTTGCACCTATCATTACTCTATAAAGTTATGATTGGGATTGGCTTTGCTCTAAGATTTTCAACATGATGTGATTTAACATACACACGATCAGCACCCACATTTGAAGAGACTACACCTTTGCTAACAGCCTAACAAGTTATGATTCCAATACCGACGCAATTTTAGCAGTTCCCAGTTTATCACGTGCTTATTATATATACTACTAGTGTGATAGAAGTTGAAAGAATCTACACGTGTGTTATATAGCGTTGGCAAAATTGTTATTAAGCCAGCAAAATTGTTATTAAGCCAGCTTACCAGGTGCAGAAGGAAATTAAAAGGAAAATAAGAACTCCCCTGGGATAGAAGTGTTTTTTTTTTTTTTCCGGTGGACCTCCTGGGATAGAAGTGTTTTAGTGACACTATACAATGGGGAATTTTACGGTTACATAGGGTGAGTTGTTGCCACACACAAAGCGCGGCACGAGCTGTTTTGGTAATATTTCCATTGAGATGGCTTATCCTACTATTGTTTCATCATTGAGTATGTTTGTGAATTGTTTTTTGGAGGGAAATGGAAAGAAATGAGAGGTTAATTTTCCTCCTCTTGTTTGTGAGTTCTATAAATTTGAGGGAAATATTTTGAGATATTTTAGTTAATCGTTCATTCTCCTCTTCAACCCATTCTTTTAATTTTACTTCCAAGCAAGGAGAGAGATACTCTCTCCTTCCCCCCCCCCAAGAACCTAAACGTGTTATTATCCTTAAGCATATATGTTAAAAACGGCGGAAAAAATAAAACTTACTTCTCCTCCCCTCCCTCCCCTTTCCTCCCCTTTGATCCCCTCCCTTTTTGAGACGCCTCGACGTCCCATTAAAGAAAATCCATAATATTTAGAACCTAAACGTGTTATTATCGTGAAGCATATATGTTAAAAACGGCAGAAAAATTAAAACTTAAAATATAAACAACATATATACATACATGCATAACAAAAACACATCATAACCTGATACAGTACAGTAGAGGGAATCCCATCAGTAGGATCTCAAATATGTACAAACCAAACAAACTGAATTACGCAATGGAAGATACAACGTCTCAAAAGGACGCACTGGCCATAAACACTAAACTCTACCGCTAGAATTCACGGCTCGTCCTTCAGCATCTGGCTCATAAGGAGTTCCATCAAATTCCTCCATAGTTGGTTCCTCCGCAGGGTCTTCTCATGATGATCACATAACCAAACATACACACCATAGAGAAAATAGGGGATAAGAAACATACTATTATAAAAAATGGAAGAGGATTCATAACATAATACCCAATAATAGTACACCAATATCCAACACACAATGACCACATATATAAGCATTCATCCACCAATCACTGTACCATCCTCCACCCTATACACTCATGTAGCTATACCTCTATGCTGACATGGTCATCTCAAACAATACTTTCACATTTTAGTCATTTGTCCAATAAATCTCGGTGCACCCACCAGTTCCCGCTAGAAGGCTCATTCAAAGAATGAAACTATTTCCCCTTCCCCGGTGGAGAATAGTCGCACACCCTGATCTCAAATACTATCACATTTTAGTCATTTATACACTAAATCACGGTGCACCCACCAGTTCCCTCTAGAGGGCTTATTCAGAGAATGAAACTATTTCCCCATCCCCGGTGGAGAATAGTCGCACACCTAATCTCAAATCCTATCACATTTTAGTCATTTGTCCAATAACTCTCGTTGCACCCACCAATTCCCGCTAGAGTGCTCATTCAGAGAATGAAACTATTTCCCCATCCCCGATGGAGATTAGTCGCACAACCTGGACTATAATAGATCACGGTAGTCTTCCTCGAGCCTCATTGCCCGCAGGGCA
Organism: Sophora flavescens; assembly: GCA_030762895.1. NCBI lineage: Eukaryota > Viridiplantae > Streptophyta > Magnoliopsida > Fabales > Fabaceae > Sophora > Sophora flavescens. The sequence continues at coordinate 48,869,622 of CM061067.1, read as the reverse complement.
CTCACCCGTGACTCCGCCACGGTAGTCTTCCTCGAGCCTCATCGCCCGCAGGGCACTCACCCATGACCCACCTTGACCTCGTGTGTTCCCCTCACACGGCTGTGATTAATCTCACACATCTATATACGCCTCACCGACTCGTATAGGTTCATAGCGCATCAACCTTTCGTCACCATCTCCTAGATAACCTCAACAATAATAATATATAATTGGTCTCATCATTGTATCATAATAATCATCTCGGTTAGGCACTTCTGAACTTCATGTATCATGAACCCCCACATACATCACTATACTCATCATGTATCAACTCTAAGATAATCTCTATGCACAATAATCACAATCATCATCCATCAAATCAACATGTCATCATTACAGTCATCTCCACATATAATAAAATAATGCATATAATATAAATATCTATACTTCAGTCAGCATAGATAATCAGACAACTCATCATATATCAAACATGTATCCCTAACAGTCAAATCATTCAATTCAATCAACCTCAATAATAATATAATATATATTATACATAACGGCGATAAAAGTACAATTCAACTATCATCATTGGTGCCACTAAATAGTCCCCAATGTGATATTGACGTTGTCCGTTACTCGCCCTCTAGTAGGGCTTAGGCCGCCCTACACCATTATAGCAAAAATGTTACTTGGCCAATGTCGAAAATAGAAATCTTATTTCCCCTACTTGAAAAACATACGACCTCGGAAACGCTAAGAGATCACTCCCACTCGACTCGTCTTGATTCTGGCTCACACCAAAAGAGGTCCCCGAAGTTCCGATATTCCTCCTAAACATCACATTTGAAAGGCACAAAGTAAAGAACTCAAAAACTGCAGTAACATTGGTAAATCCGCCACTGTACTGACTCAATATCTCAAAAAACTAGACCTCTGTTTCAAAATTTGACCGTTGAGTTTAAATAACTACCTTTCCTTTACCTTCTCCAAAAATTTCAGCTCGATCCAACGGTGAACGTGCCTGGATTGAACCTTCCAATGTGACTCGTCAGGAGCTACTCGGGTTGGGTTTTCCTTCTTCTTCTGAGTTGAATAAATCTCCCTCTAGGGAAAATGAAGAAATGTCAATGCTGGATATGAAGAAATACCAACCTAGGACCTCCCTATGAAATTTGAACAAGATCCAACGGTGGGAGAAGGTGTAGTGATGGAATTTCTGAAGCTGTTCCAGCTCAAAAATGGTGGTTTAGGCTCTTGATAGCCTTCCTCACTCTCAAACTCTATCTCTCTCTCTCTAGTTCTCTTCCTCTCTCTTTCTAGAGCTCTCTGGTTTCTTCTCTTTGGTTTCTCTCTAGGACCAGCTCTCTGTTTCTGTTTCAAATGGCTCAAGTGAATGCACTTGAGCCCTTTTTATTTTTTTCAATTCCTGGCGCTCACGCTTAGCTTGAGTTTACCCACCAGCGTGCTTGCATACGTGCCACGTCACCCACCACGTGTCCGTGTGCATGGTACCACTTCCCCATGCCAGTGTGGCCTCTGGTCAGCAACGTTGACTTCGCGTATTTCTTCGCGTTCTGAGCTCGTTTGATGTCCGATTGAGCTCAAATTTGAGATATAGGCTCATTAAGACCTTAGGAACAACCTCAAGCCATTAAAAATGGCTAATCTCAATCCTAAATTCAAATTTCTTATTTCGCATTCAAACGTCCTAAAGACGATAATCGGGAAAACTCCAAGTTTTGCTTACTTTTAAACTCATTTCGGATGATTGCTTACTTTCTATACAAAAATTCCTAGACTTTAACTAACATTTTAACCACATGATCCAAGTCTTAAACATGTTCCTTTTACGTAAAACAAAACCCTAAAAACCGGGATGTTACATTACTACCCCTTTAAAGAAATTTCGTCCTCGAAATTTTGCAGGGGTTACATGCAACATCAACCCCGCTGCGCACTCTGATACAATTATCAATCACATGATTCTTACTCATACATACACTTTTATTTATCAAGACTTAACATACACCACCTTGTCACTTCATATTTCACACATTTTTACATTATCATCTTAAACTCAAAATCCTTGAGCACAAATGTCCAATCTCTTGATTTAACTGTAAAATACTCAAAATCCTACCCAATACTACTTAGAATAATAAATCTTTCACCAAATTAAAATTTACTACTATTTTCATAAGTCAAATATCTTAATAACATCCAATGGCCTCAAAATTATATTCTCAACATAAGGACTTAAATCCTATTATGGACAAGCCACACTCAAATCAACTTCTCTTCTAAACACCATATACCTAAACTTCCTTTTCTTTAAATCAACTTATCATCATTAGAAAATATGTCATCTTCGCATCAAAGCATTAATCCCATAAACTTAAGTTTACTCTCAAACACTATCTTATCATACAACTCTCTAAAATCTATCAATCTTACCTTCAACATTTCTAGTTTATCATAAATCCGAAAATCAACATGTATGTAATATGTAATACAAGTCTTATCATCAAATTCTCCAAACCCAATCATAACTAAATCAATTAACACAAGCTAAACGTTAAAGATGCATTTGAACTTAATCTTTATTCATCAAAGCTTCCAATCAAATCTCAACTTACAAACCCTATTGGAACAGTACACCAAGCTTATCCAATCATAGCTTCAATTGAAGTTCTAAAATCACCTTTTTAACAAGAACAACATGCCCAATTATATTATTTATCCTCAAATCCCAATTTCATATACCCAAGAACTACTCCACCTCAACCTAAACTTGATATGGTCATCATTTTTCTCACTCACAAGCTAACAACACATACGATCCTTATATCTTACAAATTTCAATTTATAAACCTAAATCTCAGATCAAATTCACAACTCTAACCATCAACTCAACAATAAAAAGGCTACAAGGTTTTGGCCAAATCAATTCCCTATTAATTACATGTCCTAAGAACTAAACTTCCTCCATCCGCAATTCACGACTATAAATGATCCACACACTCGTGCTATATAACTGAATGTGCAACGTCTAATTCAAACAACACCGACGAGAATCTACCAAATATCAAGCACATACCTTGGATCAGATCGTCAGATTGAGATGATTCAGCTCCCCTCACAGCAAACACCCTCCATGTAGTCTGAGGTCCAGCACTATGCTGTCCTGATACTGGGGCTCTTATACTAACTCCACCTCCGCTGTAACACCCTTCTTGAGCGTTACATCTTACGTGACATTTTAAGGTCGAAAAGTAGGTTGGTTAAAATTGGCTATAAAAAATTGGGGTAAATTTTTTCTTTTTCTTTTTCACAAGTCACAAATATAAATACTTTGATTCAATGAATGGACAATGAAATCTTCCATTATCACAATTAGGATCATAAGGTCAAAAATCATTTACAGGATACCCAACCCGACTCATAAACATAAATCATAGAATGTACAGACTCAACATAAAGATGTGGAGACGCAGCTCCTAAAATATAAGATACTTGGAGTCACAGCTCCATAGACAGATACATCAACTCCCAAACATACCCAGCTGGCCAAACTAAAATGAAAAAGACAATCCTCTCTCGTAGATCGTGAGAAAGACAAACCCAACTGACGAGATCTAGTGGAAACTCTATTTGAGTCCACTGCCGACGTCGTCACAAAAGTCTCTACTAGAGTCACTACAAAAGTAATTCTCAGACTAAACAATTTCCCTTTCTAAGGAAAACTATAACTTACGAACTAATGACTATTATGCCTATCTCAAGAAAAGAAAGGTTAGGCATAACTGAAACCCTAATGCCATCTCATTGAACCCTCTGAAGTCTGGAAGAAGTCCAATAGAAGTTCCACCATAACGTTCGCATGCACGAACCTCGATCTCTATGATGAATCAATCAAGCGTCATCCTGACCTCTCAATCTTCTCAACGAAATATAGAAAGCACATAGCCAGCCGACATAGGCAAAATAAAATAAGGAGGTGAGATTCCATTTATCTTACACATAAGGCAGACATGCAGTGGTACGACTCACAGGTACATAATACAACAATACTACATTTCTTTTATCTCACATTTTAATTTTGAAACTCAAAACTCCAAGAATATACCATACCAAACTCAACGGTAAGCTCATCAAGCATATCGGACACGGTTTGTCCATCGAGGGGCAGGAACAGAGAGAAAATGATTGAAACCGTATAGTCCCATTCCTACACAGCCTCAAGGAATATCCGATTCTAACATCGGAGCTAAGATGATATTTTGGAAAGGAATGGTTAGTACAGGTTTCACATCTGCCCACCTTAGGCAATGGTGCTATCGTGTTAGGCACACAGTCTAATTGTGGCTATTGTTTTACGCTCACGAAACTTTAATCATAATGTACGTACTATCATAATCACATGTGATCTCAAACTCTCTGTAACACACCAGGCTCTTTATGAAACCTCGACAACCGAAAACTCGGCTCACTGGGCACAACGGCCTCACCGACCATAGTATTAACTATGTATCCGGGCAAAATTGCCGGAATACGTCCAATTGGTCCATCCATTGGATAACCCCATGATTCCACCAGAATCCACTTGCTGTCAATCGCTGACGGACGATATTCTCGGGTACAAATCATTGGCTCTTCACTGAGTTAAAGTTCTCAAGTAAACTTTCCATGTTTGTGTAAAGATATTTTATAGAACTTGCTTACAAACCCTAACACATTATGAAATTGGATCGACAGTCCAATCATTTATTTCTTTACACTTTTCTAGTTGAGCCTTTCTCTCGACTGTCAAGAAATCAAATAACTCTGAGTCCATTAAATCTTATGGAGGTATGGATAATGAATTATCCACACTTTACGACAAATGGTCTTGCTTCACCATAAGTCATAAATTATTAAGTTCATATTTTCACCAAGTGATCCTCGACTTAGGTTTTCCATTTACTTGAAATACTAGTCTTGAAGACTAAAATTATCTTTTGCCTTAAAACCCAAAACCTTTGGTTAAAACCAAATCATCTTGAAATCAGATTACATCAAAGTACATAAGTACCAAATTCCTCAAAACAGTTTCTTGAAAAACATCGAAACTCTTAAAATACCATTTTACCGCTGTGAACACCTAATTTTGTCCGAGTATTTTTTCATTTTATTTAATATTTAAAAAATAGAAAAAAAGAAAAAATAATAAATAAAAATGTGCAGAGAAAACTAAAAAAAATTGTTCATGTTATTGGCCCATCTTGTTTTTGTTACAAGGTTTTTTTGAGTCCAGCATCCAAGCCCAAGTAAAAAAATGAAAACAAAAGTTTCTGCCTCGTATCCTTTTTCCTCTTTCTCACGTACAATAGCTGTCACTCCTCCTCTACCATGATTTTTCCCTTTAACCAACATGCTTCCAAGCAACTTTTTAACATAAGAAGAAAGCAAAATTCAGATTTGGGTTTCTCAAGGAGATAATGCTACTGTCAAACACATTTCCACACAAAGCTCAACATCAGTTTCCATCTTTAGTTGATTTTCAGAGCTTGGAAAATGGTTCTTGCTTTGATTAGAGGGAGAAAAAACTTAAATGGAAGTTGAAAGGAACAAGAGCATGGTAATCTCTGCAACACTCTACTTCAGCTAGTCCCAATGTTAATGAGAAGAGTTTATCTTCCTCTATAAATACAGAACAACATCAACACAGAAAGAGGGGGGGGACCAGAAAAAAAGCACCAGAGTATGAATGTTTCATTATTCAGTGTAACTTATCCCTAACCTCCATCCTAATTCCTAAGCTACCCATACCCATCATCTTCATCTTCCTCCCAACAACATCACTTTCAGTAACAACCAAAATTTGAACTAACCTTAACCCATGAACAAACTTAGAACCACCCTCCTACCACCATGAACCTGAGCTTCCAAGGTGGCGGTCGTGAGACCGCCATCACCGTCGCTCGTCGCCGTACGCAGATCATCCAGCACCGCACTCACCGTCGCGTCGTCATTCTCTACCTCGCCGCCACAATCACGGACCATCAGCTTCGCAACAACCACCACCGCCCGCCGTCGTTCACACCTCTGCCTCGTGCCGCCGTGCCACCCACTGCGAATCAAAACGCAGATCTGCTCAGAGCACCGTCACCTCCGTTGCCTCGAGCGCGTCACTCGCGTACCACCGCCACATACCACCCACATCAACTATCCACCGCGAACGTTGCCACTTCACTGTCCGATCCGCTCCGCATCAGTCACCTCCTCCCCTCCTCTTTGGCTCTGCAGTTGGTAACTTCACAAGACCAGAAGCTTGTGTTTTGTTCTTTTTTTCCTTTTTTTCTTTTTTTGCTATTATTAAGTCATATGTTATTGGTATGTAATTGGGCTTCAGATTTGTCTTGGGCTTATGATGAGTGTTTGTCTTGTTTTTTTTAAGTTACTAATGTCCTTCTTTGTGTGGCAATTTTTTTTTCCCGTTTTCTTGTTTTAAATAAATTAAAAAAATTCTTTTTTTTAAAAAATATGGTAAATTTCACCTCTTTGTTTATTATAAAAAAAACCTTTACAAAAAAAAATTAAAAATTAAAAATTGAAAAATACTTTTTTTCCAAATCCTTGTTTTTTTTAAAAAATAAATAAAATAAAATCGTTTTGAATTCACACAACAATTTACAACATTGATGTAAGATTTTTCGTCCTCAAGCGTTGTAAAAAATTGTAAGGATTTATCGTATAGTTTTACTATCTTTAACCCTGTGCAAGAGTGAGTTCTCTCATTATAGAAATAAAAATGATTTTTATGTTCTATTATGACAAAGTTCTTACAAAAATAAATAAATGAATAAATGAATACTTTTAAGTATCTCTAATAAAATTTTAATAAATAAAAAACCTTTTTAAGTCACGCAACGATCTATGACGTTGATGTATGAATTTTCATCCTCAAGTGTCATATGAATTGTAAGGGTTCATCGTATAGCTTGACTATCTTTAACCCTGTGCAAGAGTGAATTATGTTTTATAAAAATAATAAAATGTTTTCAATTTACAGTTTTTACCAATTTTATCCGATCTAAATTTATAAAATTTTCTTTTGAATTCACGCAGCAATCTACCACGTTGATGTATGAATATTCATCCTCAAGTGTCGTATAAATTATAAGGGTTTATCGTATAGTACTGCAATCTTGGACCTCGTGCAAGAGTGAATTTATTGTGAAATAAAATTTTTTTTAACATAAAAATAAAAAAATCTTATCCAAAAAAAATAAAACCAACCAACCAATCAAACATTTTCTATAAGAACTACGTGGCTTTGAGTTTCCCATCGCACCTGGGAATACATAGGAGCAGAATCAATCATTTTGTCAAGCCAAAATTATATTTTCCCTTTTATTGTGTTCATTTTATTTTTTCATTTAAAAGTGGGGTAAAATAAATATTTTCAAATGTTATTAAAATTCTTTTGCACAATTAACTTGAGGTACTATTTTTTTAAACGGACGATGTAGGGTGCTAACACCTTCCCTACTCGCAACTGACTCCCGAACTCAAACATCTCTCTTTTTTTAAAGACCAGTTTACCTTCAATAAATGGGTTTTCCAATGTTTTTCCCAATAAACAATATTGGTGGCGACTCCTCTGTTTTTACCTTCTTTTCGCGATGCCCAGACGGGACGGTCACGACAATCGCTTTTTTACTGTATTTTAACTTAAATTCCATATAATCATTTTTCTCAAATCCTTTACTTTCCTAAGTTACCATACTTATATTAAAGTATTAAAATACTGATTTCAAACTCTACATCATTGTTTTCTAAAAAATCCTTAAAAACGTTTGAGGACGGTTTCGCCGCTTTTTACTGGTTTTTGGCCCAAAAGCCATACTTTTGAAAATATGGTTCTTCAACTCAAATATATTACTCACCTATGTTATAATACTCATTTTAAGATTTTCAAAACACTGATTTTACAATTTTCTTTCCATGTATAGAAAATTCCTAAAACTTGACCGAACGTCGTTAAGTTTGTAAAACGCGTAAATCCATTTTCAACGATTTTACACTCTAATAGTCCAAAACTCATTTTGGAGTTTTAGAACAGTTTAATATGTATGAAAAAAAGTGTTTAACTGTCCCATTATAATTATTTTGGAAAATTACAGTTTAGTCCCTAAACTTTCATTAATTACAAAAAGGTCCTTATTCACTTAAAACCTTATAACTTTTTATTTATAACTTCAAATTATACCAAATCAACTTCTATAGAAATATTTTTCAGTTACCTTCAATGTTTCAAGAAATTATATTTCTTCCCCAAATATTTTACAATAATTGCAAAAAGATCCTTGTTTACTAAAAAGCTTATATCTTTTTATGTATTAATCCAATTAATACCAAACCAATTTCTTTAATCTTATATTACCAAGGGCTACAATCCCAACATATAAGAATGTAGTTTTCAGAACAGTCCCTGTAAATCTCAGTATTTGCATAATGGTCCCTATATCTTCAAAAATTCATAACTTTTAACATACATATCCAAATCCATCCAAACCAATTTCTATACTCTTATATACTCATTCACTCCTTATAAAAATTATTCAAATAAATTTACTCAAATTTAAACCCCATTAATCAGTTATGGCCGAATGGCCTAAAATAATTATATTAAGCATTTTTCTTAACCAATCAAGCAAACAACAATCATGGTTCCAACTTAACGTCATTGGAACCAAAACAACCATATGACATATCATACCACAACCAAACATCAAATCAAATCCCCCAAGATGATCACATATATATATAAATCAAGAATACAAACTTATGAGTTACAAAACATTTACACTAAATAAACCATCACATATCTGCATTAAGATAGGATAGTAGTAATCCCCCCCCCCCTTCCTGTAGATCCCTTAAAACAAGCAACAATGATGTTATTCTCCTAGGGATGGCCACGGTTTTTCTTCCAAAATCCTAGAGATCAACACACAAAATTCAAAAGGATTATATAACTAAGCTTAGACATAACCAAAGATAGGAATCAAGGCTTAGATCACTTATCTTAAGCCAAAAAGATGATGATTAAGAGATTGATGTTTTTGACAAATAAATACCCATTTTTGTAGAAGGCTCAAAATGAAATTTTGGATGAGATAACTAAGGCTTAGAATGATGAGAGGATCATGGATCTATGGTTGATTCATGAAACAAACTCTTGGATGATTGTTTGGAGGTGGAGGCCGAATTCTTGAAGAAAGAAAGGAAAGAATGAATTTTACTTCATGAACAAGGATGATGAGAGGATGATGAATATGATCTTGGTTTTTCAATAGAGTAATTGGAAGGTGGAGGTATGGTGGTGGCCGAATCATGGAGGAAGAAAAGGAAAGGAAGAACTTTGTGATTTTAGAGAAATGAACTTAAGATGATGAAATGAAATGAAAGTATTTTGTGTCATGTAATATGATAAGTTGAAATGAAATGTAGATGAGTGTGAGAGAGGGTGGTCAAGTTTCATGAAAGGAAAGAATGAAGAACATTTTGTGTTCTAGAAAAATGAAGCAAAGTGACGAAGTTTGGTTCTTGAAACTTAATAACCTAGTAAGTTGTCAACTTAGTGTTGTAGGTGAAATGAAATGAAAGTTAATGAGTGTGGAGGTGGCTGCCATGGATCAATGAAGAGAGGAGGAGAAGAATTCATTTTGACATTGTATTCTTAACTTTAAGTGAGAACCATGGTGAAAATAAACGAAACCTTGGTTATGTTAAACGGTGATTCACCTTGGTTAACATAAATACCATTAATGGCTATGATGAATCATTAGGATGTATCATGAAAAATATGTGGTGGAGGTGAATGGGAGGATGTGGCTGATTTGTAACCATACAAAGGAAGGAGAAGCCAAATTGAATTTGTCTTGTAAACCGCGGTTGAAGTTAACTAAGCCAAGGTTAGGTTAGTAAGGAAATATCTATATATTTTTGGCTTAGCATTTATGAGCATTGATGAGGGAGGTGAGTCACTACTATGACTCACCATGGTGACTCATCCTGAGACACCCCGCTGTGCCTCTTTGTGTCATTAGATTAAAACCTCATTATTTAATTACTTAATCGCATGCTTAACATGAAAATACGTAAAAATTAAAACTTAACTTATAAAGTATACAACTTCATATATAATGGCATATCACAATATAAGTATATTATGCATATTACAAAACACTATTGAGGATATCCCATCAGTAGGATCCCTCACAGGCATATACTTAGACAAAAAGTTAAACAGTGGAAAACATAATAAAAATACACCTCACGAGACGCACTGGCCATAACTAACTAGACCCTAATCACCATGGGTCACAGCTCGTCCTCCAGCCTCCGGTTTGTAGGGAGTTCAATCCAACGCCTCCTGGTTACGCTCATCAACAGGGTCTTCTCGTACAATTCCACAAGGAGATAAAATATAACATACAGAAATATACAGGGGATAAGAAACAGTTCTATCATCAAAAAGCGGAAAAGTAAAATTATACAGTAATTGTCACAGACAATCAACACACATAACTAACGAATCATCCTCAGGTTAATATATATCATCCTCTACCCTTACTCTCAGGCAATCTAACACATTATTTAAATGTAACCTCTCTAATCCTGTCACCATGTCTTTACGTTAATGTGGCCACTGCCACTCGTGTCACCATCCCTTATTTGCATCGGGGCACACCGTCATTCCCGTTAAGATGTTCCACCTAGTGCACACCTCCATTCCCGTTAAGGTGTTCTACCCCCATTCCCGTTAAGGTGGAACTGATCTTGCGAGAACTCTTGATTTTACGTGTATTATATTACCAATACACAGAAGTGTTTTACGTGTATTATATTACCAATACACGGTGTATTATATTACCAATACACAGAAATGTTTTACGTGTATTATATTACCAATACACGGTGTACACAGAAATGTTTTACGTGTATTATATTACCAATACACGGTGTATTATATTATCAATACACAGAAGTGTTTTACGTGTATTATATTACCAATACACGGTGTATTATATTACCAATACACAGATGTCCTTGCGTATTATTTTACCAATACACTTTTGTCTTTGTGTATTATATTACCAATACACTTTTGTCCTTGTGTATTATATTACCAATACACGGTTGTGCACAACAACACCTATACTTGAATCTCACCAACCCGTTTTAACAACATCTTAGTGCCCTAACCTTCCATTAGAACTTAACACATATTCTATGCCATAACACCTCTTTAACATTACTCATCTAAGTTAGGCACTTCTAAATCATCATTATCCTCACAATCAAAACAATCATCTCTTAGACAACATATATATCTTTGCTTAAAAATCCACTAAGCATAATAATAAAAACCAGGCAGATCATGCATAACACAAAATCAATCAAAATATTCCCATATCACAGACATAGCACAAAATCAATTCAATAAAGGTAATAAAATCAAATCAACCATCAACAATCTAAAATCAACCTAATATCGATAAACCTACAATCCCCGAATCGCCATTGGTTTTTCAGAAAAAGGTTTCCAACGTGATTTTGGTTTTGTCGATTACTCGACTACTAGTAGGGTTTAGGTCGCCCTACACAATTATTATATAATCTACTACTTATCCATTCCGACGATAGGTTGGTTCTTTCCCCCACCTGGGTTATCACCGGACTCCCGAACTCGAAGCTCCTAGTTGTCACACCACAAAGTACTAACTCCACCTTCTGCGAATGTAAGGAGATTAGATGCTCGAAGAGGTATACCACGGATGTCCTCGTTTCCTCCGCGATGGAAGTCTAAGGTTATGAACACAAAATCACAAGTTAAAATCAAATAAGAACACTAAACCACAAGGTATAGGTTCGGCCAAGACTAGTTCTTAGGGATAGAGATTCCCGAAAATTATACAACTCATGGATTTATGATCCTTAAGTGTTAGAAGTTCATAAACAATGATCATTTAACAAAGTTGATTTAAAATCCCACTAAGTTATACACTTAGGGTATTCGACCAAGGCTAGTAAAATAGGCTAGCATTCACTAAACCTTCCAATCTCTTAGATTTAGCATCCATATGTATTAAGGAGCTCAAAACCGTGATCATTTTGGAAAAATAAGAACAAACTATCCTAGATCCATAACCTTCTAGGTTCGGCCTTCATAGGATTTATAGGTTAGAAATCTTTCAACTTTCCAATCTCTTAGACTTAGCATCCAAATATCTTATGGAGCTCAAGTCCATGATCATTTTGGAAAGCAATGGAAACTTAAACATTCCAATCTCTTAGACTTAGCATCCAAATATCTTATGGAGCTCAAGTCCATGATCATCTTGGAAAAATGAAAGTAATACATCCTAGCTTTAATAACATAGAATAAACAAGTTAGAAATCCTTAAAATTTCCAATCTCATCCAAATATCTTATGGAGCTTAAGTCCATGATCATTTTGGAAAACAATGGAAACTTAAACATTCCAATCTCTTAGACTTAACATCCAAATATCTTATGGAGCTCAAATCCATGATCATCTTGGAAACAATGGAAACTTAAACATTCCAATCTCTTAGACTTAGCATCCAAATATCTTATGGAGCTCAAGTCCATGATCATCTTGGAAAAATGAAAGTAATACATCCTAGCTTTAATAACATAGAATAAACAAGTTAGAAATCCTTAAACTTTCCAATCTCTTAGAATTAGAATCCAAACATCTTATGGAGCTTAAGTCCATGATCATTTTGGAAAAATAAAAACTCACACATCCTAGCACCTAAACACTAAGTTTCGGCCATCATAGGATGATGAGGAAAATATTCTTTGTTTAACAATAACTCTTAGGTTTAGAATCACAAGGTATTAAGAGTTCTAAATCCATGATCATACTTGGAAAGTTGAAACATAGTATCCTATGCTTACTTATTCATATTTTCAGCCATCATAAGAACAAGCTATCAAAACTTCCAAGATTTATAGATTTAAGATCAATGGATAGTTAGAAACTCAAACACATGATCATATTCCAAAAGTTAAAACAAAAACTTCCCAGGTCACAAATGCAAGCATTCTACCTTCATTGGAAGAGATAGGTAGAGATTTTTGTTTTACACAACCTCTTAGTATGTGAAAATATAAGTTAATACAAGACTATAGAAAGTGGTTTCAACTCAAAAGGAGTTTTCTACCATTTTAGAGAGATTTTAGAAATTTAAAGCATATAAAGAACACATAAAGCAAACTAAGAAATAAAAGATGAAACTTGCAAAAAGATTCATATGAGAGCATTATCCTTAGTATAAGGAAGAACTTTAATGAAGAACTCAAGTGGAAAAGACTAATAAAAATAGAAGCTTTAAGTGTTTGAAGAAAGAATAAATGGAAGAAGTTGAAGAAGAATGAAGATGGAGGGAAAAAATGAGAAAATGAAGATGAGTGATGATTATATAGAGGAGGGAGAGGGGAGAATGAAATTTTGGAGAGAGGATGAGCTTGGAGAGAAAGTTTTGACCTTGTGCCTTGTTTGGTTGAAGATGAAAGAGAAAAATAGGTTTTTAGAATATATAATATGATATATTTCAAAAAGTCCATCATGACCACTTTTTAGGAGGTAGCTTAGGCCATACCTCTAGTGAGTCACCTCACTCCCTCATGTCACCTCAAGCATTTTGTGTCTCCTATTCTGCTCCATTTCGTACCCGGTTGCATTTTCGATCGTAATTCTTCCGACGTTTTCACCCGAATAAAATATTTTATTTTATTTTTGAACGAAAATTTTCAAAATAACCAAAGTTGAAGGAAACATAATAAAAACACTAACTATCTCGTTACGGATTAAAATTAGGTTTTCTGCACAGTAAACTTGTACCGGCAGTGAAAACACAGACCAACTTTCGTCTGAATTTTCAACCGAAAATTTTACCGTAACCCTCTACCATAAAGTAGACTATAAATATGATTTTATTTTAATAAAAAACACTCCAAATATCAAATTTAAAATATAATTTAATTATATTTTAACCGGTTGAACAGCATAACTAAAATCAGGCTGTTACATTACTACCCCTCTTAAAAGAAAATTTCATCCTCGGAATTTACGTACTCAAAACTAGACCTCATATTGTAATCGTATCTTAATATAAAGATCTCACATTATATTTCTCATCGCTGTCTTCCCCCAAGGTGACAGTGGTAACTTCATAACAGAATTTATTCTTATATTGTTCTATTTATTCTAGAAACAATCCATCACTACATTATATTCATTGTCCTTAACATTTCACCTCGATCTATCATCTTTGAAGGGCATAATTCAAACTTAATCCTTTCCTTCTTCTTACTACTAATCCATTAGAGGACCTTATTTCAACATCTAACTCTCGCAATTAACACCACAATCAATTCGAACATCTAACTTTTACCATTACCCACAATTAACTCCACAATCCATTTCAACATCTAACTTCTACAATTAACACTGCAATCAATACTACCCTAACTTCCTACTTAATGTATCCATTCACAGTCTTAGATCCTTGTAGCGTATTCCACTATTCTAGATTATATCAAAATCACACATCTTAATCCTCAAAAGAATATTATTGCACCTCCTAATGTAATTAAAACCAAAAGAAGTTATCTTTCCTGCTCATATTCATCCTAGGTAAAACTATTATAGGTACTTTTCCTTTAATCTTCCAAATTCATACCATCCATACTAACTACGAGTATTTGATCATTACCTTAGATTCTCTTAGTAATACTACGCCTCGATCAACATTTGCCGTATAGTAATTGTCTCACTCACTGATATTGATCTTAAGGGTTCACATCCTACCAGTCACAACTATCCTCAACCAAACTCTCATCATTTTCTTGTCTATCATGCTACTTAGACAAACAAACAAAGTCTACCAGATATCAAATACATACCTTGTATAAGATCCCCAGATTGAGAGGATTCAACTCCCCTCACAGTAAACACTCTCCCAGTGGTCTGAGGTCTGGCCATCGGCAGTCCTGCTGCTGGAACTCCTTTTCTAGCTCCTCCTCTCTGAACACTGGCTCCTCTATCATCAGCTACCGACTGCTGCATACCAATGTTACTTATCGCGTTCGGACTCACTACCCAATTTCTAAGCATAGTCAATATCCGATGTGGATTCAACTAGACACGGACAGTAACAACATCTTACACCTCGCAGTCCTTGATTTTGATCGGACATAACCCACAGTCCGTTTTAGAACCAAACTGCTCTGATACCAAAATGAGACACCCCGCTGTGCCTCTTTGTGTCATTAGATTAAAACCTCATTATTTAATTACTTAATCGCACGCTTAACGTGAAAATACGTAAAAATTAAAACTTAACTTATAAAGTATACAACTTCATATAGAATGGCATATCACAATATAAGTATATTATGCATATTACAAAACACTGTTGAGGATATCCCATCAGTAGGATCCCTCACAGGCATATACTTAGACAAAAAGTTAAACAGCGGAAAACATAATAAAAATACGCCTCACGAGACGCACTGGCCATAACTAACTAGACCCTAATCACCATGGGTCACAGCTCGTCCTCCAGCCTCCGGTTCGTAGGGAGTTCCATCCAATGCCTCCTGGTTACGCTCATCAACAGGGTCTTCTCGTACAATTTCACAAGGAGATAAAATACAACATACATAAATATACAGGGGATAAGAAACAGTTCTATCATCAAAAAGCGGAAAAGAGTCATAGTAAAATTATACAGTAATTGTCACAGACAATCAACACACATAACTAACGAATCATCCTCAAGTTAATATATATCATCCTCTACCCTTACTCTCAGGCAATCTAACACATTATTTAAACGTAACCTCTCTAATCCTGTCACCATGTCTTTACGTTAATGTGGCCACTGCCACTCCTGTCACCATCCCTTATTTGCATTGGGGCACACCCTCATTCCCGTTAAGATGTTCCACCTAGTGCACACCTACATTCCCGTTAAGGTGTTCCACTCCCATTCCCGTTAAGGTGGAACTGATCTTGCGAGAACTCTTGATTTTACGTGTATTATATTACCAATACACGGTGTATTATATTACCAATACACAGAAGTGTTTTAAGTGTATTATATTACCAATACACGGTGTATTATATTACCAATACACAGAAATGTTTTACGTGTATTATATTACCAATACACGGTGTATTATATTATCAATACACAGAAGTGTTTTACGTGTATTATATTACCAATACACGGTGTATTATATTACCAATACACAGATGTCCTTGCGTATTATTTTACCAATACACTTTTGTCTTTGTGTATTATATTACCAATACACTTTTGTCCTTGTGTATTATATTACCAATACACGGTTGTGCACAACAACACCTATACTTGAATCTCACCAACCCGTTTTAACAACATCTTAGTGCCCTAACCTTCCATTAGAACTTAACACATATTCTATGCCATAACACCTCTTTAACATTACTCATCTAAGTTAGGCACTTCTAAATCATCATTATCCTCACAATCAAAACAATCATCTCTTAGACAACATATATATCTTTGCTTAAAAATCCACTAAGCATAATAATAAAAACCAGGCAGATCATGCATAACACAAAATCAATCAAAATATTCCCATATCACAGACATAGCACAAAATCAATTCAATAAAGGTAATAAAATCAAATCAACCATCAACAATCTAAAATCAACCTAATATCGATAAACCTACAATCCCCGAATCGCCATTGGTTTTTCAGAAAAAGGTTTCCAACGTGATTTTGGTTTTGTCGATTACTCGACTACTAGTAGGGTTTAGGTCGCCCTACACAATTATTATATAATCTACTACTTATCCATTCCGACGATAGGTTGGTTCTTTCCCCCACCTGGGTTATCACCGGACTCCCGAACTCGAAGCTCCTAGTTGTCACACCACAAAGTACTAACTCCACCTTCTGCGAATGTAAGGAGATTAGATGCTCGAAGAGGTATACCACGGATGTCCTCGTTTCCTCCGCGATGGAAGTCTAAGGTTATGAACACAAAATCACAAGTTAAAATCAAATAAGAACACTAAACCACAAGGTATAGGTTCGGCCAAGACTAGTTCTTAGGGATAGAGATTCCCGAAAATTATACAACTCATGGATTTATGATCCTTAAGTGTTAGAAGTTCATAAACAATGATCATTTAACAAAATTGATTTAAAATCCCACTAAGTTATACACTTAGGGTATTCGACCAAGGCTAGTAAAATAGGCTAGCATTCACTAAACCTTCCAATCTCTTAGATTTAGCATCCATATGTATTAAGGAGCTCAAAACCGTGATCATTTTGGAAAAATAAGAACAAAGTATCCTAGATCCATAACCTTCTAGGTTCGGCCTTCATAGGATTTATAGGTTAGAAATCTTTCAACTTTCCAATCTCTTAGACTTAGCATCCAAATATCTTATGGAGCTCAAGTCCATGATCATTTTGGAAAGCAATGGAAACTTAAACATTCCAATCTCTTAGACTTAGCATCCAAATATCTTATGGAGCTCAAGTCCATAATCATCTTGGAAAAATGAAAGTAATACATCCTAGCTTTAATAACATAGAATAAACAAGTTAGAAATCCTTAAACTTTCCAATCTCTTGGACTTAGCATCCAAATCTCTTATGGAGCTTAAGTCCATGATCATTTTGTAAAACAATGGAAACTTAAACATTCCAATCTCTTAGACTTAACATCCAAATATCTTATGGAGCTCAAATCCATGATCATCTTGGAAAACAATGGAAACTTAAACATTCCAATCTTTTAGACTTAGCATCCAAATATCTTATGGAGCTCAAGTCCATGATCATCTTGGAAAAATGAAAGTAATACATCCTAGCTTTAATAACATAGAATAAACAAGTTAGAAATCCTTAAACTTTCCAATCTCTTAGAATTAGAATCCAAACATCTTATGGAGCTTAAGTCCATGATCATTTTGGAAAAATAAAAACTCACACATCCTAGCACCTAAACACTAAGTTTCGGCCATCATAGGATGATGAGGAAAATATTCTTTGTTTAACAATAACTCTTAGGTTTAGAATCACAAGGTATTAAGAGTTCTAAATCCATGATCATACTTGGAAAGTTGAAACATAGTATCCTAGGCTTACTTATTCATATTTTCAGCCATCATAAGAACAAGCTATCAAAACTTCCAAGATTTATAGATTTAAGATCAATGGATAGTTAGAAACTCAAACACATGATCATATTCCAAAAGTTAAAACAAAAACTTCCCAGGTCACAAATGCAAGCATTCTACCTTCATTGGAAGAGATAGGTAGAGATTTTTGTTTTACACAACCTCTTAGTATGTGAAAATATAAGTTAATACAAGACTATAGAAAGTGGTTTCAACTCAAAAGGAGTTTTCTACCATTTTAGAGAGATTTTAGAAATTTAAAGCATATAAAGAACACATAAAGCAAACTAAGAAATAAAAGATGAAACTTGCAAAAAGATTCATATGAGAGCATTACCCTTAGTATAAGGAATAACTTTAATGAAGAACTCAAGTGGAAAAGACTAATAAAAATGGAAGCTTTAAGTGTTTGAAGAAAGAATAAATGGAAGAAGTTGAAGAAGTATGAAGATGGAGGGAAAAAAACGAGAAAATGAAGATGAGTGGTGATTATATAGAGGAGGGAGAGGGGATAATGAAATTTTGGAGAGAGTATGAGCTTGGAGAGCAAGTTTTGACCTTGTGCCTTGTTTGGTTGAAGAGGAAAGAGAAAAATAGGTTTTTAGAATATATAATATGATATATTTCAAAAAGTCCATCATGACCACTTTTTAGGAGGTAGCTTAGGCCATACCTCTAGTGAGTCACCTCACTCCCTCATGTCACCTCAAGCCTTTTGTGTCTCCTATTCTGCTCCATTTCGTACCCGGTTGCATTTCCGATCGTAATTCTTCTGACGTTTTCGCCCGAATAAAATATTTTATTTTATTTTTGAACGAAAATTTTCAAAATAACCAAAGTTGAAGGAAACATAATAAAAACACTAACTATCTCATTCACGGATCAAAATTAGGTTTTTTTGCACAGTAAACTTGTACCGGCAGTGAAAACACACACCGTCTTTCGTCTGAATTTTTAACCGAAAATTTTACCGTAGCCCTCTACCATAAAGTAGACTATAAATATGATTTTTTTTAATCAAAAACACTTTATAACTCTCCAATTTAAAATATAATTTAATTATATTTTAACCGGTTGAACAACATAATTAAAATCAGGCTGTTACACATCCCCTATGATATCTCCCGATGTATCTTTGTGCATCCGTGTCCGATTACGTTATTTACCCGATTAGGGTTTTTGGGAGGAAAATGATGAAATAAAAGCAAAATGAAATGAGTTTGGTTTAGTGGAGGGGCTGCACGAAATTGAGTAATTTTAGAGGGTATTTTGGTCAAAATTCACTTAGAGACACTTTTGGAGTTTTACTTAAAGACTACGGGCATTTTGGTCTTTTTACTAGAATAAATATCATGATATTTTAGTGTAATCATTATGCTATGAAAATTTGTGTGGTGAAGGTGCTCCTAGGGTGATGTGACCGTGAGTTGCTAGGGAGAATAAGGTAAAATGTTGTCATGGCACACTTGAAATTACAATGCAAGCTTAAGGGTATTTTGTACTTTTCACATTTAAGTCATCATTATGCATTTAATGCATGGTGAATGACCCCTATGACTCACCCCCTTGAGTCATCACAAATGACTCACCGTTCTCATCCATCCGACGTCAGGTTTTGTCTCTGCATCTCCGTTCTCGATTCCGTCGATCCCCGATCGTCGAGTATTCGCCCGAATAACGTATAATAACTTATTTATTTTAAAAATTTTCAAAATAACCACTATGGTTGGAAATTAAATAAAAATCTAAACTGTTTCGTTCTCGGGTCAAAATTAGGTTTTCTGATCAGTAAAATCTTACTATCAGTTAAAACGCAAACCGGGTTTCGTCTGAATTTTAAACCTAAATTTTTATCGTAACCTTATACCATAAGGTAGAGTAAAATAATGATTTTATTTTATTAAAAATCATTTTCTAGATCTAATATAAAAATTACAAACAATTAAATTCTACCGATAATTGAAAAACAGTAAAAACAGGGTGTTACATCCGCCAGCTCCGGCTCCTCGTCCAGCAGCTACCAGCTGCTGCTTAGCTCTCTGTCTCCTGTCACGAGCCAGATGGCCTGGTTTACCGCAAACAAAACAGCCATGACTCTCCCGACAATCTCGAATATAATGTGGTCCCCCACATCCAAAACAAACTGGGCCTGGCTGCTGCTGACCCACTCCATCAACTGATGTAGAACCTGGTACGGGTACAGATGTCTGTACTGTCTGCACTGGCCTGGTATAGGGTCCTCGCCTCCCCTGAGAACCAATGTCACTCCTCCTTTAATCACTAGATCTGTTCGGACCTCCACTTCGTTGCTGTCTCAGCTCTATCTCTTGTCTATAATCAATACTCTCAATGGCACCACACATCTCCACTAACTCTGGGAAGCTCAAAATGTCTAAGGGCACTATAGATCTCTTCAACTCGTGCCCTAAATCCTCCTCAAACCTTCGGCACTTCCAATCCTCGTCTTGAAACCTCTAATAGAACTCATAAAACTGTATCAGGGCCTCAAATCTGGCCGCATAGTCACCAACAGACATGTCTCCCTGTTGGAGACTCATGAACTCTCTCTCTTTCTTGTGTCTAACCAACCGCGGAAAGTATTTCTCGAAGAGGCAGTCTCTGAACAAATGCCAACAGATAAACCTACCCTCTGCCTCTAGCAGCCTCCTCTTGCCTATCCACCATGACTCTGCTCCTCCTGTCAGCATGAAGGCAGCATAAGTCACCTTCCTGTCATCTCTGCATCTCATGGTGTCAAAGATCTTCTCCAACTCCTGTATCCACCACTCAGCTCGCTCTGGATCATAATCTTCTCCAAATTGTGGTGGCTTACCTTTCAGAAAGGTAGCCAATCCTGGATCCTCTGCCTCAGTAGCTCTCCTTCTGTCCTGCTGCTCCTGTAACTTTGCATCTCACTGCATCCCTTGAGCATTCTGTTGTGCCTGCTGCAACAGAACGGATGCTAACTCGCGGATAGTCCGAAAAGTCTCGACAGACCCTCCTCCACCTCCAATCCCTACCTCAGGCTGATGCTGCTCATCCCCGACACCCTCTAAAGCCCTACCACCCCGTCTACCACGTCCTCGACCTCTGCCTTGAGCCATGATCCTGTTAAAAGAAATCACTAGCCCACATCAATATGACATATAATACTACATAAAACAGGAACATAAATACTATATGTCATATAAATGTCACGTTCGGACTCACTATCCAACTTCTAAGCATAGTCGTTATCTGATGTGGATTGAACTAAATGACCAGTTCACCCTAATCACAGTCCTCACAGTCTGTTTCAGAACCGAACTGCTCTGATACCACCAAATGAGACACCCACACGTCCCATTAAAGAAAACCCATAATATTTAGAACCTAAACGTGTTATTATTGTTAAAGGTATATGTTAAAAACGGTGGAAAAATTAAAACTTAAAATATAAACAACATATATACATACATGCATAACAAAAACACAACATAAGCTGATACAGTATAGTAGAGGGAATCCCATCAGTAGGATCCCAAATATGTACAAACCAAACAAACTGAATTACACAACGGAAGATACAACATCTCTAAAATATGCACTTGCCATAAAAACTAAACTCTACCTATAGAATCCATGGCTCGTCCTTCAGTATCTGGCTCATAAGGAGTCCCATTGATAGTGTGATTTTACATGATATTTTATGTACACTTTTGCATGCATATTTCATAGAGATTAGGCATTATTTAGTTGATTTAGTTAGATTTTCCCTTGGAACGGGTGAAGCGGTTTCTTGGTGTTGTTTTGCAGGAATTAATGTAAAAATGATCAAAATCAGCCATGATGGAGCCTGGATGAAACAGAGCTTGAAAAGTGAAGAATATAAGCCTAACAGAGCCTATCACGGCCTGGTCGTGATGACCATCACGGCCGTGATCAAGCAGAGCAGAAGGCAAAAGTCAGAGGCTGTCACGTCCTAGCCGTGACAAACATCACGGCCGTGACAGACTGGAAATTTAAGTTTCGCGTCGCGAACATCAGCTCGCCCCGCGAGTGCGCGAAAACCAGACCACTGTTATAAGCTGTTTAAGGCAGAATTGGAGGGGACTCTTGGAGGCTACGAGTTTTGGAAACCCTAAAGGCTCTTTGGAAGCAGAGGCAGCTATAGAGGATTGCCCCCATGGAATCCCTTCTCTCCTTCATCCATCTTTCTTTGGTTGTATCTATGACCATGAGTAGCTAAACCTCCATTGTTGGGGTTAGGGTAGCTATTTCTGAATTCTCATGTATTTGATTTAATCTTGCAATACAGTTTCTGCTTTGTTATTGAGTGGTTGATTTCTGTACTTAATGCTTGTTGTGGCTAGCACCCCCATGACTCGATTTGTGTTTTAATATGCAATTGGAAAATTCGTGTTGAAACCGGAATTGAGATTAATCACCTAGTAAGCCTTGTATCTAGGAATGGAACTGGGTTTATTAGCAATCGCATGATCCCTAATATTAATGCAAATTCATTAATATAGGCCACCTAAGGAATTAGGGTCTATTAGTGGATTTAGGCTCTTGTCATCCGAGGAATCGGGACTTGAGTAATTTAGTGGATTGATTGTCATAACTGAAGTAGAAACTGTTTATGAGTTGTTTCATTGCATGAGGATGAAGTTTAGTGAACCTAACCCCAGCTACTTTTATCATATTTGAAAACCTTTTATTGCTTTCCAAGTATTTGAGAAAATTACAAAAAGAGTTTGTCTTTCTTATTTAGTTAACTTTAACTTTTGTTAGCATAGAACTCTCTTCAATCCAAGAATCGCTTAGATAGTAATTGAATTGGTACGTGCTAGTACTTGTTGCAGTCCCCGTGGATACGATAACCGGTCTTACCACCGTATTACTTGCACGACTGGGTATACTTGCCCAGACTCGTCAACAAGTTTTTGGCGCCGTTGCCGGGGACTGTATTTCAATATTAGCATATCCATTTTGGTTACTAATTTGAGCACAAATTTTTTCTGTTTTAAAATTTTTCTTTTATAAACTGTGTGCTGTCATCTTTTTTAGTGTGTTTGCTGTTGTGTGCTAACCTTTACTACTAACAATCTTGTTTGCTAGACTGTTTGTGTATGCGAGGTACTATTCCAGCTGACCAACTCCTATACGATCCAGAAATTGAAAGAACAGCTAGGAAGAATAGGAAGCAAGCAAGACAGCAGAATTTGTTAAGACAACAAGGAGAAGAACAAGAGACTTCCATCTCTCAGGTTACTCAAGAAGAACTCAAGATGGCAGGGAATGGTGAAGATGCTCCACCACCACGGAGGACACTTGGTGACTATTCCAATACAAATTTCAACAGGCATGTCACTAGTATAATGAGACCTTCGGTGAACTCCAACAATTTTGAACTCAAGCCAAATCTCATCAACATGGTTTCACAAAATCAGTTTGCTGGATTGGAGAAGGAAGATCCTAACAGTCATATTTCCACTTTCTTGGAGTTGTGCGATACAGTGAAGATAAATGGTGCCTCTGATGATGCAATTCGACTGAGATTGTTCCCTTTTTCTTTAAGAGATAGAGCCAAGTCATGGCTCCAATCACAACCAAGGGGGAGCTTCACTACATGGGACAACTTAGAAGCAAAGTTTCTGGCAAGGTTCTTCCCCACATCAAGATTTGTAAAGGCAAGGGGTCACATCATGTGCTTTGCTCAACAAGAAGGTGAGACTCTGCATGACGCCTGGGAAAGGTTTAAGGAATTGCTTAGGAGATGCCCAAATCATGGTTTTGATGATCTTACTCAGATGCAAACATTCTGTAATTGCTTGAGGCCATCAACCAGGTACATGCTGGATGCCTCAGCTGGAGGTTCAATGAATACAAAGACAGCAGAGGAAGCCCTGACTTTGATAGAAGCAATGGCCTCTAATGATTACTTGATGCATCATGATCGGGGTCCCACACAAAGAAGGGGAGTGTTGGAGTTAGATTCACAAACCACATTGTTGGCTCAGAACAAGATCATGGCACAACAATTGGAGTCTCTTACCAAACAACTAGCTCAACTCCCACAACAACTCCAAAATGTTCAAGGGACGACCATGTCACCACAACAGGTAATGAGATGTGATTTTTGTGGAGGTGATCATGAGAATGGAAGATGTGAGGCACCACCTAGTTCCCATGAAGAAGCCAATTATATGGGGAACTATGGGCGACAAGGCAACAACCAAGGGTGGAGGAATCAACCAAATTTTGGTTGGAATCAAGATGCCGGGCAAACAAGCAAGCCTCCTCCTACACAACCGCTTCAAGATCGGGTTTCTATTCTGGAGAACACACTCAATCAGTTCATGAAGTTGTCCATGACAAACCAGAAAAATACCGATGCTTCTATAAAGAATTTGGAGGTTCAAGTTGGCCAAATTGCAAAGCACCTAGCCGAGCAAACAAGCAGCAGTTTTTCTGGTAACACTCAAACTAATCCGAAGGAGCATTGCAATGCTATTGTTTTGAGGAGTGGAAAAAGTCTTGAGAATGTGGGCGGTGAACCTTTGGTGAAGAATCAAAATGTTGATGGGAAAACAGAATTGAGTGCTGAGGAAAAAGAAGAAAAAGGTCAAGATGTTATAGTTGAGGAAGAAGAAAAGGGCAGTGCACAAGACAAGAGGGATAAGCTAGTAGATGAGAATTCAATTTTGAGGAGAACTAAGAGTCAGATTTTGAAGGATGGAGACAAACCTCAAGTGATCCCCTATTATGTGAAGTTGCCCTATCCTCACTTGAGCAAGAAAAAAGAGAAAGACGAACAATTTGCCAAGTTCCTTGATATTTTCAAGAGGTTGCAGATCAATATCCCTTTTGCTGAAGCACTTGAGCAGATGCCCAATTATGAAAAATTCATGAAGGAACTGCTCACGAAGAAAAGAAAGTTCAAAGAAGGCGAAACTGTTGCCTTAACTGAGGAGTGCAGTGCGATACTGCAAAGGAAGCTACCTCCGAAGCTGAAAGATCCTAGTAGTTTTACAATCCCTTGCACTATTGGGAGTGTTCCTATCAGGAAGGCCTTATGTGACTTGGGAGCGAGTATCAATTTGATGCCGCTCTCCATTTTGAACAAGCTTGGAGGAGGAGAGGTGAAACCAACCAGGATGGCATTGCAGTTAGCTGACAGATCAATCAAGCATCCTTATGGTATCTTGGAAGATGTTCTGGTAAAGGTGGATAAGTTTATCTTTCCAGTGGACTTTGTGGTTTTAGACATGGAGGAGGATGCAGAAGTTCCGCTCATACTGGGGAGACCTTTTCTGGAAACTGGTCGGGCTTTGATAGATGTAGAAAAAGGCCAGTTGAAATTCAGAGTACAAGAAGAAGAAGTAACTTTCAATGTATTGGAAGCTATGCATCGCAAGAGCGATGAAGAGGAGTGTTTCCGCATGGACATGGTGGATACAGTAGATAAGGAAGTCATTGCACATCAACACCACCCCTCTACTCCAGAGAAGAAGGAAAAGCACAACACGAAAGCAACTCTGAAGCTCTGCAAGACAAATGATGTATCAGTTGGTGAGGAAGTTGGCTCTACTCATGTTGTGAAAACAGAACCTCCGCCGGGAAGGAGTAAGAAAAAGGGCAAGAGGCCCAGAGTGAAAGGGGAAAAAGGGAAGCACAAAGGTTGGCCCTATAAGCAAAATCAGCTCTTTACAGGAGTTCCATGGAAGAAAAGTGCTCTTGAACTTATATGCCCAGCAGACCCCGGTTAATTGAAAGAAGCCCGTCAAGTTAGTGACGTTAAAGAAGCGCTTATTGGGAGGCAACCCAACGTTTCTTAACTCTTCTCTTTAGTTATTTTCATTTTCTTAATGATTTTGTTTTTCATTTTAACCTCTTGAATAATTTGAGAAGCTCAAGAGGAAAAACAATAAATTGAGAATTGCCAAGTGTTTGCAGGGTAATAAGGAAGGAGGGAAGAGCAAGAAGATAAGAAAAAGCAAAGTCAACACCCGCTACCGCCTCGGTAAGCCGTTCCAATTTTTTGTTTTATTTTATTTTTCTTCTCCTCTCTCCAACTTGATTGTTTACATTGGGGACAATGTAAATTTTTAAGCTTGGGGTAGGGGTATTTGTGCATGTTCATATTTTGCATCTGTTCATATTGCATTTATATAGTGAAAATGGTAGCTTTGCATGTCACATTATTAGATTGCCCCTTGCCTGAATTTTGCATCCAATTGTGAGAACTAAGTGCTATTAACTTGTGATAGTGAATTATTGAACCCAATTTGTTATCTTGTGATATGGCTGCAAATGAAAATGTTTGGATGATCTTGGATAGTTGATAATTAGCATATGGTTCTGAGGATTTGTGTTTTTCATTGATTCTGAAATAAAATGTGAGATTTTGAGCCATAAAGGGGTACTCACAAAATTTTACCCCATTCTTTGTGTTAGATTGTTATTCCTCTTGGTTTGTTTTCTCTAGAACTTGACTTAAAACCATTTTGAAGCTTAAAAATTTTTGAAAACATTTTTGAAAATGATTGAGGCAATAGGTATTTTTCTGGCCTTCTGAGTTTTGAATGATGAAATGCTACCCCTTAGTTGCCCAGTTTTGAGCCTACATGAAAAAAAATGCTTTTCTTGGTACCCTGAAAAATGTGGATAAATAAGCTTGATAAGGGACCTTCTAAAGTATTACAAAAGGGTAAAAAGGTAGTTGGAAAAGTATGGAAAATAATCAGAATAATATTTCTCTTGAAAAAAAAAATTATATATCTCCACTTCTACAAATAAAAGAAAAGAAAAAGAGAAAAAGGAAAATAAATAGAGAAGGGGATGACAAAAAGAAAAGTGAGAAATAAAAAGAAAAAGAAAGAAAAGAAAGGTGGAAAGTGAACTAAAAAATTATTTTAGAAGGTCATGCTTTGCAAATGTTAATATGTTGTGTAGCCTTTTGAAATGTCCTTTATTCGATTTTCCCACCTAACGATTAATCCCATGGCCACGTTACAACCAAG
The DNA here is from genome assembly GCA_030762895.1 of Sophora flavescens. Taxonomy (NCBI): domain Eukaryota; kingdom Viridiplantae; phylum Streptophyta; class Magnoliopsida; order Fabales; family Fabaceae; genus Sophora; species Sophora flavescens. The sequence goes on along the minus strand of CM061067.1, from coordinate 48,842,368 downwards.
TGAAAGACCTCTTGATTCTAAATTGTTTTCATTAATAAAGTAGAGATTTGGTTGATAGTCAAGCCTATGGTAGGATTCATTCCTTGTGGAAAATTGAGTGAAATGTCTTATCCCCTAAACACTTGAGTGAGGTGAGAAAAGAGAGCCAAGCAAATGAACAAGCTTGGGGTGAGCTTCAGGTGAGAAAGAGTGCCCAAATCAGTGAGAACATGAGTCTAAGGAACCTAAGCCTCTAATTGGACTTGAATTGATTGTCTCTTACTGAATTGTTTGAATTGCCTATTACTTGGATCATTTACTCGGGTTCTTAGTTCACTATCCATATTCTGTTTATTCTTCTGGCCTTAGTGATTGCTTGAGGACAAGCAATTGAATAAGCTTGGGGTGATTTGATAGTGTGATTTTACATGATATTTTCTGTACACTTTTGCATGCATATTTCATAGAGATTAGGCATTATTTAGTTGATTTAGTTAGATTTTCCCTTGGAACGGGTGAAGCGGTTTCTTGGTGTTGTTTTGCAGGAATTAATGTAAAAATGATCAAAATCAGCCATGATGGACCCTGGATGAAACAGAGCTTGAAAAGTGAAGAATATAAGCCAAACAGAGCCTATCACGGCCTGGCCGTGATGACCATCACGGCTGTGATCAAGCAGAGCAGAAGGCAAAAGTCAGAGGCTGTCACATCCTAGCCGTGACAGACATCACGGCCGTGACAGACTGGAAATTTAAGTTTCGCGTCGCGAACATCAGCTCGCCCCGCGAGTGCGCGAAAACCAGACCACTGTTATAAGCTGTTCAAGGCAGAATTGGAGGGGACTCTTGGAGGCTACGAGTTTTGGAAACCCTAAAGGCTCTTTGGAAGCAGAGGTAGCTGCAGAGGATTGCCCCTATGGAATCCCTTCTCTCCTTCATCCATCTTTCTTTGGTTGTATCTATGACCATGAGTAGCTAAACCTCCATTGTTGGGGTTAGGGTAGCTATTTCTGAATTCTCATGTATTTGATTTAATCTTGCAATACAGTTTCTACTTTGTTATTGAGTGGTTGATTTCTGTACTTAATGCTTGTTGTGGCTAGCACCCCCATGACTCGATTTGTGTTTTAATATGCAATTGGAAAATTCGTGTTGAAACCGGAATTGAGATTAATCACCTAGTAAGCCTTGTATCTAGGAATGAAACTGGGTTTATTAGCAATCGCGTGATCCCTAATATTAATGCAAATTCATTAATCTAGGCCACCTAAGGAATTAGGGTCTATTAGTGGATTTAGGCTCTTGTCATCCGAGGAATCGGGACTTGAGTAATTTAGTGGATTGATTGTCATAACTGAAGTAGAAACTGTTTGTGAGTTGTTTCATTGCATGAGGATGAAGTTTAGTGAACCTAACCCCAGCTACTTTTATCATATTTGAAAACCTTCTTTTATTGCTTTCCAAGTATTTGAGAAAATTACAAAAAGAGTTTGTCTTTCTTATTTAGTTAACTTTAACTTTTGTTAGCATAGAACTCTCTTCAATCCAAGAATCGCTTAGATAGTAATTGAATTGGTACGTGCTAGTACTTGTTGCAGTCCCCGTGGATACGATAACCGGTCTTACCACCGTATTACTTGCACGACTGGGTATACTTGCCCAGACTCGTCAACACCCATCCAATTCCTCCATAGCTGGTTCCTCTGTAGGCTCTTCTCATGATGATCACATAACCAAATATACACCATAGAGAAAATAGGGGATAAGAAACATACTATTATAAAAAACGGAAGAGGATTCATAACATAATACCCAATAATAGTACACCAATATCCATCACACAATAACCACGTATATAAGCATTCATACTCAAATCACTGTACCATTCTCTACCCTATACACTCATGCAGCTATACCTCTATGCTGACATGGTCATCTCAAATACTATCACATTTTAGTCATTTGTCCAATAAATCTCGGTGCACCTACCAGTTCCCGCAAGAGGGCTCATTCAGAGAATGAAACTATTTCCCCATCCCAGGTGGAGAATAGTCGCACACCCTGATCTCAAATACTATCACATTTTAGTCATTTGTCCAATAAATCTCGGTGCACCCACCAGTTCCCTCTAAAAGGCTCATTCAGAGAATGAAACTATTTCTCCTTCCCCGGTGGAGAATAGTCGCACACCCTGATCTCAAATACTATCACATTTTAGTCATTTGTCCAATAAATCTTGGTGCACTCACCAGTTCCTGCTAGAGGGCTCATTGAGAGAATGAAACTATTTCCCCATCCCCGGTGGAGAATAGTCGCACACCCTAATCTCAAATCCTATCACATTTTGTCATTTGTCCAATAAATCTCGGTGCACCCACCAGTTCCCGCTAGAGGGCTCATTCAGAGAATGGAACTATTTCCCCTTCCCCGGTGGAGATTAGTCGCACAACCTGGGCTATAATAGATCACAGTAGTCTTCCTCGAGCCTCTTCGCCCGCAGGGTACTCACCCGTGACTCCGCCACGGCAGTCTTCCTCGAGCCTCATCGCCCGTAGGGCACTCACCCGTGACTCACCCTGACCTCGTGTGTTCCCCTCACATGGCTGTGATTAATCCCACACATCTATATATGCCTCACCGACTCGTATAGGTTCATAGTGCCTCAACCTTTCGTCACCATCTCCTAGATAACCTCAACAATAATAATATCTAAGTGGTCTCATCACTGTATCACAATAATCATCTCGGTTAGGCACTTGTGAACTTCATGTATCATGAACCCCCACATACATCATTATACTCATCATGTATCAACTCTCAGATAATCTCTATGCACAATAATCACAATTATCATCCATCAAATCAACATGTCATCATTACAGTCATCTCCACATATAATAAAATAATGCATATAATATAAATATCTATACTCCAATCAACATAGATAATCAGACAACTCATCATATATCAAACATGTATACCTAACAGTCAAATCAGTCAATTCAATCAACCTCAATAATAATATAATATATATTATACATAACAGCGATAAACGTGTAATTCCACTATCATCATTGGTACCACTAAATAGTCCCCAATGTGATATTGACGTTGTCCGTTACTCGCTCTCTAGTAGGGTTTAGGCCGTCCTACACCATTATTGCATAAAATGTTACTTGGCCAATTCCGACAATAGAAAGCTTCTTTCCCCCACATGAAAAACATACGACCTCAGAAACGCTACGAGATCACTCCCACTCGACTCCTCTCGATTCTACCTCACACCGAAAGAGGTCCCCGAAGTTCCTATATCCCTCCTAAACATCACATTTGAAAGGCACAAAGTAAGGAACTCAAAAACTGTAGTAACATTGGTAAATCCGTCACTGTTCTGGCTCCATATCTCAAAAATCTAGACCTCTGTTTCAAATTTTGACCTTTGAGTTTAAATAACTACCTTTCCTTTACCTTCTCCAAAAAGTTCAGCTCAATCCAACGGTGAACGAGCCTGGATTGAACCTTCTAATGTGACAGGTCAGGAGCTACTCGGGTTGGGTTTTCCTTCTTCTTCTGAGTTGAATAAATCTCACTCCGGGGAAAATGAAGAAATTTCAATCACTGGACATGAAGAAATACCAACCTAGGACCTCTCTATGAAATTGGAACAAGATCCAACGGTGGGAGAAGGTGTAGTGATGGCTTTTTTGAAGCTGTTCCAGCTCAAAAATGGTGGTTTAGGCTTTTGTTAGCCTTCCTCACTCTCAAACTCTATCTCTCTCTCTCTAGTTCTCTCCCTCTCCCTCTCTCTAGAGCTCTCTAGTTTTTGTTCTCTGGTTTCTCTCTAGGACCAACTCTCTGTTTCTGTTTCAAATGACTTAAGTGAATGCACTTGAGCCCTTTTTATTTTTTTTCAATTCCTAGCGCTCATGCTCAACTTGAGTTTACCCACCAGCGTGCTTGCATGCGTGCCACGTCACCCACCACGTGTCCATGTGCATGGCACCACTTCCCCACGCTCAGCATCAACTCCCCCATGCTCAGCGTGGCCTCTGGTCAGCAATGTTGACTTCGCACGTTTCTTCACGTTCTGAGCTTGTTTGATGTCCGATTGACCTCAAATTTGAGATATAAGCTCATTAAGACCTTATGAACAACCTCAAGCCATTAAAAATGCCTAATCTCAATCCTAACTTCAAATTTCTTCACGTCAACTCCAAGTTTTGCATACTTTTAAACTCATTCCCGATGATTGCTTACTTTCTATGCAAAAATTCCTAGACTTTAACTAACATTTTAACCACATGATCCAAGTCTTAAACATATTCCTCTTACGTAAAACAAAACCCTAAAAACCGGGATGTTACACTTTCCTTCCCCTCCAAACTCGCAAATAGGGCCTAAGTCCCAACATCTAGAGGCTAGAGTTTTCCTCTTACGTGTCTGGTTTCAACCTTTTGGCCGCAATACAGCTAAAATATTCTACCACAAACTTATAATACTTTTCCTACACATGATTGTCCTTGGTAATGAGTTTAATGGCAATTGACGATGATAGACACTGCTGTTCTAATTGCATACTGGTATTTTAATTATACTTTGTATTTTAAAAATTTCCCCCCTATATTCTTATCCAAGCAAGTTGGTGGGTTTTTTCAAAGTTATTTGGCTAGAGATGTACTAACCCGAAGGCAAAGAAAAAGTGGTTTCAGAAACGGGTGTTGCATGCATAAGGCTCTTTAATAATATATTTGTAAGTATAAAGCAAATAAGTGAAAGACCGAATGACCTTTTTATTTTTATTTTATTTTTTGATAAGCAAAGAATTATATTGAATAAAGAGTACTTGGGGTACTCAACCCATTTACAAATCGAACAAGGCCTATTGTAACTAGCATACAAAATGAGGACATCTGTATACGTATTACACAAACTTACAAAAGAACTACACCAGCAAATACAACAGAGGAACAAAATTTTAAACCCAAACTGCATAAACTGAAAAATAAATCCCCACCTCACAACCTCAAAAATAGACCAGAGCAGGACCAAGTAGATTACTCAGCAAAGTGAGATGCAAAATTAGCACCGGAATCACCACAACACAAAGCCAGAAGCGCTAACAGACAAAGATAGGACAACAGCTTTAACAAACACAAATCATAACCCCACCCGCCTCACCAATTGAACTATTAGCCATTGCAATAATGAATACAAATGAAAGGATTTAAACACCAATCTATGAAGGAAAATTGTGTGCCCTTTAGAAGGTTAGAACACTAACACCATGATCTATATCTAATAAGATCAATCACCTTATGAAAATCCACACTGCTGTTATTAAAGATTAAATCATTTGTGTGCAACCAAATTGACCAAGTTGTTGCAAACCATAGCAGTTGCCAAGCATGGTTCGGTTTCCTACCACCAAGGAGGCCCGAAAGCTATAAGAAAAGAGCTTTGAGATCCATAGGAAGCACCACATTCAACCCAATCCAATTGTAGATAAACATCCAGATATTATAAGAAAAAGGACAAGCTATTATAGAATGTGAGATTTTTGCTCTAAACCCTCCCTACAGAAGTAACAGTTCTGTCCATTAGTGCCCAATTGGATGCCTCTCAACTGAAGATTTACAGCTGAAGGAATCCGATCCAAGGATGCTTTCCAGCAGAACGCAGTGATAGTGTGATTTTACATCATATTTTCTATATACTTTTGCATGCATTTTTCATATAGATTAGGCATTCTTTATTTGGTTTTTATTAGTTTTTCCCTTGGAACGGGTGAAGCGGTTTCTTGGTGTTATTTTGCAGGAACTTAAGAAAAACTGTGCAGAATTAGCCTTGATAGGAGCTTGGATGAAATAGAGCCTGAAAAGAGAAGAAATTGAGCCAAGCAGAATTCTGGAGATTCGCCCCGCGAGACTGGATTCGCCTCGCGACCCTGAAAGCTGACTGTTCCAGAAAATGCAAGCCTTTCTGGTTCGCCTCGCGAACCTTATCTCGCCTCGCGAGTCTGGAAACCAGAAGCCATCACGCCCAGGTCCTGATGCTCCTCACGGGCATATTTGAGAAGCACTTTACTGTTTCGCGTCGCGAGCAACTCTTGCCTCGCGAGAGTTCAATCCTGAACAACAGATTTTTAACATTCGCCTCGCGAGCGCGCGCAGAACAAATTGGTATAAGTTGCTGTTTTAGGGCAGAACTGAGGGGAGTTTTTGGAGTTAGAAGTCTCTTGGAGGAGAGAAGCATTTGGAGGCTGCGGCTGGAAGAGGGTTCCAACCCTAAAGGGGGATGTTTTCCTTGCTCTGGGACTGGAAGAAGATTGGAGGATCCTCCTATGGAGTTTGCTTCATCCCTTCTCTCTTTCTCTTTGTATTCTCTTTTTATGAGTAGTTAAATCCCTGTTTGTTGGGATTAGATGTAGCCAAACTGATTATTATGTATTTATCTTGACTGATTATTCTATGTTCATGTCTTCATATTAGTGATTAAATTTCTGTACTTAATGCTTGTTGTGGCTAGCACCCCCATGACTCGATTAGTGTTTTGGTATGTAATGGAGACGTTCGTATCAGAACCGGAACTGAACTTAATCACCTAGTAACCCTTGCATCTAGAGATGGAGTTTGGTTTGCTAGTAATCGCGTAATCCCTAATCATAATGCAATTTCATTAATCTAGGCCACCTAAGAGATTAGGGTCTATTAGTGGAATTAGGCTCTTGTCATCCGAGAGATCGGGGCTTGAGTAGTTTAGTGGATTGATTTTAATATCTGAAGCATGAATGTGAGGTATCTAGTCCTGGTATTGCATGAGTAGAGGTTTGGTGAAGTCTAGTCCCAACATATCCTTTCTGCACTCCAAGTGTTTGTAAAAAGTCCCCCAAAAGACCAAAAACATTTTATTGCTTTTGTTGCTTTATTTTTCTGTGTTAATTCCTCGTGATTTATAGTTTAGTCTAGATAGTTGCTGAACTTGTGAATTGGTAGTTGACATCCAATCCATGTGGATACGATAACCGGTCTTACCATCGTATTACTTGCACGACTGGCTATACTTGCCCAGATTCGTCAACAAGTTTTTGGCACCGTTGCCGGGGATTGGTTTTGCCAATATCATTAGTAATTGAGGAGGCAACTAATTTAGACATTTTTATTCTTTTTTATTTTTCTGTATATATTTGATCTTTTTGTTCTGAGTTCTGTTTTTGCAAGGTGGACGAAAGACATGGAAGATTTTTATTATCCACCTGATGAGGAAGCCGCAAGTCACACTTGGGAGGACAACTTGTGTTGGGAAGACGATATAAATTTGGGAGAATTCTTCGAGGACTTTTCCTTATCTCATAATATTCCATCACGAGACAATCCTATGACTGGCGAGCTTGTATATATATACACCAAGGAGGATTGGGAAACCTTTTGGTCATATTTACCACCTCCACCACCGTGTATTGTGATTCCCATAGAGCCACATGAAGCAGAATTTGAGAAAAATCTGGTTGTGGGAATGGATCAAATTGAAGATGAAGTGGTGATGGTGGACAAGTCACAAGAAGAGGGAGTACTTTCCACATGTCCTTGGGAAATTGAAGAATGGGAATGGAAGGAGCAACCACCGTTGAAAGCTGCTCTAGAACAGTATTCCCAAGAGCTATCCGCCTCTGAGGCCATGGCAAGCGCCAATTGTGAGAGTATCGAAGCTGTGATGCAGAACTTCAAAACGCAAGTTGAGGAGATTTGCAAACAGTTAGTACAAAAGTCACCTGAAGCCCAATTGGAAGAAAATCTGGTTTGGGGGATAGTTCAAGATGAAGACGAAGTGGTGATGGATTCCACCATGTATGCTGAGCAATCTGATTTTACTGCATTGGACAAATATGTCGGCTTGCATGCATGTGTGGACATTGGTAAGTTAGTCCCTTCCACTTGTCTGGCAAACTTCCTGGTGCAAATGCCATTTGACCCGCTAGGAAGTAAGTGCATTATTATGGTAGTTGAAGAGGTCAATGGTGCTTTCACACACTGGCTGGGTGGAGTTGAGGATAAAGTCATACTACTGCTACAATCTCCACTACAAGTTCCATTTGATCCGGGAGGAGGATCCTAGGACGTCAAGCTAGTGACGTTAAAGAAGCGCTTATTGGGAGGCAACCCAACTTTTCTTAACCCTTCTCTTTAGTTGTTTTCAATTTCTTAATAATTTTGTTTTTGATTTTAACATCTTGAATAATTTGAGAAGATCAAGAGGAAAAATAATAAATTGAGAATTGCCAAGTGTTTGCAGGGTAAGAAGGAAGGAGGGAAGAGCAAGGAGAACAAGAAGAAAAGTCATCACCCTTCAAGGCCGTGACCCAATTTTCATGCAGTTCATTCTGACTAGGCATGTAAGCCAACACCCTCTACCGCCTCGGTAAGCCGTTCCATTTTTATTTTATTTTATTTTGCTCCTCTCTCCAACTTGATTGTTTACATTGGGGACAATGTAAATTTTTAAGCTTGGGGTAGGGGTATTTTGCATTTGCATCTTGCATGTTGCATTCATATAGTTTTGCATGATAGCTTTGCATGATCACACAATCAAATCCCTTGCTTGAATTTTGCATCCAATTGTGAAAACTAAGTGCCAATAATTTATGATAGTGAATTGTTGAACCCAATTTGTTATTCTTGTGATAAGGCTGCAAATGAAAATGTTTGAGATAATCTTGGATAGTTGATAATTAGCATAGGGTTCTGTAGATTTGTGTTTCTCATTGATTCTGAACTAAAATGTGAGATTTTGAGCCATAAAGGGGTACTCACTAAATTTACCCCATTCTTTGTGTTAGAGTGTTATTCCTCTTGGTTTGTATTCTCTAGAACTTGACTTGAAACCATTTTGAAGCTTGAAAATTTTTGAAAACATTTTTTGAAAATGATTGAGGCAATAGGTATTTTTCGGGCCTTCTGAGCTTTGAATGATTAAATGCTACCCCTTAGTTGCCCAATTTTGAGCCTAAAAGAATAAAATGCTTTTCTTGGTACCCTGAAATGTTTTGATAAATGATGCTTGATAAAGGACCTTCTAAAGTATTACAAAAGGGTAAAAAGGTAGTTGAAAGTTTGGGTTGAAAGAATCAGAAAAATGTTTCTCTTGAGTTGAAAAATCTCCCCTTCTCCAAATAAAAGAAAAAAAAAAGAAAAGAAAAAAAAGAAAAATAAGTAGAGAAGGGGATGACAAAAAAGAAATGAGAAATAAAAAAAAATGAAAAAAGAAAAAGAAAGAAAGAAAGGTGGAAAGTGAATTGAAACCCAAAAGGTATTTTAGAAGGTGTCATGTTTGCAATGATTGATTTTTGTGTAGCCTTTTGAAAATTTCCTTTTCTTGATTGCCCCACCTAACAATAAATCCCATGGCCCTGTTACAACCAAATAAAAGACCTCTTGATTCTAAATTGTTTTCATTAATAAAGTAGAAATTTGGTTGATAGTCAAGCCTATGGTAGATGTCATTCCTTGAGGAAAATGGAGCGAATTGTCATATATCCCTAACACTTGAGTGAGGTTAGAAAGAGAGCCAAGCAAATGAACAAGCTTGGGGTGAGCTTCAGGTGAGAAAGAGTGCCCAAATCAGTGAGAACATGAGCCTATGGAACATAAGCCTCTAATTGGACTTGAACTGATTGTCTCTTGTTGAATTTTTTTTTGAAATGCCTATTACTTGGATTGGTATTTACTCTGGTTCTTGATTCACTATCCATGCTTTGATTATTTATATCTTCTGGCCTTGGTGATTGCTTGAGGACAAGCAATTGAATAAGCTTGGGGTGATTTGATAGTGTGATTTTACATCATATTTTCTATATACTTTTGCATGCATTTTTCATATAGATTAGGCATTCTTTATTTGGTTTTTATTAGTTTTTCCCTTAGAACGGGTGAAGCGGTTTCTTGGTGTTATTTTGCAGGAACTTAAGGAAAATTGTGCAGAATTAGCCTTGATAGGAGCTTGGATGAAATAGAGCCTGAAAAGAGAAGAAATTGAGCCAAGCAGAATTCTGGAGATTCGCCCCGCGAGACTGGATTCACCTCGCGACCCTGAAAGCCGACTGTTCCAGAAAATGCAAGCCTTTCTGGTTCGCCTCGCGAACCTTATCTCGCCTCGCGAGTATGGAAACCAAAAGCCATCACGCCCAGGCCCTGATGCTCCTCACGGGCATATTTGAGAAGCACTTTACTGTTTCGCGTCGCGAGCAACTCTCGCCTCGCGAGAGCTCAATCCTGAACAACAGATTTTTAACATTCGCCTCGCGATAGTCCATTCGCCTCGCGAGCGCGCGCAGACCAAATTGGTATAAGTTGCTGTTTTAGGGCAGAACTGAGGGGAGTTTTTGGAGTTAGAAGTCTCTTGGAGGAGAGAAGCACTTGGAGGCTGCGGCTGGAAGAGGATTCCAACCCTGAAGGGGGATGTTTTCCTTGCTCTGGGACTGGAAGAAGATTGGAGGATCCTCCTATGGAGTTTGCTTCATCCCTTCTCTCTTTCTCTTTGTATTCTCTTTTTATGAGTAGTTAAATCCCTGTTTGTTGGGATTAGATGTAGCCAAACTGATTATTATGTATTTATCTTGACTGATTATTCTATGTTCATGTCTTCATATTAGTGATTAAATTTCTGTGCTTAATGCTTGTTGTGGCTAGCACCCCCATGACTCGATTAGTGTTTTGGTATGTAATGGAGACATTCGTATCAGAACCGGAACTGAACTTAATCACCTAGTAACCCTTGCATCTAGAGATGGAGTTTGGTTTGCTAGTAATCGCGTAATCCCTAATCCTAATGCAATTTCATTAATCTAGGCCACCTAAGAGATTAGGGTCTATTAGTGGAATTAGGCTCTTGTCATCCGAGAGATCGGGGCTTGAGTAGTTTAGTGGATTGATTTTAATATCTGAAGCATGAATGGGAGGTATCTAGTACTGGTATTGCATGAGTAGAGATTTGGTGAAGTCTAGTCCCAACATATCCTTTCTGCACTCCAAGTGTTTGTAAAAAGTCCCCAAAAAGACCAAAAACATTTTATTGCTTTTGTTGCTTTATTTTTCTGTGTTAATTCCTCGTGATTTATAGTTTAGTCTAGATAGTTGCTGAACTTGTGAATTGGTAGTTGACATCCAATCCCCGTGGATACGATAACCGGTCTTACCACCGTATTACTTGCACGACTGGGTATACTTGCCCGGATTCGTCAACACGCAGTCACCCTCATGGGTGATTTTGTAAACCATAATAATTTGTAAAATTCTGAATCTGTAGAAGCATTGTAGGAAGAAATAAGCCTGTAAGATGAACTTGCTGAATAAACACCCGAGGCATCTCCATTCCAGCACCAAGAATCTCCCCTATTTTTTTGTACAGAACAAGAAGAAAGCAAGAGTTCAAGATTACTTTGAAGCTCTACCTCCCACGAAAAGAGCTCTCTGCACCAAGGCAGCCTCCAAGAGCATATTCCATCACACCAAAAACCAATATCAGAGACCTTTGCTTCCTTGGAAGTTGATATATTGTATAGCCTATTAAACTTAGTTCTAAGATTTTCCTCCCCTAGCGACACATCCTCCCAAAAGAAAATATCTCTACCATTACCCAATTGTCTAACCAACCCACTTGAAAGCCAACCCACTTTTGGAGACCCTCTCCCATCAAGATTCCCCAAATCTCTCCACCAAGAAGACACTGAACCCGCCCCCACCCTGAACCCCACCCCTTGGCCATATCTTACCCTAATCACTTTGTTCCAGAGACCCTCTACTTAATTTAGCAGCCTCCACCTCCATTTTCCTAATAAAGAATCATTGAAACAGGACAAATTCTTAACTCCAAGACCACCCTCCTCCTTAGTTCTGCATACTAAATCCCAACTTACCCAAGGTATTTTTCTACACTCTTCACAAGCCCCCAAAGGAAACAACGCTGCAATTTAGTAATTAAATTGATGACCTGTTTAGGAGCTTTGTAGAAGGAGAAGTAGTACACCGGAAAACAAGATAGTACTGCATTCAATAAAACTATCCGACCTCCCAAAGACAAGTGCTTATTCCTCTAGCCCAACAATCTATATCTCACCGACTGAACCACTGCAGACCAAGAGCTAAGTCTCCTTGGGTTTGCCCCGACCAGTATACCAAGAAATTTGAAAGGAATCGAACCCACCTTGCAGTTCATATAAGCAGCCAGCTGATTTATAAGACCATTTCTGTCCTTGATACCCAAAGCACAACTCTTGTGAAATTTAACTTTAAGACCCGAAGCTAACTCGAAGCATCTTAGAATTCCCTTCATGACAAAAGCATTAGTAGCCGACAACTTACCCACTAAGATAGTATCGTCGGCATATTGGATATGAGACACTGCAACCTCATCCAAATTTTCTTTGATAATATATGGCTTGTACTCTCCTGAAAGAACTACTTTCCTCACAAGCCCAGCCAACCCCCCAGCTACAATCAGAAACAGGAATGGTGCCATCGGGTCGCCTTGTTGCAAACCCTTTGACACACTAAATTCACCAGTTGGGCTTCCATTAACTAACACCGACACTAAAGCCGAAGATAAGCATTCCATAATCCAAGATCTCCATTTCCCATTGAAACCGATCCTACTTAGCATGTAGTCCAAGAACTCCCAGCTTATGGAATCGTAGGCTTTCTCAAAGTTATAAGAAATAGTTTAGGTGAGTTGGATCCGAAGGGTTCACATCGGTAGTATGATTCGAACTCATGACCTTATGGGTGATGAGTCGTATCCTTTACCAACTGGATCAACCTTTGTTGGGTCAACGACCTTCTTATTGATGAAGCATAAAATTAGTTAGAATATAATTTTATTTCGGGCCTATTTGTAGCAGGTCGAGTCATAACGGGACAACATTTTCTTCGTGTGCTACAAATTAAAGTACAAACGCCTGTGTCATGAATTTTGATGGCCAATTGATTTTATCCAATAATGAACAATGAAAAAAAATTGAAAAATGATTTTTCTTGATCAATCAAAACCAGTGTTTGTTAGTACTATTAGTATAGTTAAAGTATCTTTCAAGGAGATAACAAGAACTAAAAGATCTATTTCCTCTCCCTTTCCCACCCAAAAGAAAAGAAAGGACTGGTTGTTGTATATTATTTTTTTCACACTATTTTTACACCTAGCTTGTTTTGCAAAAAATGAATAAAGTAATAAAATTGTTTATCTTATTATATTATAAAAAAAGAAATGATATAAAAATAATGTAATAAAGATAATGTAAAAACAACACTTTTGTTTTGATAAAAAAAAATTATTAATGTGAGCACAAGGGGTCCTCTAACCCAAGGACATCACAAACAATGAATTGTACAGTGACATGACACCACCAACACCCCCCGAACAATTAACAACAGCCCCTGTACCTAGGCAATAAGCCATTACAATTATTCCCTGTGCATTTCAAACCAAACCAAAGTAAAAACAACATTATTAAAGAAAAAAGCTAAAGCAAATTAGGGGTGGGGGAGAACCTACCAGAGTACCAGGTACAAAAGCTGATATTTTATCCTACATTTAATATATATTGTGGGTCACTAGCCATTTGGCATATTGGTGTATCGTTAAAAGTTGGATAATGATGATGGAGAAAATATCAAACCCTAAATAATATTGATTAGGCACAGATAAGCAACTTGGACACAAGAGCGGAAACGGTAGGCCTTTCGGAGGGGGAGGTGGAAGAAAGAAGATTTAAGTTTGCCGAGTTGAGAAAAGCATTAAATAACGAACAGAGTTTGATTAGATAAAAGTCACGAGTAAAGTGGTTGAAGGAGGGTGATGCAAATACATCCTTTTTCCATGCTTGTTTAGCAGTAAGAAGGGCTAGAAATAGAATGGTGGCAATTAATGTGGATGGCCTATGGGTAGAAGAGGCAATCAAGATTAGAGATGAGGTTAAAAAGTACTTCTCAAAGGTTGCTGCTGAGGAAAGTTGGAAGCGCCCGTTTTTAGATGGCGTTTATTTAGAACAATTGACTGAGGCGAGTAAAGTGGTTGAAGGAGGGTGATGCAAATACTTCCTTTTTCCATGCTTGCTTAGCAGTAAGAAGGGCTAGAAATAGAATGGTGTCAATTAATGTGGATGGCCTATGGGTAGAAGAGGCAATCAATATTAGAGACGAGGTTAAAAAGTACTTCTCAAAGGTTGCTGCCGAGGAAAGTTGGAAGCGCCCGTTTTTAGATGGCTAGTATGGAAGGAGACAAAAGTCCAGGTCTAGATGGGTTTAATTTTAATTTATTTAAAAAATTCTGGAGTCTGGTGAAAGAAGAGGTATGGGGAATGGTGCGAGAATTCTATGAACACACAAGACTACCAAAAGGAATTGTTTCGTACTTTGTGGCTCGAATCCCTAAAGTCCAAAACCCCCCATAAAATTGGTGAATTTAGACCGATTTCTTTGCTAGGAAGTATCTATAAAATCCTATCAAAGCTACTAGCTTTTAGGTTGAGGTCGGTTCTTAATCCGTTGATTTCAGATACATAGTCAGCCTTCTTGCCTTCTAGAAATATTTATGATGGGGCTGTAATTTTAAATGAGGTAGTGGATTATGCGGAAAAAACAGGGAAAGAATGTTTAATCTTCAAGGTAGATTTTGAGAAAGCATATGATTCGGTAAATTGGAAGTTTTGGGATTACATGATGAAGAGGATGGGATTTTGTGTGAAATGGAGGAGGTGGATTAAAGAATGTATATTTACTGGTAACTGCTCTGTTTTAGTGAATGGAAGCCCGGCGGAAGAGGTCCTTATTAAGAAGGGGCTAAAGTAAGGTGATCCGTTAGCACCATTCTTATTTCTGATGGTTGCTGAGGGTTTGAGTAGGATGGTTAAGAGTGTTGTGTCAAGAGGAAAGTACAAAGGTTTTAAGGTTGGTATTGGTGGCTTAGAGGTGTCATTTTTACAGTATGTGGATGATACATTGTTTGTGGGTGAGGCAAGTTGGATGAACCTTTGGGCTTTGAAGTCGGTTCTGAGATACTTCGAATTGGCTTCGGGTCTTAAGGTTAATTTCCAAAAGAGTCGCCTCATGGGCCTTAATGTGGATGAGAGTTTCTAAGAGTCAGCAGCTTTGTTCCTAAACTGTAAGAGAGGAAGGATTCCTTTCAAATATCTAGGTTTACCTGTGGGTGCTAACCCGAAAAGTGTTGCAGCATGGCAGCCGGTAATTAATTCTATGGAGTCTAGGTTGGCTTCTTGGAAAGGGAGGCATCTCTCTCTTGGGGGAAGGATTACTCTTATCAATTTAGTGTTGAATAGTTTACCGATCTACTACCTATATTTCCTAAGAATACCAAGAGAGATGGTTAAAAAACTAGTTCGTATCCAGAGAGACTTTCTTTGGGGAGCGCCATAAGAAAGAAGGAAGATACCTTGGGTGAGATGTGAATTTGTAAACCAAAGGAGCAAGGGGGTCTGGGGGGTAAAGAATATTGAATGGTTTAACCTGGCTCTTCTAGCAAAATGGCGTTGGAGTTTGATCAACGATGAAAAAGGGCTTTGGCGAGATGTCGTGGTCTCCAGGTATAGTCAGTTGGAAGGGGGAGGTCCTTTCTCTTTAGGAACCAGGTTTGGTGTGAGGAGTAATTCTCATTGGTGGAAGGAGGTTTGTAAAATTGGTAAGTATAAACACCTGGATGATTGGTTCAAGATGGGATTGAGAAAAAAGAAAGGAAAGGGAGATTCAATTAACTTTTGGGAGGATGTGTGGGTAAGGAATCAGAGTCTGAAGGACTCTTTCCCTAGACTTTTTAGTATTTTAATGGATAAGGATAGGAGGGTGGCAACCATAGGTGAGTGGCAGAACTCCATTTGGAAATGGGACCTAAGTTGGCGGAGGAATCTGTTTAATTGGGAAGAGGAAATGATGGAGGGGTTGAAAGTTATTTTAAACTCAGTGGTGTTGTTGAGAGAAAAAGAGGATGAATGGATTTAGTTATGGGATGAGTCTAGGTCGTATTCTTCTTTTTCAGCTTATACGTGGATACAAGCAAATTGTGGGAACTCAATAATTTCTCAGGACACAAATGAGAAAATTTTCAAAAGCTTTTGGAAGAGTAAAGCACCATCCAAAGTTCTTGCCTTCTCCTGACAGGTGATTCTAGATAAGGTGCTGACAAAGTTAAATCTGTTCAGGAGGAAGGTTTTAGTGGAGCAACAGGATCTTGTCTGTGTTTTTTCCGGAGAGTGTTCTGAGGATACAAGGCATCTTTTCTTATCATGTAGATTTACCTCAATTGTTTGGATGAAAGTATGTGCCTGGCTTGGTTTAGAGGTGGTACTACCAGATTCAATTTCAGATTTGTATTTGTTGCATGGAGGTTTATTTGCAGGTAGAAAAACCTGGAAAAAAGACCTTTTGATTTGGCACATTGTTGTGTGGTCGTTGTGGCTAGAAAGAAATGCGGTTATCTTAAAAAATTCAGTTTTTGATATGAGTAGGTTGCTAGATTTGATTAAAACTAGATCTTGGGCTTGGTTTATAGCTTTAGCAGGTTCCGTAGACTGTATCCGAGTATTTTCTGACTGGTGTATGAATGTGTTACACTGTTTAATCTATCACTGACATATGTTTGCTTCTGCTTGGATGTTTGGTATGCTTTTGGTGTTCATATTGGTGGCTCTAACTTTTTATATGAAGGTTGAGAATTTCTTATGATGGATTCTCTGTTTATTCTTCTTGTGATGGTGCTGGGGGTAACTCTGATGGCTGCCTGTGGTTGGGTGTACAAAATTTATGGTGTCAGAATGTTAAAATCAAAGTATTGAATCTTGAAATAGAGCCTTGGCTTGGTTGATGCATGGTCCCTGGAAATCCTGTGGTAGCTATGAGTGAAATCAGTGAAAAAGAGTTGGAGAGGTAGAAAAAATGAGTGTCAAAAGGTTAGGAAGAGAAAATTATTTATGGTATCTAACGATTTTTGTTGGACTTAGTGCCATTTTTTTTTTCTGTATGTGCAGGTGGTCTTTTGTTGCTGGTGGATGAGGTTGATATTATCATTTATGCTTTACACGAATTCAGGAGAATAAATCAAATTACCTTCACTGATGTCTTAGAGTGGTGCGGGTGTAGTATTTGGGAAATGTTGTGTCTGGGGTTTGGATGGTCATGTTCTTTGAGTGTTAGTAGATGTGGAGCTTTTGATTACTTTGGCAGTGATTAACAATTCGACTGTGGCAGGGCTCTTTGTCTTGGCGCCTTGTGCTATTTTTAGTGGTTTTGTTCAACAAAGTTTTAAGGGTATTCAATTTGCTTCAATACAGAGGGGGGTTGTATTACGTTATGTTGCCAAGCAGTTGAAGGGGACTATCAATATTGTTTTGTTTTGGATGAAGCTAATTCTTGTGGAGGTTATGATGATGATACTGAACGGATGTGCTTTCTTGCTCTTGCAAGAAGGTAATTTTGGGAATGTATAGAAGTAGTTTATTGCTTTTCATTAAATCTTAGTTATAATTCATTGGGTTTCTGTATATATCTGGTCTTAGGTTATTTTCTTTTGATGGGCTTATATTGGTCTCATTTGAATTGTCACTTGGTTACTTGGATGAAGATCTTTGTATAATTGATCATGTTCCTAATTAGGGACATTATCATTTCTATATAGATTTCATTATTTGACTCTTTGTATATGGGTTGGAGCACCCCTTATGCTCGTTATCAAATATGCTTTTGCTTGTCAAAAAAAAAAATCAGTGATGCAATGGGACATGAATACATCATGCATCTCGCATAAGAATGTTCTCAGCAATTTCAGACATAAATTTACAAGTCTTAAAACCAATAAAAGAAGCATAAAACCAAACACAGACATGTTACGAGCTCGTGCTCTCTAAGGCCTCTTCAACTCTTTTTCTGTCATGGGTAAATCATAGTTTAAATTTTTATTTTCTAAACCATATAACTCTTATATTCATTTCATAAACTTCTTACACATTTTTCTTATATACGAACTAAACTTCACTTATTTTAAAATAACTTAAACTATATACGTACATATATATCACATATTTATTCAACAGTCATCAGTTGGACGGTGAACCTTAGAAACCATAATGTTACTCACGAGCATATATTGAACAACTTGTTTTTTCCATTGAGTGTAGCTTTATTGCTTGAAGTCATGAACTTCATCATTTAATATTACATACTGGGGGTGAATGCTTTAACGGATTCTCGTGCTCAGTCCCTGGTGCAACTAATTCTATACCAAGTGTTGAGAAGTTGTTTAATTTTAGTTTTTTAGATATAGCCGTTGGAAGCTGTTAGGATTGAAAGTAGAAGTGGTTAGGGTGTAACTAGCAAGTGGTTAGTAGGTGACTCAGTCCATATGGGACTTGTATAAATACTTGATAATTATTGAATGAAAAAATAAGTGTGATGACTATTCAGTGAAATCTTCTCTTCTCTATTGCTTTAAATTTCTTTCTTTGTGTGTGAGAGAATTGTTACGAGTGTGAGAGAGTAATATCAAAGGGAGTGTGTGAGAGATAACCAGTGAAAGTGTACTCTGCACTATCAGTGGTATCTAGAGCACAGTGTCGAGGGACCTGTGTGAATAAAGGTGAGAAGCTGTGCTGTAAGAAGGAGCTGTTTCGAGTGACAAAGATGGCTGGATCAAATGGCTCATTCCCTGCTAACTTGCCCATTCTTGATGGCAAGAACTTTGATCATTGGAATAGAAAGATGGAAGTCATCTTTGGATTCCAAGAAGTGCTTGATTGGTGAAGAATGGAATCCAAGAAGAAGGAACATCGAAGGCACAGGAATCATTCATTAAAGAGGCCAAGAAAAGGGATTGTAAAGCTCTTTTCTTGATCCACTAATGTGTTGATCCTCCTAATTTTGAAAAGATATCCTCAGCCAAGACTTCCAAAGAGGCTTGAGATATTCTTAGTGGTGCCTATGGAGATGGTGACAAGGTAAAAAAGGTGAAGCTGCAATCTCTTAGAAGGCAGTATGAACTGCTATCAATGATTGAGCAAGAATCTGTGGCAGAATTCTTCAACAGGTTGCAGGCCCTAATAAACTCGATGAAGGCTTGTAAGGAGACAATTTTTGATCACCAGATGGATGAGAAGGTGCTGAGGTCATTGACCCCTCGTTTTGACCACATTGTGGTGGCAATCGAAGAATCAAAGGAACTTGAAAAGATGAAGATGGAAGAATTGCAGAACTCACTTGAGGCTCTGATGAGTGTGATTTCACCTCATATTTCCTTGACATTTTGTATGCATTTTAATATAGTTTAGGCATTTTTAATTTTATTTTTTGTTAGTTTTGACCTTGGAATGGGTAAGGCGGTTTTGTGGTGTTGTTGTGCAGGAATTGAAGATTAAAATGTTCAAGATCAACCATGATGGAGCTTGCATGAAGATGGAGCTTGAAAAGTAAGAAAAATGAGCCAAACAGAGCCCATCACGGCCTAGCCGTGACAACCATCACGGCCATGATCGAGTAAGGCTGAAAAGAAAAGAACCAAAAAGTCAGAACCTGTCACGGCTGTGACAGGCCATCAGTGCCAAGTTTTCCAAGACGGAATCTGTCACGGCCTGGCCGTGACGAGCAATATCTGAAATTTTAAAACCTGATTTGATCTGATTTTGTAATTGCTTGGGATTCAAGTTACCCTACTCTATAGATAGAACAATTAGGCTCGAAAATAGGATCACTTGGGCGGCTACCTTAGGCAAAAACTAGGATTCCTCTTCTTCTCAATTTCTTCTCTTCTGTTAGGTTTTCTTTTATGCTTTTGTTAATCAAGCTTGCTATGAATATGGCAATGCTTGAGTAGTTATTTTTATTTATAGGGATTGGGGCTATGTCCAAGATTTGTTTTATGTTATGATTTGACGTTTTACTTCTTGTTAATTTCAATTTGCTTTCGATTTGACTCCTATTGCATGAATTACTTGTGAACTTGGTGCGCACTTATTTGCATGTCATAGATACTCTAAGGAGGAACCTAGCGGTGAGCTTAGGTATTGGATCTATAGGGATCAAACTTATGACTTAAATCACGAGAGTTAGAAGCGGTCCTTCGAGGGTTCACTGAGTTGTCACAAAGCTTAAAGGGTTCAATTTAAATTCAATTACCACGAGAGTAGGGGTTGGTTTAATTGGGCACGGTTCTTGTATCCCGAGAGGAAACATTAACTTATTTATGATAAATTCACCTTCAAAGCAATTTTCGATAATTAAAAAGAGGGGTAGTCAATTTAGTAACATGAGCAGTCTTGTTGGTAACCCAATTCCTGGAAATCTCTTTTGATTTGAAAACCCCCAGATTTGATTTACTTTACTATTTTGTTCTTGATTTCGTTTTAGATATTTGATTTGTTAGTTAATCTTTTAAAAAACAAAATCTTTTTCAAATCTTTTTTTTTTCTAGTCCAATTTAATTGATTTAATAATTGATAGTTATTTAAGATCACGGTCCCAATGGATTCGATCTTTTTATTACTTGACGACGAAGCCGTTCACTTGCAGATTCGCACCCCATCAAGTTTTTGGCGCCCTTGCCGGGGACTGTGCTTTCTTGAATTTCAATTTAATTTTTAAATTGATTTTTTTGGACTTTTTTTTTATATATTAAAATTTTCTATTTTTTCATTTATCCCCTTTTATTTTTCTAGAGTATCTATCTCTCTTTGCAGGTATTTTTCTCTTTTATGCGAAGATCCCAAAGTCTTGGAAATCTTGTTGAAGTTGACCCCGAGATCGAAAGGACCTTTCATAGACGTGGGAGACTACACAGACAAAGAGAGAGAGAGAGGTTGATTCCCATTCCACTCATGGCGAATCTACTGGATACCAAACCACTGAAGGACTACGTAGCCCCAAATGCTAGGGGTTTGAGAAATGGGATTGCCAGGCCAGAAATTGAGGCGGAGAACTACACTATACCGCCTCTGTTAATTGGCATGATTAGGCAAAATCAATTTGGAGGATTACCCTCGGAGGACCCGACTGATCATGTGGAGACATTCTTGGAGTTCACCGATGCAATAAGAATTCAACGTGCCCCGATTGGTGCTATTCGCTTGAGGTTATTCCCCTCCTCTCTGACTGGAAAGGAAAAAGCTTGGTTGAAGCAAGCGCCCGCTAATACTTTGTCAACTTGGGACCAACTGGAGCAGGCATTCTTGGAGAAATTCTTCCCTTCATCCAAGACTGCTTACCTACGAACTCAGATCACTGACTTCTTCCAAAAGGATGGAGAATGCTTATCAGAAGCTTGGGATCGTTACAAAGGATTGCTAGAGTCTTGCCCACATCATGGGCTCGAGAGGTGGTTGTTAGTGCATACCTTCTACAATGGATTGGATTACTCTTCGAAGGTGTCACTTGACTCTGCAGCTGCTGGAGCCTTTATGAACAGACCTTTGACTGAAGCGTTCAATATCATTGAAAATGTAGCCACCAACTACCACCAATGGGGTTCGGAAAGAGGTAATAACCCAAAAAATCTTTCGGGGGGTAAGTTTGGAATGAATAGCACTGATCTAATTATGTCTAAATTTGACTCATTGAATAAACGCTTTGATAAGCTTGAAAAGGCTAATATGAGTCCAATAGGTGCTACTAATGTTATTTGTGAGATTTGTGGAATGCAGGGACATGACTTAAAGGAGTGCCCACATGGCATTGCTCCTGGATCCGGTGCTTCGGGGGAACAAGTGAACTCTTGTCACAACTTCTATGACACGAACCCGAAGTTGCCAAACTATGCTCCTCCAAATCCTTACAACCAAGTGAGCAAGAATAGCCCTTATCTCTCATATGGGAACTACAATAACACGTTGAACCACGAATTCCAGGAAGGCCAAGGTAATAGGAAACCCACATTGGGGTATCCTCAGGTACAAAAGTCTAAACTTGAGTTTCTTTTGGAAAATTTTGTTGAAACTCAAACAAAGCAAAATGAAGAGTTTAGGCAACAAGGTAGGGCAGTCAATGAGGTAATAAAAGAGTTAACATCTAAGGTAGATAACTTAGCCATCCATAATAAGATGTTAGAAACTCAGATTGCCCAACAAGCTGCTACATATTCTAGAACTAAGGGTATGTTTCCAGGACAACCCGAAGTTAATCCCAATGAGCACTGTAATGCTATATACTTGAGGGATGATAAGCTTGGGGAAGTTGAAAAGGAAGTGGAATGTGAGGAGGACATGAGTGAACATGAAGAGATAGAGCCAAAGTATGTCCCTCCACCACCTTACCAACCCCCAATACCTTCCCCACAAAGGTTGGTCAAGAAAAAGCACGTAGAAAAAGAAACCAAGAGCTTAATTGAGGAGCATGATGCCATGATAAAAACTAATATGCCTCCTAAACTAAAAGATCCAGGAAGTTTCTCTATTGCTTGCTCAATTGGAGAATTAAAAATAGACCAACCCTTATGTGACTTAGGGAATAGTTTCTCTAGTGCGAGTTTGATGCCGCTTACTATCTTTGAGAGGTTAGGAACCAAGGAATTGAGTCCATCCAAGTCCTCTTTACAATTTGCGGATGGCTCAACTAAAACTCCTCTAGGCGTACTAGAGAATGTTCCCATAAAGGTAGGGAAAATTTTCATTCCTACCGATTTCATGGTGTTGGATATGAATGAGAATTCTAAATTCCCTATCATTCTTGGAAGGCCATTCTTGGCCACAGCTGGAGCAATAATAAATGTAAAAAATGGTAAGCTCTCTTTGAATGTAGAGGAAGGTAGGGTGGATTTTGATTTGACTAACTCATATAACAACCTTCCTTTTAAGAGTCATGAGTGCATGATTGAGATAATGCCTCCAAAGGTGAAGGAAGAGATTAACATGGAAGCAACTCTGAAACTTTGCATGACAAATGATGCACCAAACAATGATGAAATTGGAGTTCCTCAACATGTGGAGTTAAAACTTCCGCCAAGAGGAAGTAAGGCCACGAAACTCAGAGTGAAAAGAGCAAAGCGAAAGCGCATGTGGCCATATGAACAAAATAGGCTCTTTGATGGACTTCCTTGGAAGAGAGGTGTTCTTGCACTTCCAAGCCCAGCTGATCCCGGTTGATCCAAGGGAGTATGGTCAAGCTTAAGACCGCAAATAAGCGCTTCTTGGGAGGCAACCCAAGTTTTCTTTCCCTTTTCAATTTGTTTTTGAATAATTTGAGAAGATTAAGAGAAGAAAGATCACTAATTGATAGTTTTGCCAAGTATTTTCAGGTTATGTGAGACCATAATTGATCACGCCCAGGCCGTGACGGGGGTCACGGCCGTGATTAGCCAACAGCCGAAGATCAGAAAGGAACACGGCCCAGCGGTGATAGCCCTCACGGGCGTGATGAGAAGGACCCAGAAGATCAGAATGTATCACGGCCTAGCCGTGATGAAAGTCACGGTCGTGAGAGGCCAGCTTCTATAGGCCCGAATTGATCACGGCCCAGCCGTGATGTATATCACGTCCGTGATGGGGACTTGCTTGACACCAGAACTAGTCACGGCTTGCCCGTGATGAATGTCACGACCGTGACGCGTCTTCCAGCAGCTCTTTGACTGGCGTCTGAGCCAACACCCTCCACCACCTCGGTGAGTTATTCCATTTTTCTCCTCTCTCCGACTTGCTTATTTACATTGGGGATAATGTAAGTTTTTAAGCTTGGGGTAGGGGCAATTTTTGCATTTTTCATGTTGCATTCATATATGCGTAGTTTTGCTTAATCACGTGATTAGATTGCCCCTTGCTTAGAGTATGTATCCAATTGTGAGAACTTTGCGTCAAATGAATTGAGACAGTGAATTTTTGAACCCAATTTTCGTATTCTTGTGATAGGCTAAAAATAAAAATGCTTGAGATGATCTTTTGATAGTTGATAATTAGCATGTGGTTCCTTAGATTTGTGTTTCTCATTGATTTTAAATTACTAAATGTGAGATTTTTTTTAGCCTAAAAGGGGTACTCACTAAATCCACCCCATTCCTTGTGATTGAGCGTTTTATTCCTCTTGGATTGTGTTCTCTAGAACTTGACTTGAAACCGTTTTGAAACTTAAAAATTTTTGAAAACATATTTGAAAATGATTGAGGCACTAGGTATTTTTTTGGCCTTCTGAGCTTTGACTGATTAAGTGCTACCCCTTAGTTGCCCAATTTTGAGCCTAAAAGAATAAAATACTTTTCTTGGTACCTTAATTTATTTTGATGAATGATGCTTGATATGAAACCTTTTAAAGTATTGCAAAAAAGGCAAAAAGGTAGTTTGAAAAATATAAATTGTGGGATGAAAAAGTTAGAAAAATATTTCTCTTAAGTTGGAAATCTCCCCTTCTCCAAATTGAAAAAAAAATAATAAACAAAAAAATGGAGAAGGGGATGAGAAAAAGAAAGTGAGAAATAAATAATAAATAAAAAAGGAAAAAGAAAGAAAGGTGCAAAAGTGAATTAAAGCCCAAAAAGGTATTTTAGAAGGTTGTCATGCTTTGCATTGTTTGATATTTT
This sequence comes from Sophora flavescens, assembly GCA_030762895.1. Lineage (NCBI taxonomy): Eukaryota > Viridiplantae > Streptophyta > Magnoliopsida > Fabales > Fabaceae > Sophora > Sophora flavescens. The sequence goes on along the minus strand of CM061067.1, from coordinate 48,817,850 downwards.
GTTTAACCTTCTTGAATTTTCCCTTTCTTGATTTCCCCACCTAACAATTAATCACATGGCCCCATTACCACCAAAATAAAAGACCTCTTGATTCTTATGTGTTTTCATTAATAAAGTAGAGATTTGATTAATAGTCAAGCTTATGGTAGAATTCCTTCCTTGAGGAAATTGAGTGAATTGTCATTTATCCTTAAACATTTGAGTGAGGTGAGGAGAGTGCCCGAATTAGTGAGATATGTGAATTTAGGGAACCTAATCTTCTAATTGGACTTGAAATTGATTGTCTCTTGGTTTCTTATTGAATAGGCCTGTTACTTGGATTTATTACTCGGGTTCTTGGTTCACTACCCATGCTCTGATTGTTTATCTTGTCTGGCCTTGGTTATTGCTTGAGGACAAGCAAAATCTTAAGCTTGGGTAGTTTTATGAGTGTGATTTCACCTCATATTTCCTTGACATTTTGCATGCATTTTCATGTAGTTTAGGCATTTTTAATTTTATTTTTTGTTAGTTTTTACCTTGGAACGGGTAAGGCGGTTTTGTGGTGTTGTTGTGCAGGAATTGAAGATTAAAATGTTCAAGATAAACCATGATGGAGCTTGCATGAAGATGGAGCTTGAAAACTAAGAAAAATGAGCCAAACAAAGCCCATCACGGCTTAGCCATGACAGCCATCACGGCCATGATCGAGTAAGGCTGAAAAGAAAAGAACAAAAAAGTCAGAACCTGTCACGGCCAGGCCGTGATGGCCACCACGGCCGTGACAGGCCATCAGTGACAAGTTTTCTAAGACAGAATCTGTCACGGCCTGGCCGTGACAGGCATCACGGCCGTGACGTGCAATATCTGAAATTTTAAAACCTGATTTGATCTGATTTTGTAATTGCTTGGGGTTCAAGTTACCCTACTCTATAAATAGAGCAATTAGGCTCGAAAATAGGATCACTTGGGCGGCTACCTTAGGCAAAAACTAGGATTTCTCTTCTTCTCAATTTCTTCTCTTCTCATAGGTTTTCTTTTATGCTTCTGTTAATCAAGCTTGCTATGAACATGGCAATGCTTGAGTAGTTGTTTTTATTTCTAGGGATTGGGGCTATGCCCAAGATTTGTTTTATGTTATGATTTGATGTTTTACTTCTTGTTAATTTCAATTTGCTTTCGATTTGACTCCTATTGCATGAATTACTTGTGAATTTGGTGCGCACTTATTTGCATGTCATAGATATTCTAAGGAGGAACCTAGCGGTGAACTTAGGTATTGGATCTATAAGGATCAAACTTAGGACTTAAATCACGAGAGTTAGAAGCGGTCCTTCGAGGGTTCACTGAGTTGTCACAAAGTTTAAAGGTTCGATTTAAATTCAATTACCACGAGAGTAGGGGTTGGTTTAATTGGGCACGGTTCTTGTATCCCGAGAGAGAACATTAACTTATTTAGGATAAATTCACCTTCAAAGCAAATTTCGATAATTAACAAGAGGGGTAGTCAATTTAGTAACATGAGCAGTCTTGTTGGTAACCCAATTCCTGGAAATCTCTTTTGATTTGAAAACCCCCATATTTGATTTACTTTCCTATTTTGTTCTTGATTTCGTTTTAGATATTTGATTTGTTAGTTAATCTTTTAAAAAACCAAATATTTTCCAAATCTTTTTTTTTCTAGCCAAGTTTAACTGATTTAATAATTGATAGTTATTTAAGATCATGGTCCCTGTGGATTCGATCTTTTTATTACTTGACGACGAAGCCGTTTGCTTGTGGATTCGTGCCCCATCAGGCTCATGAGCAGAGATTGAATGAGAGGAGCAGTGACAAAGCTGACGTGCAGGCACTACATGCACAGACTAACAGCAAAAGGGAAGGTTCTTGGAATAAGAACAAGAAGGGGAAAGAGAAGTGGAAAATCAGAAGTGGAGGAGTTCAGGTGATGGTATCAGTAATGCCTCTGATCAGAACAACAATGAAAATGGAAACAAGAATTCCAAAGGCAACAAGAAGGGTGGCAAGAAGAGATTCAATAAGAAAAATATCAAGTGCTACAACCGCCAAAGATATGGCCATTTTGTTGATGAAGGTAGACAAAGATGAAGAAGCACAACTGGCACAAGATGGGAATTCAGACTCTGACGATAATGTGTTGCTCATGGTGACTACCAAAACTGAGAATGATTCAGATGATCAATGGTACTTGGACACTGGATGTTCAAATCATATGTCTGGAAAAAAAGAATGGTTTGTTGACCTAGATGAAAATGTAAGGAGCAAGGTGAGGTTTGATGATAACTCAGTGATCACAGCAGAAGGAGCTGGAAAGGTGCTGATACAAAGAAAAGATGGTGTACAGGCTTGGATAACAGATGTTCTTTATGTGCCTCAGATGAAGAATAATCTGTTAAGCTTGGGACAATTAGTTGAAAAAGGCTATTCCATGAGCCTATAGTAGAATCAAATGAAGGTGTTTGATGCTCAGAAGAGACTAATCTTGAAAGCTCCTTTGTCAAAGAATAGGACTTTCAAGATTGGAATCCAAGTGTGTGAAAAGAAGTGCTTTGGTGCAGAGGTAGATGATGCAAACTGGTTGTGGCATTACAGGTTCGGGCACTTAAATTTCAGAAGTCTGGACTTGTTGCAGAAAAAGGGTATGGTTCAAGGCCTTCCACAAGTGAATCAGCCAAAGCATGTATGTGATGGCTGTTGTATTAGCAAGCATCCAAGAAATGTGTTCAAGCACAAAGCTCCTCATAGATCAGAAAGCAAACTGGAAGTGATCTATTTAGATGTATGTGGACCATTTGAGGTTCATTCCCTTGGAGGTAATAGTTACTTTGTGTCATTCATTGATGAATACACTAGAATGCTGTGGGTTTATCTTGTCAAAAGAAAGAATGAAGTGCTGTCTATATTAAAAAAGTTTGTATTGAAGATTGAAAGGTTTAGAATTCTAAAGGATAAGCTAGGAATGTGTTCTCTAGCAAATTTGAATTAAGGGAGGTGTGTAAATGTGTATGAATTGTAACTGTGTGTTAGTTGGAATTCTGATTTGATTTGTTGTAATTAGTGAAGTGTTGTAACATGATATGCTGCAAATGAATGATGAAGCTTGGGTGCCAACATAGTTGGGATGCTTGACTTCATAGTGATGCTCTTGCATATAATGAATTAGTGTAAACTGAAATTAGGAAGGTGTGTTGAGAAGTTGTTTAATTTTAGTTTTTTAGATATAGCCGTTGGAAGCTGTTAGGATTGAAAACAGAAGTGGTTAGGGTGTAACTAACAAGTGGTTAGTTGGTGACTGATAAATCATTTTTGAGTCACCTTTTAGTATTGCATACTTGGCCTAATTAATTTCTATATGTGTTTAGTATTGATTATTTGGTTGAGTTTTGCATTATTGGGCTTAATTGCTAAATATTGTTAATTTTCGGATTTTTCACTCATCCTGACCTTGTTGTCTTGTGCAGAGCATAAATGGAGCTACAGATATATGATTTTGGTGATCTTGCTCTCCCTAGAAATATAAGGAAGAGACCTACAATTTCAGATGCACAAGAATTGTCAAATTAGGCCAAAATCAAGGTCAAACTAGGTCCTGAATTCTCTGACGCGGATTAGTTCGCAGTCCATGATGTTCCCTCACTTAAATGGGCATAACTAACTCATCTTAAGCCCAATTAAGGCATATGATACCTTGTTGGAAAGCTTATTCAGAGGGTCTTAATTTGGTCTAGGGTAAGATTAGGATTAATGAGTAGAATTAGCATTTTAGTGCCGCACAAGTCAGACACGAAATTAGACAACTTTTACAATCATTGTTTTTGCAAGTTTTGGAGTTCTCTTCCCCCCTCTTCTCCCTTTTTTAGTTTTCTGCACTTTATTGGATGTTTTGTTGTTAAAGCTTCTCCAATGGTGATGACTATGGAAGGCTAAACCTTTTATCAATCCTAGACATTCAAGTAATTTGGTTTGAATTCCGAGTTCCATACTTTTAATTGTTTTTCAATTGCTTTTTCTCCTTTTCTCTTCTTTCAATTATGATTTGTGTTGTGAGTGTGATTACGCTTGATCTATGTCTGATTAGTTGTAGATTCAGTTTTTATTATTGAATTGGAATTAGGAATTATGATTGATTAATCCAAAAATCTAATAGAGATTAGGGAACCGATTGGTAACCTAGGTTAATTGAATTTGTGCATAAATCAACATTATTATGGATTGCGATTGTGACTCCAATTTTGTTGTTTAAACCCTAGATGATCATGTAGTAGATTTCAAATTAACAGAGGAGGAGGGTAAACGAATTTATATCTTTTGGAACAATGACAAATTCTACCAAAGAACTTGACGTTTTGGATTGATGTTTATAATTAATTGAATTTATTTGTTTATTGCAAACTGTTTTCTCCTTGAAAATTTTGGAAACCCCCTTTCTCTAACATTCTTGATTGGCTAATAATTTTAAAGATCCTCGTGAGATGACCAAGGTTATTTTGTCTTGTACTACAGTTTTTAATTACTATATTATTTTGACCTGTGTACGGCTACGAATCAAATTTGGTGCAGTTGCCGAGGATCTTTGATTTTTATTAGCCATATTAGGAATTCAAATTTTTTTGGACTAGTTTTCATCTTGAAATAGTCACACAATTTTAAACAAAAAAAATATTTAAAAATTATTTGATGTGGTTTTTTTTTTTTTTTTTTTTTCAGCTTATCAGGTAGTGTATAATTGTTTGTTTTATGTTTTCGTGTTTTTTCTTTTTTTTCTTTTTCTATTTTACTGTTTGGAGCTTATATGTGAGTGTGTTGAACTTATATGTATATATCATATTGATGACATTGAATATTGTGATTGTCGTGGTTGTGAATCTTAGGGTTTCCCATGGATAATTATATGCCTAATGTTGAATGTGAGCCATCATACATATATTATCCTCAAATTGATTTTGCTCATTTTTCAAGAGGTTATATAAATTCAAGTATGTCTGCGTCAATGGATAATTGTATGCCTCATAGCACTTTGAGAGATTTTGCCACATCTTATGAACCACCATGCATATATTATGTAGAGAAAGAAGTTGTGCCATCATGCATATATTATCTCGACTTTACTGGTGATTATGAGTTTAGTAGTGATTTTGGCATGATTGGAGTTGAAGAGGTGCAACTTTCCTATTCTGACCAACATGGCGGAGAACATAGAAGCTTGGATGAGTTAGCTTCTTTGGTGCATCAATTGACAACAAGCCAGCAGTAATATCAGCCTGATCCCACACTTGTCCAACCTAGTCTGGAAGAATTGGTGCAACAAATGGCAGAGCATACTCTTGAATTCCAACAGAGGACATAAGCAAGTCTTCATAATTTGGTCAGTCAAATTGGTCACATTGCCTCCAAATTGACTGCACTACAATCACAACATCTCCTTGAACAACATTCAGATTCACAAATAGATATTCTTGACAATACTTCTTCTGAGCATAATTTTGATAATGATGTCGAGAATACTATTATTGATGAACTTTGTGTTGAATTTCCAAATATTCAAGATTTTCCTGATTCTATTTTATGTACTTCATGTGTTGACTTTAACGGTGCTATTTTGTGTGCAGCATGTGTTGAAATATCATCCTTTTTAGGGTATAAGGAGCAAAAGGTGCATATGGAAGATGAGACACATGAGGTTGAGGACCTTGTTCAACCAAAAAATGTAGAAAATGGGGGTCATGTGGACATGCTACCCACAAAAAGAATCCCCATAAAAGATGGTGATCATGTCATGATGGATGATGCAAGACTACTTATGTTAGAGACAACCACTAAGGCTTTCATGGTTGATAAAGACTGGCTCAAGCAATTTGGTGAGAAATTCTCAAACATGCATTGGAGAAGCGCTTGAGCTACAATGAGACTTGCTACACTACATTCTATAAGGCTTTTTTTCCTCCTTTCTATTTTATTTTTCGTGTCCTCTATGTGAATGAATTTGTTCTTGTTCTTGATTTTAATATGTTCTACATTGAGGACAATGTAGATTTCAAGTGTGGGGGAGATATACTATGTTATGATATTTTTAATTTGTGTGTTGAACTTTGTTGGCATCCATTTCTTTTGTTGTTTATGTTATTTTTCTCTATTTTTAAAATAAAACGTAAAAAAATGTATTGTTTTATTGGTGTTTTAGTATCTTAGGAATTTTTTTTGTTTTCTTTGTTGTTTTTAGGGTCTCAAAAAAATTTTAAAAAATATATTTGTGTTTGAGTCTTGTTGCATGCTTTTCAGTGAATTCTTAAGTTTGTATGAGTTGTGAGTGATTTGCATCATTCTTGGTTAAGAGGTTTCATGACTTGATATGGAGAAATTCTTGCATTTCTAGTGTAATTAGTGGGCATTGAAAATTAATTTGGGAATTATTTGTGGTAGGCTTAACCCTTGTGAGTTTTTGAGCTCTATACATGGATGGATTGCATCGTTCCATGGTTTTCCTTTCTTGTGTGATTACACTCATGATTGTTAATTACTCTAGAACTTGACTTGACTCTTTGAAGCCTTTTGTTCATATGCATGTATTGAGATGATTTAGGCTTTCTTTGTTTTTAAGATACAAGCCAAATTAGCCTACCTTGCATTAAGACCATTGCTTGCCCTCTTGAGCTTGTCTAACCCATCCTTTGTTTTGTAGCTAATCACAAGCTCATGAAGTGAAAAACCATGATTCCCCTAACCCTAGGGAGTAAAGGAGCTATGGAATTATTTTGGGAATGAGTTCTTAAATAAGTGTGAGGGTCTACCCAAAAGTTTTGTTACCTATTTGGTTGGAGTATCAAAGTGGCAAGTGAAAAGTAAAAAAGAAAAAAAGAAAAAAAGAAAAAGAAAGAAATAAAATATAGAAAAAGAAAAAAGAAAAAAGAAAAAAAAGTAGATTGTAATGCAATGTAAAGTGCAAATGAGTGGAAGTTCAAAGGAAGAAAAAGTTCAAAAGAGACAAAGTGGTGTTCATTGGCATTGAATTGTGTTTCTTGGGGTAAATTTGCATGCTTATTTAAACTCATTCCCCATTGCTCCTCTAGTCTCTTTGGTTTATAGCCAGCATCCCTTCTTGTATCCACTCATACCTTAGCCCCATTACAACCTTGAAAAAGTCCTTTTGATCTTTATGTTCATGTGTTTCAAGTGGTGGAAGTTAGAGGATTGTCAAGCTTATGGTAGTGTTAGCATTCATGATGTGCCTGTAAACACAAACATTAAACACTTGAGAGTTAGAGAGTATGCCTAGTGAGGACTCTACCACTTTTAATTCATCTTTGATTTGAATTGCCTTCTTATTTGCTTGAGATGTTAAGGATGTATTCATGTTTGTTTTAATTCCTTGATGCTTCAAATGTTTGTTTTAATTCATTGATAAGTGTGTTTGTTTTGTTCATCAAGTTTTTAGGAATTCAATTTTTGAGTTTTGCTCAAGAGTGCAAAAGAATAAGTGTGGGGGAATTTGATAAATCATTTTTGAGTCACCTTTTAGTGTTGCATACTTAGCCTAATTAATTTCTATATGTGTTTAATTTTGGTGATTTGGCTGAGTTTTGCATTATTGGGCTTAATTGCTAAACATTGTTAATTTTCAGATTTTTCACTCATCCTAACCTTGTTGTCTTACACAGAGCGTAACTAGAGCTACAGATATTGGATTTTGGTGATATTTCTGTCCCTAGAAAGATAAGTAAGAGACCTAAAATTTCAGATTTCACAAGAATTTTCAAATTAGGCCAAAATCAAGGCCAAACAGAGTCCCGAATTCTCTGACTCGGATCAGTTCGCAGTCCATGATGTTCCCTCACTTAAATGGGCATAACTTACTCATCTTAAGACCAATTAAGGCATATGATACCTTGTTGGAAAGCTTATTCAGAGGGCCTTAATTTGGGATAGGTTTAGATTAGGATTAATTAGTATAATTATAAGTTTATTGCCGCACAAGTCAGACACGAAATTAGACAACTTTTACAATCATTGTTTTTGCAAGTTTTGGAGTTCTCTTCCCCTCTCTTCTCCCTTTTTTAGTTTTCTGCACTTTGTTGGATGTTTTGTTGTTAAAGATTCTCCATTGGTGATAACTATGGAAGGCTAAACCTTTTATCAATCCTAGACATTCAAGTAATTTGGTTTGAATTCTGAGTTCCTTACTTTTAATTGTTTTTCAATTGCTTCTTCTCCTTTTCTCTTCTTTCAATTATGATTTCTGTGTTGTGAGTATGATTATGCTTGATCTATGTCTGATTAGATGTAGATTCAGTTTTCATGATTGAATTGGAATTAGGAATTATGATTGATTAATCCAAAAATCTAATAGAGATTAGGGAACCGATTGGTAACATAGGTTAATTGAATTTGTGCATAAATCAACATTGTTAGGGATTGCGATTGTGACTCCAATTTTGTTGTTTAAACCCTACATGATCATGTAGTAGATTTCAAATTAACAGAGGAGGAGGGTGAACGAATTTATATCTTTTGGAACAATGACGAATTCTACCAAAGACCTTGATGTCTTGGATTGATGTTTATAATTAATTGAATTTATTTGTTTATTGCAAACTGTTTTCTCCTTGAAAATTTTGAAAACCCCCTTTCTCTAACATTCTTGATTGGCTAATAATTTTAAAGATCCTCGTGAGACGACCAAGGTTGTTTTGCCTTGTACTACAACTTTTAATTACTATATTATTTTGACCCGTGTACGGCCACGGATCAGTGACTTAGTCCATATGGGACGTGTATAAATACTTGATAATGATTGAATGAAAAAATAAGTGTGATGAATATTCAGTGAAATCTTCTCTTCTCTATTGTTTTCAATTTGTTTCTTTGTGTGTGTGAGAATTGTTATGAGTGCGAGAGAGTAATATCAAAGAGTGTGTGTGAGAGATAACTAGTGAAAGTGTACTCTGCACTATCACCAAGCACGTTACTCGGGACAGCAACAATATATATAATGCATGTGTGCCATTTCAATATGTTGAGACAATGAGACTTGGATTGGCCCTCTTGCCACCATTCTTTTTCTTAACCCCCAAAATAGGCGAGACTATTGACCTTAATAATTACTTATTCACATTGTACTGGCCGAGGAGTAAAACTCTACCACCGAGCTTGGATACCCGATCTGATATAAGCAGAAAGATAAGATCATGATACTATCTCAAATAACCTTATTTGGTTACAAGAGATAAATCCCACTAATTAAGGAAATCATATATCCCTGAGAAGATTTAAAGAGATAAATTCAATCTCTAAGAGATAAGGGGATCCTATTATAAAAAGAGGAGAACCCCAAGGGAAAGACTGAGACTAACCTATGTGAATCTCCCTTAAGCGTATTAGAGAAACTAGCTTGACCAAGAGACAATTGAAGAGTCCTTACTCGCTGGTATTCATCAGATACAAGATTAGGGGATTGAGATCACTGTATGACCATGGGTTGAACGAAGAACTACCTCTGGCTTTGATTCCCAATGGGATACGTAGGACCGGAATACAATATTCTGTCAAGCCATAATCTAAAACAACCCACATTGTTCACTCTTGGTTTAACGTTCTACGGCAAGATTCCGGCAAGTCGGATCGCACTAGCAACATTTGGTGCCCACCGTGGGGCTGAGGAAAAACTTTTCCCCTGTTCCGTAAGAAAGCTTGATGGTGACTACACATAATTGACTGAGGGGAGGGGCGAATAATGCAAACCATATTGATCATGAGGCTTCGAATACCAACCAGAACCATGACAATCACTCGCTCCCACCCCTCAATAAAGATAACCTTCAGCTGGGAGAGAGGCTATGGCACAGTTAAGGCAGCTGCGTCAGGAGAACGAGAGGATACATGCTCAGAATCAAAAGCTGTTAAGAGCTCAGAAAAGGGAAAGATGAGTAACACCTTCCGAGGAAGAGCAGTCCTCACCCGAGGATAGCCAAACAGCACCCATCATATATACCTTCTCATCATGATACGAGCCGACCTTCCAAGACCAAACCTCGGCCAGAGGGTTCTGGAGTTAAATCTCGTGCGGAAGGCACTATTCAGAAAGAAACTGTAACAGACCGACGACCGAGGTTGCCCTTCACCGATGACATAGATGAGGTGATCATGCCTAGACATTTTAAGCCCCTTAAGATTGATAAATTTAATGGCACCACTGACCCAACTGAGCATGTGGAATCTTTTATTTCTTTTATTTACTTGGTGACCGATTTGGAAGCCGTCATGTGCAAAATTTTTCCAACTACTCTGTTAGGCCCTGCCTTGACCTGGCTTACGAATCTTCCACCTCCCTCAGTTGATTCTTGTGATATGCTTGTAACTAAGTTCACTGCACAATTTGCAGCGAGTGATGGGCTCGAATCCGCAAGTGAGCAGCTTCGTCGTCAAGTAATAAAAAGATCGAATCCACAGGGACCGTGATCTTAAATAACTATCAATTATTAAATCAATTAAAATAGACTAAAAAAAATATTTGGAAAAGATTTGGTTTTTAAAAGAGTGACTAACAATATCAAATATCTAAACGCAATCAAACAAAACCGTAATAAAATCAAATATAGGATTTTTCAATATCAAAACAGATTTCCAGGAATTGGGATACCAACAAGACTGCTCATGCTACTAAATTGACTACCCTCTTGTTAATAATCAAAATTTCTTTGAAGGTGAATTTATTCTAAATAAGTTAATGTTCTCTTTCGGGATACAAGAACCGTGCCCAATCAAACCAACCCCTACTCTCGTGGTAATTGAATTTAAATCGAACCCTTTAAGCTTTGTGACAATTCAGTGAACCCTCGAAGGACCGCTTCTAACTCTCGTGATTTAAGTCCTAAGTTCAATCCCTATAGATCCAATACCTAAGTTCACCGCTAGGTTCCTCCGTAGAGTATCTATGACATGCAAATAAGTGCGCACCGAATTCACAAGTAATTCATACAATAGGAATCAAATCGAAAGCAAATTGAAATTAACAAGAAGCAAAACGTCAATTCATCACATAAAATGAGTCTTGGGCATAGCTCCAATCCCTATAAATAAAAACAACTACTCAAGCATTGCCATGTTCATAGCAAGCTTGATTAACAAAAGCATAAAAAAAAACCTAAGAGAGAAGAAGAAATTGAGAAGAAGAGAAATCTTAATTTTTGCCTAAGGTAGCAGCCTAAGTGATCCCTATTTTCGAGCCTCTAAGTCCTATTTATAATGTAGGGTAACTTGAATCCCAAGCTGTTACAAAATCATATCAAATCAACAATTAAAATTCCAGATATTGCATGCCACAGCCGTGATGCCTGTCACGACCAGGCTATGACAGATTATGCCTTGGAAAACTTGGCATTGATGGCCTGTCACGGCCTGGCCATGACAGGTTCTGACTTTTTGTTCTTTTCTTTTCAGCCTTGCTCGATCATGGTCGTGATGGCTGTTACGGCTAGGCCGTGATGGGATCTGTTTGGCTCATTTTTCTTGCTTTTCAAGCTTCGTCTTCATGCAAGATCCAACATAAACAATCAGAGCATGGGCAGTAAACCAAGAACCCGAGTAATAAATCCAAGTAACAGGAATATCCAATAAGAAGCCAAGAGACAATCAATTTCAAGTCCAATTAGAAGCTTAGGTTCCCTAAATTCATACCTCTCACTAATTCGGGCACTCTTCTCAGCTCACTCAAGTATTTAGGGACGTTTGACAATTCACTCAATTTCCTCAAGGAAGGTACCCTACCATAAGCTTGACTATTAACCAAATCTCTACTTTATTAATGAAAACACATAAGAATCAAGAGGTCTTTTATTTTGATTGTAATGGGGCCATAAGATTAATTGTTAGGTGGGGAAATCAAGAAAAAGAAAACTCAAGAAGGTTAAATAAAATATCAAACAATGCAAAGCATGACAACCTTCTAAAATACCTTTTTGGGCTTTAATTCACTTTTCCACCTTTCTTTCTTTATTTTATTTTATTTTATTTTATTTCTCACTTTCTTTTTCTCATCCCCTTCTCCTTTTTTTTTGTTTTTTCCATTTTTTTTTCAATTTGGAGAAGGGGAGATTTCCAACTTAAGAGAAATATTTTTCTAACATTTTCATCCCACAATTTATTTTTCAAACCACCTTTTTGCAATACTTTAAAAGGTGTCATACCAAGCATCATTCATCAAAATAAATCAAGGTACCAAGAAAAGTATTTTATTCTATTAGGCTTAAAATTGGGTAACTAAGGGGTAGCATTTAATCAGTTAAAGTTCAGAAGGCCAGAAAAATACCTAGTGCCTCAATCATTTTCAAATATGTTTTCAAAAAAAAATAATTTAAGTTTCAAAACGGTTTCAAGTCAAGTTCTAGAGAATACAATCCAAGAGGAATAAAACACTCAATCACAAAGAATGGGGTAAATTTAGTGAGTACCCCTTTTATGCTCAAAAAAAATCTCACATTTCATAGTTTAAAATCAATGAGAAACACAAATCTAAGGAACCACATGCTAATTATCAACTATTAGAAGATCTTCTCAAGCATTTTTATTTTTAGCCTATCACAAGAATACAAAAATTGGGTTAAAAAATTCACTGTCTCAATTCATTTAGCACAAAGTTCTCACAATTGGATGCATACTCTAAGCAAGGGGCAATCTAATCATGTGATTATGCAAAACTACGCCTATATGAATGCCACATGCAAAATACAAAAATACCCCAAGCTTAATAACTTACATTGTCCCCAATGTAAATTATCAAGTCGGTAAGAGGAGAAAAATGGACCAACTCACTGAGGTGGTGGAGGGTGTTGGCTCAGATGCCAGTCATAGAGCTGCTGGAAGACGTGTCACGACCGTGACATTCATCACGGGCAGGCCGTGACTAGTTCTGGTGTCAAGCGAGTCCCCCATCACGGGCGTGATATACATCACGGCTGGGACGTGATCAATTCGGGTCTATAAGAGCTGGCCTCTCACGGCCATGACTTCCATCATGGCTAGGCCGTGATACATTCTGATCTTCTGGGTCCTTCTCATCACGCCGTGAGGGCTATCACGGCTGGGTCGTGTTCCTTTCTGATCTTCAGTTGTTGGCTAATCACGACTGTGACCCCTGTCACGGCCTGGGCGTGATCAATTCTGGTCTCACATCATGGCCATGATGGATATCAGGGGCAGGCCATGATCTCCTCTTACTTCATTTTTCCATGCCTTTTTCCTCTTCTTGAAAACACTTGGCAAAACCATCAATTTGTGATCTTTATTCTCTTAATCTTCTCAAATTATTCAAAAACAAAATTCAAATACAAATTAAAAAGGGAAAGAAAACTTGGATTGCCTCCCAAGAAACACTTATTTACGGTCTTAAGTTTGACCATACTCCCTTGGATCAACCGGGATCAACTGGGCTTGGAAGTGCAAGGGCACCTCTCTTCCAAGCAAGCCCATCAAAGAGCCTATTTTATTCATATGGCCACATGCGCTTTCGCTTTGCTCCTTTCACTCTGAATTTCGTGGCCTTACTTCCTCCCGACGGAAGTTTTAACTCCAGATGTTGAGGAACTCCAATTTCATCATTGTTTGGAGCATCATTTGTCATGCAAAATTTGGGAGTTTCTTCTATGTTAAGCTCTTCCTTCACCTTTGGAGGCATTATCTCAATCCTGCACACATGACTCTCAAAAGGAGGGTTGTTATATGAGTTAGTCAAATCAAAATCCACCTTACCTTCCTCTACATTCAAAGAGACTTCACCATTTTTTACATCTATTATTGCTCCAGTTGTGGCCAAGAATGGCCTTCCTAGAATTTCAGGGAATTTAGAATTCTCGTTCATGTCCAACACCATGAAATCGGTAGGAAAGAAAAATTTCCCTACCTTTATAGGGACATTCTCTAGTATGCCTAGAGGGGTTTTAGTTGATCCATCCGCAAATTGTAAAGAGGACTTGGATGAACTCAATTCCTTGGTTCCTAACCTCTCAAAGATAGTAAGCGGCATCAAACTCGCACTAGCCCCTAAGTCACATAAGGCTTGGTCTAATTTTAATTCTCCAATTGAGCAAGCAATAGAGAAACTTCTTGGATCTTTTAGTTTAGGAGGCATATTAGTTTTTATCATGCCATCATGCTCCTCAATTAAGCTCTTAGTTTCTTTTTCTACTTGCTTTTTCTTGACCAACCTTTGTGGGAAAGGTATTGGGGGTTGGTAAGGTGGTGGAGGGACATACTTTGGCTCTATCTCTTCATGTTCACTCATGTCCTCCTCACATTCCACATCCTTTTCAACTACCCCAAGCTTATCATCCCTCAAGTATATAGCATTACAGTGCTCATTAGGATTAACTTCGGGTTGTCCTGGAAACGAACCCTTAGTTCTAGAATATGTACTAGCTTGTTGGGCAATCTGAGTTTCTAACATCTTATTATGGATGGCTAAGTTATCTACCTTAGATATTAACTCTTTTGTTGCCTCATTGACTGCCCTAACTTGTTGCCTAAACTTTTCATTTTACTTTGTTTGAGTTTCAACAAAATTTTCCAAAAGAGACTCAAGTTTAGACTTTTGTACCTGTAGATACCCCGATGCGGGTTTCCTATTACCTTGGCCTTCCTGAAATTCGTGGTTCAACGTGTTGTTGTAGTTCTCATAGGAGATATAAGGATTATTCTTCCTTACTTGGTTGTAAGGATTTGGAGGAGCATAGTTTGGCAACTTCGGGTTCGTGTCATAGAAGTTGTGACAAGAGTTTACTTATTCCCTCGAAGCACCGGATCCAGGAGCAATACCATGTGGGCACTCCATTATGTCATTTCCCTGCATTCCACAAATCTCACAAACAACATTAGTAGCACCTATTGATCTCACATTAGCCTTTTCAAGCTTATCAAAGCGTTTATTTAATGATTCAAATTTAGACCTAATTAGATCAGTGTTATTCATTTCAAACTTACCCCCTGGAATATTTTTCGGGTTATTACCTCTTTCTGAACCCCATTGGTGATAGTTGGTGGCTACGTTTTCAATGATATTGAACGCTTCAGTCGGTGGTCTATTCATAAAGGCTCCACCAGCTGCGGAGTCAAGTGACACCTTCGAAGATAAATCCAATCCGTTGTAGAAGGTATTCACTAACAACCACCTCTCGAGCCCATGATGTGGACAAGACTCTAGCAATCCTTTGTAACGATCCCAAGCTTCGGATAAGCATTCTCCATCCTTTTGGAAGAAGCCGGTGATCTGAGTTCGTAGGTAAGCAGTCTTGGATGGAGGGAAGAATTTCTCCAAGAATGCCTGCTCCAGTTGGTCCCAAGTTGACAAAGTATTAGCGAGTACTTGCTTCAACCAAGCTTTTGCCTTTCCAGTCAAATAGGAGGGGAATAACCTCAAGCGAATAGCATCAATTGGGGCACCTTGAATTCTTATTGCATCTATGAACTCCAAGAATGTCTCCACATGATCAGTCGGGTCATCCGAGGGTAATACTCCAAATTGATTTTGCCTAATCATGCCAATTAACAGAGGCGGTATAGTGTAGTTCTCCGCCTCAATTTCTGGCCTAGCAATCTCAGTTCCCAAACCCCTAGCATTTGGGCCTGTGTAGTCGTTCAGTGGTTTGTTATCCGGTAGATTCACCATGAGTGGGATGGGAATCAACCTCTCTCTCTCTTTGTCTTTGTTGTCTCCCACGTCTATGAAAGGTCCTTTCAATCTCAGGGTCAACTTCAACAAGATTTCCAAGACTTTGGGATCTTCACATAAAAGAGAAAAATACCAGCAAAGATAGATAGATACTCTAGAAAAAGAAAAAGAATAAATGAAAAAAGAGAAAATTTAATATAAAAAAAGGTCCAGAAAAATCAATTTAAAAATTAAATTGAGATTCAAGAAAGCACAGTCCCCGGCAATGGCGCCAAAAACTTGATGGGATCGAATCCGCAAGTGAGCGGCTTCGTCGTCAAGTAATAAAAAGATCGAATCCACAGGGACCGTGTTCTTAAATAACTATCAATTATTAAATCAATTAAACTGGACTAGAAAAAAAACATTTGGAAAAGATTTGGTTTTTAAAAGATTAACTAACAATATCAAATATCTAAACGCAATCAAACAAAATCGCAATCAAATCAAATCTGGGATTTTTCAATATCATAAGAGATTTCCAGGAATTGGGATACCAACAAGACTGCTCATGCTACTAAATTGACTACCCTCTTGTTAATAATCAAAATTGCTTTGAAGGTGTATTTATCCTAAATAAGTTAATGTTTCCTCTCGGGATACAAGAACCGTGCCCAATCAAACCAACCCCTACTCTCGTGGTAATTGAATTTAAATCGAACACTTTAAGCTTTGTGACAATTCAGTGAACCCTCGAAGGATCGCTTCTAAATCTCGTGATTTAAGTCCTAAGTTCAATCCCTATAGATCCAATATCTAAGTTCACCGCTAGGTTCCTCCTTAGAGTATCTATGACATACAAATAAGTATGCACCGAATTCACAAGTAATTCATGCAATAGGAATCAAATCGAAAGCAAATTGAAATTAACAAGAAGCAAAACATCAATTCATCACATAAAACGAGTCTTAGACATAGCCCCAATCCCTAGAAATAAAAACAACTACTCAAGCATTGCCATGTTCATAGCAAGCTTGATTAACAAAAGCATAAAAAAAACCTATGAGGGAAGAAGAAATTGAGAGGAAGAGAAATCATAATTTTTGCCTAAGGTTGCAGCCCAAGTGATCCCTATTTTTGAGCCTCTAAGTCGTATTTATAATATAGGGTAACTTGAATCTCAAGCTGTTACAAAATCAAATCAAATCAACAATTAAAATTCCAGATATTGCGCGTCACGGTCATGATGCCTGTCATGGCTAGGCCTTGACAGATTCTGTCTTGGAAAACTTGGCATTGATGGCCTGTCACGGCCTGGCCATGACAGGTTCTGACCTTTTGTTCTTTTCTTTTCAGCCTTGCTCGATCATGGTCGTGATGGCTGTCACGACTAGGCCATGATGGGCTCTGTTTGGCTCATTTTTCTTACTTTTCAAGCTCCGTCTTCATGCAAGCTCCAACATAAATGATCTTGAGCATTTTAATCCTCAATACCTGTACACAAACAGCAGAAAACCGCCTTACCCGTTCTAAGGTAAAAACTAACAAAAATCAAATTAAAAATGCCTAAACTACATGAAAATGCATGCAATATGATAAAGAAATATGAGGTGTAATCACACTCATCAGCGAGCCGAAAGCATAAAACGCACTCTGTCTCGCTGGTGAATTTTAAATAAGAAAAGAATGAATCACTTAGATATTACATGGCTCTTTTTAATGCTAAACAAATTTTAATCCCCAATATGAGCTCGAAACTCTGTCTGCATATCGTCATGGGTGGTTTGAAGCCGAGGCCTTTCTTTGAGTATTTATCTTGGAAACCACCAAGAGATTTTGAAGAATTGTAGGAAAAAGCCACAGGTTTCATAAACTCGGAAGAGATGGTAGAATCCAAAAAGAGGGAAAGAGGTTTTGAGGACAAGAGCTCGGTCCCGAGCAAAGAAAGAGACAGAGAGGCCAATCCACAAAGGGCCCAAAGGAGCAATGAAAGGGGGTTCTCAGAGAGGCAACCCAGGTACCGGTCCTATACACGGCTAAACCGATCTAGAGCAGCCATTCTCCAGGAGGTGTCCAGTGCCGAGTTACTTACCTTACCTCGGCCGTCTAAAACTCCTGCCAATGCTGACAGAAGTAAAGAGTGTAAGCGGCATCAAAACTATGGTCACTCCACTTAAGACTGTAGAACAGCCCAGGCAAAAATTGAGGACTTGGTACAAGCAGGCAGTCTTGAACGGTCCGTTCGCCGAGATGATAATGGAGGTGGACGAGCTGGCCGACGACGAGGAAGACGAGGTTATGACAATCGTAATCGAGATGCGAACCAGCAAGTGATGACAACCAAATGGTGAGGTTGCCTTGTTGATGATCTCTTGGTTGAATTTTTGACAAGTTTAATGAGTAACCAATTTTGTAACCAAAATAAGATGAAGAAAGAAACAAAATGGATGAGAAAGAGATGATGATGGTGCCACAAACTAGAGAGTTTGATAAGCCTACGATGTTTGCCACAAGAATCTTGGATTCTTGATAAGAACTAAGGTTGGCTCAACCAAGAACCCAAGAGACAATTCTCTCACAAAATGGAATTTGATCCAAAATGAACATCCAAGTTATCATTTCAAAGTGTAAATGGCGTGTACAAATAGTCCCAAGGCAGCCTACTTTAGCTTTCTTTGTTTATGAACGCACTGTCGCGCATGCGCCAAAAAGCGAGCGGTTTGTAAAAATGTAGTTTAGGAAGCGACAACTCGAGTATCATCTCACAAGGACTCTTGAATTGTTATTTAACACAAAAATCAGTTTTTTTTGGGGGGGGGGGGGGGTGGTTTGAAATTCAATTGCAAAAAAGAGTAAAACAGAGCAATAAAAACAGAGCAGTTTAAAAGATTATCAAATAAGCTAAAGACGATTAATCTACTGTTCTCGATTTCCCAACTATCATCGGTTCATGTAAATTCCAAGCCCTAAGAAGATTCTAATCCCCTTCCGGTTGTAGCAACAATTAACAAGCGAAATCACTACTACGAGATATATGTTCCTAATTCTCGAATTAAGCAAACGGGGTTAAGCCCTTCGTGAACTAAGCGAACACGAATTGAACACACGCGAATTAAGCAAACGCGATTAAATATAGGAACATAACATCACCGAAATAAATCAACACAACACTATACACTCCTGAATTAAGCAAACAGAAATATATAGCATAGCATTGAAAAGGGAAAAGCATACAAAACAGGAATTACAAAACCTCAAGTGTGGTGGAAATCGATTACAGTAGACTAATCCAAGAAAATTAGTTCTCCATAAAAACTAAACACAACCAGAAAATATGTAAAAACAATGGAGAATGAAAAGTTGTCTTCTAATCTGCCCAGAACAGCCATTTATATCTTTCAGGAACTGCGCCTTCTCGCGAGGCGAACAATCACTCGCGAGGCGAATCTTGTGAAGAATCTGCAACGTTTGGTCTTCTCGTGAGGCGAAGAATGGCTCGCGAGGCGAGGAATTGAAGAGTCTAACCGTGATGCTTTCTGACTTCCAGGCTCGTGTGGCGAAGAGATGGATTCGTGAGGCGACACATAAATCTTGCATTTTTCTGGAACAGTCAGCCTTCAGGGTCGTGAGGCGGGTGTTGTTCGCGGGGCGAACCAAAGAGGATGACATTCTGCTGTTCAGCTGGCTTTCAGGTTCTCGAGGCGAATATACTCTCGCGAGGCGAATCCTCCAGGATTGAAATTTCCCTTGCTTCTTTATTCCCTTAACTTCTAAGTCAACCTGAAAACAATAAAATAACCGTAAGTGCTTTATTTGACTCCAAATTGGCTAAATTAACCTAAAACTACTTTAGAGACTCAAAACCTTGCTTGAGGACAATCTAATCTAATTTGGGTGAAAACGAAATATAATTAGCACAAAACCCTGGTCATACTAGCCATAAAACTAGATGAGCCAGAGGCTTATCAAAATACCCAAAACTTAAACTTTGCTTGTCCCCAAGCAAACTAAAACTCAAAAATCAAAAAGACTCAAGACATGGCAAGCTTAAAAGATTCAATCAAATTTGCACAAATTTCAAGCAATTCACCAAAATAATTTTTCCTTCAATGTTCCCCCCTTTCAAACAAAGCAATCCCCACATGCATTCACTCTAAACAATTGAGAATTTCATCATTCAAGCAATCAGTAATCTAAGCAAGGGATCCAAGTTACACACAAGAGGGAGATCACCAAATTCAAACAACCGCCTTCCTCACAAAGGGGTTTAGTGTTTCACTCAATCTCTCAGTTTTTGTCTAGGCTAACAACATTTCACTCCATTTCACTTTTAAGAGCACTTCCCATAAATTTGATTTTCATCTCAAAATGGTTCCCACGGAAAACATGCATGCAACATCAAAAGGTCTTTTAAGGTTGTAATGGGGCCTGGCTAAGAGTAGGATATACAAAGGTACTAGGCTTAAGTCCCTAGGAACTAAGAGAGCATGAAACATTTTTATACAGCGAATTTCCACTCAAGTTATTTTTTTCATTTTTCTTTATGCTTTTGGGTGACTTCAGCCTTTTCCTTCAAATAGTCTTTTTTGACATTTTTGCACTTTTTTTTTCTTCCCCCCCTTTTTTTTTCTTTCTTTCTTGCCCTTTGGCTCCAACCTTTATTATTTTTTTTTCTTTTTTTTTCTTCTTTTTTTTTTTCAATCCCAAACAACACATAATACCTTGTAGCCACCCCAAACTTAGTTTCTTGCAACCATTCTCTTGCTAAGATTCCATGCTCTCCTAATCCTAAGATTGGGATAACATGGTTTTTCCAGATTTTGGCTCATAACATAAGGTCAACAAGAAACAATAGGCTAATCAGGCTCAATGGGCTAACTAGGGAACATGCATTAGGGACGGTTATTTTCAGGCCAAGTGGTTATTTACAAAGAAAATGCCTAAATCATTTGATGCAAACACATAAACATGCAAACCATAAAGAGATTCAAGCAAATTCGGGAAAGTGCAGCTCAAAAGTGATTCACATAGTCAAAAACATGTTGGAGGCTCAAATCCTCACCTGGACATTCATGCAAATTGTTTGACCGAGATTCTATCCCTAGTGTGTGCTTCCCTTCACCCCAAACGTATCATAAATCATGCCATCATAACAAAATATCTCAAAGTTTAGGAACCAAATTTTTTTCACATGGGGATCAATTTTCAAAAACAAGTTTTTTTTTTCAACCTAGGGGGAATCATCACATAAATCATGCAATCAATCTGTGCAAAATCAATCAAGCTCACCGACCAAAGACTCACACAAATTATTTTTCAACAAGACAAAACACAAAACGAAACCTACAATTGGTTCCCTCCCCCACACTTAAAACATACATTGTCCCCAATGAAACAACATAACTATAAAATCAGAGTGAGGTAAAGGAAAGGGTGCTCCCTAATCAAGTGGCAGTGTAGGTGGGAGCTTCCAAGGAGAGCTCCTCAACAGTAGCATCGTCAGGAACACCAGCAGCCACACCATGGAATAGCTTCAGCCTCTGCCCGTTAACCTTGAAGGCCTTGTTGCTACCTGCACTTTTAATCTCTACTGCACCATAAGGAAAAACATTAGTAACAACAAATGGGTCAATCCACTTGGACCTAAGTTTCCCAGCCATCACTTTCAGGCGGGAGTTAAACAGTAAGACCTGCTGACCCACAGAAAATTCTTTCCTAGCAATCATCCTATCATGAAAATGCTTGGTTTTCTCTTTATAAATCCGGGAGCTTTCATAGGCTTCTAGCCTAAGCTCCTCAAGCTGTTGTAACTGGAGTTTCCTTTCAATGCCAGCTTCTTTCATTTCCAAGTTACAGCACTTGACTGCCCAATATGCACAGTGCTCAACCTCCACAGGGAGATAACATGCCTTACCAAATACCAGCCGAAAGGGGGACATCCCTATTGGTGTCTTGAAAGCAGTCCTCTGAGCCCACGGTGCGTCTTCTAGACGGCGGCTCCAGTCCTTCCTATTCGGCTGCACCATTTTCTCTAAGATCTGCTTAATCTCCCTGTTTGATATCTCAGCCTGGCCATTGGTCTGGGGATGGTAAGCAGTGGAGACTCTATGCACAACTCCATACTTCCGGAGTAGAGCTTCCATGGTGCGGTTGCAGAAGTGAGTGCCCTGGTCACTGATGATAGCCCGAGGTATGCCGAACCTGCAAAAAATATTGGACCTAACAAATTTTGAAACAACTTTAGCATCGTTAGTCCTAGTGGGGATAGCTTCCACCCACTTTGAAACATAGTCAACAACCAAAAGAATGTATAAAAAGCCAAAAGATGCAGGGAAAGGACCCATAAAGTCGATTCCCCACACATCAAACACCTCACAGAAGAGCATGGGCTGCTGAGGCATTTCACTCCTACGAGTGATGGCAGTGCCTGCTGTTTGACACTCCTTACAAGTCCGGTAGACCTCATAGGCATCTCTAAAAATGGTGGGCCAGTAGAACCCAGAATCTAGGACTTTTCTTGCCGTCCTCTGTGGTCCAAAGTGTCCCCCTACTTGAGAGGCATGAGAAAAGTACAAGATAGACTCTGTCTCATAGTCGGGGACACACCTCCGAATTACTTGATCACTGCAAAACTTCCAAAGGTACGGATCATCCCAAACGTAGTACTTGGAATCACTCTTGAGTTTGTGGATCTTGGATCTACTTGCACCTGCAGGAAAAACACCAGCAACAAAATAGTTAACTATGTCAGCAAACCAAGGAGTTACCCCATGCAGATGTAGAAGCTGCTAATCAGGAAAGTCATCCTGGATAGGAGAAAGATTCTCATCCCTTGCGATTCTGCTTAAGTGATCAGCTACTAAATTTCCAGCTCCACTCTTGTCTTTTATCTCCACATTGAACTCCTGGAGCAACAACATCCACCGAATCAATCTCGGCTTCGCTTCTGGTTTCTTCAACAGGTACTTCAGAGGGCAAAAACAACAGCTAGAAGTTCCTTTTCAGTGGTGGTGTAATTAGATTGTGCAGCATCTAAAGTCCTAGAAGCATAATGAATGACATGGGCAGCCTTGCCCACCCTTTGTGCCAGGACCGCTCCCACAGCATAATTAGAAGCATCACACATGAGCTCAAAAGGGAGGGTCCAGTCAGGGGGCTGGATGATGGGGGTAGAGGTCAATGCCCTTTTCAGGTAGTCAAATGCCTTCTTGCAATTGTCATCAAAGTGGAACATGGCATCATTCTTCAGCAAGTTTGACAAAGGAAGAGCTATCTTGTTGAAGTCCTTAATGAAGCGCCTGTAGAAACCTGCATGACCAAGAAAAGAACGAATCTCGCGAACGCAAGATGGATAAGGCAATGTAGAAATCACATCAATTTTAGCAGGATCTACTGAAATACCCTCTTTAGAAATAACATGCCCCAAAACAATCCCCTGTTCAACCATAAAGTGACACTTTTCATAGTTCAAAACCAGATCAGTTTCAATGCATCTTTCTAGAACCAAACTCAGACTATGCAAGCATGCATCAAATTAGGAGCCATATACAGTGAAATCATCCATGAACACTTCCATGCAATTTTCAATAAATTCAGTAAAAATGTTAAGCATGCATCTCTGGAAAGTGCTAGGAGCATTACAAAGGCCAAATGGCATCCTCCTATAGGCAAACGTGCCGAAGGGGCACGTGAAAGTGGTCTTTTCCTAATCCTCTGGGGCAATATGGATCTGGAAGTAACCGGAAAAGCCATCAAGAAAACAGTAATGGGATTTACCAGCCAGCCGTTCGAGCATCTGATCGATGAACGGCAAAGGAAAGTGATCCTTTCTGGTGGCCTGGTTCAACTTCCTATAATCTATACAGACTCGCCAACTATTCTGGACTCTAGTGGGAACAAGCTCATTATTATCATTTCTTACCATTGTGAGACCGGACTTCTTGGGTACAACTTGCACTGGACTTACCCAAGTACTATCAGAGATGGGGTATATGATACCCGCATGCAGAAGTTTAGTCACCTTCTTCTTCACAACATCCAGAATCAAAGGATTGAGCCGCCTTTGGGGCTGCCTAACTGGTTTAGCCCCATCCTCCAACAGAATTCTATGCATACATCTGGAGGGGCTAATTCCTGGGATGTCAGCCAAGGTCCACCCAATCGCCTTCTTGTGCTTCTTCAGAACCTCCAAGAGCTTAGCTTCCTGGTCAGAGTCAAGGCTGGAGGAAATAATGACTGGAAGTTTTTCATTCCTCTCCAAGTAAGCATACTTCAGATTCCCAGGAAGTGGCTTGAGCTCTAAGGAGGGTGGCTGCTCAATGGATGGTATATTTGGAGCAGCCATGATGTCAAGAACTTCAGCTGAACAGACAGCTTCACTCACACTATCACCCTGCAAAGTAGAATCAAGGAACTCAGCACAAACAGCACAAGGGTTAGTGTTAGTACAATCAGTACATGAATAAATATCATCAAATCCAGAAACAAATGGAAAATCAGAAACCAAATCATCACAGGTGTCATCAATAATGTCAGAGAGCAACTCTATTTGGAAAACAGAGTGCTCTTCCAGGGGATGCTTCATAGCATCGAAGATGTTAAACTTTACCACAATGTCACCAAACTCCATGGACATGGTTCCATCATCAACATCAATCTTTGTCTTCGTCGTCTTCATGAACGGTATGCCCAGGATGATTGGTGATCTACTGGAATTTGTTTCCCCTGCCATGTCCAGGATGTAGAAGTCAACAGGGAAAATCAACTCATCAACTTGTACCAGCACATCTTCTACCATTCCCATGGGGCGAGCATTGGTCCTGTTGGCCAACTGGATAGTGAGACCTGTATGCTGCAAGGGACCAAGATCAAGGTTATTGAAAACAGAGGTGGGCATGACATTTATGGAGGCTCCCAAATCCAACATGCAATTTTCAAATTTTCTGTCCCCAATAGTGCATGGAATAACAAAAGTTCCCGGATCCTTGCACTTCTGTGGTAGTGCCTGAGTGGGCGCTGAAACAATAACCCTTTCAAGTGCAGGCTTAGGCTGAATCAGGGCTGAAACATTTCTTCCCAAATTAACTCTCTCATTACCCTTCAACCTCCTCTTGTGGGTGCATAAATCCTTCAGAAATTTTGCATACTTGGGCACCTGCTTAATCACGTCCAAAAAGGGAATATTCACTGCCACCTTTCTGAACACATCTAAAATTTCCCTCTCCTTGTCTTCCCCACCACTCTTCTTATTTTTCTGCACTCTTTGTGGGAAGGGGATTGGTGGCACATATACTCTCTCAACTTCAACATCAACAAAAGGCTCAGGAGTTACCTCAACAGTTTCTTCATTTTTTCAGAGGCTGCCTCTACAACTTTTCCAGATCTCAAAGAAATGGCACTCACATTAGGATTGGAAACATTGGGATTCATCACTGTCTGTGCAGGTAGTTGACTTGATCCTTGAGCTTGCTGTATGTTATTCATGGAAGTGGCAAGCTTTCCAATCTGTGTCTGTAAATCTTGAATGCTAGCATATGTTTCTTTGTTGAAAGCGTGCTGTGAGGCCTGGAACTGCTCCAACTTCTTTGTTGAAAAAGTGTAGTCATTTGTAGTCATTTGTGAAGTCATTTGCTTGAACATGTCCTATAGTGAAGGTCCGGAAGGTGCAGAAGTGGTCACTTGAGGAGGATTCTGTGGTGATGCCATCGGTTGCTGTTGGGATGAGTTTCCATACCGAAGGTTAGGATGATTCCTCCAGTTGGGGTGGTACCTATTTGTGGAGAGGTCAGGAGTGATGTATCGGTTCTGATTGTTGCCTTGATTGTAAGGATGGACTGCATAAGCTTGAGGCAAATCAGTAACTGACCCTTCTTTCAGAATGGGGCATGCTTATACGGGTGCTCAGGAGAACTACACATGCCACACAACCTTGCCGGTTGAACCTTATCCATTGCCAATTGCTTCACCAAAGAAGTGAGCTCATCAATTCTATTCTCAAGGGCCTGGTTGGAAGAAGAGCTATGGACCTCATTCATACCCCTTGTCTCAACAGAATTTCTCCTGGTTGTAAACTGCTGGGAGTTCAGTGACATATTTTCAATCAATTGCTTGGCAGCAGCTGGAGTCTTATTAATAAGTGCTCCCCCACTAGCAGCATCCAAAATATTTCGATCCATCGGCAGTAACCCCTCATAAAAATACTGAATAAGGAGCTGCTCGGAAATCTGATGCTGAGGGCAACTGGATACCAACTGCTTGAATCTCTCCCAATACTCAGCCAATGACTCATTTCCTTGTCTGATGCCACATATTTCCTTCCTGATTGATGCAGCTCTGGAGGCAGGAAAATATCTCTCTAAGAAGAGCTTCTTCAAATCGTTTCAGGTGGTAACAGAGCTTGGCTCAAGATAGTACAGCCAATCCTTTGCAGCGCCCTGTAGTGAAAACGGGAAGGCTCTCAGCTTGATGTGATCCTCAGTTATTCCCTCTGGTCTCAAAGGTGTGGAGCAGACAACCTGGAATTCCTTCAGATGCTTGTGTGGATCCTCACCTGCAAGACCACTAAACCTTGGCAACAAATGAATTAAACCAGATTTTAATTCAAAGGGAGTAACAGCACCAGCATATTCAATGCACAATCCATTATAATTAACATCAGGGGCAGCAAGCTGTCTTAATGTCCTTTGGTCACCCATGTTATTAAAAACAATTTCAGAATTAGAATCACCACTAGTGCTAGCCTGAATTGCTCTACGGCGTGTGTGTAGTGTTCTTTCAATTTCAGGATCAAAATCACACAAGTCAGGGCAAGTAGACCTAGTAGCCAGACTAATTCAAAACAAAACGAAAAGAAAGAAAAAAAAATGCGAAAATAACAAACAAGAGTCCCCGGCAACGGGGCCAATTTTTGAACGCGCTGTCGCGCACGCGCTAAAAAGCGAGCGGTTTGTAAAAATGTAGTTTAGGAAGCGACAACTCGAGTATCGTCTCACAAGGACTCTTGAATTGTTATTTAACACAAAAATCAGTTTTTTTTTTTTTTGGGGGGGGTTGGTTTGAAATTCAATTGCAAAACAGAGTAAAAAGAGCAATAAAAACAGAGCAGTTTAAAAGATTATCAAATAAGCTAAAGACGATTAATCTACTGTTCTCGATTTCCCAACTATCATCGGTTCATGTAAATTCCAAGCCCTAAGCAGATTCTAATCCCCTTCCGGTTGTAGCAACAATTAACAAGCGAAATCACTACTACGAGATATATGTTCCTAATTCCCGAATTAAGCAAACGGGGTTAAGCCCTTCGTGAACTAAGCGAACACGAATTGAACACGCACGAATTAAGCAAACGCGATTAAATATAGGAACATAACATCACCGAAATAAATCAACACAACACTATACACTCCTGAATTAAGCAAACAGAAATATATAGCATAGCATTGAAAAGGGAAAAGCATACAAAACAGGAATTACAAAACCTCAAGTGTGGTGGAAATCGATTACAGTAGACTAATCCAAGAAAATTAGTTCTCCATAAAAACGAAACACAACCAGAAAATATGTAAAAACAATGGAGAATGAAAAGTTGTCTTCTAATCTGCCCAGAACAGCCATTTATATCTTTCAGGAACTACGCCTTCTCGCGAGGCGAACAATCACTCGCGAGGCGAATCTTGTTAAGAATATGCAACGTTTGGTCTTCTCGCGAGGCAAATAATGGCTCGCGAGGCGAGGAATTGAAGAGTCTTACCGTGATGCTTTCTGACTTCCAGGCTCGCGTGGCGAAGAGATGGATTCGCGAGGCGACACAGAAATCTTGCATTTTTTTGGAACAGTCGGCCTTCAGGGTCGCGAGGCGAGGTGTTGTTCGCGTGGCGAACTAGAGAGGATGACATTCTGCTATTCAGCTGGCTTTCAGGTTCGCGAGGCGAATATACTCTCGCGAGGCGAATCCTCCTGGATTGAAATTTCCCTTGCTTCTTTATTCCCTTAACTTCTAAGTCAACCTGAAAACAATAAAATAGCCGTAAGTGCTTTATTTGACTCCAAATTGGCTAAATTAACCTAAAACTACTTTAGAGACTCAAAACCTTGCTTGAGGACAATCTAATCTAATTTGGGTGAAAACGAAATATAATTAGCACAAAACCCTGATCATACTAGCCATAAAACTAGATGAGCCAGAGGCTTATCAGTTTACCCAAGATTCCATAACCTTCCCACCTAATAACTCACATAACTTCTCAACTAAATGACCACTTAACTCACCAAAATAAATCAGCCACCAAAAACTCACGCCCCACCCCCGTAAATGACTCTTACTCACTCATTATGTGGTGGTTACACTTGCTTCTCAAATTAAAAGTGTAACCCCCCATAATTACATCAATTATTCTCACACTAAAACAAGCTAAAGATTCCTACTACTAAGACATATTATCAACGTGTAGAGAAGGAAAAGGTGGGCTGACCAAATTGCAACAATTAGCAAAATTGGACCCACTTACATAATCCACCATTACACTTAATGAAATTAAAAGAAAACAATTAAAATTGGAATCTTATTATTGGTGCACGCCCCATTTGAACATGTTCATGGGTCTTCTAGTTGAATGAGATAAGTTATCAATTTGGACTCCATTCCACTTGGTCTCATTCTTGGGCTTGCTTCCATCAAAATGGCCACCATGTAATTAAGAGCTTGTTGGGCTTTCTTGTATCTAACTCTTGTCATGGGCCCACCAAGTCCTTGATTTGATTTTTAATCCATGGTCTTCATTGGGCTCATATCATCCTTGTTATAAAGTTGACTTGCCCCCCTTGGCTCATATCATCAAGGTAACAATTAGAACGGAGACCGGGTACACAACCAGAGAGCTCCTAACAATGAAGCAGAGGGAGGAGTCAGAGGAGTCATTAATACTATTTCAGGAGGTTTCGAAAGAGGAGGTACAACGAGTTCAGCTCAAGCGTTATGTAAAAGCTATCCGACCTGTCAACTCGGTATCTGAAAAACCTACAAGGTCGATACCCCCCATTACTTTCTCAGATGATGATTTTGAAGGGCTGGATCCTAATCAAGATGATCCGATGGTGATAACGATAGAATTAGCCAACTACTCGGTCAAAGGAACACTTGTTGATCTGGGTAGCTTGGCTGACATTTTGTACTTGGCAACCTTTAAAAAGCTTGGGATTCCATAAAAGTTGATAAAAGAACATGAGGACAAGCTAGTAGGGTTCGCCGGAGAGCAGGTAAAGACCCGAGGTTACATAAACCTCTTGACAACATTTGGTGAGGGCAAGCTCGCCTGAACCATATCTATCCTCGACAGCATGCTCTTCGACCTCTTCTTCTTGGACATCTTCTTCAACATCCTCCTCTTCATCTTCGAGCTCAGACAGAGGAACCATAACTCCATCCTTGTTAAAGTCCTTGTCCACATCAGCTCGGGAAAAGTCAGCGTCCGGGTTGAAGCTGCTTCACAGCTTCGGAGAATCCATGGACAAGCTCCTTCATGATGGTGGCTTCGGCTTCATTCAGATCGGCTTGAAGCTTGCGGTTAGCCTCCCTTTCAGCCTCCAAGGATTGTTGCAATTGAGTAGAGGAAGCATGAGAATCTTCAGCGGCCTTCTGCAAGCTAGCCTTTTCTACCCTCTACTGGTCCAACTCAGACTGAAGGAAAGCTTTGGTTTTCTCAAGATCGACTTTTTGGGACTTAAGCTGGCCAATAGCTCGGGCTTGCTCCTCGCATTTGGCCACGGCCTGAGACAGTTCATCTCTTACCCGCAAAGCCCTGACAGCATCCGCCTTCATCAACTCCATCTTTTTCACATTATCAAAGAGCTCATGGCTCCAGAAGCGGACAATGGAGGAGATGCGAAGGGCATACGCCGCAGCAGCCTCCATGCTTGCATCGGTTCCCTGCTCCAGCAAAAGTCAAGCATCTGTCGACTTCTATCAATAAGGATTCCAGGGTTGAAATCATTCCCCCAAAGTGAGCTGATGCCGGGATTACAACTCCCATTATACCATTTGGTGTCCGAGGTCAAATTGGTCACCACGGGAGCCTTTTCAGCTCTCCCTTCAACAGTAGGAGTCTCTTGGGTCGCCGAGAAGGGAGAGGCACCTCCTCTTGGAACCTCGGATTGAATATCTTCCCGGGATCGTTTGCGGAGACGTGTATTGGGGTCGTTCGCCTCAACAACTTTCTTCTTCTTACCCTTCACGTCGACAGCAGGAACTGACCCACTAGCATCCTGGGGAGCCGACTTCTTCAACATGGACTTATAGTTGAATTTCTCCATAAGCACTGCAAAAAGAAGATCGGTCAGAATATAGTAGTTGCAATATTAACAGGTAAATCAAAATACCTTTAAATAAAAACAACTTACGATCGAAAATCGGCTTGCCGAGTGGAAGATGTAGGAAGTTTTAAAAGCCTCCCACAGGGTAGTGGCTGAGAAAAAGGTTTGAGAATCTCAACGTCGAATCTTTCTTGAGCTGTGATACAGCCGATGTCAAAGCTACAAAACTTGGAGGGGTGAGGTTGCCAGTAGAAAGGGAATTTCGGTATCCCAGCCGAGTCAAAAAAGAAGGATGATTCAATGGCCTCAGTAGGTCGGACTTTGAAAAAGTCCGACTTAAAGAACTTATAGGAGATCTTATAGAGACCAATGATTCCTCTCTTCTCCACTCCACTCAGGGAGATCCAGTCAACTCGATCCCCAAACTGAACTTTGTAAAAGAAAATAAATTTGGGAGTCGTGGTCTCCATCCATATCTGACCACACAAAATTTGGAAGGTTTTCAGGAAGGCCCAACTATTTGGATGTAGCTGAGTTGGAGCAACGTTCGTAATTCTCAAGACTTCACACTCCAAGGGGAGGGGGGGGGGGGGGGGGGGGGGATGATGATATCAATTTACTCAAAAAACGTTTTACACATACATAAAATGTGGTTCGTTGGAAGGGGATTGAAGAAAAACATGCTCATTTTCTGAGCAAGGCAGGCATTCTACATTACCACGAGAAGAGGCAACTTTGGTTTTAATGGTTTCAAGGGACTCGAAAGTCCTAAAGTTGGAATGAAAAGCCCCGGCATCGGGCCTAACCCAGAAATACCCAAGGATGGTGATGTCTGGAAAAAGGAACTCTAGGCATCCTTTTGGTCCGTCTACGACGCTTCGGGGCAGTTATAGTGTAACATCCTAAAAATTTTATTATAATTAAGTTGATAAATATATATATATATATATATATATATATTGGTTATTAAAATATATAGTACAAATAAAATATAATTAGGAGGTTTAGTGTGGAAAATTTAATAGTATAAGGATTTATTGAAATCACTTAATTATTTTAAAAGAATATATATATATATATATATATATATATATATATATATAAAGAAGAGAACGACGCACAGGCCCACCCAGGCAGCGTTTACTCACTTTGGATTTTGCCAAGAAAAAAAATAATTCATATAGGTTTTAAAGTATATAAATACATAGCTAATGAAAAGGAAAAACGGAATGCGCCGTCAGGGCCTAGGGGTTCCGTATGTGAACGCAAGTGTGAGGATCCAACACTGTGCCGCACAGTGACTGAGGGAGAGGGTTTTTTTCGTTTCGCAGTACAGTGATAGCAGGACACAGATCCAAGAATGTCACCAAACGGGAGAAGAATTTTTAGGGAAGCGCAAATCCTTATCATAAATAATTTTTAGAGCACATTGGAGGTCTTCAAGAGGTGAGTAACAGTACCTTTTAATAACCATTTCCATGGTACATGTGTTTATTGAGCGATTTACCTAAGATTTTGAGAGATTTTAATTGAATGATGCATGTTATTAATAAACTAAATTTTTTGAAATTAGGAGTTTTGAATTAAAAAAAATTATTAAATTGCGTATTTATTCTTGTTATTGATGGCATGAAATACATGACTGGCATTGGTATTAGTTGAATGATGTGCTTATTGGTGTATGCTATGCCATGTGAGTTTATTTGACATGCATGATGAGATCAAATATTTAATTTTTGGTAAATGAATTGTTACACGTATGAGACATGAAATTGTGCTTTATGATGAATTGTATGATGTTTGACGCAATACCACCTATGATAAGGGTATCGAAGAGAAATACCGCCTTAATGGGGTATCGAAAGTAACATCGTCATGTGAATGGGATGTCGAAAATGAGTAATACTACCTAAAAAGGAGTATCGAAAGTAACACCGCCACAGGTTGGGGTGTCGAAAAAAGAGAAATACCACCATGTGCACATGGGAGGTATCGAAATGGAAATGTCCCCGACAGGAGGGTGACATCGAAACACTTCTCGTGAGTAGGGGTGGGCAATGGGACGCCATTGTCGTGTGATGTGTGAATTTATGGCATGCCGGCAAGAGGCCAATTTAATTAGGAGGTCTTCGGACCGCTTGGATTAAACTAGAATTTATCTGGTATATGAAATGTGATGCATTGAGATGAGATTATTATTGATATTAAAAGTATTTTCTTTTATATATATTATTTTGGAAAATTAGCGGGTGTCATGGATAGTTTTTCCGGTTACCGCGCCGGCTGAGAACAATGCTATTTTCGAAAACATTTTTTAAAACTGTATTGTTGATCACTGGGATTTTATATCTCATTATAAGCATTATTTTCAGAGCACGAGGAGGACGTCATTGAAACTGAAGAGGCGTGAAGACTTAGTGGATTCCATTAGTTATTCTTTCTAGTTTGGTTAGTATTTTCTTAAATAAGGAGCCGTATGTGGCTAGACACATTTATTTATCGTTGGGATTGTAATTAGACGCCCGGTTTTGAGGCTTTTGATTTTCATTTATATTTATATTCATTACATGGATATTTTTTTTACTATTTTATTTAATATGAGGTACTTTCCTTCTTAGTTATTTGAGAAAAATTTTATGGCTTGTGTTTTTAATTAAATGTTTTGAAGGATTTTTATTGAAATTAATTTGGGTTACTAATGTAACGAAGGGCGTTACATATAGCTTCAGGAGTAGCAGAGCTACTCTCATTAGAAGAAGAGGAGGAAGAAGCCCTAGAGGTACCCCCATTACCCTCCGAAGGAGGCGGAGAAGAATGGGGAGAACCCTCAATTAGGTTTATCCGGGGTTCTATAATCCGAACCTCAGAAGAAGCATTTTGAAAAATTTCGGAGGAAGGCTCCATGGATGAAACAAAAGAAGAAAACAACGAAATACAGAAGAACGGGGAAGGGCGTACCTGGAAGAAAAAAGAAAATGCAGAAACTTGAAGGAGAAGAGCTTGAAGAAGAAGGGTTTAAGCAGAAAGAAGGTAAAGTGAACTCCTCAGCAAGTTCAAACCAATTTATAGCAGAGATCTTGACGCTTCAAAAAACAAAGGCTAACGTTACTTTCCAAAAAGTAATGATGAGAGATGCCGTATGAAGGAAGGGAAACGTCTCTTCAAGTCTGCGCGAATTCGGCACACCAATGGCGAAGTAACACGTGGCGAAGACATCGGAACACGCGCTACAACAGCTAAGGACTTGAGTATGCAGCCGTAGAGTTGGTCTTGGAAATGATGCTATAAGGGCCACGCGGCAAAAACAAACTAGGCCTTAATGACAATAACCATATCTATTTCCAACTCGAAAATCGAGAAACTTACATGCTAGCATGGACCAAAAAGTCATTATCAGCCTACATCTCGGCATAGCTCGATTCTTCCAATAAAACTTTTACGCTCTTTCGAGCCAAAAGCTTGGGGGGCTTGTATATGGGTCGAGGTGTCAAAGTCGGCTACCGAGCGTACCGAGCTAAAAATTAATAGAGGTCGAGGTATCAAGCTCGACCACGAGGAAATCAAAATGATTAAAAGAAAGGATTGATAGACCCACTTTCCAAAGCCCCCAAACTCGAATGTTAGCCGATGTATAAAGATCGGTCATCGAACTATGGCAAAAGGGAGAGAAATCTTACTCAATAAATCCTTAACTCAGATAATTTTAAAGTCAAGCTCGGCTCCTGTCATGAAAACTTTTATGCTCATTTGAGCTCAAAGCTTGGGGGGACTTGTGTACTGGCCGAGGAGTAAAACTCGGTCACCTAGCTTGGATACCCGATCCGATATAAGCGGAAAGATAAGATCATGATACTATTTCAAATAACCTTATCTGGTTACAAGAGATAAATCCCACTAATTAAGGAAATCATATATCCCGGAGAAGATTTAAAGAGATAAATCCAATCTCTAAGAGATAAGGGGATCCTATTATAAAAAGAGGAGAACCCCAAGGGAAGTTCATCCATAAATAGCAGGAAGAAAGAACGAGCAACACTACAAATAATCTGGGACTAACCTAGGTGAATCTTTCTTAAGCGTATTATAGAAAGTAGCTTGGCCAAGAGACTATTGAAGAGTCCTTGCTTGCTTGTATTCATCAGATACAAGATTAGGGGATTAAGATCACTATATGACCAAAAGTTGAACCAAGAACTATATCTGGCTTTGATTCCCATTGAGATACGTAGGACCGGAATACAATATTCTGTCAAGTCATAATCTAAAACAACCCATATTGATCACTCTTGGTTTAACATTCTACGACGAGATTCTGACAAGTCGGATCGCACCAGGAACACACATTCTTTAATTTATTCACTAATAATAATTTATAAAGTAAAAAACTTAAATTACAATTGGTTTGCAGTGATGTGAATAAGTAATTTGGAATGTCAATAATATTTACCCAATCAAATGAATTTCTTTGATTTAAATATGTTTTTAGTTTCAATAAATATATGTTCTTTTGGAAATAGTCCTCATAATTGTTTTTTTGTTTGCTTTTAGAGTTTTAGTCCTACAAAGTTAAAAAAACTGGTAATAATTCCATCGTCGGCTGAACTCGAGTAAGTGATTATACGGACTACACATGATCACTACCACGCGGTTAAGTGAATTTTTACGTGGCAAGATGGTGTTGGATGAGGTGGGGACCGGGGATGACATGGATGAAATAAAACTTAATAGGTTAAAGTAATCATTTAGTCCCTATATGTGACATCAATTTTCAATTTGGTCCCTATATGTAAAAAGTTATCAATTTGATCCCTATACGTGACACTGATTTTCAATTTGGTCCTCACCGTAATTGGTCCCTATACCAGAGGGACCAAATTGCAAATTATTATCACATATAGGGACCAAATTGAAAATAATTGTCACATGTATGGACCGATTTCAAAATTTTTTTGTTGAATTGATCCCTACATGTGACAATAATTTGCAATTTGGTCCTCTTATATAGGGACCAATTAACGGTGAGGACCAAATTGAAAATCAGTGTCACATATAGGGACCAAATTGATAACTTTTTACGTATAGGGACCAAATTGAAAATCAGTATCACGTATAGGAACCAAAACATTACTTTAAACAACTTAATAAAACTAAGTTGAAGCTTGGGATTGTTACCAAATTTTTTTTAACTTTATGGGACTAAACCAAACGAATATTTTTAGCAGGACTATTTGTCTATTCCAAAGGTTAAACCAACTTTTCTAAAAACGTATATGTAGATGTAAAAAAAAAATTTAAAAAGAAAAGGTATGTCTAATCTAAGGAAAATGCGAATTACACAAAAATTAGAGCATGTTTGGGAACTTTCCCATTCAACTGTTTTTACATCAAATAGCCGTTTTGTAAATAATTTATTTTGTTTAGGTGTACGGTTGAAATCTTGAAAAAGCTTTTTAAAAACAATTTCAGCTGTTTTTCTTAACAGCTTCCTGCCCAACGGTTTAGATGGTACAGCTTAGATTATTTTTCCTTTCCACATTTTCGTCCATTTTTGACCCCTGCATTTCTCGGTCAACGTATAGCAGCGCTCCTACAATTGCTTCGTTTGTTCACTATGCATACATGCAATTGCTTCGTTTGTTCATTGTGCACAACGTAGCTCCTGTAGCCACTTCATCCTTTTAAAACAATTGATATTTTATTTATAATTGTTTTTGTTAAATTATTAAATTTGTAAAAATAATATATTTTTATATATATTTTCATAGTCATAAGGAAATGTTACAAAAATTATTCAATTTTTTATAATAGAAAAAATTGATGACAAAATATAAAAAAATAATGGCATATTTTTTTTAGAACTTATACCTCTCAAATATATACAAAAATATAATGTTAAAAGAAAAAAAATATTATAAGCAAATATCTTCATACCATTTTTCATAATTTATTATATAAAAGTGATTATTTTTACACCACTCAAACGAAATAGATTATCTTAAAATCACTTTTTAGCAAATATACCCAAACAAACTGATTATAATCGATTATCACAGCAATTGATTATTTGAAAACAGATTATCAGCATAATCTTTTTTTTTTTTCCTGTTTTTCTAAACTCACTCTTCATGTCAGCTGCTTATGTGACTAACTCAGTGTGCAAATAAGAAAAGCTCAATTATAATCAAGTAGTAAAAATTATGCAAATGTGAGGCAGTTAAATTATTGATAATCTAATCTAATGTCCAACAGAGAAACTTGTGATTTACGAAAATCATTTATCTTTTGGGTCTTCTGATCTACGCAAAACGAATCACCAATCAGACCTGAGCCAGCCCAAATCTAAAAGGAGTTCTTAAGAAATTCCAGTCCAATTTTAAATATCACTCTGCCCTTTTGGGGCTTAAGTCTTCCTTTATTTAATTTTTACCTGCGATTCCAATGGCCCATTATAATATTGGGCTTTTCTCTTTAATTTCCATTACTATTACTACAAGTTTGAATGAAACGTTTCACCAAATGCCCCTTCAATTGGGCTTGAAATTTAACTGAATGGATATCGTGGGGCCTTGGAGTGTAAGGGTATTTGCTAGGCATGCAGCAGGAGACATAAATAAGAGTTTTGCAGGATTCATTCTCAAGGCCTAGCCGCCAATATATTTTCACTAGAATTGTTTTTCCCCAATAAGTCAAATGGAACAAATATCCGTTTTTTGTAGTGTTTTTTACTTGACCTTTTTCACCATTTTCTCATCTATGATCTCCATTATCTTCCTTGTTGTTAGTTACCATCTATATAATATACAAATTCTTTTCATATTATATAGCATCTCTCTTATAATAATGGGTAAAACCATTGACACACTTCATTATCTAGATGTACATATTTTATTAATTAATGTTAATTTTTTAAAAATAAAAACATAAAACAATAATTGATCAATAGAAAGTGTGAATACACAATTTAGAGTCTCAAATATGCTTATCAATCATTGAGGATATCTGTAACTTGTGTAACAGAATTTGTGAAATAAACGCCTTTGTAGACAAGTTGAATGTTATTTTGCGAGATATTACACTCACTTAAAGATTCCCTAAAGTAGTTTTGAAAAATTTAATGATCATAGAAAACCAAGAACAAGTGCGGGTAAAATATCACAAAAATGACTCATTGGTGAGACTAGTTTATGAAAAACGTTGACAGAAAATGCTTACAATTTTCTATTCATGCAAAGAAGAAAAAATGACTGATTTTAGTCTTAAAGGCACTATTTATATTTTATAGTCTTACATAATAAACTTTGTTAATTATCATAGGTCAATGTCCCGTTATCAAGTGTTACAATCTGAATTGATACTTTAGAAATGTTGGGAAATGCAAGTATAATTCTCTCCTATGTGAACTCAAAATAGGCACTAAGCGAAAGTGTAAAATAAGTGTAATAACATCAGACAATTTCTAGTGTGGAAAAATCTTCTCAATGTGAGATTAAACTTCCATTATAAAAATACAAGAATATTATATCTTCAATTTGTGGATAACACTCTCACAAATTGACTTACTATTTTTCTCTCTCAAACTCTCTCTTAGGCTATCTACTTTTCTATCACTATTCTTTCCCTTGTGAGGCTCTGATGCTTGATGAATGCATGAAGAGAAATGCTCTATTTATAGAGCCATGCTCCTCCACCATCAAGCTAAAAATTTGACAATTTGCTTCTCAAATTTAATGCACCGAAACATGGTTTTGAAAAATCAATTTGCAGCTTTGAAATTTTGCACCCAATGGCCATATTTCTCTTTGGCTGGATCCTAGGCTTGGTCCCACAATTCTCCCTCTCCACCCAAAGGGAAAATATCCTTGGATTAGTTTGAGGTTGATGCTAAGCCTGCAACTTCTTTACAGACTTCTAACTTCTCTTTCGATAGAGATTTTGTCATCACATCTGCCCCGTTGTCTTTGGTGTGTATTTTCTCAATCTGCGGCTGTTTACTTTCCAACACATCACGGATCCAATGATACCTTACGTCGATGTGTTTTGACCTTGAATGAAAGGTCGAGTTATTGCTGAGATGGATTGCGCTCAGACTGTCGTAATAGAGAACATAGCTTTCTTAATTCTGACCTAACTCTTGTAGGAACTTCTTCATCCACAAGATCCTTTTGCAGCCTTTAGTGGTTGCGATGAATTTTGCTTCTGTAGTGCTTAAAGCAATGCACTTTTGTAGTCTTGACTGCCATGAGATAGCTCCCCCCTGTAAAAGTAATCAGGTATCCTGATGTAGACTTTCTTGAATCTACATCTCATGCCATATCTGCATCTGAATATCCAAGAAGCATTAAATTTCCATTGCCAAAACACAAACAACTTTTGGCAGTTCCCCTTAGATACCGTAGTATCCATTTCACTGCATTCCAATGCTCCTTTCCTGGATTTGATAGGAATCTGCTCACAACTCCTACAGCATAAGCAATGTCTGGTCTTGTACAGACCATTGCATACATAAGACTACCCACTGCAAAAGAATAGGGCACCTTGCTCATTTCTTCTTTTTCTTCTTCATTCCCCGGACATTGCATCTTCTCAGTTTGAGATGACCAGGTAATGGAACATGCAGAGGTTTGGCATTATGCATGTTGAACCTTTCAAGAACTTTCTTGATGTAGTCTTCTTGTGACATCCAGAGCATTCTTTTATAATGATCTCTAATAATCTTCATTCCAAGAATCTTCTTCACTGCACCCAGATCTTTCATGGCAAAAGACTTTCTCAATGCCTTCTTGATAGCAGCTATTTTCGCTTTATCTTTCCCAACAATTAGCATATCATCAACATACAAGAGAAGTATGATGGATTCACCATTCTCATTGTTCTTTTCAAACACACAATGGTATGCGGAGGTCTTCTTGAAATTGTGCTGGGTCATGAACAGATCAAACTTCTTGTACCATTGCCTTGGAGCTTGCTTCAGACCATAGAGACTTTTCTTCAGATGGCACACTAGGTGTTCCTTTCCTAGTTCTGCAAAACCTTCTGGTTGCTCCATTTAGATCTTTTCCTCTAGGTCTCCATGTAAGAATGTTACTTTTTCATCAAGCTGTTCAATCTCCAAGTCTAGTTTTACAGCTAGACCGAGAATTGCTCTAATAGATGTCATCTTCACCACCGGTGAGAAGATTATTTTCGAAATCTATGCCTTTCTTCTGGTTGCACCCCTTTACAACAATTCTTGCTTTGTACCTGGGTTTGGGTTGTTCTCTTCAGTCTTGAGCTTGAGCACCCATTTGTTTTTCAACGCCTTTCGTCCATCTGGTAATCTCACCAGGTCATACGTCTTATTCTTTTTCAGGGACTTCATTTCTTCTTCCATGGCTTGCAACCATTTATCCTTATCATTCGTCTCAATGACTTCCATGAAGCTTGAGGCTCTTCTCCATTAGTGAGATTGGCATATTCATTTGAATAATACCTCCTTGATGGTTGATTGGCTCTTCTAGATCGTCTTACTTGAGATTTTGTTCTGTCACATCAGTCTCCATCATTTGTTGCCCCACCATCTGATTATGACTTTGTTCTGTTTAGTCAGGTTGTTCCGTCTGATTAGAATTTGCTCCTCCTGATCATGTTCATCATTCGTTTGAGGAATCTCTCCCCATGAATTGTTTATCAAAATGGGACTTGAATCATAAATCACTTTTTCTTTGGCTTCTTAGATTGCTTAATATCTTGTATCATTTGATCTTCAAATAACACCACATCTCTGCTTCGAACAATCTTCTTGTTTGCA
Source organism: Sophora flavescens (assembly GCA_030762895.1). Lineage (NCBI taxonomy): Eukaryota > Viridiplantae > Streptophyta > Magnoliopsida > Fabales > Fabaceae > Sophora > Sophora flavescens. The sequence goes on along the minus strand of CM061067.1, from coordinate 48,778,122 downwards.
TGATCCCATAATCTGAAGCCAAGTTCATCTCTTGGTGAACCATGGTATAGGCATTCCTTCGTCTTTTCATCTAGCTTTGCTCTTTTATATTTAGGAATGTGGACAAATGCTCTACACCCAAAGACTCTTAGGTGATCATAAGAGGCTTTCTTTCCAGTCCATACTTCATCTGGAATCTCTCCATTTAAAGGTGTTGAAGGAGACAAATTTATCATATCAACTACAGTTTTTACTGCTTCGCCCCAAAATGATTTGGGAAGTTTTGTTTGAGATAGCATGCTTCTGACTTTCTCTGTAATCGTTATGTTCATCCTTTCAGCTACTCAATTCATCTGAGGTGTCTTGGGAGGTACTTTCTTATGTCTTATTCCATGAGTTTTGCAGTATGTCTCAAATGGACCTATGTATTCTCCGCCAATATCAGTTCTCAAGCATTTTTGTTTTCTTCCAGATGCTGGTTCTACAGAAGCATGAAACTCCTTGAAAACTTGAAGAACTTGATCTTTCGTCTTCAATGGATACACCCCCACCTTCCTTGAGTGATCATCAATGAAGGTAACAAAGTATTAGGCACCACCAAGGGACCTTTCAGACGTTGAGTAAACATCTGAATGAACAAGATCAAGAATCTGCTTTCTTCTTCTTGCATCATCCGACCTTTTGAAAAATACTGTGTTGTTTTCCTGCTAAGCAGTCTTCACAGGATTCAAGTGGATGCCCTTTTATCTTTGGGAGATGAACTTTTGCGAGGATCTACAAACCCTTCTCGCTCATGTGGCCCAATCGTCTACACTACAAAAAATAACTGTTTAGCGACCGGCAAATTCGGTCGCTAAACCTGCTAATTCGGTCGCTATTTAATTTAGCGACCGAATTAGCGACCGATTCATGGTGGTGGCTGATAACCTGGTTGCTAAGATTTTAGAGACTGAATTATAAATTCGGTCGCTAAATAATAAAAAACGGTCGCTACTCGGTTGGTCGCATTGTTTGGGTAACCATTTTTAGCGATCGATAATCGGCTGCTAGTTCGGTCGCTAATGTTGGTTACTGTTAACCTATATTAGGGACCGAATATCTGTCGCTAGACCACAATTTTTTTATGTTAACTAAAGTTTAGCGACCGAATTATTGGTTACTAATTCGGTCGCTATGCTAATTCGGTCGCTAAACTGAATTTTATTAATTTTTTTAAATTTAATTTTTAAAATAATACTTTTTTTTGTTTTGCTTTAAAGTTTAGAAAAATTACTAATAAAACACACCAAATTACTAATGAAATATACAATCATAAGAAATAACGAATATATATATATATATATATATATATATATAAATAATCCAAAATATCGTACAAGAATCGTTTAAAATCTAAAAAATGAAAGAAAAAAAAGCAGACATGATGAGGAGGAGGTGGAGGAACCCAATCATCCTCAGCGTCCATGCCGCCGACGTCTGCTATCTGATCGTCCTCTGTAGTAGCAAAGACGTAGCCGACGGCGGAACCGAGGAGCGGCAAGCAGCAGCGCACAAACCGTCGGAGCATCACCCCGAGCAAATCGAGACGGATCCTCATCCGCTCCAACACCAGTAAGCAGATGTTTGGCCCCCGCTCGATGCTCGTCTCGCATCAGCCTGTTGGTGTGCCCTGAGTTAATCGTGCACTGATTCGCCATCTCGCCGCTTCTCTCTCGCTCTTCTCTCGAAGCTCCACGTTTAGCTGCGTGATGGTGTCCTGCATTTGGTTGAACTGCTCCATATGGACGGTATCGGAGTAGGAATAAGCAGGCGTGCCGGATGATGAAGCAATAAACTCATCTCCCAGGTATCCGAGGCCATACATGTGCCCCTTCTTGTTCCTGCCCCCGACGACCTCCAAATAAATGGCATTATCATCGATGGAGATAGGAGAGCTGGGTCCATCACCTGTCAAGGCCTCATCTTGTGACTATGAGACACGTGATATGGTATCGTCCTTCTTCTCGTTGAAGCCCACCTGCAAAGTATAGATGAAGAGATTTATTTAAAATTATAATCAATATTAACAAATCAAATATAAAAAATTACAAGACTAAATTGTTTTTTTGTTTACAGTATAGTTACGGGCCTTGTCGTTGACCCATGTCCCCTACTTCAACTTCTTTGTCCTCTCCACCAACTCCATAGCAGTGGGGGACCCGTTGTTTCTGTGTTTTCTGCACAGAAAAATATAATCTTAAATTCATAAGAATATTTTAAAATGAAAACTCATTAAATAGTATACTAAGTCAATAAAGTTTTAAGTATTACCAGCTCGTCGTAGTGGGCGACGGCTGATTTAGACCCACTGGTCCAAGCACATGCGCCACCATCAGAAGCTCGATTACGTCGAGCTGTGGCCTGGATCTCCTGGAACTTCTCAGTAGCCCAGTACTGGTCCAGCTGCCTCCTTATCTTAGGATCCACCCACCTCCCCTTATTATTACCCTTCCTCAGCTTGTTCGTCAGATTCTTCATGACCAGTGAGCCTTTATGCTCAAATATGTCCCCGACGAGACCCTCTAAAGCTGCGTCCCACCTATACTCTTTCTGCAACTTACAGTTTTTAGGAAATTCGTGTGTGTGTATATATATATATATAATGTAAATTTAATTTAAATAACTTAATAAATTGTTACCTTAAACTCTTTAAACAACTGATCCCTATGGCCCCCTGGGATGGCCTTCCATGTAGGTCATGGACCATCAAACTTGCGTCGCGGGATCTTCGATATCGCATCAGAAGGGCCCTTTCCGGGCAGAAAGCTGTAGTAAAACTAGAGAATTAATAAATGTTATAAATAAATAAAAAAATAAGTAAATATAAATTAATGATACTTTATATATATTAAAAAATTAAATTAGCTTAATCGTTATCCCCCCTGGGGATAAGAAGAATCCTCCTTTCGGATGGACCACGGCTCTCCTGTCCCGATGATGATGATGGTCCTGTCATAGGTGTGGATGATGACAGTGCAGCCTGTGTCCCTACCACATGAGGCTAGGTAGGGGGTGCAACTCCATCACCCTGATGTGTCCCGTTCACAAAGGTGCTGGTAGGGTGGTCTCGATCTGAAGGTTGTGGGTCGGCCGGCGGAGGGACTCTCGCAGTACGACCTCTGCCACGACGACCACTACGCTGCCCCCTATCTCTAGAGGAATCTGCCATCTGTGTAAAAAATGAAAAGATGATTACACAATAGTGTAAATAATACAAAAATAAATTACCTAAGTAGAATGACATTTACACAATGAATTATGACATAAATAAATTACCTAAGTAGAACCTCCGTCACTAAATTCACCCTCACTCTCATCAGTCTCACTTGATCGAAATATGCCTTCGCTAGATGCCTCCAACTCAGATTGATCCATTAACTCTCTTTCAACTTCTTCCCCATTTCCGGAAATATCAGCCAGAGAATTAACAATAATGTCCGGCGTAATTTGCAACGGTACGTGGGGTCTTGAAAACTCATCATCTTGGTACGGAGAATCTTTTTCAGGCTGGTTGATTACATTATCAGTAATTATATTTCAAGCCTTTATCTTAATAACACCCAACCGGCCTTGATGTCCTTCGGGATATGGCGAGTAATAAACCTGATCTGCCTGTTGTGAAAAAATGAATGGGTCGTACGCCTTATTATACCTACGAGATAGCCTAACTTGAACAATACCATATTTTTTTATCGATTTTTGTCCCTACGTCAAGAGTAGGATCAAACCAATCACACTTGAAGGTAACTAACTTCATCACGGGGAAACCGGTATAATCGAGTTCAAGGATGCCAGTTAGAACCCCTTAGAAATCATCCTCTACATTGCCATCAGCGGCTCGCATGTAAACACCATAGTTACACGACTGCATTCCTTCATTCCATGTTTTTGTGTTAAATTTATATCCATTTACAATGTAAGTATTCCATGATGTAACCCATCTGTTAAGCCCCCATGCCAAATTTGTCAACAATGGATTTTGAACATTGTTTACTGGATCTAGTTCCTAAAAAATCGAATATTATATTATTCTTATACATGCTATATATTTAAGGAGATAAAATGTATTGCAACAAATGAAGATGCTTAACCTACATATTTACTGAACCACGTAGCAAAGTGAGAAGTAATTTCTCGATCAACCTGATCGTTTGAAATGTCAGGTTGGAGATCCCTTAGAAAATTGTCATACATCCTATATATGGGAGATTAACAACAGGACGATCAATAATCATAAATGTCAATTGTACTTATAAAAGACATTGTAGAAACTTACTCTAAATATGGCGCCACCTCTTCACAATTTTGAAGGATATACAGATGAGCAGCATTAATGTCATGCTGCTCCAAGAAATATCCTTTTGATTTGCCACTAAATCTGGTTGGATAGTTGAATATTGATATAGGAGGACTAGTTGAACTTCCTTCGCCCGAATCAACGTTTCTAGGCATCATTGTCCTTCTCGTGTTAACTTCGTCCGGATAGTAATAAGAGGCAAAAGTGGAAGTCTCCTCTACTAAGTATGCTTGACAAATGGAACCCTCCACTCGTGCCTTGTTCTTGACTTTGTGTTTAAGGGAGTGCAAGAGCCTATTAAAGAGGGATACATACAAATAATTACTAGTTTTAGGGAAAGCTAAACTACGATTTCGTGTTCGTGAATTTCATATGAATTAAGTAAAATAGTTGATGTTGTTTACCTCTCAAATGGATACATCCAGCGGTATTGGACTGGACCACCAACTCTTGCTTCGTAAGGTAGGTGAAATGGAAGGTATTCCATTGAATCAAAGAAACTCGACGGGAAGATTTGCTCCAGCTTACATAACCAAACAGGTATCTTGACTTCCACATCCTTTCATTGATTCACATTTAGTGTTGTCGACGTAAGCTCCCTGAAAAAGTGGCTAAGCTCAACAAGTGGGTTCAAATTGGTTTCGGTAATACGTCGAACGCAATTGGAAGCAACCGTTGCATGAACACGTGGCAATTATGACTCTTCATTCCATGTAACTTTGCTTCCTTAATGTCAACACATCTACCCAGATTGGAAGCATACCCATCTGGTAACTTTAGTTCTTTAACCCATTTACAGACGGTCACTTTCTGTGTTTTGCTTAGTATATAACTTGCCTTCGGTTTGATAAGTCTGCCACGAACCGTCCTAGAACTCAAGCTCCTTCCGATTACAAATTCAGTCAGATCCAATCAGGCTTTATTTGTATCCTTTGTCCTCCTCTTGATGTCCATCACAGTGTCAAACACATTCAAAAACACATTCCTCTCAGTATGCATGACATCAAAGTTGTGACAGAGTAGCTGCGTCCACCAATACGGCAACCTCCAAAATATACTTTGTTTTGTCCAATTATGGTTGACGCCATAATCAGGAATATGTTCTCCTTGGGATTCATGGACGAGCGGTAAGTACTGTACTCTCTGCCATACATTAGAACCAGACAAACGTGGTGGAGGCGGTGTTGTCTCTGCACAACGCTTCTTGAATGCATTCTTGTTTTGCCTATAAGGATGATCTTCTAAAAGGAATTGACGATGACAATCAAAATGTGAGATCTTTCGACTGTTTTTTAGCGTGAATGTCTTTAATCGCTCCATACATATTGGGCAACCAAGCTTCTCCGCGATCATCCAACCCGACATCATCCCATAGGCGGGAAAGTCGTTGATCGTCCACATCAAAGCTACTTTCATCATGAAATTCTGCCTCAAAGATACGTCATATGTCAACACACCATCATTCCACAGTATCGTCAACTCATCTATCAGCAGCTGCAAGTACACATCAATCTTACCTTTTGGATTAGACGGACCCGGAATTGACCGTTAGGAACATAAACTCCCGCTTCATGCACATCCCCGGGGGAAGATTGTACTGAGTCAGGATAACCGTCCAACAAGAGTATGCTTTTCCAGACTGCCCGAAAGGATTAAATCCATCCGTAGATAACCCTAATCGGACGTTCCGAGGGTCCTGCGAAAATGCCATATGAACCTTATCAAAATGATTCCAAGCTTCTCCATCCGATGGATGACACAAGACATCTTGCTCCCTCTCATGCTCACTATGCCACCTCATGTGAGTTGCAGTGGCCATCGAAGAGTACAATCTTGTAAGTCTTGGCACGAGCGGAAAGTACCACATCTTTTTTAGAGCGGTCTTCTTCTCAATGCCTCTCCTAGTGGTTGTCTTATACCGATCCGCACCACAAAATCGACAACATGTTATGCTCTCTGCTGAATCATCCTTATAGTACAACATACATCCATTCGGGCAACAATCAATTTTCAAACACTCCAGACCCAAATTTTCCACAGACTTCTCAGCATGATAAAAACTAGTAGGCATCCGATTGTCTTCCGACAACACCTTGGACACTGATGTGATGAGGCGATTAAAACAGCCTTCTTGCATATTGTAGTTAGATTTGATACTCAACCATTCCATACACATCGACAACTCCGTGTACTCCTGACATCCTTCCCACAATGGAGATCGTGCAGCACTCAGCATATCATAGAATCTTTGAGCTTCGGGATTCGGATTCTCCTCTATGTATTGGGAACCCATTCCACCATCTTCTCCCCCATCTTCTTCTAGTGCAACACCAACCGAGGGTCCAGCATGATCCATTATCATCTACTCGTATGGATTCAATTCTTCCATCCGGTCACCACTTCCATAGTACGAACCTTCAAACACAATCGGGTTTAAATCAGGCAACGTCTCACCATGGTTACTCCACCAATAGTAATCAGGCATGAAGCCCTTCTCATAAAGATCGGCTACAAATCCATCTACGCTTTTGAAAGATTGACACTTGCATATTTTACAAGGACACCTCAAATGATCACCGCCCAGGCGTATAAATCTCTCATGGCTAACAACAAACTCTATAACCTCACCCACTCCAACTCTATACTCTTCCCTAAGATGTTTATTCCGATCCAACCTACGATACATCCATTTCCGATTCTCCGGAATATCCATTACTGCCAATTAAATAGCCTGACCAACCCTACAATAACACTTATATATTACGGTGTATTCCAATAACTCCATCAATCTCGTTCTTATGACAAGGTATGAACCTATCCCATTCGAGAAGAAACCTTTACCACACTCGGCTAATAATAGTTATTCCCTTATTCAAATACCTTATACTTAACAAAATTTTGGCAGCATTTCCCATCGATCTCCAAGTACACGACTCGAGCACGGTAATAATCAACGCGATCAAGTATGCACCCGGAGAACAAATGGAAATGCATCAGACCGAGATTTCAACAAGTATATAAGGCATTTGAACATGGAAATGACTATTGTACAAGTGTGAAAAAGGTTTTTTCCTAAACTGTCTCACTTGGACAATTCAAGATTCAATACAATGAGCATGCGTACCCTGAGAAGGTACGCATGCTCATTAATATTGAATCTCAAACAGGAAACTAAGGCTTTCGTAACTTAATAATTAACTCTAGCAGAAAATAAAATCATTGAATTATAAGGATTGCAACATACTTCATCAAATATATATTGAAGCATAATTCAATACAAACTTAGATAAAATATAGTAGCAAACATCCTATTGAGCTCCGCTCTCCACTAACAAGTAACACATAATTGTCAAACACATGCATAACTTCTAAATTAGAAGTATTCAACAAGCATCCCACATTTTGGACAGGATCACATCCTATTGAGCTCTGCTCTCCACTAACAAACAATACTTAATTGAAAATACATGCATAAATATTAAATTATCAGCACACAATCAGCATCTTGCCTTTCAGGCAGGATACCTTCCTATTGAGCTCAGCTCTCCACTAACAAACAACAAGATATATAATTCACATAACACATTACAAGCACCACACAATCAGAACCTTTTAGACAAAGCAAAACCTTAAAAGAGAGTGTTGAGAGAACTTACCTATGCGACTAAATGTAAAAACAAGTAAGGATAAGGGGAGGAGTCGCAGACAAGAAGATCAGGAACTGATAAATATAATAAGACAATATGAAAGCAAATTAATATCCTTAGAGCCAACTTAATTGTATTCAAGTTAGTAATATAAAAGTTAAAAAATTGCATTACGACCAATTGATTACCTGTGGAGATGGAGAGGGGACGAAGGGACTCGGTTTCAACTCACGAGAAATAGAGTAATGACCTATAATGCATAAATAAAATTAATCTTGTCAAATACTAACATTTAAGAAACTAACATTTAAGGCTCTCATATATTGTCACTTTGCAACTAATTCGATGTACGCATGAATCTTGAACCACTTAACTCACTCTCTTAATTATCTATTTTGTTTGTGATGTGTTTAAAAATCATGAATCAACTCTCTCAAAACATAAACTATATAGGTGAAGGCACATGAGTAACTTCATGTAGAATTCATAATGTACTAGTCCATTTTTCAGATATTTGGCGTTGTTTCATTAATTGCTAGATGTTGAATTAAAACCTTAACCAATAAAATACATGTACAAAATGGAAAATATAATAAAGATCAAACACAAGGGATGGTTCAAAAGCATGAGCTTTACATTGCCTATGAGAATCTAGAAAGTTGGCAAATCTATTTTTCAAGTCACCGCACACAAGGGATTAAGTTTGGTTTTATATTGGTTCTATCCAAGATCCATGTGATTACTATCCCCCCCTCCAGCTCTCATATAAAAATATCAGTTTCAGCATGCTTTGTGCTAAAGAGAAGTGTGTAACAAAGAAACAACACAAACACAAGCATAACAAGTTCTTTAATTTGTTAGTATCAAGGCCAGTATAATAATACTTGAAAATTCAGCATTTTTAAACAAACAAGCATAACAAGTTTTCACAAGTTCTCTTATTTTTTAGTATCAAGACCAGTATAATAATACTTGAAAATTGAGCATTTTTTAGTCAATAGTGAATACAGTTATGTTGCATAAAATCAAAAGAATGAAAATAAAAAAATGCACACTAGCTACATTCACAGTAGCATCATCATCTCTTTAGTTTCAGTCAAGTACATTTTCAAGCAACTATATTCGTAGTACCAAGTTTCAGTCAAAATGAAATAAAAAATACATTCAAAGAGGGTTTACAATAGCAGTAAAATACCCCCAATTTAAGCGCATTTACCAATCACTAGTGCCCTGGACAGGTAAATCAATCAATACAGTCTAGAAAAGCTATGAAGTGTCATATAAGTTCTTGGAGGTCCATCTTGTTGTCTAAGTGTCTATCATGATAATCATGTTTCATACTATCAATGGACCAAGTCTTTTCATTAATGGTTTGCTTGTTTAAAATTGGCAAAGAGTGTGATTGTTGATTACTTGAGACATAATCATTAATCATTCTCTAAACCCTAACCCGAGACAAAAATGATCAGAGGAGACTATGGGGGTGGTGGCTCGGCCACGTGAACAGATCCCCTTGAGATGGTGGTGGTGGTCAGAGGAGGAGGTGGCAGCACCTGAGAGAGACATAGAGAGAGAAACTTAGACAGAGAGAAAGATAATCGAGCAAGAGAGAGAGTACGAGACACAGAGAGAGAGGAGAGAAGAAGAGAGCTTACCTATGGAAGAGGAGGATGGTGGTGGCTCGAGGCGTCCTGTGGTGGCCAGAGATCGCGAGACGAAGAGAGAAACAGTGAGAGAGAAGGAAAGATTAAGGCAAAAGTGAGGAAGAAAGGGGGATCTGTTGGATTTAGGGATTTTATTTTTAGCGGTTAATTTGAAATTTGAATTCATAAATTTAGCGACCGATGAGCCTTTGGTTGACCGGTTTTATAACTAATAAAGACCATGGCTTTGTGCTAATTTTATATCATTTTCACCGAAATTAGACTTGATTGTCTCTAAGCAGTATTTTGAGTCTATAAAGTATTTTTAGGTTAATTTAGTTGATTTGGAGTTAAATAAAATACTTATGCTATTTTCTATTTTCAGGTTAATAAAAAAAGAAATAATTCCCGTTCGCCCTGAAGGATATCTCGCCCCGCGAGTCACCCAGCCCTGAAAGTCAGAGACTATCACGGTTTACCCGTGTTGAAGATCACGGGCGTTGCAGTTTTGAAGTTGAAGAGCCTCGCCTCGCGAGCATCCGTTCGCCTCGCGAGCCTGGAAGTAAGAAAGCATCACGGTTGACCCCTGATGTTCATAACGGGCGTAATAAGAAGACCCTTCAGATTCTCGCCTCGCGAAGGGGTATTCGCCTCGCGAGAATACCAAAGGTTGCAAACTGTTCACAAGATTCGCGTCGCGAGCTCTGCTTCGCCTCGCGAGCCAGCGAAATCCAGAAATTGTATTTAAGCGTTTTAGACAGAACTGATGAGTTGGCGAGTGAGGCTAGTCAGTTTTGGCTAGTTTCTTAGCTAGTTAATCAGTAGTTAGTCTTTTGTTTTCTCTTTAGTTCGTTGTTTTACTTTTGTAATGGAGAGCTAGTCTCCTAGATTAATCTACTGCAATTGGTTTCCAAAACCACACTTGAGATTCTGTATTTCCTGTTTTAATTGCTTTTCTCTTTTCAATGCGATTCTATATGTTTCTGTTTGTTATTTCAGGAATGTATAGTGTTGTGTTGATTCATTCCAGTGATGCTATGTTCTTATACTTAATCGCGTTTGTTATTTCGCGTGTGTTCGTTTCGTGTTCGCTTAGTTCATGAAGAGCTTAACCCTGTTTGTTATTTCAGGAATAGGAACATACATCCGTAGTAGTGATTGCGTTGTTAATTGTTGCTACAACCGGGAGGGGATTAGAATCTGCTTAGGGCTTGGATTTATATGAACCAATGATAGTGGGAAACCGAGAGCAGTAGGTTGATCGTTTCTTAGCATATTTGTTAATCTTTTAATTGCTCTGTTTTTATTGTTTTGTTTTCTTTATTTTATTAGCATTCACTCCAAAACCCCCAGAATTACTTTTCTGTTAATAATAACAACGCCTAAGAGTCCTTGAGAGACGACGTCCGAGTTGTCGCTTCCCTATTTGCATTATTTTGTAAACGCTCATTCTTTTTGGCGCGTGGCAACAGCGCGACCAAAAATTGGCGCCGTTGCCGGGGGCTCTTGTTTGTTGTTATTAGCAGAAAAAATTATTTAAAAAAAAATTCTCTTTGCTGAATTAGTTTTGTCTGCCTTGTCTGGTTGTGAATTTTAGCACCCCCCATGGATAATCACATATATGGTTACATGCCTAATGTTTACTATGAACCACCACCATGCATATATTTTCCTGATTTTTATGGTTTATCGCACTGGTTGCCAAGGTTTAGTGGTCTTGCAGGTGAGAATCCGCAGGAGCATCTGAGGGAATTCCAGGCTGTTTGTTCTATAATGCTGAGACTGCGCAGAATAACAGAAGACCACATCAAGATGGAAGCTTTCCAGTTCTCACTTGAAGGCACTGCAAGGGATTGGCTGTATTGTCTTGATGAGAATTCCATCTCAAGCTGGTTTGATTTGAAGGAAGCCTTCCTGTTTAGATACTATCCTGCCTTCAGAGCTGCACCTTCCGAACCTTCACTAGAGGACCTATTCAAGCAAATGAATGCACAAATGGAAGCAAACTTTCTCGAAATTCAACAGATGATGGAGGCGAGCAATCTTGAATTCCAACAGAGGATGGAGGCTGAATACCATAGGAGCCAAGCTGAATCTCAGAAGTTGTCCGCTCTAATTGATCAAGTTGTCGCCAACTTGGCTGCAATGCTAACTCCACAGCCCCTTGAAGAACATACAGAGTCACAAGTTATTCTTGAAAATATTTCTGATGATAATTTTGATAATGTTTCTGTTGATGGTGAATTGTGTGTTGAATCCCCTGATTCTAGTTCATGTGCTGATTGTTATTGTTCTGGCACTGCTTTGTGTGTAGACTGTTATGCAGCTTTAATCTTTTTAGGAAACATAGATCAGGAGGATCAGGAGGACATCTGCTTCCCCGTGCCTGAGGATAATGAAGAACCTTTGGAAGTAGATGATTCAAGTAAATCAAATGCATGTGTTGAGAGTGATGGGGTGGATGAATTAATTGCTGAATTTCCAGACATTCAGAATTTTACTGATTCAGTTTATTGTGATATATGTACTGACTCTACTAACACTAACCTTTGTGTGGTGTGTGCTGAAATTTCTGCATGTATAGCAGGTGATAACTTTGTTAGTGCAGTGAATGAAGAAAGTGCAGAAGATGAAGCAAGACACCAAGAACCCTGACTACTGTTTGCCACCTCCCACTGTGGAACCACCGGTGATGGAGTTCCAGCCTTTGGATTTGTCACTGTGGCCATTTCAAGAGGTTGAACCCCGATTCTATTGGGAGGATTTTATTGAGAAAGAGGTCAACCTTGACCCAAGAGGGAGTGAGAAGTCCGCCGCACTCGGCGAGGTTACCATGACTATCAAGCACTCACTTCCATATAAAGGCTACGAGTTAGGGAAGCACGGAATGAGCTTCCAGTCTTTGTCCATCACTTGGGCATTATGTTGCATGCCATGGGATCCGGGAGGATCACTTCGCAATTTGAGCATCCCGTGGCCCCTGTATCACAGGCAATGGGATCCCGGTGGAACTGCCCCCAATGAGTTTTTCTGAACCTTGCTTCTTTTTAATTTTCTTTTCCTTGCTTTATTTCTGCTTTGTTTTCAATAAAGCTCCTGAATAATTTGAGAAGCTCAGGAGTTGTGTTAAGTCTAGTGTTGGCAAGTTTATTGGATTTTATTGATTTTGCATAGATGGATTGCATGTTATGTGTTGACTGTTTTCCCCCTAGAATTTGAAAAATGATCCCCATATGATTGAAAACTGAACTTTGAGATTTTATTATGATGGCATGATTTATGATAAGTTTGGGGTGATAGGGAGAACACACTAGGGATAGAATCTCTGTCAAACAATTTGCAAAAAAATGTCCAGGTGAGGTTTTGAGACTCCAACATGTTTTTGACTGTGAGAAATCACTTTTGATTGCACTTTCCTGAATTTGCTTGAATCTCTTTATGATTTGCATGATTATGTGTTTGCTTCAAATGATTTAGGCATTTTCTTTGTAAATAGCTACTTAGCCTAAAAATAATCAATTCCTAATGCATGTTCCCTAGTTAGCCCCATTGAGCCTAATTAGCCTGTTAATTCTTGTTAACCTTATGTTATAAGCTAAAATCTGGAAAACCATGTTAGCCCGATCTTAGGATTAGGAGAGCATGGAATCTTAGTAAGAAATTTGGTTGCAAGAAATTAAGTTTGGGGTGGCTACCCGGTGCAATATGTTGTTCGGGATTGGGAAAAAGAAAAAGAAAAAAAGAAAAGTGTAAAAATGAAAAAAAAAAAGTATTAGAATAAAAGGCTGTAGTCACCCAAGGCATAAAGAAAAATGAGAAAAGGAACTTGAGTGGAAATTCAAAGTGTAAAAATGTTCATGCTCTCTTAGTTCCTAGGGTCTTCAACCCAGTACCTTTGTATATCCTACCCTTAGCCAGGCCCCATTACAACCCATAAAAGACCTTTTGATGTTGCATGCATGTTTTCTGTGGGAATCATTTTGAGATGAAAACCAAATTTATGGGAAGTGCTCTTAAAAGTGAAATTGAGGGAAATGTTAATAGCCTGACACAAACTGAGCGATGAGTGAAACACAAATTTCCCTTGTGAGGAAGGCAGTTGTTTGAATTTGGTGATCTCCCTCTTATGTGTAACTTGGATCCCCTGCTTAGATTAATAATTGTTTGAATGATGAAATTCTCAATTGTTTAGAATAAATGAATGTGGGGATTACTTTGCTTGAAAGGGGGGAACATTGAAGAAAAATTGTTTTGATAAATTGCTTGAAATTGGTGCAAAGTTGATTGATCCTTAAGCTTGCCATGTCCTTAGTCTTTTTAAGTTTTTGAGTTGTAGTTTGCTTGAGGACAAGCAAAGTTTAAGTTTGGGGTATTTTGATGAGCCTCTGGTTGACCGGTTTTATAACTAATAAAGACCATGGCTTTGTGCTAATTTTATATCATTTTCACCCAAATTAGACTTGATTGTCTCTAAGCAGTATTTTGAGTCTATAAAGTATTTTTAGGTTAATTTAGTTGATTTGGAGTTAAATAAAATACTTATGCTATTTTCTATTTTCAGGTTAATAAAAAAAGAAATAATTCTGGTTCGCCCCGCGAAGGATATCTCGCCCCGCGAGTCACCCAGCCCTGAAAGTCAGAGACTATCACGGTTTACCCGTGTTAAAGATCACGGGCGTTGCAGTTTTGAAGTTGAAGAGCCTCGCCTCGTGAGCATCCGTTCGCCTCGCGAGCCTGGAAGTAAGAAAGCATCACGGTTGACCCCTGATGTTCATAACGGGCGTAATAAGAAGACTCTTCAGATTCTCGCCTCGCGAAGGGGTGTTCGCCTCGCGAGAATACCAAAGGTTGCAGACTGTTCACAAGATTCGCGTCGCGAGCTCTGCTTCGCCTCGCGAGCCAGTGAAATCCAGAAATTGTATTTAAGCGTTTTAGACAGAACTGATGAGTTGGCGAGTGAGGCTAGTCAGTTTTGGCTAGTTTCTTAGCTAGTTAATCAGTAGTTAGTCTTTTGTTTTCTCTTTAGTTCGTTGTTTTACTTTTGTAATGGAGAGCTAGTCTCCTAGATTAATCTACTGCAATTGGTTTCCAAAACCACACTTGAGATTCTGTATTTCCTGTTTTAATTGCTTTTCTCTTTTCAATGCGATGCTATATGTTTCTGTTTGTTATTTCAGGAATGTATAGTGTTGTGTTGATTCATTCCATTGATGCTATGTTCTTATACATAATCGCGTTTGTTATTTCGCATGTGTTCGTTTCGTGTTCGCTTAGTTCACGAAGAGCTTAACCCCGTTTGTTATTTCGGGAATAGGAACATACATCCGTAGTAGTGATTGCGTTGTTAATTGTTGCTACAACCGGGAGGGGATTAGAATCTGCTTAGGGCTTGGATTTATATGAACCAATGATAGTGGGAAACCGAGAGCAGTAGGTTGATCGTTTCTTAGCATATTTGTTAATCTTTTAATTGCTCTGTTTTTATTGTTTTGTTTTCTTTATTTTATTAGCATTCACTCCAAAACACCCAGAACTAATTTTCTGTTAATAATAACAACGCCTAAGAGTCCTTGAGAGACGACATCCGAGTTGTTGCTTCCCTATCTGCATTATTTTGTAAACGCTCGTTCTTTTTGGCGCGTGGCGACAGCGCGACCAGCGACCGATTTTAAATCGGTCGCTAACATGCTCTATTTTAATTTTTTTTACGCGCCGTTTAGCGACCGAATTAATATCGGTCGCAAATATAAATAAAATTTAACTGTTGTATTTAACTCGGTCGCCATTTCAGTCGCTGAAAAGTAAGCAAGTTTTGACTTTTACTTTGCTTTGTTTAGTGACCAAAATAGTGACCGATAAGTCTACTACACTCTATTTCGGTTGCTATTTCGGTCGCAGTATCAACTATAACCAGTGTTTCATGTAGATCCTACAATCGGTCACCATTTCAGTTGCAAACAGCAACCAACAGATTCAGTCGCTATTTTTTGTCGCTGAATAACTTTTTTTTTTGTAGTGCTATGCCACAGTTCTTTGGTTGCGTCTTGAGCAACATTCGTCTCTCCCTTGCATATCTTTCCCTGCATAATGTACATGGAGCCTTCCTTTCTGCTGCGAGCAACAATCATGCTTCCTCGGCTGAGTTTCCATCCACCGATACCAAATTGGTTTATCATCCTGGCTTCATCTAGCTTTCCAGCTGAGATAAGGTTCAGACGCATCTCAGGTACACGTCTTACCTCCTTCAGCACAAGCTTGGTTCCATTCTCAGTCATCAAAGTAACTTCACCAATACCGATGAGTTTACTCGTGACGTGGTTTATCTTCACTGTACCAAAATCTCCTTTTTGGTATGATGAGAAGAATTCTTCATGAGGTGTGACATGGAAGGATGCTCCCGAGTCAATTATCCAGATGCAATGATTAGATAATTTTCTTCTCCGACAAGAAATATATTCTCATCGTTTGAGGTCACTGTAGTAGTTGTTCCATCTTCTTTCTTCTTCTTTGGGTCAATCTGGTCAGGGTAGACTGTTCCAGCCTGTTGGTCTCATTTCAAGAATCTACACTCAGACTTTATGTATCCTGATTTGCCACAATAATAACAATTTACTCTGGTTCGAGATTTGGATCTACCTTATGATTTTCCACGACCTCCTTTTCCATGATTCTTACTTCGTCCTCTATTTTCAATAACAGTGGCTTCAAACTAATTGTTCAAGCCTCTTTCCCTCCGTCTTTTCCCTCCGTCTTGACTCTTCATTTAGCAAACAGTCTGTAACAGAATCCATGCTAAGCTTTTCGTCTGGAGCAGAATTGCTCAGAGTGACAACTAGGGTGTCCCAACTCTCAGGCAGAGAACTGAGGAGTGGAAGAATTTGCAATTCATCATCAACAATCATGCCTGCCTTTGTTAATTGATTAACAATGCCTTGAAAGTGTTAAGATGTTCGATCATTTTTTATAACCAAAATTAATATTATTAAACCGGGTACAAGGGGTACCAAAAACCCATCAATAAGTACAAAATAAGTTGGGAAAAGTCCACGATAACCAGCAACTACATACTAGCTAGTTAGGCTAAACAACCAGCCAAAAAAACAGAACAAAAAAGCCAACTCAAAACTATAGATTAACAAAAAATAACCCAGCAAGAAACTAGAAGCAATGGTTAGGCCCACAATGAGAGCACAACATCAACCAAAATCGCCCCTCACCTCCAAAACCAACACAACCAATATACTGATATATCACCCAGAAATCAAACCTGATAGCAAATATGAAAGCAATCCACCCAGTATAAAAATCATCCAACAAAAGCTAAGAACCACCAGAAAGAAAACCCCACTCCAGAACATGACAGCATTAGCACAGCTGGGCCCCCTAAGCAGCAATAGCATCCAAAAGACCAACAAGATAACAACAAAATAAATACACCAAACCTGTTAACCATAGTAGAGTCACACCATCAGATATAATTTCTACAGTCTTGCCTGCACAGAGAAAGACATGCTATAGGATTCAAACACCAGTCTGAAAAAGAGCAACTTACTGCCACACCAGATGTCGCGAACCAAGACCAAGACCGAGCCTTGATTAAATCCATGATATAGGTGTGGTCAAAAGAACTGCCCTGAAACATAATAATATTGCACAAAAGTCAAAGGTACCATGTAACAGCATGCTAAATGATGTAACGAAATTTTCTAGTCTTCTTTCTAATTCGATCATATTTTGACCGTCCATGTACTCCAACTTTATGAATCGTCTAACAAGTGGGATTTGTTCCTGGCCGTCTTCTTTTGAATCAAGGATTCAAGTTTTATCCACAACTTATACACATTGGTATAAGTTGATACATACTTAAACAAGGTTCAATCAATATATTTTCGGATCATAGCTACTGCTTTTCGATTCTGGAGCTCCCAATTTTTGTCAGTCTTACCTTCCAGCATATCCTTCAGGGTGATTGGTTCATGAAAATATTTGCAGTATAGATGTGAAGTTGACACAGGCAAACACAAGAAGGGGGGTTGAATTGTGTTTGTTAATAATTTTCTAAAAACAACCTCTAAAACAATTTTTGCTGACAAGAAGGTTAAATCAGAAGCAAGCATAAAGAAATAGATCTTTTAAAAATAAAGCTTTAACAAAAGCAATATCAAAAACCCCTCAGTCAGTAAAAACAAATAAAGCAGTAAGAGTTTGGGGATAGAAGAATCACACAAGATGTTTTATCCTGGTTCACTCTCTTCCAACCAAGAGCTACGTCCAGTCCCTTCTACTTGAAGGTTTTTCTCCACTATTTTCAAAAATAGATTACCACTAAGTATTCAACACCTCTCCAGGCTTACAAGTATTTCTTTCTTACCAAGCCTCTTCAGGCTCTAACTCTAACAAAGAGATTTAACTTATGATCTTCTTAACTCACTGTGTGTGAGGATATGAAAGTTTAAGATCAAATGAATATTTTCACAATATTCCAACTAAAGAATACAGACTCTTGCTTTTAAAGAAATATGAATATGAATGATTGTTTGTTGACAAAAGTTGAACTAGCAAAACTTGTGCAGGCAAGAGTTGTTCTTCAGTATCTGAGGTCTTTTATTTATAGCGACCTTCTTCTTCACTTGTATTTGTTCAACGGTTATTTTGAATAGTCCCGTTTAGAGATAGCATTGAATGCATGATATCCGTTGTGACTGATAGCTTGATTGTGGCAATGCTGAATAGTACTATTGGTTATCGAGATAGCATGAAATGGAGGCTTATTGCTCTGAGTATTGTAGCTTGAGAACTTGTTGTTCCTCCTTTGTGTACAATCCAACTTTTTCCAGTCATAAAGTTGTCATCGTACAGATCGTTTTGCAGTTTCTCAATGTACGATTCTGGTTTTTGCATTTCTTTGATGGTACTATGTTTCTTTTAAAACAATGTAAAACATTAAAGCAGATAAAACAAATGTGAAGAAAAAAATATATTGAAATAAATATCAATCATTTGAAATAAATTCAAGAGATTCAGATTGCATTTATTCATTCAAAGATGGAGCTTGTCTACTTAAAAACTCCGTCTACTTAGTTATATATGTGACTAAGTCTGTTCATTATTTTATTTTGCTCATCTGCTGTCGTGGCATATCCTCTCGTCTATCAAGTTTTTGGACTTGCTATACCTCAATGAGTTATCATAATCTCCGTCTGGTGACGTGGCAGTTAGAGCTTGTCTACTTGATTATTTTATTTTTCAGTTCATTCAATTTTACCAATTACTTTCGTCTGCTGACGTGGCAAGCTAGACATGTTTACTATCAAGTCTTTGGACTTGCTGTATCTAAGAAGTTATTTTGATTTTCGTCTAGTAAGCATTTTAGTCCCTAGTCTACTTAAAGAAACCAGTCTACTTAATTAAATAATTAAATAACTTTACCAAAACATTGAGCAGCCCGTCTACAAGGGTGGACGCGTATGTTTCTCATGGAGTCCAATGAAAACTTATCCCAAGTTTCTATTACTCATATTTAAATACTCCTGTATAACTGAAAGCACATGTTAGATTTCCACTAACACTTTGCCAAGCAAATTAAATTCTTTTGTTAACATCAAAGCATAGAGATTATTTAATCCAAAACTACTTTGGTTCCAACAATCTCCCCTTTTTTGATGATGATAAAAACTAATTAAATTTGAAAAACAAAGGTTAAGAGAGCCTGCAAAGCTCCCCCTAAGACAAAGCATTCAGATAAATAATCATAAAAAATCATATGAGACAAAATGCATATAAGCTAATAGATCAATGCAACTGCTTATCACACTTAGAGTATATATGAAGGAATAAATAAGCATCATAGCAAATAGGCAAACAGGAGTATCAGAGTAGTTATAAACTAGAAAACAAAATATGCATATGCAGACGAATATGAGCTTTTCAAACTGACTTTGTATTTATAAAAGAAATATATTTTCTTTCCTTTCTCCCCCTTTTTTGTCATCAGACAAAAAGGTAAAAAGGAGTGGACCATCATTGTTAGTAAGGAAAACAAATTCAAGGTTAGGCAGGAGGAGGTGGTTGATTGAGTCTGGGTTTTCTTGAAATCAGTCAGAAATTCCAGCATTTTGTTCACAACCTCTAAGGATGGAGCCATAGATACTTGAACTCTCTGAGAGACTTCCTCGGTGATTTTCTCAGTCGTCTTTTCAACCTTCTCTTCAACCAGCTTGCCAACTCTCTCATCAACTATCTTTCCAAGAACTTCTTCAAGATTTGGTGGCAGAGTATGTTGTCTTGCACTTTCAACAGATTCTTGAAAGGTGCTTAATGCTCTGGAGTGTTCAGGATGATATGAAGGGAGAACTACAGCTAGAGCTTGTGGTTGAGAGGAATGCTTTCCAAATGAGCTTTGTTTGGAAATGGACTCAGCGGTTTCTTCTTCATGACCACCTGAGCCAAAAATAGTGGCATTCATGCTAGGTCCTTCAACGATAATTTCATCTTCTAGGAGCTCAGAAGGAGATGAAGACGGGACTGGATTATAACAAGAAGGGGTAAAGGGGTCACTGATACTTCCTTTGCCCATATGATGGGGTAGGAGAATTCCACATTTCGACTTGTTATGGGAAGTCCCCAAAGATCTTTGTAGATCATGTACCAGAAGTTTGAAAGACCACACTTTCCTATGACTTTAGGAATTTCCTTTTTCTCTTCTTGGGTCAGTCCAGAGGAAGATGCTTCTCTTGTGCAGTGGATGATGTGGGATTTACAGAAGTCCGCAGCACGTTGTTCATTGATCAACCCAATAGATTCGGAATGCAAAGAGTAGTCCAGCATGGAGTAGTCAAAAGTTTCTTGATTCAGGTCAAGCATGACTGATTCAGCTTCTGGCATAACTCCTTTGAATCTTCTATTCTTCTTGTCCTTGTCCTTGTTCAGATCAACCATCTTCAGTCTTGGACAGATTCTGTAAGGCATGATTCCAATTCTTGTTGCAATATTATGTCTCAGCCATGATGGAGGGACAAAATGTGCGGCTCTATCAACTCTGAAATGACTGAATTCCCACTTCAACATTTCATAGATGAGCTGATCCACAAAGAAATCAGAGGCCCTCCCATAGACACTGGGATGCTCGAAGGATACCCATCTTGTGTTACTGTCCAAGATTATAGGAACATGTTTTGAAGATCTTGCTCTTCTTTCAGGGATGGTAGGAATATTTTTCCTTAGAGGGTCCGTCTCCCATTTAGGTATTACATGTCTCTCAAATCCATCAATGAAAGGTATGAGAGGTGGAGTTTTGACAAGGTTACGATAGATTTTTCTAGGGGGGAATTTGTTCAGGGGCAGGTGAATGACTAAAGGTCCTATGTTGTTGTGCATTTGTGAAGGCACTATTGTGATTAGTTTGCAGTCGGGATGGGGTAAATGGAAGGGTTCAACTGGTGGGTCTACTTTTTCCTCATACTCAGGTTGGGGGTACCACCTGTCCGGAATCTGTTCAGGTTCAGGCTGGTGAGTGAGAAACAGAACTCTCCATTTTCTTTTTACTTTGGCCCAATCCTCATATTTTCCATCATAAATAACAGAAATTGGGGTGAAGGGAAATAAGGTTCTTAAAGGTTTTGGGAAGGGAGCACCAGGGGAAATGCCATCATCTGATTGATTGATCCAGGGATCATTGGCAGGGATAATTGGTTGAAATTGTGGTCTGGGTGAGGAGGCTATTTGTGAGTGAGCAGGTGAAGGTGTAGGCAAGTTTGTGGTTTAGTCAATTTGTGTTGGTTGGGGTGAAAAAGGTGTGGGAGTGTATACATCATCGGTCATGTTTTGGTTGAACACTTCTTTTGGAGCAGAGACAGCAATATTATCATCAGAACCAATGGTACCAGGGAGAGAATCACCTCTATTTTCTAAACTAGATACTAAGTCATTTACTGCTATTTGAACAAGATCACTAGCAGAGATGGTTACCTTAGAAGTCTTAATTGTTCTGGCCTTTCTTGCAGGTTGCCTTCTGATTTGAGTTGAGACAGGCACACCGACCTTAGCAGCAGTGACAATAGCAGAAGTTTTCTGTTTCTTCAGGATGGTACTGATAGGAACTCTGTCCTCATCAGCTTCCTCGTCCTCATTATGTGAGAAGAGGAATCTTTTTTTCTTCTTCACAGCAGGAGCATCAGTAGGTTCCCTAATAACAATGCCACCAGCTGGCCTCTTGGGGGAAGGTTTCCTTGTTGCAGTGGTCTTCTTTCTGACATTTTTCTTTGGCTCCACAGCCTCAGCATTGTTTTGTTCCATCATTTCCTCTTTCATTTTCATAAGTTCCTCTGTTTTAGCAATAGCAATAGCATATGTGCTAAGATTCATATTTGCTATGTTCATTTTACCAAAGTCTACAGCTGACATTGGTTTTTCAATGAGAATTCTGGCTTGTTCCTCAGGAGTCCTTGCAGCAAGAAATTCCTGGATTCCTTGAGCCTTGAATATCTTAGAAAGAAGATGACAATAGGGAAATGCTGAGAGTCCTTTCTTGTTCATCACAACATCTCTAAATCTTCCATACATAATTCTTGGAAGATTGATCTTCGTTTCTGTGAGAAGATGGCAGAGGCAGAATTTGTGCAAGGAGGAGAGGTTGTCCTTGGAACCAACCTTATGAAGAACCACCTTATTAAGAAGCTGATGAAGGATGCGAACAATGTCCTTCATTTCAACAGCTTTCCAAGAGTGAGCTCTGACTGTGTCTTCTCTCATTAAGCAGACTTCAATGGTCTCTGAGCCGCCTAAATCAGCTTCCCATGTTTCGGTAAGGGTCAACCTTTCCTGGGCGCAGAAGATGGCATCAGCAATAGTCTTCTCGGATACTACAATCTTCTTTCTCAACACAATAGAGAAGAAGTCAGTATCAGTCACTTGAACATTCCTCCATAAATCCCTAATCAGGTTTGGAAAAACAGAGACTTTCTTTATGAAGAGTCCTCCCCAACCAGCAGCATTAACATACTTGTTAATGTCTAAGTTATAGTCTTGCAACACTCCAAAGTTGAAATGATGCTCAACTGCCATGTTAATCTTGTCCACGTTGAAGGTTAAAGAAGAAGCAATTTCTGGTGGGTAGAGAGCTTAGGGTTTGAAAGCAGAGAGAGAGATAGCTCGAGAGATCAGGAAAGTGTAAAGTTTTTCTAAGAGGGAAAAGATTAATTTTAAAATATTTTTGAATCCCAAAGGTTTATCAAAAGGAAAATCTTTTGACAAGACATGTCATTATGGATAAAGCGGCGTTGGTATCTTGGAACACTAAATAGGTTTTGATGGGATTGATGAAAGTACTGACTCAGCAAAGAGAATAAAGGAAAAATTTGTCATTGAGACAAAATAAATGCATTTAAAAATATGCTTAGATACAGGCAGATGTGGACTCGTCTGAAATTACACAATGGACGTAGTAAACAACACCAGTAGACGCGACATATAGTAGACGTGTAACACAACATGCAATAGACGCACAACTATTAATAGGTATTGGACGTGCATAAGTAATAGACGCAAGATTATCAAAACAATTTTTTTTTCTCAAGGCTGGACGCCTAAATTAATCCATACATATCATGTTAAGATGCTTCCTAATAAAGATAAACCTGTCCTCTGCAAGAGGTTTAGTAAAGATATCTGCCCATTGATGGTCAGTATCTACAAATTGAATATCAAATACACCTTTTTGCACATAATCCCTAATAAAATGATGTTTAATCTCTATGTTCTTAGCTCTAGAATGCAAAATTGGATTCTTAGATAGATTTATTACAGCAGTATTATCACACATAAGTGGAATACTACTTACAAACACAATGTAATCCTCCAATTGATGTTTGATCCAAAGAAGTTGTGAGCAACAACTTGCAGCTGATATATACTCAGATTCAGCAGTTGATAAGGCAATGGTACTTTGTCTTTTGCTTGACCATGAGACAAGATTAGCTCCAATGAAGTAACACCCTCCACTAGTGCTTTTTCTTTCAATTCTATCTCCAGCATAGTCAGCATCACAGAAACCAACTAATCTGTAATCTTCATTTTTCTTAAAGCACAAACCAAGATTAGTAGTACCTTTTAAATATCTAAAGATTCTCTTAACTGCTGATAAGTGAGATTCTCTAGGATCAAATTGAAATCGAGCACACAAACATACACTGAACATAATATCAGGCCTAGATGTAGTAAGATATAAGAGAGATCCTATCATACCTCTATATACCTTTTGGTCTACCTTTTTCTATTTATCATCTTTGTTCAGTATGGAAGTGGGGTGCATAGGAGTATTCATTGGCTTACAATCATCCATATTAAACTTCTTCAGAAGCTCTTTTGTATACTTAGTTTGGTGGATGAGAACCTCGTCCAAGGTTTGTTTTACTTGAAGTCTAAGGAAGAATTTGAGTTCTCCCATCATGCTCATTTCAAATTCTTTCTGCATTAACTTAGAGAATTATTTGCATAGAGACTCATTAGTACCACCAAAAATAATATCATCAACATATATTTGTAAAACTATGAAATTAGACTTAATGGACTTTCCAAATAAGGTTGTGTCAACCTTTCCTCTATTGAATCCATTTTCCATAAGAAAGGAACTTAGTCTATCATACCTAGCTCTAGGAGTTTGCTTAAGTCCGTACAAAGCTTTCTTAAGCTTATATACATGTTCAGGATGGGTTTCACACTCAAAACCCGAAGGTTGCATAACAAAAACTTCTTCATTAATAAAGTCATTTAGAAAAGCACTTTTAACATTCATCTGAAAAAGCATAATACTATGATGTGCAGCAAATGAAAGTAGAAGTCTAATAGCTTCTAATGTAGCAACAGGTGCAAAAGTTTCAGTATAATCTATACCTTCTTTTTGAGACAAACCTTGAGCAACAAGTCTTGCTTTGTTTCTTATTAATTTACCATTTTCATCAAGTTTGTTTCTGTAAACCCACTTTGTTCTAATCACTGATTTGTCTTTGGGCAGGGGAACCAGAGTCCAAACTTCACTTCTTTCAAACTGATTGAGTTCTTCTTGCATAGCTAGAATCCAACCATCGTCCAGCAAAGCCTCATCTACTGTCTTTGGTTCCAACTCAGAAACTAGTGCAGAAATATCTTGTTCTCTGAAAGTTTATCTAGTTCTTAGATTGTCATTGGGGTTTCCAATGATCTGATCTTGTGGACGATAATTCTTGAAGTACCAAGATTTTTGAACTGTATCATGTTGAGAAGTGGAAGTTTCTAGTTCTTGAGTGGGGTCATCTGCTTGATCATCAACTTTTATCTCTAGTGAGCCTCCTGGGATGTTTAGATCAAGATCTGCAAAAACTCCATCTAGCTCTGATAATTTCTTATCAGGCTGTTTGTCATCAAACTTGACATGAATACTTTCCTCAACTATTAGAGTTCTAGAATTATAAACTCTAAAGCCTTTAGATGTTTCAGAATATCCTAATAGTATTCCATTATTTGTTTAGCATCAAACTTACCAAGCTGGTCTTTAGTATTCAGTATATAGCATTTACAACCAAAAGGGCGAAAATAAGATATGTTGGGTTTTCATCCTTTCCACAGTTCATAAGGAGTCTTATTCAGGATAGGTCTAATGTATATTCTGTTCTGAATGTAACAGGCAGTATTAACAGCTTTAGCCCAAAAGTGTCTAGGGACAGAGTTGTCATTGAGCATAGTCCTAGCCGTCTCTTGAAGAGATATGTTCTTTCTCTTTACCACGCCGTTTTGCTGTGGTGTTCTAGGTATTGAGAAGTTGTGAAGGATACCAATTTCTTCACATAACTTATTAAATAGATCATTTTCAAACTCTCCCCCATGGTCACTTCTGAAATATACAACTATAAACACGAAAAGGGGGGTTGAATTGTGTTTATCAGAAATTAAACAAAGTTGAAATCTTTTCGCAAACAGAAGCTTAGTTTAGATGAGTGGAAAACACAAGATAGACGGGTGACTCATCTGATGAAATTTTAATAGTGACTTTGGCAAACACACCACTTGATAGACGTATAAGAAAACTAAAGTAACTAAAGAGTTTAAGGAGAGAGAGATGGACACAATTATTTATCCTGGTTCACTTATCAAAGCAAAGAGCTACGTCCAGTCCTTGACAGCACCAAGATTTATCCACTATAAGCGATCGAGTTCTGAGACTCAAGTATTGTTTGCACACCTAGCCTCTTCAGGCTCAAGACAAGTATTCTTTGCACACTTAGCCTCTTCAGGCTCACTCAGGTTTGTTTGAGAGATTTGGTTTGTAATAAATACAACTTCAGATAAATAGATCTTTCACTAACACTCAGTGGTTTAAATGTAAAGCTTAGGAAAGTCTGCGTAATAACTTCAAACGATTGAAGAATACAGAATGAAAGAATGAAGATATTAATGCGCAGAGTAATGGCTCTTTAATGCTATGTGTATTCTCTTCTTCTTCATCTTCAATGACTTCTGTATTTATAGTCTTCAAGCATTTAAAATATGTTAGAAACATTCCCTCAGATGTTGGCTTCAAGCAGAACTTCATTAAATGCAATAGAGTCGTTATGGGCAGCCATTAATGCAATAGGAATGTTGGTTGTACTCTAACATGAAGGATCATGGCTTTATGCATCGTGATACAGCCATATCAGAGTTGTACAGAGAGCTTTTTGTACTTTGCTGAGTACAATTCCCTTTTCGTGCAAGGACCAGAGGTACTAGGGAATAAAGCATGTTGGAAGCATTCTTTAACTGGTCTTTGGTTCTGAAATCCGAGGTTGCTTGTGAGAGTAACTTCTGACTTTTCTTGATTCTGGTTCTTGAAATAAGATTATGATAATTCTTAAAGAATTCGCGTTGATAAGATAAGCGCGTCCATCTTGAAAATAACCGCGTCCATCTAGCCATTTAAGATTTTACATTCGGACGAGCTAGTAGACGAGCTCCATATGACACATAATTGGACGGATACTCTTTTAACTGGTTGAAAGTAACCTAGTAGACGAGCTCCACATTAAGAACTTAGCAAGTCCAAAGACTTGTGTGGACGAGCGCTTCTGTTACTTTAGTAGACGAGCGCTTCTGTCACTTTAGTGGACGCTGGCTTTTATCACTTTATTGGACGTGTGCTTCAATTACTTCAGTGTTGGACGTGCGCCTCAATTACTTCAGTGTTGGACGTGCACTTCAATTACTTCAGTGTTGGATGACAGCTTATATCACTTTAGTGGACGAGCAGATAGATGATACTTACAGTTTTAATCTGCACACTAGATAGACAGGTTAGCAACCAATATGAAGGTTAATTAAATCATTAACCAATGTATAGTTCTCATCAAAACTTAGGGAAATGCACATCAGACATTTTAGAGACTTAACAATCTCCCCCTTTTTGATGATGACAAACATTGAGATGATTTAATGAACCTCAAAATATCAACAAAGAAAATAACATATAACTTACAGGTTGAAATTTTCTTAGTGACACTTAAGTTTGACTTGTTTTACTTTGAAATTATTATCAGAGCAATCTTACTTAAGATTTATCTGAGCAATTATAGCAACTATCAAGCATATGAGACATACTCCACTTAAACTATTGTATCTTCACCCCCCCACCCCCAAAAAAAAAAAAACTAATGCTTAGTTAAAAGGACATGTATATAGTAGTAAAGACAGATTTAGCATAGACAAGTGATAAAACACAGAAAGGTTAACATTCAGACATGTCATTCAACAATGCAATGCATATTTAGATTATCTCTAATAAATAAAAACCTTTCTTCTGCGAGGGGTTTAGTGAAAATATCAACCCACTGATTTTCAGTTTTAACAAACCTAATATCAAATATGTCTTTCTGAACATAATCCCTAATAAAATGATGTTTGATTTCAATATGCTTAGCCTTAGAATGTTGAATTGAATTTTTAGTTAAGCATATAGCACTAGAATTATCACACCATACAGATATGTTATGTTCATAAATAGAGTAATCCTCAAGTTGATGTTTTACCCATAAGAGTTGAGAGCAGCAACTAGCAGTAGAGATGTATTTTACTTCAGTAGTAGACAGGGCAATGGTTGTCTGCCTCTTGCTTGACCATGAGACTAAACTTGCTCCAATGAAGTGACATCATCCACTAGTGCTTTTTCTTTCTATTCTGTCTCCAGCAAAATCAGCATCACAATATCCCACTAATCTGTATTCTTTAGATCTTAAATACAGCAGACCAAGATTAGTAGTTCCAAGAAAATATCTAAATATTCTTTTAACAGCCTTAAGATGAGATTCTCTAGAATCAGATTGGAATCTAGCACACATACAGACACTAAATTGAATGTCAGGTCTGCTTGAAGTTAAGTACAATAGAGAGCCAACCATACCTCTATAGACAGTTTGATCTACCTTTTTACCTTCATCATCTTTGCTTAGTTTTGCATTGGGTTGCATAGGGGTTTTCATGAGCTTTGCATCTTCCATTTTGTATTTCTTGAGTATCTCCTTGGTATATTTTTGTTGATGAATGTAAATTCCATCACTTGTCTGCTTGATTTGTAATCCAAGGAAGAACTTCAATTCTCCCATCATGCTCATCTCAAATTCAGCTTGCATTAGATTTGAAAATTCCTTGCACAGCTTTTCATTAGTTGCTCCAAAAATAATATCATCAACATATATTTGAACTATAATAAAGTCCTTTTTAGAGCATTTCTTGAACAGAGTAGTGTCTACTTGTCCTTTAGTAAAACCATTATGCGTGAGAAAATAACTGAGTCTATCATACCATGCTCTAGGTGCTTGTTTCAAACCATATAATGCATTTTTAATTTTGAAAACGTGATGTGGTTTATCAGTATCCTCAAAACTAGGGGGTGTTTAACATACACTTCTTCAATTATACCATTTAGAAAAGCACTTTTTACATCCATTTGAAACATGGTAATTTGGTGTTGCACAGCATATGACATTAAAATGCGTATGGCTTCTATTCTAGCTATAGGTGCAAAGGTTTCAGTATAATCAATACCTTCTTGTTGGTTATAGCCTTGAGCTACTAACCTTGCCTTATTTCTGACAACTTTACCATCTTCATCCAATTTGTTTCTGAAGACCCATCTTGTTCCAATAACCGACTAGTTTTTAGGCCTAGAGACAAGAGCCCAGACATCATTTCTGGTGAACTGGTTAATTTCTTCTTGCATAGCAAGAATCCAGCTTTCATCCTCAAGAGCTTCTTCAATGCGTTTAGGCTCCAAATCTGAAATAAAGGCCACATTGCATGATTCTCTAAATGTGGATCTGGTTCTTACTCCTTCAGAAGTATTTCCAATAATAAGATCCTTAGGGTGATGAGTGTTGAACTTCCAATCCCTTTTGAGATCATCATGAAGATCTTGACTTGTCTGTTGACTCGTTTGTTCCACTTGTCTGTCAGTCTTAGGCACAGGTTCTGTTTTGGTTAGATCGGGTTGTTGACTTTCTGGCTTGTTTATATCAAGACCTACAAGATCATCTTCTAGATCTGATAGTTCTTTATCAGTCTTTAATCCATCATTGAATTTAACATGAACAAATTCTTCAATAATACAAGTTCTTGAATTGTAAACTCTAAAAGCCTTAGACATTTCAGAATAACCTACGAAAATACCTTTATCTACCTTAGAATCAAACTTTCCAAGATTATCTCTAGTATTCAGAATAAAACAATCACATCCAAAAGCATGAAAATAAGATATTTTGGGGCTTTTTTCTTTCTACAATTCATAAGGAGTCCTTTTTAGAAAAGGCCTAATAAGTATTCTGTTTTGTACATAACAAGCTGTGTTTACAGCTTCTGCCCAGAAGTACTTAGGGAGATTATTTTCATTGAGCATAGATCTAGCCATATCTTGCAGAGATCTGTTCTTTCTCTCAACCAATCCATTTTGCTGTGGAGTTCTAGGTGCAGAGAAATTGTGAGATATTCCATTCTCCTCACAGAACTGTCTAAACTGCTCATTTTCAAATTCTCCCCCATGATCACTTCTAAGGCTAGAAATACAAAAACCCTTCTCATTTTGTACTCTTTTGCAGAATACTGAGAAAGCCTTAAAAGACTCATCCTTGTGTGTTAGGAAGAGTACCCATGTGTATCTGGAATAGTCATCAACTATAACAAATCCATATTTTCTTCCAGCCAGGCTGGCAACACTAACTAGTTCAAATAGATCCATGTGTAACAACTGAAGAGGTCTATAGGTTGATACTTGGTTTTTAGATTTGAAACTTGATTTTATCTCTTTACCTCTCTGACATGCATCACACAAGACATCTTTCTTAAAACTAATATCAGGCAATCCTCTCACAAGATTATTCATTTTTAATTTAGAAATTAGTTTCATACTAGCATGTCCTAGTTTCTTATGCCATAACCGTCCCTCATCCTCTTTAGACATCAAACAGGTTACACTTTGATCTGAGAGATCAGACAATTCAATCTTATAAAGATTTTGTTGCCTTTTAGATGAAAAGAGGGTTTTGCCACAACAATCTTTAACTATGCATACATCCTTGGTAAAGGAAACATCAAAACCACTATCACATAATTGACTTATGCTAAGCAGATTGTGTCTTAATCCTTTAACCATAAGAACATTAGATATAGAGGGAAGAGGGGGTTTACTACCAACAGTACCAATTCCTATGACTTTCCCTTTCTGATTCCCTCCGAAGGCAACGTGTCCTCCTTTTTTAAGTTGGAGGTCTAGGAACATAGACCTTTCTCCTGTCATATGACGCGAGCAGCCACTGTCCAGGTACCAGCAGTGGTGTTTTCTTTGTTCTGTTGAGGACATCTGCAACAAAAATTATTTGATCTTTAGGTACCCATATTTTTTTGGGTCCTTTTCTGTTAGTTCTAAGAATCTGTGAAGACTTTCTTCTCTTCTTATGGATACACTTAGACATAACATGTCCAATTTTTCCACAGAAGTTACAGACAGGTGTAGATTTCTTAACAATTGAGTTAACAAATACTGTAGAAGCTTTAGTTGATACTTTATGATGTGTCTGATGGACATATCCAATACCTTCTTTGTTATGAGAGTGTCTCTGACAGCCAAGTAGCTTAGTCAGATTATCTCTACCATTAACAAATTTGGCAAGATCAGAAGTGAGCTCTTCCACTTTCTGTTGAAGTTTTTCAACTTCTCCAGATGGTGATGTTTCACTTAAGATCTTAGCTTCATTAGACTTTTCAGTCTTCAGCTCACTGTTCTCTTTAGCCAGCTTCTCACACTCTTGAGATTTCTGTTTATGCTCACTGTGAGCTTTACATACTCTCTCTTGAGGGATTTGAAGGTCTTAGATAAATAGTTGGATTCCTCCAACAACTCCTCATAAGCATCAAGTAATTCCTCATAGTCAGGATGTACCTCATCGTTTGAGTCTGAGTCAGTGTTGGCCATCAAACAGAGATTGGCTTCTTCGTCTGTTTCTTCATCAGAAGATGTTGACTCCAGATCCTCCCAAGTAGCCATCAATCATTTCTTCTTCTTCTTGAAGAATTTCTTAAAAGGGGCCTTCTTGAGTTGAGGACATTCAGCCTTGATGTGACCAGGCTTCTTGCACTCATACAAAACAATTCGACTTTTGTCTGTTGAGGTCGATTCTTTGATGTTCTTGTCCTTGTTGAACCTTCTGAATGACTTATCCCTTTTGAACTTCTTTTTCTGTAGGAGAAGCTTTATCTTCCTGGTTAGGAGAGACAATTCTTCATCACTCTCAGAATCCTCGTGTTCAGATAGGTCAGCATCACTGGATGACTCGTCCGCCTTTAGAGCCTTGGAAGCTTTTGCTGACTTTTGATCAGATTTCAGAGCAATTGACTTTCCTTTCTTTGGTGCAACTTCATCTCCAAGTTCTTGCTTATGAACAGTGAGTGTTCCAAGAAGTTCATCCATAGTCAAGGTAGTGAGATCCTTGGCTTGAGAGATAGTAGTGACCAAAGGTCTCCACTGTTTAGGTAGACTTCTCAGAATTTTTCCAACCTTCTCAACATTGGTATAGACTTTGTCAAGAGATTTTAAACTGTTGACTATAATCAGAAATCTTCCTATCATTTGAGCAACAGATTCTCCTTCCTCCATGACAAACAGTTCATACTTTCTGACAAGTATGGCAATCTTTGACTCTTTGACTTTGGCTGTTCCTTCATGTGTGACAGCTAAAGTGTCCCATATTTCTTTGGCAGAGTCACAAGCACATACATTCTCAAACTCTTCAGGACTGAGAGAACAGATGATGTTATATCTACCTTTGTGGTTCAGCTCCCATTTTGTCTTTTCTGCAGTAGTCCACTGAGCTTTTGGTTTGTTTGTGTTATCATCATTCTTGGGAATGAATGGACCATCTGTAATGACATCCCAAAGATCAGAGTTTGTAGATAGAATGAACCATTGAAATCTATCCTTCCAATAGTTATAGTTTTCTCCATTGAAGTAAGGAGGTCTGGTTAGGGAAGCTCCTTCAGTCTGGTGACTTCCACTCGAACTAGCTCCAGCAGTCATGTCTATTCTTCAGGACCTTTTACCTCTACATTGTTAGATGCTCAACCCAGAGGCTGAGCTCTGATACCAACTGAAATAGACAACTATAAACACGAGAAGGGGGTTGAATTGTGTTTATTAGAAATTAAACAAAGTTGAAATCTTTTCGCAAACAGAAGCTTAGTTTAGACGAGTGGAAAGACACAGAACAGACGGGTGACTCGTCTGATGAAATTTTAACAGTGACTTTTGCAAACACACCACTTGATAGACGTATAAGAAAACTAAAGCAACTAAAGAGTTTAAGGAGAGAGATATACACAGTTATTTATTCTGGTTCACTCTTCAAAGCAAAGAGCTATGTACAGTCCTTGGTAGCACCAAGATTTATCCACTATAGCTTATCAGGTTACAGACTCAAGTATTGTTTGCACACCTAGCCTCTTCAGGCTCCAAGACAAGTATTCTTTGCATACCTAGCCTCTTCAGGCTCAAGACAAGTATTCTTTGCACACTTAGCCTCTTCAGGCTCACTCGGGTTTGTTTGAGAGATTTGGTTTATAATAAATACAACTTCAGATAAACAGATCTTTCACTAACACTCAGATAGTGGTTTAAATGTAAAGCTTAGGAAAGTCCGCGTAATAACTTCAAATGATTGAAGAATACAGAATGAAAGAATGAAGATATTAATGCGCAGATTAATGGCTCTTTAATGCTATGTGTATTCTCTTCTTATTCATCTTCAATGACTTCTGTATTTATAGTCTTCAAGTATTTAGGATCCGTTATAGACATTCCCTCAGATGTTGGCTTCCAGCAGAACTTCATTAAATGCAATAGAGTCGTTCAGGGCAGCCATTAATGCAATAGGAACGTTGGTTGTACTCTAACATGAAGGATCATGCCTTTATGCACCGTGATACAACCATAATAGAGTTGTTCGGAGAGCTTTTGTACTTTGCTGAGTACAATTCCCTTTTCGTGTAAGAACCAGAGTTACTAGGGAATAAAGCATGTTGGAAGCATTCTTTAACTAGTCTTTGGTTCTGAAATCCGAGATTGCTTGAGAGAGTAACTTCTGACTTTTCTTGATTCTGGTTCTTGAAATAAGATTATGATAATTATTAAAGAATTTGCGTTGATAAGATAAGCGCGTCCATCTTGAAAATAACCGCGTCCATCTAGCCATTTAAGATTTTACATTCGGACGAGCTAGTAGACGAGCTCCATATGCCACGTCATTGGACGGATACTCTTTTAACTGGTTGAACGTAACCTAGTAGACGAGCTCCACATTAAGAACTTAGCAAGTCCAAAGACTTGTGTGGATGAGAGCTTCTGTCACTCCAGTGGACGAGCGCTTCTGTTACTTTAGTATATGAGCTCTTCTGTCACTTTAACGGACGCTGGCTTTTATCACTTTATTGGAAGTTCACTTTAATTACTTTAGTTTTGGACGTGCGCCTCAATTACTTCAGTGTTGGACGTGCGCCTCAATTACTTCAGTGTTGGACGACAGCTTGTATCACTTTAGTGGACGAGCAGATAGATGACTCTTATAGTTTTAATCTGCACATTAGATAGACAGGTTAGCAACCAATATGAAGGTTAATTAAATCACTAACCAACATTTAGTTCTCATCAAAACTTGGGTAAATGCACATCAGACATTTTAGAGACTTAACAACTTCTGATTGAAGTGATACACATGCTTTTTCATTCTGTACACATTTGCAGAATACATAAAAGACCTTAAAAGACTCATCCTTGTGAGTTAGGAACAAAACCCATGTCCATCTAGTGTAGTCGTCTACTATGACAAGACTATATTTCTTACCACTGACAGAGGCAGTTCTTGTTGGACCAAAAAGATCAAGGTGTAACAACTCTAGTGGTCTATTAGTACTAACAACATTCTTAGATTCAAAAGAACCTTTGACTTGTTTTCCCTTTTGACATGCATCACAGAGAGCATCAGATTTGAACTTAAGGTTTGGTAGTCCTCTCACGAGGTTATGTTTGTTTAGTTTTGAAATTGATTTCAAGCTTTCATGACCTAGCCTTTTGTGCCAAATCCATCGCTCATCTTCAATGGACACTAGACATGAGACACTTTGATTTGAAAGGTTCTCCAAGTCAATCTTATAGAGATTGTTTTGCCTTTTAGCAATGAATAAAAGTGATCCATCGTCTTTCTTGACAGTACACATGTTCTTATGAAAAGAAACCGCATATCCACTGTCACATAATTGACTTATGCTCAGCAGATTGTGCTTCAAGTCATTTACTAAAAGAACATTATCAATGGAGGGAAACGGATGTTTACCCATTTTACCTATACCAATGATTTTCCCTTTCTGATTTCCTCCAAATGTGACCCAGCCACCATCTTTGGGCTTAAGGTTTTGGAATAAAGACCTTTCTCCCGTCATGTGTCATGAGCAGTCATTGTCCAAGTACCAAAACATCTTTTTTCTTCCTGTTGTTAATCAAATCTGCAATAGGTATTATCTTATCTTTAGATACCGAAACTGACTTGGGTCCTTTCTTGTTAGTTGTCACTGGACGAGTATGCTTAGCATGTTTATAGTGTATGCATCTAGATGTAATATGCCCACCTTTTCCACACACTTTGCAAAAGATGTTGGACGAGCTAGACTTAGCTTTAGCATATTTATCTGGAACTTTTGAAGCTTTATGCTGTGTATGTGATTTTGACTTTTTGTGAGATGCTTCTTGCTTCTCTTTGTCATAACCAAGGCCAGATTTATCATGAGATTATCTAGAGTACCTTAAAATGAGACTAAGCTTATCTGAGCCACCTACAAGCTTTGACAGAGAATCTGTCAGATATGTTACATCTTGTTTCAGTTTTGCAACTTCACAAGAAACATCAGGTTCACACTCCATTTTGTTAGCTAGACTAACATTCATTGATTTTAGTATATCATTTTCATCTTTAAGGTTTTGTTTCTCAATACAGACCCTATCATATTCTCTAGTCAGTTTAGAAAATTTCTTTTTGAAACTCTTATATTCTCGTGATAGTACAGACGACTCATGCAACAGTTCATCAAAAGCATTTTGAAGAGTGGACGGGTCAGAGTCCATTACCTCAACATCAGTGTATTCACTTTCTGATGCAGTGTCTGCCATGAGACAAATATTTGCCTCTTCCTCAGCTTCATTTTCTTCATCTGATGAAGACAGATCAAGATCCTCCTATGTAGCCATTAAGTCTTTTTTCTTTTTGAAGAATTTTTTTTATCCTTTAGCTCAGGGCAGTCAGCTTTGAAATGGTCAGGTTTCTTGCATTCAAAGCACAAGGGTGAACCTTTTTCCTTGGAGTCTGACTTCTCCTTGGAAAACTTTTTGTTGAATTGCTTCCTTCTGAAACCACCTAACTTTCTCCACATATGTTGAATTTTCCTAGAGATGAAGGACAACTCATCCTCGTCTGATCCTTCATCATTGTCAGAAGATCCAGACTCATCTGATGACTCAGCAGCTTTGAGAACCTTTGATGAGCTTGCTTTCTTTGCCTTTAGGGCAATAGATTTTCCTTTTCTGGAATTTTCTTCTTCATTAAGTTCAAGTTCATAAACCTTGAGAGATCCGAGAAGCTCTTCCAGAGAGAGAGTATTCAGTTTTTGGCTTCCTGAATAGCAGTAACTTTGGGTTAGACTTCTCAGGATTTTTAAAACATGATCTATATTTTCATAAACTTTTACAAGAGATATGAGACTGTTGGTGATGGTTTGGAATCTTCCAAACATTTGGTCTATTGTTTCATGTTCACCCATTTTGAACAGCTCATACTGATGAACCAACATGTTGATCTTTGATTCATTTACTTGTGAGGAACCCTCATGAGTTAGGGCACGAGTATCCCGGATTTCTTTAGCAGTATTGCAGCTGTGAAACTTTGTCATGTTCAGATCTAGTTATAGCACACATGAGATATTGTTTAGCCTTCAGATTCAGCTGATGTTTTCTGCTCTTGAGTCCATTGGGTTCTAGGAACAGCAGCTCCAGCTTCATCTCTTGGTTTTGTGTAGCCGGATTCAATCAGCTCCCAAATATCTACATTCTGCGCATCCAAGAAGGCCATCATTCTCTTCTTCCAATAGTCATAATCTGTAACATCAAAAAGAGGATGTCTGTTGATAGCTTGTCCTTCTGCGTCCATGGTTGTTGGATCATACTCCCTCAGCACTTGTTAGATGCTCAACCCTTTCGAAGTTGAGCTCTGATACCAACTGAAGTTGACACAGGCAAACACAAGAAGGGGGGTTGAATTGTGTTTGTTAATAATTTTCTTAAAACAACCTCTAAAACTATTTTTGCTCACAAGAAGGTTAAATCAGAAGCAAGTACAAAGAAATAGATCTTTTAAAAAGAAAGCTTTAACAAAAGCAATATCAAAAACCCCTCAGTCAGTAAAAACAAATAAAACAGTAAGAGTTTATGGATAGAAGAATCACACAAGATGTTTTATCCTGATTCACTCCCTTCCAACCAAGAACTACGTCTAGTCCCTTCTACTTGAAGGTTTTTCTCCACTATTTTCAAAAATAGATTACCACCAAGTATTCAACACTTTTCCAGGCTTATAAGTATTTCTTTCTTACCAAGCATCTTCAGGCTCTGTAACAAAGATTTAACTTATGATCTTCTTAACTCACTGTGTGTGAGGATATGCAAGTTTAACATCAAATGATTATTTTCACAATATTCCAACTAAAGAATACAAACTCTTGCTTTTAAAGAAATATGAGTATGAATGATTGTTTATTGACAAAAGTTGAACTAGCAAAACTTGTGCAAGCAAGAGTTGTTCTTCAGTATCCGAGGTCTTCTATTTATAATGACCTTCTTCTTCACTTGTATTTCTTTAACAGTTATTTTGAATAGTCCCATTTAGAGATAACATTGAATGCATGATATCCGTTGTGACTGATAGCTCGATTGTGGTAATGATAAATAGTACTCTTGGTTATCGAGATAGTATGAAATGGAGGCTTACTGCTCTGAGTATTGCAGCATGAGAACTTGTTGTTCCTCCTTTGTGTACAATCCAACTTTTTCAAGCCATAAAGTTGTCATCGTATAGATCGTTTTGCAGTTTCTCATTGTACGATTCTGCTTTTTGCATTTCTTTGATGGTACTATGTTTCTTTAACAACAAGGTAAAACATTAAAGCAGATAAAACAAATGTACAGAACAAAAATTCTGTTGAAATAAATATCAATCATTTGAAATAAATTCAAGAGATTCGGATTGCATTTATTCATTCAAAGATGGATCTTGTCTACTTAAAAACTCCGTCTACTTAGTTATATGTGAGACTAAGTCTCTTCATTATTTTATTTTGCTCGTCTTCTGTCGTGGTATATCCTCTCGTCTATCAAGTTTTTGGACTTGCTATACCTCAATGAGTTATCATAATCTCCGTCTGGTGACGTGACAGTTAGAGCTCGTCTATCTGATTATTTTATTTTTCAGTTCATTCAATTTTACCAGTTACTTTCGTCTGCTGATGTGACAAGCTAGACACGTTTACCATCAAATCTTTAGACTTGTTGTATCTAAGTTATTTTGATTTCCGTCTAGTAAGCATTTTAGTCCCTAGTCTACTTAAAGAAACTAGCCTACTTAATTAATTAAATAAATATCTTTACCAAAACATTGAGTAGCCCATCTACAAGGGTGGAAGCATATTTTTCTCAAGGAGTCCAATGAAAACTTATCCCAAGTTTCTATCACTCATTTGTAAATATTCCTGCATAACTGAAAGCACATGTTAGATTTCAACTAACACTTTGCCAAGCAAATTTAATTCTTTTGTTAACATCAAAACATAGAGATTATTTAATCCAAAACTACTTTGGTTCCAACAAGATGATCTTCCATCATCGACTTCTAATATGAGTAGTTATATGCAGTTAGTTTGAACATGTCTCCATCATAAGTGACAGCTCCTTCCATCTTAAGTTACACGGGCCAATAGTCCTCCAACCAGGTGGGTTCTGATAAAAATAACTACGCGTGAATAGTGCCATATAGGTGACTCGTACCGAATACTGGAGCATTACTGTTGTCTGTGAACAGTATACCGAGGAAGTTCCCCGAAAAGAGAGGTGAGTCAATAATAAACACACTTAAATAAATATCAAGTCTTTCCTAGCCAAAATTTTTCTAGGCATGCACTTTCATGCTACCACACTTTATTCCAACAACAAGAATAATTCTTTTTATGATGTGGAAGATCAGACAATGATGCAACCACAGAGCATACTAAGAATTTTTTTATGAATCTGGCACCTAGTATCCAAGAGCTCTGAGCTCTGATACCACTGTTGGGAAATTCCAGCATAATTTCCCTCCTATGTGCACTCAAAATAGGCACTAAGCGAAAGCGTAAAATAAGTGTAATGACACCAGACAATTTTTAGTGTGGAAAAACCTTCTTAATATGAGCAAGAAAAAAAACCACGGGACCCGTAGGCAATTTAAACTTCCATTATAAAAATAATAGGAATACAAAAATACAAGAATATTATATCTTCAATTTATGAATAACACTCTCGTAAATTGACTCATTATTTTTTCTCTCTCAAACTCACTCTTTGAGGCTCTATTTTTCTCTCATTATTCTTTCTCTTGCGAGACTGTGATGCTTGATGAATGCATGAAGTGAAATGCTCTATTTATAGAGTCGTGCTCCTCCACCATCCAACTACAAATTTGTCAATTTGCTTCTCAAATTTAACGCACCGAAACATGGTTTTGAAAAACCAATTTGCAGCTTTGAAATTTTGCACCCCATGTGCATATTTCTCTTTGGCTAGATCCTAGGCTTGGTCCCACAGGAAATACCTAATAATTAATTTCTCTTTAACAAGACAGATAGGTGCGGTAAAATCGAACAATTAGAAACAATTTCTTACTTTGTTAATTTTTTTTCATTTTTTTTTTCAAGAGCTACTCAAGTTTGTCATTAAAATGAGAAAATAAGATATACCATTGTTTAATAAATTGTAATAAGAATCTCAACTTACTAAATAACCAAAGGTACTCTTCTAATTTTCTCCTCTCTTTAAAGATAAGTTTACTTTAAAGAAGATAAAGAAAACATATATTTCTGGTAGGAAAGAACAAATATAACTAATTTTATTTTACTTTTTCTCCTCATATAATTTGTGATAATGTTGGACGAAAATTTATTGGACCTCACTTCACTCGCGGGGAGGAATTGCCTACCTTTATTGCGGGAAAGGCATTTATCTCTCTCATCTCTTCCCTCTATTTTTTCCTAACATTCTGTCTCCTCCAAAATCTGAAGTCACCGTGACTTCGAATTCTCAAGATTAGAGAATCCAAATCCCTTCATTGGCAACTCCCGCCAGCCCCACTTATATCGATTGGAGGTTTGTACTTTATAGAATTGAGAATAGTTACAGTGCACACCAGTGTCATGAATCATGATACATGCAGACACATACAATACTGCATCTTCCAAGCTTTTTGCCTTGGCTTGCCCGGCCTGCAAGCTTCTCTCTGTCCTTTCTACAATTAAATCTAATCTATACAGCATAACGAGGGCCATCTTGCTTAGCATGCCAGCTTTGCAGATAACATTATTATAAAAAATAACATTATTCCCCGTTACTAGAATCCTTATTTCAGATTGCTTTCCATTGAACGTGTACCTACCTTAATTTATAATATATATATATATATATATATATATATATATATATATATATATATATATATATATATATTAAAATAAGAAAACATGTAAAAGCATCACAATAAGATATGACATCTCAGGTAGGCTGACACCCCAACCCTTATCTATCATCTGCACCACACCTTAGTTTATTAAAAAAAAAAATAATAATAAACAATACAAAAATCCATGGGGAAGACCGGAATAAATCATCTAAATGTGAAAAAAATAAAAAGACCAAATCTATAATTTATCATGTATATAGGATAATGCAAAGTGCAGACAAAGAATAACTTTTTTACTGACACTATCTTTAAGCGAACTAATTAGCAACACTGAGAAGGTACGTGCATTAGCTTTCGTTTTTCAGAATGGTTAAAAAGATGTAATTAATTTTCACTAAAGTTTGTCTATCCTAGAATTATGGTTACTTTTTTTCTTTTCTGTCGGGAAATTTGAAATTCTTATATCACTCTTCCCCAAATTTTGAAGTTAACAGAGTGTGCTTGCTAAGTTTTTGTAAAATCTAATGTAAAAAGCTTGCAGTGCTAACTTTTCAGATTCATTTGATAATTGAAAATTAAAGTTTGAGACACATCAATATTTACCAGTTCATCAGCCGGATATCTTATCATTCCAACCTATACAATTTTCAGATTGATATATCATCGGATGAAAATTTGAATGACAATGATTCGATTGAGACCATTTATGATGAGTATCTTTATCATGTCTCAAATTTCATCCTACAAATCTCAACTTCTGTTGTAATTAATTATGACTCTACGACAAAAAAAAATCCGACTACAGTGTCTAAACATCCTAGGGATATACGTGATTTAACAATTAACACTCTATGTAATGGCTCCACATTGAATATAAATCATAAAAGATGAAGAAGAATGGTTTATGAGAATCGGATGCTCTCCAGTTATTAGAGAGGCCCATTATAAAAGAGAAAGAGATAAATATTAAATTAATATTATTTTATAAATAATATTATTTTAATATATGTATTCCTCTCTTACCTACATGATGGAGAGGAACCTGTTCCTGGTTTATGATACGTCGGGGTGAAGCACAAAACTCTAATCGTAGTGCTATTGGCATAATGGCTAGAGGGGGCCATTTCCCCCCTGCTCTCAAGTGCATTGCCCTCTTCATTATGGCATCCTCCCTCACTTTAATTAGTCCCCGTTTCACACCCTAATAACTTTCTGCCGCAGCATTTTTTTTATTGGAGAATAGAAAAGAGGGAGAGAGAATAAAGGCTGTTCTGATTATTTACACGTAGAGGCGAGCTTAGGAATTTCCTCCTTGCTGCTGTCAAAACATACTCATTTAAATCCCAATATTATATTTATCTTTAAATTTGGTCACTTTAGGTAAAAAAAAATTATGTATATAAATGCTACAAATATAAATTCCAGCATGAGATGAATGAGGCTGTAGCAGCTGTAATCCCTTCATTCCCTTGGAAAGCAATTAAATGGAAATTGAATAAAGTGATCACTAAACAATGATCTCTAACCAAATTCGGGCCCTTTTCCCTTCTTTAAATTCCATCAGAGAAAGTTGTGGGTTCCATAGGAGGTAGTTCGGTAGTTGAGGTTGAGGCCATGTGTTGTTTGTGGGTACTGG
The DNA here is from genome assembly GCA_030762895.1 of Sophora flavescens. Lineage (NCBI taxonomy): Eukaryota > Viridiplantae > Streptophyta > Magnoliopsida > Fabales > Fabaceae > Sophora > Sophora flavescens. The sequence continues at coordinate 48,736,591 of CM061067.1, read as the reverse complement.
CAAAATAACAAGAGGGGAGGCTCATCATCTGGCATGGGCTCACAAGGTGTGGCTATCATTGGATCATGAAGCAAGCCTCGTGGACCTTGGCTTTCTATATAACCTTTTTCATTTTTTTAAATGTTCTAGCCAAGCACTATTTACATGTGATAAAAAAAAGTTAAAGATGAGAAAGAAGGTTCTCTTGTGGCCCCAAAGTCTTTATCAAAATGTTGTGTGCACTGGCAGGACATCATATTTGATGGAAGTATAATTAGATATTACCTTATTTATATATATGGGTTCGAATACACCTAGTACTCTCATCAATATATCATTGCTTATAAAAAAAAATGTTACCATGTATCATATTAGAATTAAATATCCGACTCTTATTATGACTTTTTTTTGTATAAATAAATTTATATCGAGAGGATGATACCCCAATTCAAAACTGGAAAAACTTTCGGACTGGATTAGTACTTATAAAAGATTTATATTTACCTTTTTTTATGAAGACTAGTGAGGCTCGAACCCGCGCTCTCTCAAATACGAAACTCTGTCATGTTCCATTAGACTAGTTGGACAATAATGTAAAAACACTAACATATCAAAATTAAAGTGATTAGAATAACTGTACTCGATACAATGTAAGTGAAAAAGAGAATGATGAAATAACATAACCCAATTCAGGGGGGACCAAAAAGCAGTGCAATAAGAATTAATTGAAGAAACATAGTTTAAAGAGAAAGAACACCTATAGATAAAGGCTAAAGCATAAGGAAAGCTGGCACCACTGCTTCCCTCCTTTCTTTTAAAAACCTAAACAAACCCAAAAGCCCCAATACAAACTATCGATAATTTCATACTCAGCTAGCACAAGATCTAAAGGTGGAACAAATTTTATGCACACAAAAACCCATAAGAAATTAGAAGAGAAGAAGCACAATGAAGGGAAGAGAAACCAAAGCAGCACCCTCTACAGATCTATTAGTGTGTTTCCCTTCTAGAGCTCATCTTACTCTAATGCCTAAGCCCATTTGCAGCCCAGCTAGGCCTTCTGAGCCCAACAAACGCCACCAGGCCCACCACCACCACCGCCGTAAGAGATCAATCTCCAAAGGTGGCGGCGGCGGCCAAGCTAGTCCTCTTCTATGGACCAAAAACAAGTCAATGGGGTCAGAGATTTCAGAAGAACCAACCTCTCCAAAAGTCACTTGTGCTGGCCAGATCAAGGTGGTGAGGCCTAAGACCAGTGGTGCTTGCAGGAGCTGGCAATCAGTGATGGAAGAGATAGAGAAAATCCACAATGACAAGAAGCAGAAGAAGCGTCTCAACTGGGCTGAAACTATTGGTTTCAAGAAGGAGATAATGCAGTTCTTGACTTGTTTACGAAGCATAAGGTTTGACCTGAGGTGCTTTGGATCCTTCCCCGGAGGAACGGAAGATGATGAAGAAGATGAAGAAGATGATGATGAAGATGAAGTGTACCATGAAAATCACGTGGGTGTAGTAGAAGACAGTGATGGCAACGAAGCTTCAAGAACTGTGTTTTCCAAATGGTTCATGGTGTTACAAGAGAATCAGAATAATGGGTTTCACAGAGAAGACTTGAAGGAGAAAGATAAGGTAAGAGATGGTGGATCAATGGATGAGAACACTGTGACTGTTCCTCCTGCGAATGCATTGTTGCTCATGCGTTGTAGGTCTGCTCCTGCAAAAAGCTGGTTGAAGAAAGAAGAGAGTGAAGGTGATCATAATCATGAAGAACGGGAAAAAGAAGAGTATGTGCACAAAGAAAAATTAAAAGAAAAAGGAAAGGTAGTAGAGGTAATAAAGAAAGGGCAGAGTTTGAAGTCTTTGATGGAGGAAGAGAAGAGAAAGAAAGAGAACTTGGTAGTGATGCGATACGACACTGGTTTTTGTGAGATTTCATCTGATATTGCCAAAGAGACATGGATTGTTGGTGACCTCAGAGATCACTTGTCAAGGAGTCGAAGTTGGAAAAGATGATCATCCACACTGATTAACACTATTTTTCTTACAATTTGATTTTTTTTTTTTTTTAAAGTCTGAACTTTTTCTCTCATAGTATTACCAAGTTTGTGCAATTTCTCCCTGGAATACTTTCGTGTGACAACTGGGAAATCTAAAAATTGAATCCCAGTTTTAGCTTTGCTTATAATTAATTTCGTTAATCTGTACAGCTTTCTGATTTCTTTTCATGTAAGTAGCCCGGGAAAATATTTTGCTGGCATGTACTTGTATGAATTTGTTTACTCTGTTCTGTAATTGTCCTTGGTTAAAGGAGAATGTTTTGTTTTAAAAAATATTTAGAATTGATATTTGTTATGTGCGTTCTTGTTAGAATTGAATATTATACTGAATGTGGTTGATCATATTGGAAGTAAATTTAGAAAGCTTTACTTAGTATGTGTTTGAAACACGTTGGTGACTCCCAAAAATATTTTTGTGATGAAGCAACTATTTGTAGCTTTTGTATTTTGAAAGCAATTTTCCCCAATTTACATGAGTTTGCAAGCACATGGATCAAAGGCTTCATTTTAAAGGTGGATTTTGAAAAGGCCTATAATTCAGTTAGTTGGAATTTTCTGGATTATATGATGAGTAGATTTGGTTTTTGTGTTAAATGGAGATCATGGATCAAGGAATGTATTTTCTCAGGAAGGTTCGGTGCTGGTGAATGGTAGCCCAACCAAGGAACTCACAATGCAAAAGGGTCTCAAACAAGGAGATCCATTAACTCCATTTCTATACCTAACGGTGGCGGAAGGCTTGAATGGATTAATGAAGAACGCAATTTCAAAAGGGTTTATAAAGGGTGTAAGGTTGGCCTATTTGGACCCGAGGTATCAATTCTGTAATATGCAGATGATACTTTATTGGTGGGGGAGGCAACTTGGGATAATTTGTGGGTCATGAAAGCGGTTTTAAGATGCTTTGAAGTAATCTCAGGACTTAAAGTAAATTTTAAAAAAACAAGACTAATAGGCATTAATGTGGAGGATGATTACACTAGAGTGGCAGCGGAGTTTTTACATTGTAAAAGTGGGGTGGTTCCGTTTAAATATCTAGGACTACTAGTGGGAGCTAATCCAAGGAATGTGTCAACCTGGGAACCAATCATAATATCTTTGGAAAGGAAACTGGCCATATGGAAAGGAAGACACTTGTCTTTTTGGGGGAAGAGTGACTATAATTAACTCGGTCTTAAATAGCATTCCAATTTACTTTTTGTTATTCTTGAGAATTCCCAAGAAAATGCTTAAAATTTTAATTAGAATTCAAAGGGATTTTTTACAGGGGGGAAGCACGGAGAATAGAAAGATAGCTTGGGTAAGTTGGGAAGTGGTATGTAAGCCACTAGATGAAGGTGGCCTTGGGATTAAAAATCTGGACTCATTCAATTTGGCCTTGTTGGCAAAGTGGAGGTGGAGGATTCTAAAAGAAGAGTCGGGTTTATGGAGAGAGGTCCCGAGAGTTAGGTATGGGGTGGAGGCAAAAGGGATGGCTAGTCTAGGAAACAATGTAGGATTAACAAAAGGATCTTCCTGGTGGAAAGGAATTTGTAAATTGGGTAGAATTAACAATGTGGAAGATTGGTTCCAAAAGGGCTCGAGAAGAAAGATTTGAAATAGACAACTATAAACATGAGAAGGGGGGTTGAATTGTGTTTATCAGAATTTAAGCAAAGCTGAAATCTTTTCGCAAACAGAAAGCTAGCTTTGGACGAGTGGAAGAATACAGGATGGATGGGTGACTATTGCAAACACACCACTTGACAGACGCAAGAAAACTAAAGCAATTAAAGAGTTTAAGAGAAGAGAGATTGACACGGTGATTTATCCTGGTTCACTCTTCAAATCAAAGAGCTACGTCCAGTCCTTGGTAGCACCAAGATTTATCCACTATAACTGATAAGGTTACAGACTCAAGTATTATTTGCACACCTAGCCTCTTCAGGCTCAAGACAAGTATTGTTTTCACACCTAGCCTCTTCAGGCTCAAGACAAGTATTGTTTCCACACCTAGCCTCTTCAGGCTCACTTAGGTTTGTTTGAGAGATTGGGTTTGTAAAAAAAATACAACTTCTCACAAGCAGATCTTTCACTACCACTCAGAGAGTGGTTTAAATGTGAAGTCTAGGAAAGTCTGCATAATAACTTCAAATGTTTGAAGAATACATAATGAAAGAATAAAAGAATCAATGAGCAGAGTAATGGCGTTTTAATGCTGCGTGTATTCTCACTTTGTTCATCTTCAATGACTTCTGTATTTATAGTCTTCAAGCATTTAGGATCCGTTAGAGACATTCTCTCAGATGTTGGCTTCAAGAAGAACTTCATTAAATACAATAGAGTCGTTCTGAGCACTCATTAATGCAATAGAGACGTTCTGAGCAGCCATTAATGCAATAGGAACGTTGGTTGTACTCTAACATGTAGGATCATGGCTTTATGCATCGAGATACAACCATGTCAGAGTTGCCAGAGAGATTTTTGTACTTTGCTGAGTACACTCCCCTTTTGTGGAATAAAGCATGTTGGAAGCATTCTTTTAGATTATCCAAGGTTGCTTGAGATAGTAGTCTTCTGAATTTTCTTGATAATCGTGAAACTGAGTAGGAGAGAAGGCTTCAAGTCTCTTTCTGATTCTTGAACTAAGATTCTGATAATCCTTAGAGAATTTGCGTTCATAAGATAAGTGCTTCCATCTTGAAAATAATCACGTCTATCTAGTCATTTGAGTTTTCATTCGGGCTAGTAGACGAGCTCCATATTAAGGACTCAGCAAGTCCAAATACTAGTGGACGAGCGCTTGTCACCTTTAGTGGGACGAGCACTTCATTACTCTAGTGGACGAGAGCTTCTGTCACCTTTAGTGGATGAGAGCCTTTGTTACTTTAGTGGACGAGAGCCTCTGTTACTCGGTGGACGAGAGCCTCCGTTACTTTACCGGGACGAGAGTCTCGGTTAGTCCGGTGGACGAGAGTCTCGATTACTCGGTGGACGAGAGTCTCGGTTACTTCGTGTGGACGAGCCCTCTGATTTTACAGACGAGAGTGTCGGTTAGTCGGTGGACGAGAGTCTCGATTACTCGGTGGACGAGAATCTTAGTTACTCGGTGGACGAGAGTCTCGATTACTACTCTGGTGGACGAGAGTCTTTTGCTACGTCATTGGACGGATACATTATGACCTTAATGGACGAGCTCCAATTGCCACGTCATTGGACGAGCCATTCTGATACCTTAGTGGACGCGCTATTCTGATACTTTAATGGATGTGCTATTATGATACTTTAATGGACGCGCTATTCCGATACTTTAATGGACGAGCTCCAAGTGCCACGCCATTGGACGGATAATTATGATACCTCACTGGACGGGCTTTTCTGATACTTTGATGGACGCGCTATTCTGATACTTTAAATAGACGCGGCCTTCGGTTATTTTTAGTAGACGCGGCCTTCTGATACTTTTAGTGTACGCGGCCTTCTGATACTTTTAGTGGACGCAAGTTTCTTTCTCTTGCGTTTTGGACGTGTGCTTCAAACATTTGCGATGGACGTGAGCTTCAATCACTATAGTGTTGGACGGATGATTTTATTTCTTAATCTGCACACTCGATAGATAGGTTAGCAACCAAGATGAAGGTTAATTAAATCATTAACCAATGTTTAGTTCTCATCAAAACTTAGGGAAATGCACATCAGACATTTTAGAGACTTAACAATCTCCCCCTTTTTGATGATGGCAAACATTGAGATGATTTAATGAACCTCAGAAAATAGCATATATAGACAGTTGAGATTTTCTTAAGTGAACAGGTCATTTCATATTCATTCTCCCATTATATTTCTCCTATTCTCCCATTTTCTTTCTCCCATTCTCCCTATTCATTTCTCCCTTTCTCCCTATTCATTTCTCCCTTTCTCCCCCTTTTGTCAACATCAAAAAGGGTTATCAATTTTTATTTATGAGATATGTTAAAGGCAAGATAACATGTTAAGAAAATCATAGTAATGCAGCAAGCATATTAGACATATTCCACTTAAATTATTGTATCATTACTCCCCCTGAACTAATGCTTAGTTAAAAGAATATGTATATAGGAGTAATGACAGATTTAGCATAGACAGGTTAACATTCATACATGTCATTCAGCAATGCAATGCATGTTTAGATTATCTCTAATAAATAAAAACCAATATTCTGCGAGGGGTTGAGTGAAAATATCAGCCCATTGATTTTCAGTTTTAACAAACTTAATATCAAAGATGCATTTTTGAACATAATCCCTAATGAAATTATGTTTGATTTCAATATGTTTAGCCTTAGAATGCGGAATTGGATTTTTAGTTAAGCATATAGCACTCGAATTATCACACCAAACAGATATGGTATGTTCATAAATAGAGTAATCCTCAAGTTGATGTTTTACCCATAAGAGTTGAGAGCAGCAACTAGCAGCAGAGATGTATTCTGCTTCAGCAGTAGACAAGGCAATGGTTGTCTCCTCTTACTTGACCATGAGACTAAACTTGCTCCAATGAAGTGACATCCTCCACTGGTGCTTTTTCTTTTTATTCTGTCTCCAGCAAAATCAGCATCACAATATCCCACTAATCTGTATTCTTTTGATCTTAAATGCAGCAAACCAAGATTAGTAGTTCCAAGCAAATATCTAAATATTCTTTTAACAGCCTTAAGATGAGATTCTCTAGGATCAGTTTGGAATCTAGCACACATACAGACACTAAATTGAATGTCAGGTCTGCTTGAAGTTAAGTACAGTAGAGAGCCAATCATACCTCTGTAGATAGTTTGATCTACCTTTTTACCTTCATCATCTTTGCTTAGTTTTGCATTGGGTTGCATAGGGGTTTTCATGAGCTTTGCATTTTCCATTTTGTATTTCTTGAGTATCTCCTTGGTATATTTTTGTTGATGAATTTAAATTCCATCACTTGTATGCTTGATTTGTAATCCAAGGAAGAACTTCAATTCTCCCATCATGCTCATCTCAAATTCAGCTTGCATTAGATTTGAAAATTCCTTGCACAGCTTTTCATTAGTTGCTCCAAAAATAATATCATCAACATATATTTGAACTATAATAAAGTTCTCTTTAGAGCATTTTTTGAATAGAGTAGTGTCTACTTGTCCTCTAGTAAAACCATTATGCATGAGAAAAGAACTGAGTCTATCATACCATGCTCTAGGTGCTTGTTTCAAACCATATAATGCCTTTTTAAGTTTGAAAACGTGGTCTGGTTTATCAGTATCCTCAAAATCAGGGGGTTGTTTAACATACACTTCTTCTTCAATTATACCATTTAGAAAAGCACTTTTTACATCCATTTGAAACAGGGTAATTTGGTGTTGTGCAGCATATGACATTAAAATGCGTATGGCTTCTATTCTAGCTACAGGTGCAAAGGTTTCAGTATAATCACTACCTTCTTGTTGGTTATAACCTTGAGCTACTAACCTTGCTTTATTTCTGACAACTTTACCATCTTCATCTAATTTGTTTCCAAGACCCATCTTGTTCCAATAATCGACTTGTTTTGAGGCTTAGAGACAAGAGTCCAGACATCATTTCAGGTGAACTGGTTAAGTTCTTCTTGCATAGCAAGAATCCAGCTTTCATCCTCAAGAGCTTCTTCAATGCGTTTAGGCTCCAAATCTGAAATAAAGGCCACATTGCTTGATTATCTTAATGTGGATCTGGTTCTTACTCCTTCGAAGGATTTCCAATAATAAGATCCTTAGGATGATGAATGTTGAACTTCCAATCCCTTTTAAGATCATCATGAAGATCTTGATTTTGTCGATGACTCGCTTGTTCCACTTGTCTTTCAGCCTCAGCATAGGTCCTGTTTTGGTTAGATCGGGTTGTTGACTTTCTCCGGCTTGTTTATATCAAGACCTGCAAGATCATCTTCTAGATCTTATAGTTCTTTATCAGTCTTTAATCCATCATTGAATTTAACTTGAACAGATTCTTCAATAATACAAGTTCTTGAATTGTAAACTCTAAAAGCCTTGGACTTTTCAGAATAACCTACGAAAATACCTTTATCTATCTTAGAATCAAACTTTCCAAGATTATCTCTCGGTATTCGGAATAAAACATTCACATCCAAAAGCATGAAAATAAGATATGTTGGGGCTTTTTCCTTTCCACAATTCATAAGGAGTCCTTTTTAGAAAAGGCCTAATAAGTATTCTGTTTTGTACATAACAAGCAGTGTTTACAGCTTCTGCCCAAAAGTACTTCGGGAGATTATTTTCATTGAGCATAGATCTAGCCATCTCTTGCAGAGAATTGTTCTTTCTCTCAACCACTCCATTTTGCTGTGGAGTTCTAGGTGCAAAGAAATTGTGAGAGATTCCATTCTCCTCACAGAACTGTCTAAACTGCTCATTTTCAAATCCTCCCCCATGATCACTTCTAAGGGTAGAAATACAGAAACCCTACTCATTTTGTACTCTTTTGAAGAATACTGAGAAAGCCTTAAAAGACTCATCCTTGTGTGTTCGGAAGAGTACCCATGTGTATCTAGAATAGTCAGTTATCAATTATGACAAATCCATATTTTCTTCCAGCCAGGCTGGCAACACTAACTGGTCCAAACAGATCCATGTGTAACAACTGAAGAGGTCTAGAGGTTGATACTTGGTTTTTAGATTTGAAACTTGATTTTATCTGTTTACCTCTCTGACGTGCATCACACAAGACGTCTTTCTTAAAGCTAATATCAGGCAATCCTCTCACGAGATTATTCCTTTTTAATTCAGAAATTAGTTTCATACTAGCATGTCCTAGTTTCTTATGCCATTACCATCTCTCATCCTCTTTAGACATCAGACAGGTTACACTTTGATTTGAGAGATCAGACAGTTCAATCTTATAAAGATTTTGTTACCTTTTAGCTGAAAAGAAGGTTTTGCCACTACAGTCTTTAACTATGCATACATCCTTGGTAAATGAAACATCAAAACCACTATCACATAATTGACTTATGCTAAGCAGGTTGTGTCTTAATCCTTTAACCAAGAGAACATTAGATATAGAGGGAAGAGGGGGTTTACCACCAATAGTACCAATTCCTATAACCTTCCCTTTATGATTCCCTCCGAAGGCAACGTGTCCTCCTTTCTTAAGTTGGAGGTCTAGGAACATAGACCTTTCTCCTGTCATATGTCGCGAGCAGCCACTGTCCAGGTACCAGCAGTGGTGTTTTCTTTGTCTTGTTCAGGACATCTGCAACAAAGATTATTTGATCTTTAGGTACCCATATTTTTCTGGGTCCTTTTCTGTTAGTTCTAGGAGTTTGTGAGGACTTCCTTCTCTTCTTATGGATACACTTAGACATAACATGCCCAGTTTTTCCACAGAAGTTACAGATAGGTGTTGATTTGGTTACAGTTGACTTAACGGATACTTTAGAAGCTTTAGTTGATACTTTATGATGTGTCTGATAGACATATCCAATACCTTCTTTGTTAAGAGAGTGTTTCAGACTACCAAGTAGCTTAGTCAGATTGTCTCTACCATTAACAAATTTGGCAAGATCAGAAGTGAGATCTTCCACTTTCTGTTGAAGTTTTTCAACTTCTTCAGATGGTGATGTTTCACTTGAGATCTTAGCTTCATTAGACTTTTCAGTCTTCAGCTCACTGTTTTCTTTAGCCAGCTTCTCGCACTCTTGATATTTCTGTTTATGCTCACCAGTGAGATTTACATACTCTCTCTTGAGGGATTTGAAGGCTTTAGATAAGCAGTTGGATTCCTCCATCAACTCCTCATAGGCATCAAGAAATTCCTCATAGTCAGGATGTACCTCATCGTCAGAGTCTGAGTCAGTGTTGGCCATCAAACAGAGATTAGCTTCTTCCTCTGTTTCTTCATCAGAAGATGTTGACTCCAGATCCTCCCAAGTAGCCATTATTCCTTTCTTCTTCTTCTTGAAGAATTTCTTAAAAGGGGCCTTCTTGAGTTGAGGACATTCAGCCTTGAAGTGACCGGGCTTCTTGCACTCATAGCAAACAATTGAACTTTTGTCTGTTGAGGTGGATTCTTTGAAGTTATTGTCCTTGTTGAACCTTCTGAATGGCCTATCCTTCTTGAATTTCTTTTTCTGTAGGAGAAGCTTTTTCTTCCTGGTCAGGAGAGACAATTCTTCATCACTCTCAAAATCCTTGAGTTCTGATTGGTCAGCATCACTGGATGACTCATCTGCCTTCAGAGCCTTGGAACCTTTTGCTGACTTTTGATCAGCTTTCAGAGCAATTGACTTGCCCTTCTTTGGTGCAATTTCATCTCCAAGTTCTTGCTCATGAACAGTGAGTGTTCCAAGAAGTTCATCCATACTCAAGGTAGTGAGATCCTTGGCTTGGGAGATAGCAGTGACCAAAGGTCTCCACTGTTTAAGTAGACTTCTCAGAATCTTACCAAACTTCTCAGTATTGGTATAGACTTTGCCAAGAGATTTTAAACTGTTGATGATAGTTTGAAATCTTCCTATCATCTGAGCAACAGATTCTCCTTCCTCCATGATGAACAGTTCATACTTTCTAACAAGTATGGTAATCTTTGACTCTTTGATTTTTGCTGTTCCTTCATGTGTGACAGCTAAGGTGTCCCATATTTCTTTTGCAGAGTCACAGGCACATACCTTCTCAAACTCCTCCGGACTGAGAGCACAAATGATGTTGTATATGGCTTTGTGGTTCAGCTCCCATTTTGATTTTTCTGCAGCAGTCCACTGAGCTTTTGGTTTGTCAGTGTTATCATCATTCTTGGGAATGAATGGACCATTTGTGATGACATCCCAAAGATCAGAGTTTGTGGATAGAATGAACCATTGAAATCTATCCTTCCAATAGTTGTAGTTTTCTCCATTGAAGTAAGGAGGTCTGGTTAGGGAAGCTCCTTCAGTCTGATGACTTCCACTTGAACTAGCTCCAGCCGTCATGTATATTCTTCAGGACCTTTTACCTATACACTGTTAGATGCTCAACCCAGAGGCTGAGCTCTGATACCAACTGAAATAGACAACTATAAACACGAGAAGGGGGGTTGAATTGTGTTTATTAAAATTTAAGCAAAGCTGAAATCTTTTCGCAAACAGAAAGCTAGCTTTGGACGAGTGGAAAAATACAGGATGGACGGGTGACTATTGCAAACACACCACTTGACAAACGCAAGAAAACTAAAGCAATTAAAGAGTTTAAGGGAAGAGAGATTGACACGGTGATTTATCCTGGTTCACTCTTCAAATCAAAGAGCTACGTCCAGTCCTTGGCAGCACCAAGATTTATCCACTATAACTGATAAGGTTACAGACTCAAGTATTATTTTTTTGCACACCTAGCCTCTTCAGGCTCAAGACAAGAATTGTTTTCACGCCTAGCCTCTTCAGGCTCAAGACAAGTAATGTTTTCACACCTAGCCTCTTCAGGCTCACTTAGGTTTGTTTGAGAGGTTGGGTTTGTAAAAAAAATACAACTTCTCACAAGCAGATCTTTCACTTACACTCAGAGAGTGGTTTAAATGTGAAGTCTAGGAAAGTCTGCGTAATAACTTCAAATGTTTGAAGAATACATAATGAAAGAATAAAAGAATTAATGAGCAGAGTAATGGCGTTTTAATGCTGCGTGTATTCTCACTTTGTTCATCTTCAATGACTTCTGTATTTATAGTCTTCAAGCATTTAGGACCCGTTAGAGACATTCTCTCAGATGTTGGCTTCAAGAAGAACTTCATTAAATGCAATAGAGTCGTTATGAGCACCCATTAATGCAATAGAGACGTTCTGAGCAGCCATTAATGCAATAGGAACGTTGGTTGTACTCTAACATGTAGGATCATGGCTTTATGCATCGAGATACAGCCATGTCAGAGTTGGCCAGAGAGCTTTTTGTACTTTACTGAGTACACTCCCCTTTTTGTGGAATAAAGCATGTTGGAAGCATTCTTTTAGATTATCCAAGGTTGCTTGAGATAGTAGTCTTCTGACTTTTCTTGATAATCGTGAAACTGAGTAGGAGAGAAGGCTTCAAGTCTCTTTCTGATTCTTGAACTAAGATTCTGATAATCCTTAGAGAATTTGCGTTCATAAGATAAGTGCTTCCATCTTGAAAATAATCACGTCTATCTAGTCATTTGAGTTTTCATTCGGGCTAGTAGACGAGCTCCATATTAAGGACTCGGCAAGTCCAAAGACTAGTGGACGAACGCTTCTGTCACCTTTAGTGGACGAGCACTTCTGTTACTCTAGTGGACGAGAGCTTCTGTCACCTTTAGTGGACGAGAGCCTTTGTTACTTTAGTGGACGAGAGCCTCTGTTACTTTGGTGGACGAGAGCCTCTGTTACTTTACTGGACGAGAGTCTCAGTTACTCTGGTGGACGAGAGTCTTAGTTATTTTGGTGGACGAGAGCCTCTGTTACTTTACTGGACGAGAGTCTCAGTTAGTCTGGTGGACGAGAGTCTCAGTTACTTTGGTGGACGAGAGTCTTTTGCTACGTCATTGGACGGATACATTCTGACCTTAATGGACGAGCTCCAATTGCCACGTCATTGGACGAGCCATTCTGATACCTTAGTGGACGCGCTATTCTGATACTTTAATGGACGCGCTATTCTGATACTTTAATGGACGCGCTATTCTGATACTTTAATGGACAAGTTCCAAGTGCCACGTCATTGGACGGATAATTCTGATACCTCACTGGACGGGCTTTTCTGATACTTTGATGGACGCGTTATTCTGATACTTTAAGTAAACGCGGCCTTATGTTATTTTTAGTAGACGCGACCTTCTGATACTTTTAGTGGACGTGGCCTTCTGATACTTTTAGTGGACGCAATTTTCTTTCTCTTGCGTTTTGGACGTGCGCTTCAAACATTTGCGATGGACGTGAGCTTCAATCACTACAGTGTTAGACGGATGATTTTATTTCTTAATCTGCACACTCGATAGATAGGTTAGAAACCAATATGAAGGTTAATTAAATCATTAACCAATGTTTAGTTCTCATCAAAACTTAGGTAAATGCACATCAGACATTTTAGAGACTTAACAAGATTGGGAGAGGAAATAGGGTAAGGTTCTGGGAGGATGTGTGGTATGGCCCATCTAGTCTCAAAGTTCTCTTCCCAAGATTGTACTTGATCTTTGAAGATAAACATAAGGAAATATAAAAGGTAGGGGAATGGGTAGGGCTTGCGTGGGTATGGAATTTGAATTGGAGGAGGCCACTCTTTGATTAGGAACATGAGACGTGGGCTGAATTTCCAGATACCGTTTTCTCGACTGGTCTGATCAACGGGGATGAGGACAAATGGGAATGGATCATGGAAGGATCAAGGTCGTACTCATCAAAATCAGGATATAAGTGTTTACAAGACCTTTATCAATCTCAAGGAGGTAGTGAGGAATCAGAGATACAGATCTTTAAGAATTTATGGAAGGTAAAAGTTCCCCCAAAGGTCTTGTCTCTTTCATGGAAAGTGGTAAAGGATAGGCTGCCCACAAAACTTAATCTGTTCAAGCGACAAGTAATTCTTGACGAACAGTCTCTGTTGTGCAGGTTTTGTGCGGCAGAGGTAGAGTCTACTGATCATCTTTTTTTGTCTTGTAACAAAGCTACTAGGATATGGATGAAGGTGTATGAATGGATGGGATTTGATGTATGATACGGATAGGCCTTTTGTTAGGAATATTCTAGAATAACAATTAGTTAGAATCTTATAATTAGTTTACAATTTTAATATCCTAAATATGTAAGAAAATTAGAGATGATGACATTTGTCATATAATCCTTATCAATAGGAAGTTTGTTAGTATTTCTTCTGCTATATATTTAGCATCTATGATCACTACAAGAAAAATTGAATTTAGCAAGGGCCAAAGGGCGTAGCAAACAGCTTAAATCCGTCGCAATACACATGTTTATGACGGATTTGCGACGGTCATAAATCCGTCACATATTGGGTCGTCGCAAACGCTTTTTGACGGTTTTTTTAAATGGCCGTCGCTAATTAGCGACGATATGGTCGTCACAAATCATAGGATATTAGCGACAGTCTGACCCCCACAAATCATAGAAATTAGCGACGGCCTGGCCGTCGCAAATCCACATAAAGTAGCGACGACCACGACAAATTATCAAACATTAGCGACAGCATGGCCGTCGCAAATTGCAACACATTTTTATAAAACTAAAATATTATAATTAACTAATTTTTTATTAATTAATTATTTAAAATATGAATTATTTTTAATTAATTATTTAATATTTAATATAAAATTCAAATTTAATATAAACTTTAGTTATTTTTTATATTAATTATAATTTAGACTCTATTATGATAAATCAATAATAATTATAAATGATAAATGAATAATAATTTTAAACGATAAATGAAATTCATAACTAAAAGCAAATTGTTTTGACAGAGCGCGTACATCATACAAAATAAAATATAATATTAAATAAACTAATAACCCAAACTAATAACTCTCTCTATATCCCCATATTAACAAATCAGTAAAGGATTGATTCTCCTCATCACTGGTCTGTCGATGACCCTCAGGCTGGGACGGTGGTGACTGGGACGATGGCGGTTGTGGCTGAGGGGTGCTGTGAAGGTGCTGGTCCTGCTGCGACTGTGGCTAAGGGGTGTTGGTTCCTAAACGCATCATAAGCTCTCTCTGTGCAGCTGTCATCATCTTTATCTGCTCCATCATCTATGTCTGTCGAGTAACCAGTTGCCGATTGATCTCATCCTGAGCTACCAGTTTTTGTCGCATCTCAACCATCTCCGTAGACTCCTGAGACTGGTGGGGCCTAGTACTGGACGATGCTCGACTCTGCTGAATGAAGATGCTGGAGCACCCGCGTCGATAGTTGCCATCTAGGTCTCCCATACCGTATATGCGACCCTTGTTCTTACCGCCAGTAACCTCGACCCATGTCTGCAACTCCATTTGGGCTTCCACCTCTGGGTCAAGTGTGGTGGTAGGGGAAGATGAGGTTGCTTGAGACCGAACCTGAGATAACTTACCTGATAGTCCTCCTGTCATTAAAATTGACGCACATCATCATACAAAATGACCATAATTCTTAAATATAAAATAAAAATAATTTCCAACAAAAAGACATGTGAATCACCTGAGTGTGTCTAGAGCGCTCATCTACATACTCGCTGGTACCCTTCCTTGTATAGGTTCGGGCATGAAGCTCAACCGGCTTGACGCTACGGCCAAGCTCCCTAGCCTGCACCAAAAAAACTTGTTCATATTTGAAGTTACACATTCTAAATAAAAAGACATGTACATGAATTCACAAAATATGATTTTTGAACTTACAAGGCGTCGAGCATGCTCCTGCTTACTGATGATGCCACCAGTGTGCAGGGTCCCACCCTTTTCCGAGGCCCTGTTGAGCTTTGCCAGGGCAGATTTTTTCTTAAATGCGGGTGTAGCCCAGTAAGCACATAGCTCCTCCCAAATGGGTGGGAAACACCATTTTGGACGTTCTCCCTTGTTCCAATATCTCGTAAACAACTCGGAGAGGCGTTTGCCCGCTTTTTGATGAAAAATTATCTCCACATCATTGGAATGCTCTACTCTCTAAGCATCCTTCTCCTGTAAATTAGGAGAATATAATATTTTTTAGGATAATAATAAACTAAAGAAACATTAAAACTAACTAAAAATGGAAGTAAATTCAAAAGTACAAAATACCTTAAAAGCTGCAAAGAATCGATCCCGATCCCGATCCTCAAGCTCACTCCAA
Organism: Sophora flavescens; assembly: GCA_030762895.1. Lineage (NCBI taxonomy): Eukaryota > Viridiplantae > Streptophyta > Magnoliopsida > Fabales > Fabaceae > Sophora > Sophora flavescens. The sequence goes on along the minus strand of CM061067.1, from coordinate 48,720,776 downwards.
TGTTTCCAGGCCCGATCAAATTGATATGTAACTGCATACGTGACGGCCTTTGTAGATTTTCTTGACGGAAGGAACCTTATCAATAGAACACGAGAACAATCAATACACATACATATAAAATATGCACTCAACAATAAAATAATATTATTTGAGATATTTCTTACCCTTTACCGATCGGGGTAACAATAACTCGACCGTTAGACATAACCTCGATCTCCTCATCATCTGATGATATAGGCGGTGAATATCCATGACTCTCCTCGTCGTCACCATTAGACTGATGATCACCGTCCATGGGCAAATCCACCCCTGATGCATCCGGTTGTCTGGAATTGTCTCCATGGTTCTGAGTCTGAGTCGGAATCCTTGGGGTGGGCATCATCATGATCCCAATGGAGGTGTCCATGAACTGAGTGGCTGGAGCAACAGGTCGGTAGGGAGGTGTCGGAACATGTTTAGGCATGGGTGTGGGCGGTGGACATGGTGTAGGAGCAACAGGTGGGGGTGCCGGTGCCATATCATGTGTAGGCATCGGTGTGGGCGGTAGGCGTGGTGTAACAGATGTAGATGGGAGGGACACGAATCCATCATCGATTGTCTGTGTCACGAAGCGGGGTCAACCACGACGACGTGCCCCTCCAGCAGGTGCCTTATCCTTTCCCTTACCATCAGTCATGTCTATAGTGAAAAATGATGCTAATAATGATTAATTAAAAGTAAACAAAACACAAATTTGCAAATAATGGAAATTGATGATGATAATAATTAACTTAAAGTAAGCAAAAACACAAATTTGTAAATAATGGAAAATGATTCTAATTAACTTAAAGTTATGACAATGACAAATACAAAATATATCACTAAAATAATAAAGTAATTGTTATTCAGAATTTGAGTCAGTGTCATATTCATAGTCATCTTCATCTTCTTCATCTTCTGTTGAGTATGCTTCTTTAACATCTTCATCCGGAATGACTTGATTTGATGTCAAGTTGGAGGTATCCACTTCTTCCCCTACAACTTGTGTGTCTTGTAAACATGAGATTGGTTCAACTTCAATTACCTCATTTGCATGTGACATTTCATCCGTTTGATATGACTCATCCAACTCTGAAACATATATTTCAATGCGACCCCTTGGTTTTGTCTTGATTGCAACACATCAACCTCGTTTTTCTGTTTGAGTTGTTGGATAAGGGACGTAATATACTTGTCTCACATTATGTGCCATGATAAACGGATCAAACATGTGATATCTTCTACTCATTTGGATGTCCACAATATTATATTTTTTATTCAAATTAGTTCCTCTACTAGATGAATCAAACCAATTACAATAAAACAACACTATTCTCTTATGGTAATCTAAATAATGATATGATAACTCATATATGTGTTGTATCACACCATAAAAGTCATTTGCAACTCTGCCTGGCTCACCCTTTATGGAAACACCATTATTTATTGTTGTTTTGTCTTCTGTCCATGATTGAGTATGAAATTTGTACCCATTCACGAAGTATGTGTGACATTCTTTGACTTGTGTCAGAGGACCGCCAGCCAAGTTTCGTAAATGTTGATTAATGACAGTAGGTGCCTCATTGTAAACCTATTCACAAAGTTTAACGATATATGTTTTTATCCGCATACATTATAGTCAATAACAAAATGATAAAGGGGAAGATGGATACTTGTTGCTTAAACCATTTTGGAAAATCTTCATGAGTACGAGCAGATGCATCACGAGAAGACAAGAATGCACTGAACATATATGGATAACATCAATGAGAATTGACATATGCTATCGAAGGAATAAAAATTATAAGCTCATACTTACTCATGGTATGGTTTAACCTCGGCGCAATTGATCAATACGTGAACATGAGCTGAGTTCCACTCTGCCTCCGTTAAATAATGTGTCAGCTCTTTTCCGGAATGACGACTGGGAAGACAAAAAACTGATAAGGTTCCAGGTAGTCTTCCACTTTCATTTTACATTTCGTTCCTTCTAATTGTTGGTGACAAAACCATGTGTTTGAAATAATGAGAGCAGAAATGAATTGTCTCACGGTGTAAGTAAGACGCACAGATCGAACCTTCAACCCTAGCCTTATTTTTCACCGATCGTTTTGAATCGCCCACGAATCTATTAAAAATGACGAGGTTATTATTAATTAACTAATATGCATGAAAAAGGATCAATAACTAGGATACTTCTATTACCTTTAAAATGGATACATCCACCTATATTGATCTGGACCACCAAGTCTGCCTTCATATGCAAGATGAATCGGAAGATGCTCCATTGAATCAAAGAAGCCCGGGGGGAATATTCTCTCCAACTTTCATATTATGAGTGGAATGTTTTGTTCCATCCTGATCAAATCGTCATCCCTTAAAGTTGCAGAACACAAGTCCTTGAAGAATTTACTTATTTCAGTAAGGGCATTCAAAACATGGGGGGGGGGGGGGACGAACTGAAAGCGATGGGAAGTAAGTGTTGGTGACGCCGGCAAGTGTACCGGGTCATCGCAAGTAATAAAAATAACACGGTAAGTAATTACCGAGGTCGAACTCAGGGATTGGGCTACCAATTCGACTAATCCGCGGGAAATCCGATACGTTGGTCAAGTGAGGAAAGTGGTTGAGAGAGAGAGATTAATATCGCAATTCAAATAAGAAATCGATTAAAGCTAAGGTGATTAAATTCAGAAATTAAAATATCCAAGGTCTCAAATCCACCTACCCAATCATGTATAGTACCCAAGTGATGATGTATTTCTCCCTAGGTTCAATTTTTATGTCAACCGGGACCCCCAATTTCTCCTATATCCACTGTCGTGCTCAATAGGACGTATTCGACGATTGGATTAATTACTTACTAGGTCTCATAATCCTAATCTCGAATTCTATTAAACCTTGTTCCCTATATGGTTGCACTAATCAAATAAATCCACTGTCGTGCTCATTATTCAATTAATGATTCCAATTCAAGTTCTAAAACGCGACTCGCCGTTCGGCCTCAAACACGTTAACTAGTTAATCACGCAAGACATATGATCAACGCAATCAAATCAGAATTGGAAAACATTCATAAGAGAAGGGGAGAAAAAACATACATCACAAGAACACTATACCGCCATGGGCGGCTTCATTGATCCCTCGGACGAGGGGATTAGTTCCTCATGCCCGTGACGACGCACAAACAATCCGACATAATCTCCATAAAATAAGAAGAGAAAAGAGAAGGGAGACGCAGCTCCAGAACAAGGATTCGCACTACTACTCTGATCTAAATAGTGGCTAACAACTTCATACCCAATTCTGATCTGAGACAGCCTTGAAATAGGGATTCTGTTTCTCGCCCGCTTGCGGGGCGAGCTTACTCTCGCGACGCGAATTTTAGTTTTGGCGCGCATTCAAGTTTGGATTTTCGCGGGGCGAGGGTGTATTCGCGGGGCGAGTCTTCCAACTCCAATCTGTCACAGCGGTGACATTCATCACGGCTGGGCCGTGATGGTCTCTGTATTCCAGGGTCTTCAGGCTCTCGCGAGGCGAGCTGTATCTCGCGGGGCGAGACTTCAAACCTAAATTTGTCACAGCCGTGACCTTAATCACGGCTATGCCGTGATAGCTCTATCTTGCAGGTCTTCAGACTCTCGCGGGGCGAGAAGATTTTCGCGTGGCGATCCAGAAATGATGACTTTTGCTGCTTTGTTGACCTTCAGTCTCGCGAGGCGAGCATACACTCGTGGGGCGAGTGTCTCCAGAATTGCAATTTCCACTATTTCTTGGCTTTCCTTGACTCCCGGAGCTTCACTTATTGACCTGAAAACACCAAAAGCAACCAAAAGCATAATTCTATCCAAAATAAGCTAAAAACTACACAAAAGACGCAAAACGAGTCAAAGTCCAACTTAGGAACAAAACAAGGCAAATTTGGGCGAAAACGAGAGTGAACACGACTAATTGGCACATAAACCCTAGTTCATCTAGTCATAAAACTAGATAAGCCAGAGGCTTATCAGTAAGCACTCCATAAACACATGACAATCATGGCTTTTCATCCCATGCAACTTGCCCTTGATAACATCAGCACATCTTGCCAAGTTGGAAGAATAACCATCAGGCATCCTAAGCCCCTTTATCCATTGGCAAACTAACCTTGCTTCCTGGATAGTCAAGGTATAATTGGCCTTTGGCTTGTACATCTTCCCATTAGCCTGATGTCTCAGCTCCAAATCCGGTCTCCTACAGTACAACTTTAAGTCCATTCTAGCCTTATCATTGTCTTTGGTCTTTCCATGCACGTTCATCACAGTGTTGAAAATGTTGTCAAAGAAATTTTTTTCAATGTGCATTACATCAAGATTGTGTCTCAATAAATTATCTTTCCAATAAGGAAGATCCCAAAAAAAATACTCCTCTTTGTCCAATTATGCCACTGCCCGTAACCATCTAATCTGGAAACCCCAGCTTCAGTCACTTTTGGCAAGTCCCTGATTCTACTCCAAATTTGTTCAGGTGTTAACCTCGGAGGCGGTCCATCTATTTCAACAACCCCTTTCTTGAAGGTATTCTTATTCCTTCTAAATTGATGATCGTTCGGTAAGAACTTGCGATGGGAGTCAAACCAGGACGACTTCCCCCCGTATTTTATGGTAAATTCCTTTGTATGCTCCATACAATGCGGGCATGCAAACTTCCAATGCGTCCCCCAGCCAGACAACATGCCATATGCACATAAGTCATTAATTGTCCACATCAACGCTGCCCTCATTGTAAAATTTTATTTTCGATAAATATCGTACGTAAAACACCATGCCACAACCTCTTCAGATCATCAATCAAAGGTTGCAAGTATACATCCATGCCAGCCTTTGGATTAGATGGACCCGGAATCAAGCAAGTCAAGAACATATATGGCTTTGACATACACATTTTGGGAGGAAGATTGAAAGGGGTAACAATAACGGGCCAACGTGAATAAGGTGATGTCAGGCTTGGATATATGGGGTAAAGCCATCTGAGCATAACCCAAGTCGTACATTGCAAGGATCCCCGGCAAAATCCGGATGCACCCGATCAAAGTGCTTCCATGCTTCACCATCAGAAGGATGGCGTAACACTTCTGCATTCCTCCTATTCTCATGGTGCCACGTCATTTTTCCTGCAGTCTGCATCGATGCAAACATCCTCTGTAATCTAGGAATGATTGACAAGTAGAAATCGGGCTTTACCGGAACTGGTTTCAGATTACTTCTACTTGCGTTGCGCTGACGATACCTTGGCGCGTGACAAAATCTGCACTCAACCAATGCGCCATCATTTTTGTCGAATTCATTATCGTAAAAGATCATGCACCCATTCTGACAACAGTCAATCCTCTTAGACTCCAATCCTAACTTGGACACTAACCTCTTCACAACATAATAATTGTTGGGTAATCCTCCTTTGAAAGGCGTCCCGGCCAAAACCATTTTGGCAATGAAATCCAAGTCCAACTCTGGTATGCTCTAATTGGACTTGGCAGACAACAGTAGAACACACATCGATGACTTCGAGTCAGGGGAACCTTCCCACAAAGGCTTATTTGCCTCTGTTAGGAGATTATAAAATTTTTGTGCTTCAGCATTAGGGGGCTCTTCTGTATTATTTGACTCAAACGACCCGGGCATCATGAGAGCGTCACACACCATCTCCTCCATGGAAACAAAATGATCTCCATATCCAGCTTCTGCACCACTGCTTGAACCACCGGTGCAATTCTCGTCAACGCCAAAATCAAATTGCGGCATTTCTTCTCCATGATTTGTCCAAATCCAGTAATTAGGCCTAAACCCAACTTTATACAGGTCAACCCTCACATCGTCTACATTCTTAATTCGGGTACAGTCACACTTCACAATCACCCCCCCCAATTGTTATAAGTATCTTGCTGACTTGTCTTGGTAATAAATTCTTCAACATCATCTAAGAAAGATTGTTTTAATCCCCCTCTACGCGGATAAACCCTATCATACATCCAAGTACGATTCAAAGGAACAAATTCCATCCTCTGCATTTGAGCCAAAAAAAGATGACTATATTGAAAAACTATTTTGGGCAAACTCGGATATATCCAAAAAATGACACATGAATGCTTCACCTCGCAAAACTGCTCCATTTCTTTATTTGGTATGGCCCTATCCCATTCAAGAAAAACATTTTTCAACACTAGTATGATAGTTACTCATCACTTCTCATGTCTCATATCTGGCGAAATTTTGGCAGCATTTCCCATTGGTTTCCAAGTACATGACTAGACCAGGGTGAGATACCACAATCAAGTATGTACCCAGAGAACAAATGGTAATGCGTCAGACCGAATTTTCATCAGATATATCACATAAGAATTAATGAATATCTATTATACTAGTAAAGAAAAAGTTTTTTCTCAAATTATCCCACTTGGACAATTCGAGGTCCAATATCAAGAGCTCAGTGACTTGCATCAGTACACGTGCTCTAAAATATTGCACCTCAAACGGGTAACTAAGGTTTTTCTCGACGATCAACTCATCTAGAAAATAAATCTGTACCCCTAAAGACAATTTATAATATCCCTAACATACTTGAAACAAAACATCAAACAACATTACAAGAATAAAAGGAATTCAATTTTGAAAATTTTAATACTTTTTAAATTTTTAATCACATTCTATAAAACTTAACACCTGCATAAGTGTTATGAAAAATAAAACATTCTTTATATTGATTGACAATTTTTAATTTTTTCCTTAAACCTATAATGAAATGCTTAATCATATAAAAATACTAATCATACAAAAATCTAAATTTAATCATACCCTAAACCCATACAAAATCCATTCATGGCCAATATTTATTTGTAAGCATAATTTATTGAACCCACATGACAAAGGAAGTATATTGTCACAAAATTCCCCTCAATCAAGCAAGTATTATCACCAAATTAACAATTAACAATCATATATACAAATCAACAAGCATACACACCTATACATTAGTTGAAAAAAAAAACTTAAAACACTTAATAGATATAGGCAGAAGAGAACAGAAAGATATAAGGATCATTTAATATAATATTGATAACCATAATATTTGTCATTACTACATAAATACCAGAACAGAAAAGTAATAACCCAAACATTATACTGAGTTGAACTTACTACATCAACATCACAACAGCAAAAACCCAAAAACACAAGGCCTAAATATATATAATCTGCAGTAGCGTCAACAGTCTGTAAGGTATTAAGCATGCTTGAATAGTGAAAGTATAGCAGCAAATTAGTTTTGGAGACTTCAACTGAATATATCAATTGGATCAACGTGTGTGTACCCAGTAAAGCCAAAGAAACAAAGAAATTGTGAACTACATAGTTTCATAAACCAATAGCTAGGCACAAATCAATGATTCTCATTTCCTTTCAAGTAGACAAATGGTTTTGATTTGCAGCAAAGGCAATCAAAGAATCCATCTTAGTATTGTCAAGAGCTAAAGAAATTGAAATGAAAATAACATGCTCAAAAGACACGATATTTGCACATGAAAAAACAACTAAAATCAACCACTTCAAAAAGCACATTTTTTTAGCATGAACAAAGCAACCAGAATCACCCTAACATCATGTAATCATATCATTCAACCTATGAAATCAACTATATTCAAACAGAGAATGTAGTTAGTAAAGAACCCATCAACTCAGACTATTAAAGAAGAGAAAATCATGCCATGGCAAAATCAACTCAAAATAAAATATATTGCTTTCCAACCAATTTCTTAAGCATCCTTAATAAATCATAATCCTGTAAAAAATACACAAAAAACAATAAAGAAAATTCATAGTCCATTCAGCACAAGAAGAGATTATGATTCAAGATACTCACCAATTCAGCCATTAATATCAAAAGAAAACTAACCCAAACACCTATAACACGACCACATTCCAACCTAAAAGCATTTAGGTGATTCAACAAACAGATTATAAACATTAATCAAAAGGCATTATATTACCAAAACAATTACAATCTCCACATCAAGGTGCACCCAAAAAATGATCAAATCAAAATCAAACATTCTCTCAATTAACGAAAAAAAACACACCTTGTCTTGCTTTGTTTGCTTGGAAGCGATTTTCCCCTTGTTGTTGAACCTCAAAGTCGCGTTCGTACTCTCTTACAGAACGTGACTCTCCAGAACTAATTCATAAACAAATATATGCAACAATTATGAGATTAAATATGGAACAAAAATTAATGCAAAAATGAGCAAAATTTATGCACAAACAGAAACCTTACCCTCTTGCTTTTCTCACACAGCGTTCCCGGCTTCAAGGAGTGGTAGAGAATGAAGGTGGTGGTGCGGTAGTGATAGAGACTAAGAGAAAGAGGGAAGGCCGGAGAACCACCGTGCGGTGGTGGTTGTTCTCGAAAATGTCACCGGAAACGAAGGGAGGGAGGTGGAGGCGATGGACGGGGCGACGGTGGGAGGTGGAGGTGGCGGTGAGGGACTCACCAGCAGTGGGAGGCGAGGCCGGTGGTGGAAGTCGAGGGCAGCGGATGGATGTGTGGGCGCGGTGAAGAGAGGGAGGCAGTAGCAGGGACCAAACAAATGAGGAAGAAGGAGAGAATGCTGAGGGTTTATTCATATTTTGCGATGGTCTATCCGACGCAAATTCCGTCGCAAATAAAAAATTAACTAGCTTATGCCGTCGTAAACCATTACGACTCGTTGCCCGTGTCCATTTTTGTGATGGCCTGTCCATCACAAATTCCCTGATTCAGTTTCTGACGGCTAAGCCGTTGCTAATTGTCCCTTTTTTTTTTTTGTAAATTGGCGCTTCAATTTTCGTGGAAAAGAGTGTTAAAATTTTGCGACGAAAATGCCGTCGGAAAATAGAAAAGTCGTCACAAATTTTAAGCATCAACCGTTATGTTTTGTGACGGAAAAAGTCGTCACTCATGTTAATTTTTCTGACGGCTGCTAGGCCGTCGCTAAATATCAGTCACTAATCGCACTAATTATTGTAGTGGATGAATGAAAACGCAAGAAGAAAATTGGTCAAAAACTCTCTCTCCCTCTAGGCTTTCTCCTTGTAGACTTTCTCCTTGTGAGAATTCAATCTTTCCCCAAATTCCTCTCCCTGTCTCTTCTCTACATTCCTCTTCCTGTCATTGCTGCTTTTGTTGAGAGATGGTACATGGTGCGCTTTGAACTTATGATCTGGTAGTTTTGGTTATTTGATGCTAGCTGTTCTTTAAGCTGGCTCTTGGTTGTGGATACTGGTAGGAGGTTTTCAATTGTTAAGGAATTTAGGTGTCAAAGATGCAGCTCTTCAAAACAGCTGTGCTAAACAGACACGGAAAAATGACAACATACACGACACTGCTACAGTAGCGCACTGTAGCGATACTGTAGCAGCAACTTTTTTTTTTTTTAATTTTGACTTTTTTTAAAAAAAATTATTTCTAAAAAAACACATTCACCAAATAATGAACTGAATTCACCAGATATTTATACCTGATTCACAATATATTTGCACATACTTAACCAAAATTTATTTCTCAAAAAAACCCATTCACCAGATAATGAACTGAATTCACCAGATATTTGTACATGATTCACCAGATATTTGCACATACTTAACCAAAAAATTTATTTCTCAAAAAAACCTATTCACCAAATAATGAACTGAATTTACCAGATATTTATACCGGATTCACCAGATATTTGCACATAATTAACCAAAAAAATTATTTCTCAAAAAAACTCATTCACCAGATAATGAACCGATTTCACCAGATATTTATACCCGATTCACCAGATATTTACACATACTTAATCAAAAAAATTATTTATAAAAAAAAACTCATTCACCAAATAATGAACTGAATTCACCAGATATTTATACCCAATTCACCATATATTTGCACATACTTAACCAAAAAATTTATTTCTCAAAAAAGCATATTCACCAGATAATGAACTGAATTCACCAGATATTTATACCGGATTCACCAGATATTTGCACATACTTAATCAAAAAAATTATTTCTCAGAAAAACCCATTCACCAGATAATGAACTGAATTCACCAGATATTTGTACCCGATTCACCATATATTGACACATACTTAATCAAAAAAATTATTTACAAAAAAAATTTAAATTTAAATTTTTTTTTAAAAACTGTGCTACAGTGCCGCACAGTGCAGCTATAGTACCACACTGTGCGACACTGTTCATACTGTGTGCCGTACGTTGTCCAAAAAACTGTGTCAGTTTATCATTTCTGAAACTCAAAATGAAGTTAATTTTTGTTACTTGAGCTTTGCTGATCTATGTTGGTTTGCTAGCTGTTAGACAATCATAGATAGGTTTCTTAGTTCTGTTTGATTTGATAGTATCTTCGAAATGTTTGGTGATTCAGGGAAAAAGAAAAAGGAAAAAAAAAGGAAAAAAAGTTGAAAAAAGAGAGAGAAAAAAAAGAAGAGAAAAAAAAAATAGAAAGGTTGAAGAAAAAAATAGGAAACACTTATAGAAAAAATTGGAAAAATAAAAGAAAAGTAGAAAAAAAGGGGGTAAAAATGTTTTAAAAGATAAAAGTCTTTGGTTTTGAAATAAGCTTATATCAGGGAAAAAAAGATTTTTTTTTTTATTTTCGTTTTGTTTTTATTTCCTCTAGGTCTATGTTTGGGGCGGTGGCTAGGGTGCGCGACCATGCCATGTCGCTCATGGTGAGCGATTTAAATGAATCTCATCTATTGTTGAAGTTGTAAATTACTATATCCACATCTTATTTTTTCTCTCACTCTCCTCTCTCCTCTCCCCTCTCCTCAAACGTGTTCTTCTCTCTCTCTACAATTCTCTCTCTCTATTCTCTCGCACAACATAACCTTCAACCTTCAACCTTTCACTCATTCCCCTCTCGGAAGCTCAATGAAGAATAAGAAGAAGCCTAACACTTCCAAATGACATCATCATCATCTACAATAGTACACTCTCGCATTCTTCTTCACCACCATCTTCATCATAACCACACCGCCATCGATGCCTCCACCACCGCGTCACCCTACGGAACCGCCATCCTTTGCGCCATAGTAGTCACGGGCAGGCCTCAACCAAGACATGGAATGTTACCAAAAACGAGACCCTCATTCCAATGCTACCCAACGTTTCATTTCAAGCAATCTCCGGTCCGGTGGCTTCACCTCCTCCATCATTGGAGTTCGGGACACCACCGCATCAAAGCGCAGTGTTCCAACCCAAGAGATTATGGTGCAGTTGACTGATATAACGATGATGAGGATCATGTTTGTGCAAGAGAGTTGCACTCTGTTATTCAACTTGAGTTTTCATTATCGGTCTTGCTTTGGGAGCAGATTTCAATTGTGCTATTAGGAAAAGGAATGGACTTGTTGTGTCTTTGGGAAGGTGGCTAATGATGTTGGTCTAATAAGCTTAACTTGCCTAAAGATGTTCCATTGGGAATAAAAGATAAAATATATAATTTATTCATCACACCATAATTTACATCTACAACTACAACTTTGGTGTTCAATATGGCTCTGTCTTCAATCCTCCGTGAAGAACTCGGAGGATCCGTCCACACTCTATTGGGAGCCGTAGATTTAATATTTTTATAAATGGACGGATGAGATGGAAGACCTGCAACCAGGTAAATTGGTAATCCTTCTCCCCGCAACTCCACCAGATCCTCTTCCTCTCCCCCAAAACGCATTCCCTCTCTCACCACAAGCCCTTCTTTCAGATCCAGGTTTTCATGGCAGCCACATGTTCGCTCCCTCTCAACTCCGGCTCGTCTTTGTGTGGTCCCTCTTGTCTTCGGCTTGTCTTTGCAACCATTTCCTCTCCTCACCCACGAATCTTCGTTGGGTCGGTGTCGGAGTGTGGATGAGAAAAGCTAAAGGAGCAGTTCAATGAGTTGTTGCAGGAGAAGAAACTCAAACGTTAGCGATTCAAGGAATTCCTCGGCCTACACGATTACCAAGTTCGACACCTCAGTCTCAAGCTCCATGGATGTTTCTCCATTGGGATATTTGAATTTTTTGTGAATTTTTCTGGAATATTTTTTTTTAAGAAAAGATGGTTCTTTGTTGTAATAAGTGAGGGATTCTTCTGTATTCCAGATTTGTATGAAATTTGAAGTGGAATCATGATAATATAAACTCCTCTTTTCAATTTATTGTTTTGCCCATTTTCTGTTTGATGAAATTCCCAAACTAACATCATAATTTTACAATATTTATGGGTGATTGAACTCTTATTTGGATCTTCCTGTGTCTGTGTAAGAGCAGTATTTGTTCTCCATGGACGTCGGTGCCTTCCTCCAAGTCTGTCAGCCACGGTTCAGTCTCGCGAAGAGAACAGAGGAAGCGGCAAATCGGAAGCGGCAAAGGCGTAATGGAGGGAGGAGCTCGGATCTGCAATTTGGTGATCGAAGTCGGAGATCCTGGTCGTGGAAATGAAAGGGAAGATGGAAGTAAAAGTATTGATGATGGTGTTCATCTTCACCGTTTTGGAATTTTGGTTGCTTGCAATTGTTACTGATTTCAATTCCAATCATTTCTTCTTATTTATGAAATTGTTCTCCAAAGTCTGAAAAAAAAATCCGAGAGAGAGGAAGGTACGGAGGAAGAAGAAGATGGAAACTTAATATGAATTTATGATAGTAATTCATTGTAATTATCAATTGATTTTAATTAAATACTTATTAAACAAACTCTTAATTACCGGTTCATTTTAAAGGAATTGAACTATTAAATAATGAAAGGTGAAAAATGAAGAACTGGTGTGATGAGTTGAATGGCAGAAGAATATAACTCATCAAGGAAGAATGGAGATGGAAAAAGGAGATGTTGAAGATTTTTTATAAAAAAAAAAATACTGTGGCCGATTGCTTTTGACTGGTTAACCGGTAGAAATGTGGGAGGATGGATCCACAACTAATAGGAATGAGGATTGAAGACTTGCCCGTTGAATATGCATTACTTATACTTATTCCATTAACAAGAGCATCAGCAGTGTACTGGCCGAGAATGTAAGACCGAGAACTCGTCTATACATCGGACCAACCGAGCTTACCCCCGCGTATGGGCCTTGACCCAGATTCCTCCGAAGCCGAGGACATGTCAGCACACCTGACACCCGAGAATAACTACTCGGCCCCAAGCTATAGCTATCCATCCGCAGCTAACTGGGCCGGATATCTCGCTGGCCATAATGCCACTCCGGGCAATCAGGCTCCGGATATCTCTCCCCATGATCGCGATCTGATCCTAATATTCCTCCGCTTATTTCGGAGCCTGATCCTGAGAGAACAACTATAAATAGGGGACTTACCCCTCATTCTAGAACTACGTTTGCTTTGATTCCCTTTTGGATACGTAGGGAGCGGAATCCACATTCTGTCAAGCACAATCCAAAAACACCCCACTAATCCTCGTTCGGTAGAGTATTTCATACCCGAGATATTTGGCGGGAACATTTGGCGCCGTCTGTGGGAATCGAAGCAAACATTTTCCCATACCACACGAAATGGTGAGGACGAGAAGCGGAAATTGCGGGAGGGAGGAGCCAAGGAATGCCAACCACGGAGTTAACGGAGATAATGGAGAACAAAGTCAGTAGGCCAGCAGAGGAATGACTCGACAACCCAGTGATTCAGGAGCTTCGCACAAAGTCGCAGCGCTAAGAAGGGAGAATGAAGAAATCCGCCGTGCAGAATGACCGTCGGGAGAGAAGGCCGAGTAGGGAGAGGTCGGTCTCCTCCTCACATGAAAGAGAGCGCCGACCTCCCGAGGTTGAGGGGTCCGAAACTTATATCGGGAAGGAGGTCCTCGCCTCCCGGGCTTCCCACCACAACAACCGAAGCGAGAGGAAGAGGGATTCCCTAGGCAGGCCCAGAATCTTCACTCCAAACGAACAGACTTAATGACGGGGCCAGCTGCGGAAGCCAAGGCATCCTTTCACGAATGATATCATGGGGGTCCCCTTGCCCACCCGACCTACAAGCCCATCAACATTGACAAATATGATGGCACCTCGGACCGAGCGCCACTTGGACGCCTTCACCACGCAAATGTACCTTTTTACGGACGACGATGCTGTCCCGTGCAAAGTTTTCCCAACCACACTAAAGGAGGCAGCGTTGACTTGGTACACCCAGCTACCCCCCAACCTCGGTAGACTCTTTTGACACATTCGCAGCGAGGTTCGGTGCTCGGATTTGCCACGAGCGAGCCCACCGAAAACCCTCGGCCTCCCCTGGTGAACTTGGGCGGGAGAAGAATGAATCCTGCGCAACTTCATGGCCAGATTTAGCAAGGAAGCGGTACTCATCCCCAATCTTAGTGCCGATGTTGCCCTACACACCATCCTCGACGGGTTGAGACCTGGCCCTTTTGCTGTACTTAGCTCGCAAAACCGCCGCCGATATGGACGAACCGAGGAGAAAAGCTGCGCAGGTTATATCAATATGGAGGAGGTAGAGGAGTCCAAGAAAAGGGATCGAACCGATGAGACCGACGGCGAGAAGCGCAGAGAGATAAGAGGAGGGCGGGGGTGATAAGCCGAGATTGAGAGGCCCAGTAGAGCATTTCCAGAGGGACCAAAGTATGATCATTATACTCCCCTCAACACAAATAGGGCTCGGTGTTCAAGAAGCAGACGGTAGTGGAGCTTCTGCAGCCTCCCAAAGAGTGGCCGCACCCCGAAATGCGGATTGCCAAAAGCATTGTCGGTTTCACCGCAACTATGGCCATACCACCGAGGAATGCTTTGGGTCTTACGGGATAAAATTGAAAGAGCTGGTTCAGGCGGGTCACCTCGGCAACTTTGTCCGAAGAAACAACAGAACAAAGTGAGAGGCGTGGGGGAAACGAGAAGAAGAGAGGGTGACCAAGGCCCGAGGAGGGCGCGATCGAAGAAATGAGGAGAGAGTAGAAACCAGAGAAAGGCAAAGTGATGTGACGGGAAGAGGATAATGTCGTTCGGGGGTGATAAACACCATCTCGGGAGGGTTCGCGGGGGAGGCACCACAAGTTCAGCTCGGAGAAGACATCTGCCGGGCCATCCAGGCAGATTAACTCGGTATCGGCAAGCCTCCCGGAGTTCTCCCCTATTATCTTTTCTCGATGATGATTTCGTAGGAGTAGATCCCAACCAGGATGACCCCATGGTGATCACCGTACAGTTGGCCAACTTCTCGGTCAAAAGAACCCTCGTCGATCAGGGGAGCTCCGCGGATATATTGTACTACTCAACTTTTCAGAAGCTAGGGATCCCGGAGAAATCAATTCAGCCTATATGACAAGAAACTCGTTGGTTTTCGCAGGGAGCAGGTTGATACTCGGGGATATATTGACCTCTTAACCACTTTTGGCGATGGCGAGCTTCTAAAACCATCATGGTCGGTATGTGTTGGTAAACGCAGTTACATCGTATAATATCCCGATCGGAAGGCCGCCCTTGAACGAGTTGGGGCCGTGGTCTCTACCCCCCACCTCACGATGAAGTTCCCCTCCAGCTCGGGAGATATAGTGGCCGTCCGAGCAGATCGGAGGATGGCGAGACACAGTCTACGCCGATAGTTTGAGGGTGAGCAAACTTAAACCCGCACTTTGGTAGAAACCCTAGACAGGGGAAAGGACAAGGCGGTGAGTTCAGTAAACTCCGTTGAACTGGATCCCAGGATGGACGTGCAGGAACAACGTCCGCAGCCTATTGAGGAGCTAGAGAAGTTCCAACTCGGCGCGCAGCCTGAGCAGTGTACTAAGCTCGGTGCTCACCTTGAATCTACTCTGAAAGAAGAAATAAAACAAGCACTGCGCAGAAATGCCGATTTATTTGCCTGGACCACATCGGACATGCCGGGAATTGATCCCAACTTTTTATGCCATAAATTGGCAATCTGTCCCGAGGCGAAGCCAGTGGCCCAGAGAAAGAGGAGATTAGGTGAAGAGAGGAGGAAAGTGGTCGAAGAGGAGACGGCGAAGTTGGTCAAGGCCAACTTTATCCGAGAAGTGGAGTACACCACGTGGTTGGCCAACGTCGTTCTCGTCAAGAAAGCAAACGGCAAGTGGCGCATGTGCACTGATTATACGGATCTGAACAAAGCATGCCCAAAAGACTCTTATCCCTTGCCGAGCATTGACAGACTGGTTGTTGTGGGGCTTCGGATATAGAATTTTAAGCTTCTTGGATGCGTACTCCGTGTACAACCAAATTAGAATGTACCCCCCGGATGAGGAGAAAACAGCCTTCATTACCGAAGGGTCAAATTACTGCTATAGAGTAATGACGTTTGGAGTGAAGAATGCGGGAGCTACGTACGGGAGACTTATGGACCGAGTATTTGAGAAGCAAATTGGCGGGGACCATGGAAGTATATGTGGATGACATGGTAGTGAAATCGATGACCCAGTACCGCCACCCCTTAGATCTCGGAAGAAATATTTTTCAGATTGAGAAGGTTTAACATGAGGCTCAACCCGGGAAAAGTGTGACTTCGGTGTCCAAGGGGGTAAATTCCTCGGCTTTATGCTAACCAACACGGGAATTGAAGACAATCCCGATAAGTGCCGGGCCGTAATTGAGATGAGAAGCCCGAGCGTTAAAGAAGTACAAAGGTTGGCGGGGCCGGTGGCGTCATTATCTCGGTTCCTACCTAAATCCGCAGAGAAAGCTCGGCCTTTCTTCAAGATTCTTTGAAGAAGCCCCAAACCTTCAAATGGACCGAGGGCTGCGAAAAGGCTTTTGTCGACTTCAAGGACTTTCTGTCCTCCCCGCCGATATTAACATGGCCCATCTCGGGGAAAGAATTGTATAGGTATCTGTCAGCCTCCGAGAATGCCTTTAGCGCAGTCATTGTGCAGGAGGTAGTGAAAGCCCAAATGCCAGTATACTTCATCAGCAGGGTGCTCCATGATGCCGAAACTCGGTATCAAGTTATTGAGAAGCTGGTCTTAGCCTTGGTGACCGCAGCTCGGCGGTTGCGCCCGTATTTCTGAAGTCACCAAGTGGTTGTCAAGACGGATCACCCCATCGACGGATACTCAAAAAACCCGAATTGGCGGGCGTATGATTGCTTAGTCGATGAGAGTTGTCCGAGTTTGGCTTGAAATACGAGATGAGAGGACCCCTGAAGTCACAATGCCTGTCGATTTCATAGCCGAGCTCCATCCACAACGAAGCGAGAGAATATATGGTGGAATCTATACGTGGATGGATCCTCAAATACCCGGGCGATGGAGCGGGGTGATTCTCGGAAGGACCGGGAGATTTGATTTTGGAACAATCGTTGAAATTCGAGTTCAAAACCTCGAACAATCAGGCCGAGTATGAAGCTCGATAGCAGGACTAAGGTGGCGACGGAAATGGGGGCGAAGGTCGTCAAGTGTCAAGTGATTCACAACTAGTCATAGGACAAATATCCAGGGGCTATCAGACGAAGGAACCTCGACTCACCCGATATTTGTGTAAGGTTAACCAGATTAATCTCCGGCTTTGAAAAGTTCACCATTGAGCACATTCCCGAGAAGAAAACACTCGGGCCGATTTGTTGTCTAAGCTTGCCAAAGACAAAGAAGCCGGGACACCACGTAAGCGGTTATTCAAGAAACCCTCAATGAACCAAGCATTGGGACGAGGAAGAGGTGATGGCCAACGAGTTGGTTGGCCGAGAGTGGATGACACCTATCCGGGAATACTTATCCTCGAAGCTCTACCCTCGGATCGGCTGAGGCAAGGAAAGTCGGACTAAGGCGAGTCATTTCACCATAATCGCCGGGGAGCTTTATAAGCGGGGATTCTCGGCACCTTTGCTAAAATGTTTGACCAACGCTCAATCCGAGTATGTCATGGAAGAGGTTCACCGAGGAATCTGTGGTTTTCACGGTGGTGGCGAGATCAATGGCCTCCAAGATAGTCCGAGCGGTATTATTGGCCTACCCTTAGAGCTGATTGCATGGAATGGACAAAGCGGTGTGATGAGTGCAGAGATGTTCCCATATAAATCATACCCCCTCGAAGAACTTCACACATTGAACTCGCCTAGTGGCCGTTTGCAATGTGGGGAATGGACATCTTGGGGCCTTTCCCAGTAGCCAAAGGCCAAGTCAAATTCCTATTGGTAGCCGTAGACTACTTCACCAAATGGATCGGCGAGCCTTTGGCTAAGATTCTCCCTAGAAAAGGTGCGAGAAGTTTGTGTGGAAAAGCCTTATTTGTAGGCACGGAATTCCCTTCGCAATAGTTCCGACAACGGAAGACAATTTGTGGATAAGAAGCTACGGGAATTCTATGACAACCTCGGTATCAAGCACCAGGTTACATCAGTTGAGCACCCCCAAAACCAATGGGCGGGCCGAAAGCGACTAACAAGATCATCCTCGGGGAGTGAAGAAAAGAGTAGGAAGATCTAAAGGAGCCCAGGCGGAGGAGTTACCAAGTATTCTCTGGGCCTATCATGCACGCCTCAATCTACCACTCAAGAAACACCCTTCAGCCGACGTCACGGGCAACCGCGCCATGATCCCGGTAGAAGTTGGGAACCGTCTTTCCGACGTGTGCAACACGAGCCAAACGACAATGGGAGCAATATGAGGTCGAGCTTGACTTGGTAGAAGAGGTTAGGGAAGAAGCGAGAATCGGAGAAGAAGCCTGCAAACAGAGAGCCACTAGAAGGTACAATTCAAAAGTAAGGCCGAGGAATTTTCTGCGTGGGGACTTAGTGCTTGAGAATAAAAGGGGAAGCAAGGAAGGATCGCACGGAAGGCAAGTTAGCGGCAAATTGGGGAGGACCATTCCGAGTGGTTGAAAACCACGGGGAACGGGGCCTATAGGTTAGAAGAATTGTCGGGAATTCCTATCCAGGGACTTGGAATGCCTCTCATTTGAAGTTTTATTACGGTGATGTATATAGTCGGGTCTTTGTACTCTTTTTCCTACCTCGGTATTTTTTTCCCAAAATGGGTTTTGACCAGGGAGGTTTTAACGAGGCACACCGCGGACTCCATTTAATAAAAAGCAGAATTTATTATATGATTCTATTTTTCCTTGCCATGCCGAAGTCTTTATTTTGCGGACATCCTATTCTAATGGCCGAGTCCGAGGCGATCGGAGGGGCAAGTATGAGCCCGGCCCGAGTGCGAGCCGTTGTCGAAGAGGGGCCAAGTATGAGCCGTGGCCCAGTCTGGCCGTTGTCGAAGGGCCAAGTATGAGCCCGGCGGCCGAGTGCGAGCCGTTGTCGGAAGGGGCAAGTATGAGCCGCGGCACGAGTACGAGCCGTTGTCGAAGGGGCAAATATGAGCCCGGCCCGAGTCTGGCCGTTGTCGAAGGGGCCAAGTATGAGCCCGGCGCCGAGTATGAGCCGTTGTCGAAGGGGCAAAGTATGAGCCCAGCGCCGAGTCACGAGCCGTTGTCGAAGGGCAATATGAGCCCGTGGCCGAGTGCGAGCCGTTATCGAAGGGGCAAGTATGAGCCAGCGGCCCGTACGAGCCGTTGTCGAGGGCCAAATATGAGCCCGGCCGCCGAGTGCGAGCCGTTGTCGAAGGGGCCAATTATGAGCCGGCGGCGAGTCACGAGCCGTTCAATTCCAAAGGCCAAGTCGAGCCTCATGGCCGAGTCACGAGCCGTAAAGTTAAGTATAAAGGTCGTCACGATCTTATTAGCCGAATCCGAGCTACTTTATAGTTATTTACGTTGAGTTCAAGCTACGAAAATAGTAAAAGTGAATGTGCGCAAAAAACAAAATTCGTAAAGGCCAAGTATGAGCCATTGTTTTATTAAGGAAACCAAAGTACAATAATGTAAAAATAAAGCCGAGTGATACATTCAAGGAAACCGAGTACAATGAGCAAAAATAAAGCTAAGTTTGACTCTTGAAAAGTACATTCACTGGATCGAGTCGCTGGCAGAGGTTGAAAGCCGAAATTGAAAATAAGGGCCACTCGGCCCCTGATCCCCGGTTCAACGCCACCACGCTCTCAAGGGAGGATGTAGTTCACACTCCCCTCCGAGAAAGCCGGACGATGAGGTGTTCGGCTGACTCCGGGAGTAGACGACCTCTACCCCTTTCTCCACGCCCGAAGACCGCCATTCTCCCGGTTAACATCCTTTTTGAAGGATTAAACCATAAAAGGAATTACGGATCCCATCTCCCACTTACATCCTTTTTGCGGGTTTGAAACCCAAAAAGGATGTTAATCGGGAGAGGAGAACGTAAACCCCGATGTTAGCATAAAATTACTCGGGTAGAAAAAGAAGTAAGAAACGAACTTGGCTGATAGAAAAGAATGAGGCATAAACAAGTGGGAAGGGTCCTATTTATAGGCACGAAAGGAAGTATAATGTGTGAGAATTTGTTGGGAAAACAAACCTCGAAACCAAGCGAAAGGCAGCGATTGCGTGAACCTTTTCCGGTTTCCAAAAGTATTTAATACATGACGAGTGCGTTTCCAGAAGCATTTAATGCATGACAACGCAAAACGAAAAACACGTGCTTTTCGTGTAATGATCACCGTCCATTTGGGACGGTAGGGTATTTCGGCCTTAGCCGAATATTCGATGAACAAGCCAAACACAAAGATCGGCAAAATGATAGTAATGTTCATTCAAGTAATTGGGTTACAAGGGCATGAGCCCATTACAAAAGAGGAACAAAAAATTATAACAGACTACTCCCCCCCTATGGCTTTCCTCGGCCTCTACATGATCGTCAGGAGAACCCCCCACTACGTCCACCTCTTCCTCTCCCTCGGCAATGATGGGAACAAGTTCCCCATTTACCACCTCCATATTCACATCCGCCCAGAAAGGTCGATGCCGGAGCCGAGAACCTCGGCTTGGGCAATGCCTTTGTCGAAACCTTTAGGTGCTCGATGACAATGCGGCGGGTGGCCTCCTCGTACGTCCTCTCCAAGCAGATATCTTGGCACGAGTCTCGGCCTCCAAGGCGACCTTGAGCCGATCAATCTCGGCTGAGCCTCCTTGATCTTTTCTTTAAGACGAGCCTTGTCTTCTTCCGCTCGAGCTCTGTTTTCCTCGGCTGATTTCGCCCGAGAATCCAACTCGGAGTTCCGAGTGTTGATATCGCGATGGTGGTAGTCGGCGTTCATTCTCGGAGGCAATCAGGAGAGATCCCCTTCAACCTCTCCATAGCGGCTGAACTCGGACTCCAATTGCTTAGACTTCCTCTCGGTCTCCGTCACCTCTCGGCTACTGAAACGAGCCAAAGCCGCAAGACGAAGAAGCGATGGACCGAGAGGGCCTCCATGCTTGGATTGGGCCCCTGCTGCTTGATAAGCCGAAGATCGGCGGCTTTTAAGAGGTCGAGTCGAAAGAGGAGGAGGGGTTGAAGTCTTCACCCGAGAGAGATGAAGTCCCCGCCTTGGGGTGGTGTTGTACCATTTCGGCTCGAGGGGGGTAGAAAATGGTTGTTGTCGCCCCACGATCTGCGTTCCCGAGTAGTGGGGGCGAGGGAGCTTGGGCCGAGGGAAGGGGAGAATCTTCGGCCACCACTTCAACCTCCGCCCTTTTCCTTTTTGAGGGCGGATGACGAAGCCCCCTTCGCGTAAACCTTGGTAGGAGGAGGTCTTTTCTGTTTCTTCTCGGTGAAGAGTGACCACGACCCTCTTTACCAACACCAGCCTTGACAAGCTTGAAAAGTCGAACTTTCCCATGATAAGCTGTCAAAAAGAAAGAGTTGTTAGTATAACACCACATGCGAGAAAATACTCAAGAAATAAAAAAGCCGAGCACTTACTTTTAAGGTCGGACCTCGGGGTGGAGGAGAAGGGAGTTTCATAAGGCGTGCACAATGGAGGGGCCGAGGAAGACCCTCTAGTACATCTATGTCCCGCCTATCCTCGTAGCAGAGAACGATACTCAAACCAAGCGAATTTCGTGGGAGAGGATTGCCGATATAAAGGAAACTTGGCATGATTATTTTCGTCAAAAAAGTGGGAGGTATGAGAACTTGAAGGGCGAACACGGAAGAAGCCAACCTTGAAGTCTTTATAAGACGAAGCAAATAAACTAAGAAGACCTCTTTGATTCGCCCATTAAGGGATACCCATCCCTTTTTCTCGCCAAATCTGGTTTGATAAAAATACAAAAACTTCGGAGTAGTAGGCTCTATCTTTATGTATTTACATAAAATCGAAAGGCTTTCATAAAAGCCCAATTTGTTAGGGTGAAGGTGAGTAGGTGCGGCGTTCATGGTTCTCGGAACGTCGCACTCAAACTCGATGAAGGGAAGAGACACATGCGGTTTGTCAAAAAGTGTTTTATACATATATGTAAAGGGGGCTCGGAGGGACGAGCCCTTAGAAAGACACACTCGGTGCTCGCGCCCGGAAAGCGAGATAAACTCGGACTCGTCCCCCGAGGCCGAGATATTGATATGAGGACCGAAGTTCAACAATAGAATCGAGAGTCCGGTAGTCGGAAAAAAAGGTTCCAACCTCCCCTTTAACCCAGGTATATCGGGAGGAGGGTAATATCGGGAATAGGGTCTTTAGGAACCCTAAGACGCTGTTTGAGCGGCGGGTTTGGACACCCTAGGAGGAGGAGAACCGGCACCCGGGCGAATCGGACTCGGAAGAATCGAGTCGGTCGAAGATGACCCGAGGAGGAGGGCGGTTCCGCCTCCCAACGCTCGCTTCCGTGAAGGAACAAGAAAAGCGAAGGGGATCCCCGATTGGGAAACTTGCGCTCAACCGAGGCGAAGTATTTGACTCGGAAGACGCAGAAGAACTCATATCTCGAAGGCGAGAAATAGAGAAGAAAGCGGGCGTGCACGGAGGATGACAAGCGAGAGAGACAATGGCGGAAACTTGGAAAACGAGGGTGAATGGCAAAGAAGGGTAAGCAAGGTAGGAGGGAGTTGGCGCGGAGGAGATATTTATAGCCTACGATTGGAAGCCCATTGTCCATCGGGCCCAAAAAAAGGGCGCGACTTTTGATTGCCCCGTGCGACCTTTGATTTTCCCTCCATTAAATGGGCGCAGAAATCTAGGGTTTCTTGTCTATGGCGTACTTAAAGAAGTAATGGGGGAATAATTGCTTTCTCCGACATAGAAGACTTGATTAAAATGACGACTAAGAATGTGGATAATCGCATAACCAGAAGAATAAGCTCGGTTTTCATACGTATCGGCTCCTTCGCTTATTCAAGCTCGGAGCTCGGGGGGCTTGTGTCTTGGCGAGAATGTAAGACCGAGAACTCGTCTATACATCGGACCAACCGAGCTTACCCCCGCGTATGGGCCTTGACCCGATTCCTCCGGCCGGGACATGTCAAGCCACCGACACCCGAGAATAACTACTCGACTGAGCTATAGCTATCCATCCGCAGCCTAATCGGGTGGAGGATATCTCATCAGCCATAATGCCACTCCGGCAATCAGGCTCAGGATATCTCTCCCCATGATCGCGATCGATCCTAATATTCCTCCGCTTATTTGGAGCTCCGATCCTGAGAGAACAACTATAAATAGGGGACTTACCCCTCATTCTAGAACTACGTTTGCTTTGATTCCCTTTTGGATACGTAGGAGCAGAATCCACATTCTGTCAAGCACAATCCAAAAACACCCCACTAATCCTCGTTCGGCCGAGTATTTCATACCCGAGATATTTGGCAGGAACAAGCAGCTATAAAGACAAGAAAACCCTTCAATGCATCTTCAGAGTAGCCGGTGTTGTGTACGTATCCTCCATAACCATAATTAATCTGTTGTACGAGAAATCCTTTTACCTTTGCTTTGCAACTATCAAAGTTGAAAATACATTAACATGGAATGGCTGCATCTTGGTCGGCTTTGTCTTCAATCCTCACCCGTAAAGGGTGAGGTTGTATCATCCATGTTTTATGATCATTGATATATTATTTAAATAAACCAATGGCTAAGATTAAAAGGGGCAAAATTGGTAAAAGAAAAAAAACAAAAAATTGTGGACAGTGGAATTGTGGTCTGGGTCCCTGACTCGTCTCCCCCCAACAACCCCTATCATGTGCGAGAACCAGTCTGTCGTCCCATGTCTGGTGCAGCGGCGCCACCCTCAATCTCCTCGTCGACCACTACACCCTCTCCCTCCTCCTCCACCATTACGAATCAAAGCTCCTTTTTGTCATGCCCTCCCTTTCCTTCTCGTCCTAGACGTCATATCTGTGACTATAGATAAACTAAATGACGAAACAACAATGTTGTAATCATGCCACACGAATAGCAAAATCAACTTAGTTCCTGGGGTCAATCATAAGACAAACTGGGGTGAGTGGAATAAGAGATGAAGAAGATAATTTTGTAATAGACAGACAAACATAACAACTAACAAACAATCTTTAAATAATGCAATATACTACTTCCGAGTTTCGATACAATAAATGGCAAATCTGGAAAGTGAATGAGAGATACACGAGACAAGTTCTGAGAGAAAGAGGTTGTCCAGATCCGCTCCACTCTGCCGCGAGCTCCACTGCAGAACCGTCGTGCGATCGTTGCAACACCACTGCGAACCACAACTGCTCCACCGTCGCCACGTCATGCTCACACCGTTCCAGATCTGCGAGCTCGAACCACCACGAATCGTGTACAACAGGCTCTTTGACCAGTGCTGTAGCCTGTGGGTTCAGTCGCCGGCATGGTGGATTCAGCCGCTCGTCAGAATCGAGGTTGACGGCGTGATGCGAGAGTGGAGAACGTGAGAAACGGTAACTGGTAGAGATGACTTTTGTTTTGTTTTTTTTTGTTTTGCAGAAAGTACCCATTATGCCCTTGGAGTATGCAAACACAACTCTTAATAGGGAGGATTAAAGACTCGCCCATCTTGGTCGTGTTGTCTGCTTGTCATGTCAACTATCGTATCATAGTGCAGAGTGGCAAGGAAGGACTTAGGTGTGGACCTTCGTGGGATAGGAGCAAGGCTAGGCCTTGGAATATAGGAGGTGGAGGCAATAATGAGCAAGATAATAGAGAGAGAAGGAGAATTGGAGAGAGAGGATGACGCAAAGAGAAAGGAAAGACGAGAGTGGAGAGAGGAAAAATAAGATGTGGGGATGGTACTTTACAGCTTTTGTTTGGATGGCTACCTAACAATACAATAAAGGGAGTGGTTGTTATAGTTGGTTTCGCGGGTTTTTGATCAAACTGGGTTCCTTTTAGAAACTATTTACTAGTTTAGGGTTATTCTGAAACTATTTATCAATGGGGGGTCGTTTTGAATATTTTATTATTTTTCGGTCTGACGGGTCAAAGCGCACTACTGGCGCGCGCCACTGCAATTGGCGCCTACACTTTTATAAAAAAATAAAAAGGGAGGCGCATTTGGAAGTGGCGTCCTCCCCTTCTACTTCTGATAGTCACACGAGTCTTGGCCATTTGTAGCAAAGACTTTTTTTTTAATTTTATTTTTTTTTAAAAAATAAAAATTTTATTTTTAAAAAAACCCCTTCACCAGATAATGAATTGAATTCACTGAGATATTTGTCCGATTCACCGGATATTTACACATACTTAACCAAAAAAATTTATTTCTAAAAAAAAACCCATTCACCGGATAATGAATCGAATTCACCAGATATTTGTACCCGATTCACCAGATATTTACACATACTTAACCAAAAAAATTTATTTGACTTTTTTTAAAAAATAAAAATTTTATTTCTAAAAAAACCCATCCACCAGATAATGAACTGAATTCACCAGATATTTGTACCCGATTCACCAGATATTTACACATACTTAACCAAAAAACTTTATTTGACTTTTTTAAAAAAATAAAAATTTTATTTCTAAAAAAACCCATTCACCAGATAATGAACTGAATTCACCAGATAATACAAGAGAAACCGCGGTGTCTACCCCCATGCCCGTTGAGGATTTTATCCGCGGGTACGGATAAAATTGTCATCCCTATATAGTGGTGACAATATCCTTTGCCTTGAACAATTATCTTTACCGAATTTGGTTCTTGGTTTATTTGTAGTAGTGTAGTTGCCCTTGTATCTCGTATAGGTATCTATTAGATGATTATTTTTTTAACATTTATAATTAATTTCAACATAATAATAATCATCATTGTAATAAATTTTGAAATATAAACTAATACTATAATGTATAGCAAATTCATTATATTAAATAGTTAATGAATAGTATGTTACACGACAAATTTTGTATGATACAAATTTTACTAAGTATTATGAAAGCTTGACTTCTCATTACGGATACGAGTCCATGATATGCAGTTTGTTAATATTTAAAGTTCATGCAAGAATATGCATTTCGTTAATATTGTGTTAATGTATTGAACATTTTTATAACAACAACAATAGAAAGATAATTGTGTATAATTAGTTTCTGGCTCCTGACCCGAGGATACCTGGTTCATTAAAAAAAAAAGATAATTGTGTAACAAAAAAGAAGCATCTTTTAAAACTTTAGTAGATGTAGCAAACTTAACTCGAAAACATATTATTATCTAACTAATTATAAAAGTAAGAGTTTAACTGTTGTACACTGTTATTATAAAGTTTTTTACTCTGTCAATCAATCACAAATCATGATATGGATTATTTTATAGGTGGTTAGGCTAAGACTCAAAGATTTTCAATAATGTAGCAATTTATGAATGATTGACAGTATAAAAAACATTAACACTGACAGTATATAGCAATTAAACTCTAAAAGTAAACCTTAATGCAAAAATAAAGCAATCATACTTTTTTTATCAAAAGCAATCATGCTTTGATATACAAAACTATTTTAAATGAAATGATAGAAAAATCTTTAATATCAATAAATTTAGAAGCTAATAAAGTACAAATAGGTCCAAGAACTCCAGTTAATTGCCTGCAGCTCTGAAATGGAAACTCACAAGACCTACACATTAAGCACGAATTGAAGTCATGAGATGACAATAACATAAATAGAATTATAATCATGAAAACATTTTGTATCACTCTTCTTCCTGGAGCAAGTTACTGCTACACCGAGAGAAATGTTCTCAGTTGAACCTTGTAGGACTTTGTTCAACATCTACACCAAGTTAAATTCTGCTACATCTACACCAATTTAATTAAGTCCAGCTCTTCATATGGGCATTTAATTCAAAGGAACCCCAATATTAATGAATCGAAAAACACTCAAAACAGTGCAGAAGTATAAGTGATTGATGATATGTCACGTATAAAATGTGAGTGATGATATGTCACGTATAAGCTGTGATATATGAGCCAGTGTAAAAATGATTTTTAATGACACTAAAAATGATAAAACACGAAGGAAATTACATGCGGCCATATTTTGTTGTTAAAAACAATATTTTCATCCAACTAAATCCATATCCTAGTACTGTGTAATGGGATTCATTCCCAACAATCCATGTAAGCCACTTTAGGGGATTCAGAAACTGGACAACGTTAGAAATTCAAGGATTCTAGAAAAAATCCAACTTCTGTATTATGGGATACACCTTCAGAAACATTCCTTCAACTAAATCCATCCTCCAATCAAACGCATAAGGACAGGCTCCCCCATAGAGCAGTAAGTTAAAAACTCCCTACACCACAACATTCATGAAAAAAGGCAATCACTACTACAGAAAAGGATTTTAGTAGCGCATCTTTAATAGCGTTTTCTAACCAAACGCTATTAAAAGAGAGGCGGAAGACATTTAGTAGCGCTTCCTTGAAGAAACGTTATTTTAGATATAACCTAAGACAACGCTTATCCAAGGAAACGCTATTAAAAGTTGATAGGTAGGAATAAATAGTGCTTGTTTGAGGAAGCGCTATCTATTTGTGATGAATAGATAGCGCTTTTTTGAGAAAGCACTATCTATTCATAATCTAAAACAACGTTTGTTTAAGGGAACGCTGTTTGTTCATTACCCTAAAAATAAATGTTTCCCTCTCACACTGTCCCTCCTCCCACTCTCAAAAATTTTGCGGGACTTCATCTCTCAAAACCTCTTCTTTCCCTCCCACCCTATTTCTCCAAACCCTCACCACCCTCGTCTACCACCACCACCTAAGCTACCACCGCCGCCGTTCGTCTACCACCACCACTCTCGTGTCCCTTGTGTCGCAACCCAGTCGAGCCCATTCGTCTACCACTGTTAGCATCCGAGACCACCACCGCCTCCCATTCTCCTCTCCTCCTCACCGTACCCCCCCCCCCCCACTACTAGAAATCCATCTTTTTCGGACAGATTTACAGACGGATTTCGGACGAAAATTGGACAAATTTCGGACGGAATGACACCCGTCTGAAAAAGCCTCGTGGGAAATTATAAAATCCGTCCCAAATTCTGTCCGAAAATATTTACAGACGGATTGCGGACGGAATATGGACAACGTACAAATCCAGATTTTGGTTATTGTTCGGACGAATTTCGGACAGATTTATTTTTGTTTTCCAACGGATTTGGGACGGATGTTGTGATTTTATTGGTTATTGTTCGGACGAATTTCGGACAGACCATTTAGTGAAGCGTTCAAGGCAGAAGCTGTCACGGCCAGGCCGTGATGCCCATCACGGCCAGGCCGTGATGCCCATCACGGCCGTGACATGTCAACTGAGCCAGACCCCTTCTAGGCAAAATCTGTCACGGCCGTGACAGACCATTTAGTGAAGCGTTCAAGGCAGAAGCTGTCACGGTTAGGCCGTGATGCCCATCACGGTCATGACATGTCAACTGAGCCAGACCCCTTCTAGGCAGAATCTGTCACGGCCAGGCCGTGATACCCATCACGGTCGTGACAGACCATTTAGTGAAGCAACATTCAAGGCAGAAGCTGTCACGGCCAGACCGTGATGCCCATCACGACCGTGACAGATCACTTCACTTACATTACAGTTTCACTATCTATGCTAATTATATGGCATCGATCACTAACATTTGCAGTTTCACATTCAATCACAAAATCATGAATTTGACTATTGTTACAAAATACAGCCTTGGTACCATACAACTTCTAAAAATCAAATACCAATTGCTGCATGCAATCCAAAAGTCATAACTTAAAAACTATCAGAAGATCAAGCCACTGTGAACTGTTAAGGTCATGTAATGAACCAAACAAAAAAAATAAATAAAGTTGCCAGAAGAACTATGTGACCCACTTGAGTACTGCCTTGTCATGTTCTCTCGGTTTGAAAGTTCATGAACTGCTCTTGCGACCATGCTTGCAAGTTCTATAGATTCGCGGCAGCCTCTGCAGCGAGGCATCATCTTTGAATTCCATGTTCCTATTCCGCTTACCCATAGGAAAGGCACTCCTATTTTCGTAACTCGAATCTCTAAAATCCATTTCTTGTCTTCCAGCTTCTGTAAGAAAGAATCCCAAATATTCAGGCAATAGAAAGAACAAAAGCCCCAAATTCATTTGCAATTTCTTGTCTTCAAAAATTTACCTGAAGGTAAAGTTTCTGGATTAGACACCCCTGATGCCGTTGACTGATTGCCACCGGCCTTTCTAGAGGCATCACTTGCATTCTGCTCATATGAATATGTAGATACATCATCCATCGGTATAAGTTATGAGGAAGCACCTATGTTGGGAGGAGCCTTTTCATCATGAACAGATGGAACATGGCCTTGAGAAGATTCTGGATAAGTAGCCTTCTCAACAGTATTTGGCCCAACCTTAACATATAAATAAAAATAATGTCAAAATAATATAATACAACAAACTTACATTTTATATTAAATAAGCTAAAGATAATAATCCAAAATGAACAAAGCCTAGTAGCCCACCAACGGGTCTTGCGAAGACTTTCCATCATTATCTCCAAACGACTTGGGTTCCCATTTGATATTATGCTCCTCAAAGAATAGCAGGCAGTATTTTTATCTTGGTGGGACCATCGGTGCTTTGGCGGAGACAATTTCTCAACCAACTAAAATGACAACATTAAATTAGAATAAATCTGAAAAGAAATGAGCTTTAACATGATCCTATCCAACTTCAAGAAGCTAGAGAAACTTGCCAAGTGATTTACACCACAGTCAGGACGTAATTCAACAGCTGCTGAGACAAATATAGATACAAGCATGTGCATCCAGCATATTTACATAAATGACATACATAGAATACCAATTTAGACATGATGTGAACAAGAAAACAGATACAATTCTGCAAGTCGGTACCTAAAATCATTAGGAATGCAAGGTGCCACTAGCAAGCTACATGACTAGAGTTGCAGAACATGACAAACGATCATCGCAAAACGATTACAAGTTCCTTGAATCCCCTCATAAAAACACCAAGCCATCAAACGCTGACACTTAATACAATTCAGTGACTAAACCAAGAGATATTATAATAAAACCATGTTCCTAACAAAGAAAGCAAGCAATTTGTACAAGTGGCCACACCAACAACATGAAGAAGGAAACTTTTTTATATCATTCATGTAAAGTCCCCACAACAAAAACACACTTTCACAAATTTGTATTCTTTTCACAGAAGGGTAGCCACAACTGAAACTATCACAAACTAAATTACAATAATAACTAATAATTGCATCTCAGCTATATGACCGCAACACAAGTAATTAGCACTGAATTTTATAATTTCATAACATAGAAGCTTCAAAGATGGTTTCATGAAAAGTCAAAGTAGTTATTGGTACCTTGTTCAATCTGCGCAAATGAACATTCAATAGAATGATGAAATTGATTTAGGGAATAACTAATTAATAGTCCCAATTGCACAAAACAAGGTTCAATTTCAAAATTAAACTCTGAATTCAAAATCTAGGGTTTAGGGTTTTAAAATCAATTTGGGGTTTTTCTGAATCTGAGCAAAATAGATGAGATTTCACTTACCCTAGGAGAAGGGAAGAGGTACTGTGACGACGACTCAAGGTGGTGATGACGGCGGACGACCCGAGACAGCGGCAGAGCTCCATTTTCGCGCTGCTACAACAGTTCAGGAAGAAATCAATCGACCCTACGTGAGGCTCCCTACCAGGCGCGGTGGTCGGATGGCTCTCGAACGACCTTGGACAGCACCGGAAGGCTAACCCGTGGCGGAGGCGCGACGTGAACAGGAGGAGCGAAACGAAGCAGAACGCGCGTCATCTTCTCCGCTACCAGGCGCAACCAGACGGTGACCTCCCATGGCGGAGCACGGCTGGACGGCGACGGACGTCCAAGGGGTGGCGGCGTCCAGCTGAGAGCAAGGGAGAGGGTGGAGAAAAATGAAGCTGAGGGAGAATGAAGAAAAGAAATAAAAGAAAGGAAGAAGAAAGGAAGGGTATGGGTGTCGTGAGAAAAAAAATGAGCCAGAGAGAGTAAAAGGGGGTAGGGGTTCGTGTGAAATAACTGGGAGGAGGGAGAAAATTTTGATTTGTGTATTAGTGCGTACAAAAGAGTGATAAATATTAAGTCTAAAAATAAATATGTTTTTAGTTGTTGAATCTAAAAATAAATGTTGACAAAAATATGATTTCAAAATTTGAATTAAGGTAAAGTTTGATAGTTGAATTGATCAACCCAGAAAATCAATGATCCTAAAATAAATCTCCGATTAATTCTAAATCAGTTTATTTTCAAATCTAAAATTACATAGAGTAAAATATATGATAAGTTTCTTTCAATCATGTTGCCTATTTTTTATTGTTGTATATTAGTCTATTGTTATAAATTTTTACAACAATTAAATTTCTAAAATTTAATTTTTGAATTTAATTTTACATTTTACATTTTATTAGTCTAAATATATTTTTTAATTTTTTTCATAAATCTTGTTTACTTTTAAATTTATTAAGATCGAATATTTTAATCATATTTAATTTGTAAGATAAATTATTTATTATTTTTCAAGAGAACTATAAAAAATAACAAATCCGTCTGAAATCAGTCAGAAATTTTCGAACGGATTTCAGACGGATGTAAGGTAAATCAAGAAAAATATAACAAATCCGTCTGAAATCCGTCCGAAATTTTTGGACGGATTTCAGATGGATGTAAGGTAAATCAAGAAAAATATAAAAAATAACAAATCCGTCCGAAATTTTCGGACGGATTTCAGACAGGTGTAAGGTAAATCAAGCAAAATATAAAAAATAACAAATCCGTCTGAAATTTTCGAACGGATTTCAGACGGATGTAAGATAAATCAAGCAAAATATAAAAAATAACAAATCCGTCTGAAATCTTCGGACGGATTTCAGACGGATATAAGATAAATCAAGGAAAATATAAAAAAAACACAATCCGTGTGAAATCCGTCCGAAATTTCAGACGGATTTCAGACGGATCAAGGAAAATATAAAAAATAACACAATCCGTCTGAAATCCATCCGAAATTTTCGGAAAATTTCAGACGGAAACATTTCCGTCCGAAAATTCCGTCCGAAAATTGAAGTTTTCTAGTATTGCACCTGCAGAACCGTCGCGCGACCCTTGGAGCACCACCGCGAACCATAACTGCTCCGCCCGTCACCGCGTCACGTTCTCACCGTCCCAGATGTTGATGCTTTGGAGAGAAACAACTATTGCTAACACCTTCAGTAGAATCTATGGTGGTTCTGACGCGATTGAAATGGAGGAAAGGGTGGCGGCGACAGTGGTAAGGGAAAGGGCCATGACGGGTGGTCGAGAGTGTCTTTGTCTAGCCGTCATTGCCGTGCGCCACCATCTCCTACCTCGACCGCATATTGGTTCATTCCAGGTAATATAGTTCCAACCCATCATGATCAGTGAAGGTTCCCTTTTTCCATGTTCTCCCCTTACCCTTATCAGTGTCCAACTTGTTAATTTTTCCCCCAACTTGTTACTGTCGATCCTATATATAAAGGATTTGTTTCTGCTACAAACAAGTATTCAATGTCTGAAATGTAACCAATCTATGTATTTCTCTATCAAGGTTGGTTTGCATTTGTTGGTTTGCCAATAATCATTATGTGCTTTATGATTTCACAGAGCCGATCCGAGGAGATACAGAGGATTCTATTAGGAGAGGAGGAACAAGAGAGAGGTAGGAAGAGGGAGTGATAGTCAGAGTGTCAAAGGAGCAGGTTCAGGAACTGAGAAGACATGCCAAATCCATCTCAAGAAGAGGCAGACCCTCTGAATCCGCCCCCTTCAACTTGAGAAGCAATAAACCCATATATTCCAACAAGTTTGGCAACTTGTACGAGATCACCCCAGACAAAAATCCTCAGTTGGAGGATTTGGAACTCTCTCTCTCTTCCGTGGAGATTAACAAGGTATACAAACACATAATCATACATACCCATCATTTGCATCTTGGACAACTTGATATATCTACAGTCTACACTAACAAATACTTATTTTCTTGATTGTTCTGTTTGATTCAAAACTTGGGTACAGTGATGGGTCATGCATATTTAAGTTTTTCGTTGTTAAAGCTATTTTCTTTTCAAGAAATCTAGTAGATGGGGCTATTGAGTTTTGGCACATCCATGTCAAACCACAAACCTTTTAATTTTTAATAATTAACAAGATGAAGTGGATTAATTGCTGGCCATTTGAATGTTATCCAATTCTTCGAAACATATGATGTCTGAGAAATTTGAAAGCCATGGTTGTCAGCTTGTGTCTTATTAGGAAGAATAGCAAGGGCAAAAAAGTGGGGAAAATAAAGGAAAGATGTTTGATGGAGAGTTAAACTAGAAGATTTCAGTAAGAGGGTTGCTAGGGAAGCATGATTTCGAAGATGAATTTTTATTGAATACAGTTACTGCTATTAATCCCATTTTCAACATCAGCAAATGGTAATGCTATTCCCCAAAATTCTTAGGAAACACACATAATTCAGTTCATATGATTTAAACTTTTTTCAATCTTACCTTAACAATGTGGAGCATCCTATATAAGTATGATTTGCATTGTTTGGGATGTTAAATTTACTGGAATTAAAACTTAGGTGTTTGGATGTAGGATTATGCAGAGCCAGTCAATTTGTTGATTTGTTCCCAGCTGTGTCTCCTGACATTATTGTCCGAGAGGCCAGGTTAGAGGATTGTTGGGAAGTGGCAGAGACTCACTGCAGCTCCTTCTCCCCTGAATATTCCTTCCCATTAGATTTTGTGCTAAGGATGGACAGATTGGTAGCTATGTTTGCAGGATTTTCTATACCAAATGGGTGCAAAAAAACTTGTTTGGTTGCTGTGAATGGCAGCTCACTTGATGAAACTATCTTATTTGGAGGTAAAGATTTCAAGATTGGTGGTTTTGATGGAAAATTCAGCCTTAACAAGGGATATGTGGCTGGTATACTGACAGTAGATACTATTGCAGACTTTCTTCCTAGAAAGGGACCGTTGCGACAGAGAAGGTTGGTGAAATAGTAGCCTTTAACTTGCTTAAAATAAACAATAATGTTATTTGTACACTCAAAATTTGACAACTTTGGAACACCTGTTTAATGATGTTCAAAATCGTGATTAATGGTGTGTTGGACTTGTTTAATGAGTGCATCGGTACTTATATGGATAACTTGTTAACTGACAATTTGGATAATGGTATACAAAAGTTTGGTTAATGAAGCTCGGTGGATGATAGTTAATGAGTTATCCAATCTTGGTGTACCCGTTAACCAAATTCAATACGTCATTAACCACGATTTTGAACGTTATTAACCAGGTGTCACGGGTGTTGATTTTTCAGGTGTACACATAACTAATAAAATAAAAATTCAGATCTGTTCAGATTGATCACCATGACTGTCTTTGATACCTTATATTGACCAAGAACTTTTTGTCTTTTGGTTTATGAAAGCTTTCGAACCCTCTATTACCCTTCAAAATGGTTAACTCGTGATTTGATTAATTCTGTATGTGGGCATTATGGATGTTGGTTTACATTTCATTTTGCTGGTGAATTCTTGTTGATGGATGTAAAATAAGTAATTTTTTTATTGTAGGACTGGAATTGCATATATATCAAATGTCGCAGTTAGAGAGAAATTTAGGCGGAAGGGAATAGCTAAAAAATTGATAGCAAATGCAGAATCACAGGCTAGAAGTTGGGGCTATCATGCTATTGCGTTGCATTGTGTCCTATCTAACATTTTCAGTGCTGCTTCTACTTAGCAATGAAGTGTTATACATATCTGTTGAGTGTTGACTTAATCTTATCTTGATATTAATGTCCAGGCAAATTGAGCGCGACTGTGAGTTCTTGGAAGCTGAGGGGATTATGGATTACAATCTTTTGGTTGGTCTTCATTTTCGTGATGATAATACATATGACAAAATGGGATTGTCACCATTTCTTTTGCGCACTGTGTCTGTTCTTCATAATCCAACAACATGATGCAGGAGCATGAGTTCAAAATTGATCGGGTGTGAGATCTTCGATTAAATTTTCCATTTTCCCCCTTTATTTCATTTTATTTCAAGATCAAGAAGACAATTGCATCTAGAGAAGTTTGCAGCATTTGGCTTTGGCGATTTTATGTTGCTGCCATTGCAAAGCCTGATGCTTATACCGAAGCAAATGGTATGGTTCAGTAAGGATGA
Source organism: Sophora flavescens (assembly GCA_030762895.1). Taxonomy (NCBI): domain Eukaryota; kingdom Viridiplantae; phylum Streptophyta; class Magnoliopsida; order Fabales; family Fabaceae; genus Sophora; species Sophora flavescens. Next base: position 48,685,233 of record CM061067.1, on the reverse strand, counting down.
AAATTGGCATCAGTTCTGTTTTTTTTTTTTTTTGGATTATATTCAGTTCTATTTTTCTCTCAACATAAAAGTGTTATATCAGAGAAAAAGGAGGAAAATCAGAGCTAGTGGTAGGATACGATATCTTCTAAAACATAAGAAGTATAAAACAAGGAAAAGGAAAGAATCAAGTGGGTATATGTGCTACAAGTGTGAAGAGGAACGTTGTCCTCAGCCTATGTGCTACAAGTGGGTATTTATTTTGTGAAGGCAATTATATTATCTGTTTATTTCAAGTTTTCAACTTTCAGCGTTCTGATCAAATTTCTTCTACAGGGCATATGGAAGTGGAAAGGAAGACATTCCTATGTGTGATGTGCCAGGGTATGAAAACTGCAGGATGAAATTGCTGAGACATGTTTCTTTTGTTGATTGCCCGGTAAAGTCACAGACATATCATCTGTTATTTTGGGTTGTCTGTCCCCTCCACACCCACAATTTAATTATATCTAGGATATACTAGGGACATTCTTTCGTATATTTGCATATTGGTTCTGCATTTTTTTCCTTATAAATTATTTTTTCTCTCCTTAGCATATTATGTCCCCCAATTCTTCTTGATCCCAGGAAGATATGATTTGTAAGCTCTTTTATTGACGAATTAATGCTAATTCATTAATTATATCTACAGTTTTCTTGGTTCTACATCAATATGGTATTTATTTTTACTTTTCCAATTTCCATAGGGCCATGATATTCTCATGGCTACAATGCTTAATGGAGCAGCAATCATGGACGGAGCTTTGCTGCTCATTAATTAAAGGAGGTGTAGTTGGCGGAAGCATCCTGAGGGTAGGTCCTTTGATCAATAACTTAATACTACACTTGTCTTCCTAAACTTTTACAATGCACATTTTAACATGTTTAGTCTGCCCTAGAATTTAAAGGAATGATTCTCTATGTCCAAAAAGTTTTGCAAATAATGCAAAGTGTGTCAACATGTGCTACATACATGATTGCTTAATGGATGATAAACAAGTGGCCTTAATTTGTTGGCGTCTCATTTGTTTTATTCTACTTTTGTGCTTGCATTTTGTCAAAAGACCTTGCGAGTCTCTATGTTTTTCTTTTTCCAGACCAGAATAAAGAAATCTGCTTTGTAATGTGTTTTAATCTATAAACCCAGTGAGGAGAGATTTAGTCATTCTAATTTGATTTAATTTTCATTTTGAAGTATTTTCCTGAATGTAAATGCATCACATACTCCGACGATAAACTTACTCAACTTAATGACGAGTGGTGTCGTTATGTGGTTATGAAATTTATCAATAATTAAAGGGTACGACATACTCTGATATTATGCTAGCTAGTGTCTCTCCTATATTATTAGACTTGTGTGTATGTGCAAGTGATCTGTATGTGTATCTTATGCAGGCCGACAACGAAGACTTTTTGCGATCAAGCAAAAGATGGAAGTAACATGCACAAATTGTTTATAATTACTAGCTAGTGTGTTGATTAGCTTGTACACATTGTTAGTATGCATGGTTATTATCTAGTGTAGGTTAGCGACATTTTGGTTTATGGACTTAAATAGTAGAATTGGTTATGTGTAAGCGTTACCGTGAATTGTGTTAAAGTATATTACTTAATTAATTGGTTATATATGCATGATTTTGATATTTGGTTTGGTTTATATATATATATATATATATGCTTACCAATATTGTATGTAAGCTTTGTACATTATATATGTGTATGTGTGTGATGTACCTAAATGCAGTGTTACTGTGAATTGATGAGGGATGGTTGTGCATGTGGGAAATGTAGAAAAACAGTGAATAATGAAAAAAAAAAAAAGGGGGGGGGATAGGAAGCGCGTTCTTAAAAAACGATGTCTAAAGTGACAAATAGACAACGCTTTCTTGAAAAAATGCTGTCTACAGTGACAAATAGACAGCGCTTCCTTGAGAAAGCGCTGTCTAATGTAATAGATTGTCTTATTACCAACTTTAGACAGCGCTTTCTCAAGGAAGCGCTACCTATTCTTACTTTCAGTAGCGCTTTCTTGAAAAAACGCTGCCTAAAGTGACAAATAGATAGTGTTTTCTTGAGAAAATGCTGTCTAAAGTATGTAATAGATTGTCTTATTACCAAATTTAGACAGCGCTTTCTCAAGGAAGCTCTACCTATTCTTACTTTCAGTAGCGCTTTCTTGAAAAAACGTTGCCTAAAGTGACAAATAGATAGCGCTTCCTTGAGAAAGAGCTATCTAAAGTATGTAATAGATTGTCTTATTACCAACTTCAGACAGCGCTTTCTCAAGGAAGCGCTACCTATTCCTACTTTCAGTAGCGCTTTTTTAAGCGCTATTGAATCTCTCCCACCTTCAGTAGCGGGTGAATAGATAGCGCTTTGAAGCACTACTAAAGGCCAAAAAAAAAATGCTACTGAAGCCCTTTTCTGTAGTAGTGAATGTCTCACATTATAGAATAGAGTCTAAAATAAACAGCAGTCTAAAGGATAACAACATCTTTCAATTATTTGCAAGTATAATGCATGCATTAAATTGAGAAAATTTTAAAGGCAAAATAACAACTTATGCAAAATCACAGTTACAGTTTTGAATTTATTATATCTGACTCAAACTTTCTAAAAGTCAAAAAAATAAAACAGAGTTTAAACTTTGAAAGTATAACCACCTGGAACATATCCTCCATTGTTATACACAACTTTAAACAAGAAAAAGGCCTGCAACATCAGCTCAAAATTTAAAGAATAATAGGGTATGAAAATATTTGCAGAAAAAGCTAGTAAATATCTTTTAAAAAAAACTTGCCTAGCTTCTCTTATCTTAAAAGACAGTGAACTCTAAAGCTGGAAAATGCAATGTGAAGTAGATAGCAGAGGCGGAAGTAGGCAATATCCAGTTTTTTTTTTCTAAAAAATCTTCTAAAATATGAGCTCTCACGGGATAAGGGAAACCCTAAGCAATGAACAAATTCACTCAAAACACTTCTTTCTTCATGAATAAACATTGGAAATACAGGTAAAGTCCCTAACTTGGGTCATCACATGTTTACCCGTTAATTCATTTCGAAAAATCAAACTTTAATTTGCTGGTTGCTTTCAGAAAATTTATTTATTTGATGTCAGAAAAATCGAGTGTAAAAATTTTCTTCCGCGAATAACTCTAGAACACCTTAATACATACAATAAATAGTCAAGTCATATTCTCAAAGAAGTCACTACAACATACCGTTTTTATTTTCAAAAGGTCTTAATTTCCAAAAATAGAAACATAGAACAAAGATAATATTACAACATCACAGCTACCGACCTTTTCAATATAAAACCCAAAACAAGACTCCTAAGATGGTCGCTCTACAAGAGGTTATTGGAAAGACCCCCGTGGTCTTTTCCAGAAACAAATACTTCTTCAAGCATCTAGAATCTAAGTCCGCAGGTGACTTAAAGAACTCCTCCGCTTCATATGTACTAGTATCCCAAGATACAACGGCAATTACCAGTAGAACCTGATATAGTTGTAAGGGTGAGACGCCAATATATGGATTTAATACAATAACCGCATGAACGACACAAAAGCAAACATATATACATATACATTTCCATAAATAAACAAATAGTCTATCACTAGGTTTCATACCCGATCACAGTATTTTGGAAAAATGCATGAACACTTCAATATCTAGGCTCTAATTTAGTACCTAATCTACGGAGATCTCAACACTAAATAAATGAGTTGATCATGCTCAATTTCCAGGTATATTAGGCACAACGTAGCCCGAATACCCTATCATTAAGGTATCAGACATAGGCCAACAACGTAGCCCAAATACCTTATCATTAAGGTATCAGACATAGGACGTGACACATCTGTCCATGCATGCATATAAAACATTTTGTTCTCATTATTTTTCTTTGTGTTCATTATTCTTTTGTCGAAGCTCAAGATGGCTTACAACTATTCGTAATTTTTAGCGTGATAGATTTCTCAACACTAACACAGGACACGAAGTCCAAATTAAATGCTCAATCACAAAACCTTCGACCTTGCAATCAGTCTTAGGTTCGTGGTGATAAAATAAAAAAAACAATATTCTTTATTATCAACGTTCATCACAACGTGTAACAATGGTACAACGTGTAACAACGTAACACGGATCAAAGATCTTCGTGCTTGTAATTAAGAATGCCAGTATCACGACGTCTCGGATACTAGGTTTACGTTAACACTGTTTTCGTTCGGTGAAACACAAAATCAAAACAAAACTTCCGAAACTTATCCAAGCTGTTGGAAATAACCCGGTGTATAAAACAATTTTACGGAAATACGTTTTACAAAATCATCAAAATCACTTGAAATTCACTTTCTTTCATAAAATCAATATTTTGAACTTGAAAATATTTCTTTGATACAAATTCTCTATTTTAACTAATATTACTGTTTTTAGTAATCCCACCGTAAATATTATCGGAATTATCCGACGTTTGACGTTTTAGAAACGTTTTAAGACCAATTATGACTCTTCTAGTAAAATAATTTTTCCAACACCATAATAAAATTATTTTTGAAACTTATTTTCTTACAATAACATTTTCTAATATTTAGAACTTTCCTACATATAAATTAGCAGTACAAAAATATTTTCACGGTTACGTCCTCACTATGACTCACAAAACATTCTTACGCTATTAAATCATTAAAATAATAACATTTTCCAACATTCCTCATTTTCCCAAATAAAATATTCCATTAATATTATATCCCAATATTTTACCGTTAAAACATTGAATATAACTTATAAAGCTTCTTAAAGCTTTTATCTGATTAATTGATTGGGCACCGACCATTGTCAGGCTTCTCAAACAACAATATCACAAAAATATTCCCAGGTAGATCATGCATCACAACACATTATAATATAATTGCAGATAAACAATCTAAAGCAAATCAACCATCACAGGTAAAAATAACATAACTTAAACAACTTGAACCAAATTAAACAAGCACCACAACCACAGATAAATAATACAGACTACACACTAATCACATACAGTTATTGGAAAAAATCCCTCAGGCAAGCTTCCCTTACCTCTTGAAGAACTTAGCTTACGATTTTAAAACTTTGTAGCGAATCCGGAAACCATCAACGCACGTACACGATACGATTCTTTATCCTTCAACAAATCACAACTCAACCAATCAAAATCAAACAAATACAATCACCTAATCACTAAGGTTAGGTCACGTCCAAGAATGGATTTTGTGGCTAAAAATTACTAAAATTGCTCAAGTGATTGGATTAATGATCCCAAGTACTTAAGACATAGATCTAATGATTTAACATAGAGAATTGAAATCAAATATTACAATCCATCATAAAGCCACTTTCGGCCTTCAATGAAAAATGAAGCTAGGGATTTCGTTTTGACAAAACAACTTGGATTGAATATATACATGAACTATAAAGATTGAATAAAGTATAACTTTAACAAAAAAAAAATTGAAACAAAGTTCCTCCACCCACATAAACAAGGTTTCGGCCATGAGAAGAAAAGTGGGGAGGAAATTTTAGTTTGATTCATGCTCTTGGATAATGAAAGTAGAGATGATTACAAGATCATAGAAATTGGTTTTATGATCATAGGATTTTTATACAATTTCCTAGATATTTCACAAGATTCTAGATCTAGGAATTTACAATGATGATCGGGGTATAAAACAAGTGAAATTAATGAAGAAGAAGACATGATTGATCATGGAGAGAAGATATTACCTCTTGGTGATGAAGAAATGAAGAGAAATGATCAACCAACACTTAGTTAAAACCGGACAGCTTTGAGGATGTGGTGGTTTTGTGAGTATATCTCATGATCTACTCATCCAAAAATTTCAAACTTTGGCTTGTTGGAAAGATAAGAAGAAAAGTAACAACTTTTATATTTAAGGTTTTATTTTATTAATATCATAACAGGAGATAAAAAGGGCCTTCTTGCAACTGTTCTCGCACGGTGCTGAGGATTTCGAGCTGTTTCAGTATTTTGGGCATATCTCCTAATATACTTATCCGATTTTGATTATATTTAGCTCGTTGGAAAGAAGTAAGAAAGAGGAACAACTTTCATGTAGAAAGTTTTTCGATTTTCAGAAAGGAAGAGGGTCATATTTTCGGTGGGGTTTTGATGTTCTTATGACTTTTTGAAGTAAAGTGTAAATAGGAAGAAAATGAAGATGAGCCAAAGGGGAGGGGAGGGCTGAGGTTTTGGGCCTTATATAGGCTAGGAATTAGGCCTTCTTTGGTTAAAATGAATTGAGTTAATATGTTTTGTGAATATTAAATTAATATAATAGTTACTTATGGTTAATACTTAACTTAACTTGGGTTTTGTTACCAACCATGGTTAATAAACATGTGGCTCACATTATTTGAAAGGTGTGGCTGCTCCTAGTCCACACAAACTAACCATGGTTCCTTAACCATGGTTAAAATATAACTTGACGACGGTTAGGTTAAACGTAGGGGTATTTTGGTCTTTTCGTGCACAAAATATCTAGATATTTAGGAATCGTCGTAAATGCACCATAAATGTTCGATGACTCACCCCGGTGACTCGTTGCTTTAGGTGGCAAGATGCCTCAGCATCCGATGTCGGGTTTTGTCTCTACACGTCCACTCTCGACTCCGTCGATTACCCGATTTAGGGTTTTATGCCGAATCGAGTATAAAACCAATTTATTTTGAAAATTTTCAAAATAACCTATATCATTGGAAATGAAATATAAAATCTATTCATTTCTTTCTCGGGTCAAAATGAGGTTTTTCGATCAGCAAAATCTTACTGTCAATGAAAACGTAGACCGGATTCCGTCTGAATTTTCAACTCAAAATTTAATCGTATACTTATAAAAATAAGTATGATATGAATATGACTTTGGTTTTCCCAAAATAATTTTCTAAGTTTCAGATAAAAATATAAATATTTATTTATATTTATACCGATCTTAAAAAATGGCAAAACAGGGGTGTTACGTAAAGCAGCTCCCAAGACCATATTTAGTCACATAAAGGATGAGAAGTGAACAAAAAAGAGTAAAAGAATAGCATAAAAATGGGAGCAGATTTATGTTGTAGAAAATTGGGACGCATGCATCGTACAAAATAATTAACTAAAAAAGCAGCATCTTTGTATTGTTGCTATGATAATTTAATTAAACTTGGTTAAACCGAAGTTGGTAATGAAAGAAACTGGTGATCAAAGAAAGTATTGTAAAGTAACTTTTTTAGTTGGTTTGGATCTTCAATAAAGTAGAGAATGAATACGGAGAAGTAGCTTTTATATTATACACAAATGCTATAAGAGAAAAATAATGAAGAGATCTTGGTGAGAGAAATATAACCAATGCCTGTCCATATAGGTATGATTATAACCAATGAATTCTGGATCAATCTTTAAATCCTTCCATATCCTTGCTATCTCAAATACAGCTTCTTCACATTCTTGCAAGTCTTCTAAAGTACAGAGACTTAAATTGATTTAATTTACAAATCAGTAAATAAATTTGACTCAGTGTATATCAATTATCTAAAGAGGATAAAAAAGGTATATGAATTATATACTTCTTATATTTATCAGTGCATGCAGATGTCTTCAAATGTACATCAAACAATAGCAAGGAAAAAACACAACAATGTTGCTGGGGATTATATTGAAGGAAGTAGCTCTTCCACCCCTCCAGTCCTTGTTTGATAGACCATAAGCAGTCTTCTGAGTAGTTGATTCACTCCAAAAATTAGATCATGAATATCAATTTAAATGGAAAATTGAAATAATAACTACTATACATAAATTTGAAATCATAAATTTATTGTTACTTCTGAATAAAAGACAGATAAAAGCACAACTAAACAAATCAGAAGAGGTAACAAATAAAAAGCTTGGCGAGGGGAGCAAGGCAATTAGTAGTAAACAATGTTAAGGTATGAGGGGTGAAAAAAAAAAACAGGAACAAAAGAATGAGAGGAGTGAAAGAAAAAGGCTTGGTGAGTGAAATGTTTGAGCAAAGTTATCAATCATGTGCAAATTGCAAGGCATATAACTGTGGCTGTGGTGTAGAGGGCTATAATAAGGAAAACCACTACTAAAAAATTGTTATTTTCGGACGGATTCACGGACGGATTTTAGATGGAATTTGAACACTTTTCCCACGGATTTGGGACGGACAATTAATTTCGGACGGATTTGGGACGGAACATCCCCCGTCCGAAAAAACCCCGTTGTAAATTGAAAATTCTGTCCGAAATTCCGTCCGAAATTAGTTCCAAACATATTTCGGACAAACAAAAATATGAATTTTGATTATATTGGCTTAATTTCGGACGAATTTCAGACGGATTCAATATTGCTATTAATGCAAATTCTGGACGGATTTCAGACGAATGTTATGATATTATTTTGGACAGATTTCCCACGGATTAGATAATCATATTTAAATAATATTTTTTGATAAACAAATCATGTTTGTTAATAAAAAAGGGCCAAACTTAAATAATTATAATACCAAATTAGGTACCTGGACTTGAAATCTAATATAATATAATAAAAAATAATTATTATTAAGATATCACTCTAGATAAGTATCAAGCTTCAAATAAACAAAAACACAAAGTATCTTGAAATACAAGAATGATATATTAAGATTCAAAGCATTAAAATATCATTACAAACATCAAAGACATAAATTTATTCGTTATTGTTACTTTGATCACTAAACTCTTCATCTTCATCTAGCACATCATCCATCATCTCCTCCTCATCATCATATCATCGTCGTGTCATCTAAATAGAGAGTAAAACAACATTGGATTAAACACGATATTGAAGAGATAATAATATCAAAGTTTTACATAAGCAAAAGAGGTTTGTCTTTACTATCGAAACTTCAATCCTAATGCAATTTCTCATGTGGGTAAATATGACGAGATATAGTAAAAAGCTGAAACACCTAATGAAATCCCAGAGTTCAATTTCTAGGTTGAATGTAATATATGACTTGTTCCACCTTCATTACATGGTTTCTAGTTTCAATCGTTAGCTTTGGCTCCATAGAGAACAATGTAGTGCAATCACTTATAGCAAGAGCCTAAAGAGGGAGAGAAGGAATGCTTAGAAAATATTACACAGTATCTAATGGTGCGGTATGCAAAGTGGTGCAAGAAAATCAGTTTTTATCTTAAATAAATGGACCCTAGATTACTTCAAATTATGCAAACCAACTTAAAATTATGCAAACCAATCTGGTATGTTGGTTACCTTTTAAGGGAATCTAAACCACTGCTTCCAACAACCAAAGAGTCCCTAGCATGTCAATGACTTCAAGATCCCTAGCAATATCATATTGCTTTGTAAAGTTCAACTCCCTCAATTCCTTCAGTGGCACCAATGCTGCAAAACAATTAACCAGACAAATTCATATATACTAAGGAAAGAAATTCATATATATGTCGTATAAATGTTCTGAAAGGAAACTTGTAGCAAACAGGAAGCATTATACTACACTATGGCAAAATAATTAGTTTTGTATCAGTAGTTCATTACCTTTCTACTCAACTTCAAATTAGCAAGAGAAATGAATATCTGTTCTTGAATTCTCATCAGTTTCTAAAGTTCTAACAGTTATAGGAAGTGTCCTCCAATCTGCATAAAGACAACGAGATATCAATAAAATGTTGCCATATTGTGCAATGGCAGTGTTATGAGAACTTGTTTTTGTCAAGACATATATTTCCTTTTAAGTGAAGCTGCACAAAGCCAAACCCCAACCCAGCTAGCTACTCGACGACATTCCAGTTTCCTCTGACACCTTGCATCGTGACTACTGTCAGTTCTGGAAGAAGTACAACCTGCTTCCCCAAGCAAACACAACCACTTTAACATCCCAAATTAAAGAGGGAGTCCAAGCATTTTCAACAACCAGACAATTCAAACAATTTGCTACTCATCATCAAACGCTCACTCTAAGTTGATTTAAATTCTTAATTTCACAAAATAGAATCAATTTCAATTAAAAAAAAAATCAGATTTGGGAAAAATAAGACGATCATCATCAAAATTGGAGAAAATGAACTTAGATCATAGGAACAAGAACTTAAGCTTAGAAATCATTAATTAACAGTCCCAATTACATAAAACAAGGTTCAATTTCAAAATCCAAAACAAAAATCAAAAGCTAGGGTTAGGGTTTCAAAATCAATTTGGGGGTTTTCTTGAATCAGAGCAAAAAGGAGTGTTTTCACTCACCCAAGGAAGAAGAAGGTGTCATGGTAGCTGTTTGAAGCTCCGACGCGGCGGTTGGCAACGGCAACTCCGGCGAGCCACTGCACAAACGCGTGACCATCTTCTCCTGTCCAAGCAGCGAGCGGCGCGACGAGCGGCGTTCTAGGGGCGGTGCACAACGGTTGGACGACGACCCAATGGTGGCGCAACGAACAGATGCGCAAGGTTGTTTCCGCGGCAGTGACGATGCGATGCATAGCGAGCGAAGCAGCACCATACGCGTGGGGCTTGCGTTGGTTGACCTCATTCCAACCGGCGGCCGGACGTGGTTGGGCGCCGGTTGGTCGTGGAGGGAAGAAGGAGAAGATGAAATTTTCAGTGTAGGGAGAAAGGGGTGTGGGTTGTTCTGAAGGTAGAAGAAGAAAATAAAAGGGAAAGAAGGAAGGAATGTGGGAGTCGTGCGTTTTCATCCTAGAGGGAGAGGAATTTTTTATATTTCACTTACTTAGTGGGTAGATACAAAATGAATGGTTAAGATTGAGTCATTACAAATAAAATAAGTAATATTGGTCCTTGGATCTAAAAATAATTAGTGACAAATATAAAATCTTAAAATTCTAATTAGAGTAAAGATTGATGATTGACATGGTAAACCAACAAAATCAGTGATCCAAAATTAATCTCCAATTAACACTAATTTTTACAACAATTTAATTTCTAAAATTTAATTTTTGAATTTAATTTTACATTTTACATTTTATTAGTCTAAATATGTTTTTTAATTTTTTTCATAAATCTTGTTTACTTTTAAATTTATTAAGATCAAATATTTTAATCATATTTAATTTGTAAGATAAATTATTTAATCTTTTTCAAGAAAAATAAAAAAAATAACAAATCCTTGTGAAATTTGTCTCAAATTTTCGGACAGATTTCAGACGGATGTAAGATAAATTATTTAATCTTTTTCAAGGAAAATATAAAAAATAACAAATCCGTGTGAAATCCGTCTTAAATTTCGGACAGATTTCAGACGGATGTAAGATAAATCAAGGAAAATATAAAAAATAACAAATCCGTATGAAATCCGTCTGAAATTTTTGGACAGATTTTAGACGGATGTAAGATAAATCAAGGAAAATATAAAAAATAACAAATCCATGTGAAATTTTCGGACAGATTTCAGACGGATGTAAGATAAATCAAGGAAAATATAAAAAATAACAAATCCGTATGAAATCCGTCTGGAAATTTTGGATTGATTTTGACGGATGTAAGATAAATCAAGGAAAATATAAAAAAATAACAAATCCGTGTGAAATCCGTTTGAAATTTTCATAAAATTTTAGACGGATGTATTTCCGTTCGAAAATTCCGTCTGAAAATTTAAGTTTTCTAGTAGTGAATTGTGAGGGCACTTTAGAATTGTTGGCACAGGAATAAGAAGAAAACATGCCCCCACAAGAGCCTTTAACCATCAGTACTGCTAGGAGTTATATTGAAGGAAACCTCTTTACTACCCATCCAGTTCTTGTTTTGTTGAACATAAATAGTCTTCTGAACTGGTCATTCATATAAAAAAAAGGCAGATAATGAATACCAGTTTTATGTGCTGCAAGCCTACAACCAACTGCAGAAGATGCATATGGATTTTACTAAAAAAACAAAGGAGATCATGTCCCACCCTCCTAAGGACCAGATGCAATAGGAATATGAGCATAACATATAAAACCCATTAAAGCATTTGAGTCAATATGCTTAACCCAACAATTAAAAACAAATGACATATTTTAAAGAATAAGTGGATAACACAAATCCTTCCCTCATCAAAGCAAAAGGCATCCAAAAGTAATTAATTTAAAAATTCAAGCAAGTGCGTTTTATTATGGTACAAAAGCTGCGTATACTTATAAAAATATTCATACCTTCGTGAAATAGAAAAATTCCAATTGTTCTTCCAACAGTATTGAGTGGAATGACACTCAAGCTATGTGCTATTGGTATAATATATTAGTATAATATAAATAGTAATAAGGAAACAAAACACTGTTTCTTCCCAGCCAAGAGGTAATTGGACTCCTGTCAATGTAGAATGTTTATAGACATGTTTATGCCATCATAATACTTGTCTTTCTCTTCAAACAGTTCTAGTTTATCCTTGGAAGCAACAAAAAATAATTCTAGAACACCCAAGTCCAGCCAAGTTAGGTGCCCCTGGAGCCAAAGAGATGATGAAGGGCTTAGCAATCCCACCTGGGGCAGATGGGTAAACCAAATTCCAAACCAAATGGCTCAAGTTCTATAATAGGTTCTGATCTATTTGGTTGTTACAATCTTGTCCTCAATTTTAGATACAATCTTGAAGCTTAGAAGTCAGTAACACCTCATTAATTCATGACGTGTAGCAAAAGCATACTGTTTGAAACAAAATTTATTACCTCTGGAGGCTAAATCTGCTACTAAATTTATTGCCTCTGGAGGCTAAATCTGCTATATGCCTATTTTTTGAAGGAAGGTAGGGAAATAGACATATTATGCAAAGGGAAAACGGAGCTACTCTACTTACAGATGAGGAAACCTAGTGTAGAGTAATTTGGCACTTGCTTTCAGATGAGTGATGCAGCAACAAACATAAAATACTATATCCACTTAAAGACATGTCAATATAAAACTACGTTAAAGTGAAAAACTTGTATTATACTTGGACAGTTGGATGATTCATTAATCAAACACAAACTTGAGCATAGGTAGTTAGGTATCCTCATAATCATAAAGAGAGTGTTTTCATGGGTCTACTCTTAGGCATGAATGAGGAAACAAATTTGAGCATCAACAAATGAGTGTATAAATAGTATAGTATATGAAACAAATTGTAAGAACCCCATTAGTAAAAATAATCACAATAACTAAAAATACACTGAAAAATACTACAAAGAATAAATTTCATTATTTAAATGAGAAAGATACCTTAGCTCACCATTTGGTCCTAAACCCATGGAAATGCCCTGGCTGAACCTGTACATTGCCAAAACAAATTTAATAAACTTTTTTAGATCCTGAACAAACCTCTCAAGCAATTAAGCATATTATTTGAAAACAAATGGAAATTAAATCATTAAAAAGGAAACTCTCCATGGACTAATTAACAGGAATTAAACTTTCTTGAACACCTCACATCGTACTGACCTTTATTTGGCAAGATTTTATAAATCTTATAGATTAATTTGAAAATTGATATTGCAACACATAACTGGTTCTTGAAGATACCATTTATATTATATTTAACAGATTTATAGATTTTTGGTGAGGATAGAATACCAAAATTCTGTAAGAGCTTCAAAAGAGGACTCCAAAGTTGATAATAGTGATATTTTCATACTCCACGTTTAGATGTTTATATTGTAGTCTAAACATATAAACCTTCTTGTCCAATGCAGTCAAAGGAACGTGTATAGGGCCAATTATATTTTGACTTATGAGAAAATAAACACCAGTTCATTAATAGTAAAAAGTAAAAACTAAATAAAAGGTGTCAAAAGACCCGAAATTTGAACTAAAGCAAGCCCCAATATTTAATTTACATTCATGGTTTTAAAAAGAGAGAAACCAAACAGAGAAAGAGAGAGCAGAAACAGAAGAGAATCAGCAAATTAAAGAATTGATTCCTCCAAATTAAAGCTAAAATCAGTAACGTAGGAGAAAAGAATGAAGGTGGCGGATACATTTTTAAGTCTATAGAAGCACCAACACTGTTAGTTAAACAAATAATCAAATACTTTTTGAATTACAATACATATTTGTGGATAATGCAATACATATAGAGACGGATAATAAGTTATAGAAAGGAGGAGATATAACAAACTAATCCTAGAGTATTTTGTACCTGGTACTGCTTCCCTTGTATTGATGGACATGGGCATCCACTTGTTTTAAATCCATGGGTGCTTGTTCTCTGCACAATTCAACATTCATAAATTCAATTAAAATGTTAAAAGTAGTCTGACAAAGAGAGAATGTTGCATTGAGTGGACCGGAGGAGATTCTAAGAATCATCAAAGACCATAGTGACAACCTAGATCACCCACACCGGAACGGCTAGAACGCAGTGACAGGCATCTTCTCCTCCCCCTCATCTACCACATCCTTCTTCAACAACTCCGACGCCGTCAACCCCTTGACCATCCGCCGCCTCCTCCACCACCATGCAAAAGGGAATGTGTAGGAAGAGCTCTTCATCAGAGACAAGAAAGGGAGAAGACAAGAGAAGGGGGACAGGAGGAGAGAGACCAGGGTATGAGTAATGCTGTGAGAATGACAAGCTTTCATTTTTCTTCTTGTCTTTCTAGAATTTGTCAGGCACGTACGGGTGAAACACTCAAACATCAAATGCTGAATGTGTTCAGAAAAGAAATAATAAAATATAACATCGTATGGTTATTTGTCCTGGTCCAATTAAAACAAAGAAAGCCGACAAAAATAAAAAGAAAAAAGGGCCAAAATATTGTCGTGGGCTAATTTAAAAAAAAAAAATTGTATAGGATCGATTTAAAAAATTAATTAAATTTATGAGAACAAAATACATATTTTATCCATTTTCTTACTACAACTCTTAAAAGGAAACTTAATTTATATTATAACTATCACCATAAAAGCCAAGTGATAAAATATTGACATAACAATGGAGGAAATCATTGAAATCTGAGATGTTTTAGGAATGTTGTCCTTGTATGTTTTATTCAAGTTTAATACAGGTATGCAGGAGTGCACAGAAGCAAACCTGCAGTATACAAAAGAATAGCAGCATGTTTAAAAATGAAAAACAGATTAAATGGACGTTCAAAACAATTAGATTCATTGGTATTCATGTTGTATGGCCAAAAAATGGTCAACCAAGGAATAGACACTGCATAGCATCCAAAGCATTTTAGATTCAATATGATTCCTCCTACCTCAAATCTAAGAAATTTAACTTTTGCATTGATGCTTTAGCTAAGTTGGATGATCCCTAATAACTTTGTTTGAAGAACTTCAATTCTTAAAATTCGAAGACGTTGGTTAATTGTAAAAAGCATTAGAATATTAATTAGTTGAGAAATATCGACATGACCCGTGGAAGAGAAGGAGGAAGAAGATAGAGTAGCAAATCGAAAGAAAAAAAGAGAATGAACAAAAACACTAAATCAAGAATGCAAGTTTACAACAACACTATCAATTTATATAGCATTTCAGCCTTACACAAAATCTGTTTACAATTTTTCTGCAAGAGATGCCTAAAATTTCTAATACAACCCAATTGGCGACATGTCTAGTTATGGCTCATTAGAAACGTGGAATACAAAATTGAAATAACCTATATAAAAAGTTGCCGGTTTTCTGTATAGTACAGTACAATGTTTATAGGATCTAAATACAGGGAGATGAAAGACTTTGTGACTGTACAAAGAATGCATAACCTAACCTGAAGAGGTGTGATGAGATTTGTAGATGGGAAATGATAACATGAAAGTAGCAATATTAATGAACATCACCAAGAGCATTACAAAAGAAAAATAGAATTTACTATGTAATTGATCAAAACATAAAATGTCACTAATATATGAACATATATAATAGGCAAAGTACATACACTTTCCCAATGAAACAGTGCTCCCCTAAGATAAGTTTCTATGCATTTGAAGGAAATTGGAGAATGAAAGCAATTTTGGAGTAAATAAGATAGAAAATGAGAAAGGTAAATAAGAAAATAATTGAGGATACAGAATATTGTAGAGATAATTAAGGTGATAATGAGTAGATCGAATTTCTCTACTTGGAGCCTATGTTTGGAAAGTGTGTGTAAAAGGTGAAATAGGCTGTGGTGTTGTAAATTTTGGTGCTTATCTTCTATCATCTTCTATCATTGCAATGTCCTTGGCACCGAATGATGTGCACCAAATCAAATTCAGATTGCTCTGGAAAGATGAGTGCCTTTGTGCCCCCGCCAAGGAATTAAACATATCAGCTCCAACAGCTTGTTGAAGACCAAGTCCCACAACAAATCACGTTTTCACAAATAATAACAACATAAAAATAAATACTGGTTCAGTTTGTTTAAAAGTAAAAAAATATTAGTGGTGGTGTGAAGTTCCTCTTCCATGGATTAAATAAAATTTCGAGCAACCAAATCAACTCAAATTCCTGGTTCCACATCTAAAGCAAAATACCTGGTTAGGCAGATTTGTACCACTTTGTCAAGTAGCTTTGTAGGCCTTGGAAATACCTGCCTCCTTCTCTTACACATCAAACCACTGAGAAAATCATATTAGATACCTTTATCACAATTTCAAAAGCAAAACATAAGAGAACCACTTGAATATGAAAACGGAATACTTTTTACTCGTAGATATATATACACTTGACTCTAGACTTGATTCCTAGAACAATAAAAGTCTATACTAAGTCCTAGGAGAAATATTCAATGAATCATAAGAATACAATGGATGGGACTCCACCATCCACACCGTCCACATAAATCCACCGTCCATATATTAATTATATTCAACACCCCCCCTCAAGCTGGAGCATATATGTCTGATGCAATCAGCTTGTCACATATGTATGCTATTCTAGGACCCCGTAAAGACTTAGTCATCATATCTGCAAGTTGATCTCTAGTACCCACAAAGGAAGTCTTAATGATGCCCGAGAGGATCTTTTCCCTGATGAAGTGACAATCAACTTATATATGCTTGGTTCTTTCATGGAAGATAGGATTTGAAGAAAGATACAATGCTGATTGGTTATCACAAGCAAGTTCCATAGGACCTATCTCACAAAACTTCAACTCTTGGAGCAAATATTTTAGCCATAGGAGTTCATAAGTAATATTAGCCATTGCACGATACTCTGCTTCTGTGTTTGATCTTGCAACAACATTCTGCTTCTTACTTTTCCATGAAATCAGATTACCTCCAATAAGCACACAGTAGCCTGAAGTAGACCTCATATCACCAGCATCGCCTGCCCAATCTGCATCTGTATACCCCATGATATTAGTATGACCCCTGTCCATATAAACAATCCCTTTACCAGGTGATCCCTTGATATATCTTAGGATCCGAACAACAGCATTCCAATGACTGTCACATGGTGAGTTGAGAAACTGACTTACAACACTAACCGGAAAAGTAAGGTCTGTTCGAGTCATGGTGAGATAATTTAACTCCCCACTTGAATATGAAAACTGAATACTTTTACTTGTATATTATTGAATAGGAGTACAAGATATATATATATATATATATATATATATATATATATATATATATATATATATATATATATATACTTGACTCTAGACTTGATTCCTAGAACAATAAAAGTCTATACTAAGTCCTAGGAGAAATATACAATGAATCATAAGAATATAATGGATGGGACTCCACCGTCCACATAAATCCACCGTCCATATATTAACTATATTCAACAACTGTCCACACCGGTCCACATAAATCCACCGTCCATATATTAATTATATTCAACACTCCCCTCAAGTCTGGAGCATATACGTCGATGCAATCGACTTGTCACATATGTATGCTATTCTAGGACCCCGTAAAGACTTAGTCATCATATCTGCAAGTTGATCTCTAGTACCCACAAAGGAAGTCTTAATGATGCCCGAGAGGATCTTTTCCCGGATGAAGTGACAATCAACTTCTATATGCTTGGTTCTTTCATGGAAGATAGGATTTGAAGAAAGATACAATGCTGATTGGTTATCACAAGCAAGTTTCATAGGACCTATCTCACAAAACTTCAACTCTTGGAGCAAATATTTTAGCCATAGGAGTTCACAAGTAGTATTAGCCATAGCACGATACTCTGCTTCTGTGCTTGATCTTGCAACAACATTCTGCTTCTTACTTTTCCATAAAATCAGACTACCTCCAATAAGCACACAGTAGCCTGAAGTAGACCTCCTATCACTAGCATCGCCTGCCCAATCTGCATATGTATACCCCATGATATTAGTATGACCCCTGTCCATATAAACAATCCCTTTACCAGGTGATCCCTTGATATATCTTAGGATCCGAACAACAGCATTCCAATGACTGTCACATGGTGAGTTGAGAAACTGACTTACAACACTAACCGGAAAAGCAAGGTCTCACTACAAAAAAAAGGTCATTTAGCGATCGAAAATAGTGACCGAATTTGTTGGTTGCAGTTTGCGACCGAAATGGCGACCGATTGTAGGATCTACATCAAAACTGATTACAGTTGATATTGCGACCGAAATAGAGCGTAGCAGAGTTATCGGTCTCTATTTCGGTCGTCAAATAAAGGAAATTAAAAAGTCAAAAATTTATGACTTTTTAGTGACCGAAATGGCGACTGAGTTAAATGCAACGGTTAAATTCCATTTATCTTGGCGACCGATGTTAAATCGGTCGCTAAAAGGCACGTAAAAGAATTAAAATAGAGCGCGTTAGCGACCGAATTTTAAATCGGTCGCTAAATTTATGAATTCAAATTTCAAATTTACCCGTGTAGCGACCGATTTAGCGACCGAATTATTCGGTCGCTAAAACTGAAATCCCTAAATCGCGACGTTCCTTTCTCTCAACCCCCATTTCTCTCTTTTCCTCTCTTCTCTCTCACACGCAGGCGGCGCGGCACAGCAGCTCCTCTCCGGCCATCATTCTCTCTTCCTCGCAAGCTCCGACCACCAGCCTCCAGCCACCGCCGTCAGGTAAGCCCTCTCCCTCTCTGTTTCTCTCTCTCTCTCCATCTCTATCTATGTCTCTCTCTCTCTCCCTCTCCCTCTCCGTTTCTCTCTCTCCATCTCTGTCTGTCTCTGTCTCTCTCTCTCCGTCTCTAACCATTTCTCTCTCTCTTAGGTCCGTCTTCCTCCGCACGTCCAGAGCAGCGCCACCACCGTCACCACCAGAGCAACGCCACCGTTACCACCGCAGCACAGTAAGTCTTCTTCCCTTTGGCAAAATCAAGTAATGCGCGTCACGGCCGTGATGGCCATCACGGCCAAGCCGTGACAGATTCTGCCTTGGAAATTCTTCCTGGTTGGTCTGTCACGACCGTGATGGTCATCACATTAGAAAGCATCTCTGTACACAATATAATGAAAGCAACTCTGGTTTTCTACTCATTTGTTTCACTAGGCAATTGAGCTTTCCAGAAATAGTTGTTGATGACCATCCTTACTAGGTTATCTAGGCATTTCCAGTAGGAGGGTCACTTATAGCCCTCTTACAAAACAACCAAACATAACTAGTTTTATATTAGATTTGGGATTTGGATAGAAACCTTATAAAGTAATATTATCAAATGTTGTCATTTCAGCTCTGACACGATTATTTTTATTTATGCATTATAGTGTGCAATGGCAATGACATCCACTGGGTCATATTGAGGATAATCTTACCAATGTTAGTTGTGATAATGTCTGAATAAAATGTAGAGAGGTAATGATGGCCTATACACACTATATATCTTGTTGTTTGTTAGTGGAGAGCTGAGCTCAATAGGAAGGTATCCTGCCTGAAAGGCAAGATGCTGATTGTGTGCTGATAATTTAATATTTATGCATGAATTTTCAATTATGTGTTGTTTGTTAGTGGAGAGCAGAGCTCAATAGGATGTGATCCTGTCAAAAAGGCGGGATGCTTGTTGTGTGTTGCTAATTTAGAAGTTATGCATGTGTTTGACAATTATGTGTTGTCTTGTTAGTGGAGAGCGGAGCTCAATAGGATGTTTGCTACTATATTTTATCTAAGTTTGTATTGAAATATGCTTCAATATATATTTGTTGAAGTATGTTGCAATCCTTATAAGTCAATGGTTTTATTTTCTGCTAGAGTTAATTATTAAGCTACGAAAGCCTTAGTTTCCTATTTGAGATTCAATATTAATGAGCATGCGTACCTTCTCAGGGCACGCATGCTCATTCAATATTTTGGATATGCTTGAAGGATTCTTGAAGTTTGAGGTTTTTCTTTAATTCTGCCTTAAGGCCAAGGTCTTAGATAATGAAGGATTAAGTATAGGGTTAGATAAAATGAAGGGTGGGGCACAATTTGCCAGGCACATGACGTGCCGTCATCATTCAAACATTATTCACATTAGAAAGTAGCTCTGTACACAATATTATGAAAGTAACTCTGGTTTTCTACTCATTTGTTTCACTAGGCAATGGAGCTTTCCAGAAATAGTTGTTGATGACCATCCTTACTAGGTTATCTAGGCATTTCCAGTAGGAAAAGTCCTCTCTATGACCATCCTTCAAAACGACGTAAAAGCATCTGCTTTCCTGAAAACTACTATGTTTGCTAATATGTAAAGTTGCATGTGAAGTTGCATTTCTTTGTTCTATTTTAACATGCTAGTATGCTACATGGATCTTTCCATCTTTTCTTATTATCACTTGATGAAGTTTAGACATATGACTTGTTTTCCTTATCGTTTTATCAGAAAATGGATCCGACTAAATGTTTTGAAACTGCCATCCATATAGACCAGGTACAGTATCTCATCAACTTAAGAATAATGATCGGATTCACGTAATGATGGTTAAGGCATAAACTAATCATTACTAAATTGTTCTTGTGTATTTGCAGGATTTGATTTCAATCCCGCGATCATTCTACCGTCGTTGGGGACAAGAAATACCGCGTGTTGTGACTATTGAAGACAAAAGCGGAAATATGTTCAATGGGAATATAGTAATCCATGAGGATCGTCCATATTTTGCAACAGATACAAATGGTATCAGGGAGTTGTATTTGTTGTCCACAGGTGCATTGGCAAAGTTTAAGAAACTTGGGGGTTCTCGCTTCTACATGTTCATCCCTTTGGAAGATTGATGAGTTTTGATATTTTGATTAGTACTTATTGACTGCGGTGTGTTTTTATGTTTTGATCGTTAATTAGTACATTATTAAACTTTTTTTTTATAAACAATTATTAAACTTGCGTTAATTAATGTATATGTTTTCTTGATCATATTGATTGTGGTGTTTTGGATCGTTAGTATATAATATTTACGTTTTCTATTTATTCAAAAAAAATATTGGTGTATTTTGTTTATATCAGAAATTAAAAATCAATGGGGTAATAGTTGAAAAACAAAATTTGGTCGGTAGGATTAAGTTACAGGAAAATTTTTATATAAAAAAAAAGTCAAAATTTGCGACCGAAATATCGGTCACCGAATCGGTTATCTGAGCATGCGACCAACTATACGGCGACCGAAATATCGGTCGCAAATTTGCGACCGAAATACAAATTCGGTCGCTAAACATTTAGCCACCAGGGTTTCTGCTACCCCCTTAATTCGGTCACTACACAGTATAGCAACTGAATTATCATGTTTAGCGACCGAAATATTCGGTCGCTAAATAGGTTTTTTTTTTTGTAGTGTCTGGTCGAGTCATGGTGAGATAATTTAACTTCCCAACTAATCTTCTATATCTGCCTGGGTCAGGATAGGGCTCCCCCTCATTAGGTAGAAGCTTTACATTTGGGTCCATAGGAGTATCAACAGGTTTACAATCTAGCATCCCTGTTTCTTCAAGAATGTCAAGGGCATATTTCCTATGAGAAATGACAACACCTGTTCTTGATTGGGCTACTTCAATCCCAAGAAAATACCGCAATTGTCCAATATCTTTGGTTTGAAAATGTTTAAACAAGTGTTGCTTCAATTCCTTAATGCCTTCCTGATCGTCACCTGTAATAACAATATCATCCACATACACCACGAGATAAATACGTTTATTCAAGGATGATCATTTAAAGAATACAGAATGGTCTGCCTCGCAACGAATCATGCCAAACTGCCGGATGACGTTACTGAACTTCCCAAACCAAGCGCGAGGTGATTAAGGATACTTGGGATATGTTTACCAGGAGTCGACAGGATGGAGAATTTCAGGTTGGTTGATTAAGTTAATTTTGTATGCTTATTATATATCATTTAACTGTATTTAATTATGTGTTTTTGTTTGAATAGGCTAAGGCAAATAAGGGTCAGCAGAATCAGGTGAAGAACGTCCACCGCCACACCATGTCTCAGGGTGGGTACCATACTCGGATCCAGTAGATGATGGCGGATAGGCTGAGGGCGAAGCAGGAAGAGCACTCTGCTAGGATTGAAAGAGGAGAGGTGCCTGAGGGCACACCATCAAGTCCTCCGTCGGACATCGACCGCGAGGATGACTGGTTAGCCGGCCACATGACAAAGGCGGGATCTTTTAAAGTTGATGTCACTCGCGAAGTGGCAGATAAGATTGTAAGTAAATAATTAACTTGATTTCAATTGATATTTGCAACACTTTTCACTTGCACGTTTTTTCATTTTTTTTCATTGTAGATGGATCTTAAAGCAAAATCCTCCCAGGGCGCATTCGTCCCTTCTGGACGGCAGGACGTCTTGATGAATGCTCTAGGCAAGAAAGACCATCCTGGTCGGGTTCTCGGTGTTCCTGGGAACATGACCATCAAACAATATTATGGCAAGTCTGCTTCACGAAAGCGGGTGGTCAATGAAGCATCAATTTTGGCTGACATTACTCAGCACCTCATGTCCAACCCAGATATTACAACACATCTGATGCAAGGCTTAATAGCCAACCCAGAATTCAAGCAGGCGCTTGCCAAAGAGCTTTCCTCCGTCGGTACATCCCAGGACACCGCAGGGCTTGCCAACGCTTCACATGTGAGCACAAAAGAGAGTTTTAGTATGACACATGTGGAGGACGATGAGTTGGCAGCTAGGGAGCGGGAGTTGGAAGTCCAGCGCCATGAGCATGAGTTGGAAATGAAAAGGCGTGGGCTTGAGTTGGACTCCAAACGACATGAGCTCGAAATGTTAGCAAAGGTATTTATTCATTATTAATGTCCAAATTAGTCAAATAATTACTTGTGTTTTTTTAATTATCGAAAACTTATAAATTTTATTTTTCCTAAACTGAAGGCTAAGTCGACGTCGGTGTCGCTGTCACCTATCACTCGTTTGTTCTCACTTGGTGAGGATTATGCGTTTGAGATTTTTGAATGTCCATTGGATCACGATGGATGGGTGGCACGCCCAGATCAACAGAGGATATTTTCCTTCGTTGGTGGCGATCTCGGGAACGCCTACAGAAATAACGTCTGGATGAACAGCAATGTCATCAGTCTCTGGTGCACGTAAGTTAATTTTAATTTTATAACTTATTTATTTTTGGTATTTTTCCATTTAATAATTTATTTTAATTTCAATATATATATTATGTAATTAACATCCACACCTTTTCATATCTTAGGTATCCCCATCGTCTTCAGCTTGATAAGGGCGTTGCATCAGTTTACGGTTTCTTAGATCCGCCAATCCTTTTGCCCGAGTTCTTTGCTGGCGATGCATTGAGTAAATACTTAGGGAACTTGTTGGGAGACAATCCGAAAGAATTATATCTGGCTCCCTACTGTATGGATCGCCATTGGCAGTTGTTCGTACTTCACCCGTCTAGGCATACTGTCATATTCTTCTGCTCTCTCCACCATGATCCGCCACCGAAGGTGGTGGAAGCTGTAAATATGTAAGTAACTAATCTTAAATTTAATTTAAGTTTTAATATCAGTTGTTTTTAGTTTATTACACACATGATATATGAGTTTGTTAATTGATCGACATGATTATTTGTTTATGATAGCGCGCTGAAGGCGAGTAGCATAAGTTGCGCCAACGGGAGAAGTAGGACTTCTAAGGCTAAAGCAAATCTTGTATGGAACATCCTCAAGGTTTGGTAGTTTATTTATCAAATAATTAATATTATAATTACTAATTTATGTGTATATTCAACTGACGTTGAAATTAATTTTGTTGGTAGTCTCGATTTCAAACTGACAGTTGGTCGTGCGGCTATTATGTGATGCTTCATATGCTGAACATAGTCTCCGCATCTATTACGGATGGATGGAAGAAGGTAATATTTAAACAACTTGTTAAATTATATATTATAGTTTTGAAGATGACTTGCATTGATGTTATTGTTATTATTTGAACATGTCTAGGCATTTATCGACCAATCGCCTATTGAAGAAGATGAGTTAAGAGACTTGAGGATGCGCTTCGCTGAATTCTTCTTCAAGTATGCGGCTGAAAAAGGAATTGACAACATACCTCCGCACTACTTAGATAAATAGTTTTTTTGTTAGACTTTAGAAACTAATTAATAACATGTATATATATATCCTTAGATAGTTTTGTTTTTTAGACATTGGAACTAAAATTTATTTATATATATACATGGGTTTTGGTTTTAAGTCCCCCCATTGTTCAATTTTCCTTTGCAATTCTGTAATGTGTGTGATATTCTGTGTTACTGGGACTGAATGCAGGGATAGTTGAGGGGAGTGATATTTTAAAAATGAATTTAAAAAAAAACCTATTAACGTCAGTTGTATCAAACAACTGACGTTAATAGTATTTTATAAAATATACAGTACACTATTAATGTCAGTTGTTTATTACAACTGACGTTAAAATTAAACCTTTAACGTCAGTTCTTTATAACAACTGACGTTAGTTTTAACAAAATCAACGTCCGTTGTATTAAAGAACTGACGTTAATAGTTTTAGTTTAACGTCAGTTGTTTAAAAAACCGACGTTAATTTTTACAAAATTAACGTCGGTTTTGTTAAGGAACTGACGTTAATAGTGTTATATTTAACGTCAGTTCTCAACTGACGTTAAAATATTAACTATTAACGTCAGTTGTATTTACGTCAGTCAGTATTCTGACGTAAAAAATCAATTTTAACTGACGTAAAAAGCACTTATTGCACTAGTGTTTTGTATGTATAGGGACCATTTTAATAATTATTTATGTATATGGACCAAATCGAGAATTCATGTCACGTATAGGGACTAAAGTATTACTTTAACCTATTGATTATTGATGATATGGGTTCGGATCTCTGAGCATTCACTTTTAATGATAATTTTGCTTATAAAAAAAATAATAGGACACCCAATTCAACCAAAAAAAAAAAATCACTATCCTCGATCAGATAATTAGTTTCACATTTTTGTCTTTAGAGATTTGTGAAGATATGGACAGTAGTAAAAGCATGGCAAAATATGGAGAGTTTGTCTTCAGTTTGACTGACATCCGAGCTTGATACCTGTGAGCTTCTCTGGTTGACACTTGAAAGGTTTCTTTTAGGGTATTATGGTTGCGGCAAAATTGTTACAATAAATATATTTCCTGTGACACATTTAAAACCCTCTCTAGCTGTCTATTTTATTATTGTGGACTCGTGAGTAGGATGCTGTTAGAGGAAGAATTTCAAATTCTTGACAGAAATAAATCCGACAGGATGACGGAAGAACGTCAAACTCAGAAGAGTATGAGAAGTAACAAGTGTGAAGTTGACAAGAAGATTCTTTAGATAACATATCAGACAAGCATAGCCGTCAAAAAGGTGAAACTAAGAGCGCATCTGTCAAGAGTGGAAATTTCTGATTAATGACGGATGCATTTGACTAGTTGACAAAGGAATCACAATGATGAATGATATTTCTTAGAGTATTATACTTAGCCGACAAGAAGATACTGGCCGACAGAAAGGATAAATCGACAACCCAGTTCTTTTACAAAGTGCTAAGAAGAGTTGTCAAACGCATCAGAAATGTGGAAACGGCTAAGTCCTCTAGGTTGACCAGGCATCAGCAAGATAAACCGTCAAGCAGCCAAACCGTCGAAGACAATCAAGTTGACGCAGAGCAGTTCAAAAAATTGAACAGTTATCAGATTTGCTTGACAAACAGTTTTAATATAAAACTTAAAGAGAACTGCCAAAGACATGTGGCAGTCTTTTAGATAGGGGGTTATTTCTAAGTAGTTATTTTACTTGCCTATAAATACTAGTAATCACGATGTAAAGGAGGAGGTTACTTGATATACATCCTACATATCTCGATCACACAGCAGATTGACGGATCACACTCAAGTATTTCCTCCACCCTTTTCATATTCAGTTCAATTTAATATTATGACCCAGTACAGTATTGGTTTTATCCTTCTAAATTCTTTACTCGTTCTTCAATACTGATTTCCTTTAAGTTCTTTACATGTTCTTCATTACTTTCAGTATTTCATTTAATCACGCTTTATATGAATTTCTTTTCAAATTAATGTTATTTCCATTTCATTTTACGTACAAATAGTTATGCAATTAGGAAGTTACTTTTATTTAAGAAACCAACTTTTCTTTTCAAATTAAAAACATATTTTCAAAAATACAAAACCCAAGTCTTTGCCAGTATTTATTAGATTTGACTAATTTGTCAAATTCATACTTGGCAGACATATATACACATATACTGACGAGATTACCGCATAACTCGTTCGCCCCACACTCGTCTGATCTTGAATTATTTGTAACAAAGGGAATTTGGACACCAACCAAAAACCAGCGTTAACAAATTGGCACGCCCAGTGGGACGAGTTTAGAGTAACTCGTACAGTGTCACGAATTTGACATACAAATTTATTTGTATGCGTTTACGGAGTGGAAAGGTGGTTCAAACGTCATCATCTATTTCCCAAAACTCTGAATATGAGCAATGCAAGTGATGCAGGCGTAGTAGGAACTAACGCCGCTGTGTCAACTGTAGATGCCATTGCACCAGTTGACAATATCCCTGCAACCGGGGCTAATGCTACTAATGCAAGGGTTAATAGCACTGATGTTCTAGGTGCAAGAAGAGGCGTTTCTTATGCTCAAGTTGTCAATAGATTTGACGAAGTTGGCCAAGGAACACTCCCATCACCAACTTCCCCAGTCTTACAACAAATAAATCCCCCAACTACCGGATTGTCTCCACGAAGTGTTGTGAATTCAAACCCAAGAGGGACTACGCAGCCTCTCTCACAACCTTTGTATGGGATGCCTTATGGGTCGACAGCCGTCAATCCAAACACCCCATTTTCATACATACCATATCCAAATGGAATGACGACGGTTGCCCATACCTCCGGACAGGCAGGACCATCGACTGGGGGGCAAGTTCTCAGTCAAACGAATGGGATAACAGGGTCAATGGTGGTAACCCATTCCCGACAAGAGCAACTCATAGTAAGGCCGCAAGTATCCCCAGTAAGACAACTACCACAAAATATTGTCGGCCTGTCGGAGGCTACATTAGCCAATGTCCGGCAACAAATGGACTCTAGTAACCATGACATGGTGAATACATTTACTCAACAAATGAGTACAGTGATTACGCCATTAATGGAAAACACAAATAATGCATGCTTGGCATTGGCAAATGAGATACGTAGACTAAATAGAGCGTTGGGCGTAGCAGCCCCAGATGATAATCAAAATGCCAATGGAAGTCTCAATAGAAATATCAATAGGTATAGCCAACCACAAGTTATACAACTTGACGGATCTGAACAAGATGACGAGCGGCAACAGCCCCATCGTCGGATTCCTTTGAGACGTGGAAATGTACATATTCTACGACCAGAGGAAGAGGAAGACGGAGACTTAGTCATAAACCAGGGTGCTGTTGGAGCGTTTCGTCAGAACGTTCTAAATCAAAACGTCAATCAAGTTGTCGAGCAAGCATTAAATAGGTTTGGCTTTAACATAGGTTATGCCAACCAACCATTTTTTGCTTCGGCATTTCCTGATTGGGTCCAACAGGCAGAAATGCCTCGAGGATAGAAAATACCCAAATTGTCAAAATTCTCAGGAGAAAGTGGAGAGTCAACAGTCGAGCATATCGCCCGATATACCATCGAGTTGGGAGACTTGGCTTTAGAGGAGGGATTAAAAATGAAGTTCTTCCCTAGTTCATCAACTAAGAATGCCTTTTCTTGGTTTTCGACCCTAAGGCCTAATTCTATACACTCCTGGAACCAATTAGAAAGAAGCTTTCATGACCAATTCTTCAGGGGTGACTTGAAAATAGGGTTGACGGATTTATTTGGAATTAAAAGAATGAATAACGAGTCTGTTAATGATTACCTTGCTCGATTCCGTCAAATGAGGAGTCGGTGCTTCACCCCTATCCCAGAGGCAGAAATAGTAAAAATTGCTGCCGGAGGTCTAGATTACCATATTAGAAAGAAGTTGGTCAACCAACATCTGATAGATCTTGCCCAGTTAGGGGATAAGGTCCATCAAATTGAACAATTAAGAGCTGAAAAGGTTTTCAAGCAAAAGAGATTCCTCAAAAGAGAAAAGATTAACTTTGTCGGATGCAATGAATCCGACGAGGAGGGGAATGAATCTGAGGAATATGAGGTAGATTACGTTGAATTAAGAAACGATCCACCTTATATTGCCAAGCTTTGAAGCCTGCGAGGGCCAAAGAGAAAATCCCTTTCATTAATTAGAAAGTGTATACATTTGATGAGACCAAGGCCGATCAAATATTTGACATATTACTTAAAGATAAGCAATTAAAATTGTCAGATGATCATAGGCTTTTGAAAGCCCATGAGATTAAAGATCGTAAGTACTGTAAGTATCATAATACTTTTGGTCATATAACTAATGATTGTATGCATTTCAGGGATATCATTCAGAAAGGTTTGACAGAGGGAAGATTGAAATTTTCAGACAGGAAACCAGAAATGAAGATTGACACAGAACCCTTTGGTCCTGAAGCTAACAAGGCAGACCGCCAAGTCCCTATGGGAGTAGGCATGGTCAACATCACAGCTGGACAGAATATCCAGATGGATCTGACGGATCCATTCGATGTTTATCCGAAGCCAGGAGAACCACTTGTCGACTACATGACATGCAAGAAATCTGAGGTCATAATTAAAGTTTGCCCAAGATGTGAAGCGTTTTACGATGAAGTAGCCGCCAAGAAAGCCAGGGGGCAGAAACTACCATCGTATCATCCACGAGGTAGAACTGAGCCTCGTGATGGTGGTAACCAAGGCAGGTTTTCACACTTAAATAGCCATGCTGGGTCCAACGGTATACATAGAAGTGCCGCATCAAATAGCCGTCAACAACACGTGTACCAGACAAGACCCGGACAGCACCACACCGGAGGTTGGCTTAAAGAGCCAATTAGAGGATCAGCAGGAGATAACTCTGTCGGTGGCAGATTTAATCCTGTCAAGACCAGAACACCCCCATCCAACGTAATGGTGGATCAATGGGTGAAGAATTCAGTCATGACACGATATCCAGAATTGCAAAAACAGACATGGACTAGAAAAAACAAGTTCAATGATCGTGGTCCACCCTTTTGGAATGAAAATTACCGAAGGCTTAAAATGCTCAAATGACAGGGCCTGGTCTGTCGGGACCCTCGAATCAATTGGCTATCTCTAAGAGCCAAAAGAGGAGGTTGCAGAGGCTCCGACAGGCTCAGAAGAAGAAGCTTGCCAGGCAAGGAGGTGTCATCATAAAAGAGATGCCTTCGAGTGATACTGGTTGCTTGGTTGCTACAGCTGACAACAAAGCCGACAAGAAAGGAGATACAAAAATGAAAAGTGTAATAGTGAACCATCCCATGGAAGCTGATGCGAAGGGATCCAGTAATCAAGCCAGGCAGAATAAGCCTATATCACAGGTTTTCATAGAAAAGAAGAAGGTTTCAGGCCAGGAATCCCCACCAGTAAAGCCCACTGGCAAATGGCCTGTCGGGTTGACAGAAGTGGAAAGGGTTGCAGGACTCGAAAAAATGCTTGAGGCCAGAATAGAAAAACAACAGTTGACAACGTTCAGGCCTGAATGTGATTTAACCAAAGAAGAGTTATCATTCGATGCTGTCATTGAGGCACTGAATGACCCAAATGATGATATGAATCTCAGCGGAGCCATGGACATGGACGGCCAGAATGAAGATTGGACCGACATCATTGAAGCACTAGACAATTGTGGCGCAGGGATTGCCCGACCTCTGTCAGATAGGTCAGGATCATATGACGAGAATGATTTGAAAAGAAACCACGGCAGAACGGTTGGAGGTGCGTTTTTGGATGAAGATCCAGACAATGAAGTTATACTAGAGCCTGGGATGAGAATGAAAATAGGGTTGATTTCATTCATTCCAGCAGAGTACGAGGGGTATCTCGAGATAGATTTCTTTGACGACGACAATGATAATGCCGTCAACAATGAAAGAGACCCAGGTGAGTGCTGGATGTGTGTTCAGGAGAACTTGGTCACCGTATTTGATAATGTAGCTCAGCTGGAGAAGCCCACCGATGAGCAGAGAAACCATTTGAGGCCTTTACATATAAAAGCCATAATAGATGGAAGGCCTACTAACAGGGTTTTAGTTGATGGAGGAGCTGCTGTGAACCTGATACCAAGAGAAATGTTCAAAAAGTTAAGAAAGGATCAGTCGGATTTAATTCCGACAGATATGGTTGTCACTGACTTCAGTGGTAGAACTTCTCCGTCAGATGGCGTTGTGTTGTTAAACATACAAGTTGGCACTGTTGAAAAGATGACATTGTTTGTAATAATCCCAGCCAAGTCAAGCTACAACATATTACTGGGCAGGGATTGGATCCACGCTGTAGGAGCAGTGCCGTCAACAGTGCATCAAAAGGTAATCTTATGGAATGGTCAAGATCAAGTAGAAATCGTAGAGGCAGATGACAGTGCCCGCTATGCTCAGCAATCACACATTGATTTCAAGGTATATTCACCAAATGTCAGGCCTATAACTGCTAACGAAGGGGTCATTGACAAGGAGGCATTGGAAGCTAGCCTTCTCAGCCAATTCGGTGTTAAGGTAAAGGATGAGGCCGACAAGACCTCGACGTAATCCGCCAATGAGCCTTGAAACCAACTTGAAAAGATTGTCGGCCTATTTGGCCGACAGAGAAATACACACTCCACCAGAGAGTGTGTTGGCGGATTGCATTATTGACGATGGCCCTTTGGGTTTTGAAAAGGGAGCCGAAGCCAAGCAAAACGTGGAAGTAGAAGACCCTCTGGAAGAAATAAATTTAGGGACAAAAGAAAGGAAAATGCCCATTTTTGTCAGTGCTTTTCTGCCAGGGGATTACAAACAAAAACTTGTCGGATTAATTGCAGAGTATAAAGATTGCTTTGCATGGGACTACGACGAAATGCCTGGTTTAAGCAGAGATCTTGTCGAACATCGGCTTCCACTTAAGGAAGATTGCAAGCCGGTAAAACAGGCAAGTAGAAGATTTGCTCCAGAGGTGGTGCATAAAATCAAAGAGGAAGTGCAAAGGCTGCTTAAAGCAAAGTTCATTCGAACAACCAGGTATGTCGATTGGCTTTCTAATGTAGTTCCCGTCATTAAAAAGAATGGCAAAATAAGGGTATGCATAGATTTTAGAAATCTAAATATGGCTACCCCCAAAGATGAATATCCGATGCCAATAGCCGACATGCTTGTCGACTCAACATTAGGAAATGACATTTTAAGTTGTATGGATGGCCATGCAGGTTATAATCAAATCTTTATAGCCGAAGAGGATGTGTCAAAGACTGCCTTCAAGTGTCCAGGAGCGATTGGGACATATGAATGGATTGTCATGCCTTTCGGTTTGAAGAATGCAGGAGCCACCTATCAACGAGCAATGAATACAATTTTCCATGATGAAAATTCATAGAAGTATACATCGATGATGTGGTCGTCAAGTCCAAAACCAAAGATGACCACTTGGAGCATCTGAAGCAAGGGTTTGAAAGGATGAGAAAGCATAACCTCAAAATGAAACTAGAGAAGTGTAGCTTTGGAGTGTCGGCTGCTAAATTCCTAGGATTCCTAGTCCACAAAAAAAGAATTGAGGTAGACAAGAATAAACCCAAAGCGGTCATGGAAGCCTCGGCACCGACGAATAAAAAAGAACTACAATCCTTCCTAGGAAAGGTTAACTTTCTAAGGAGGTTTATATCAAATCTGTTGGGGAGAACGAGAATATTTGCACCGCTGGTCAAGTTGAAGTCAGAACAGAGCTTCATATGGGAGCCTTGTCACCAAGAGGCTTTTGATCAGATCAAGCAATATCTAGTCAAACCACCGGTCATGATGCCCGCAGTGCCTCGTCGACCATTGAAGTTGTACATATCAACATCTGAAGATACTATAGGATGTTTATTGGCCCAAGATGATGATGACAATGTTGAAAGGGCCGTATATTATCTAAGTAGGGTCCTCAATGATGCTGAAAGAAGATATAGTGCAATAGAGAAGTTATGCCTAGCATTGTATTTTTCTTGTACAAAACTTAAATATTATATGATGCCATGTCATGTATTAGTTATTTCCAAAACTGATGTAATAAATTATATGTTGTCGAAACCAGTCCTTAATGGACGTATTGGCAAATGGACCATTGCTTTATCAGAGTATTCTTTACAATACGTGCTAGCTAAAGCTGTCAAAGGACAGGCAGTAGCTGACTTTTTGGTAGACCATCCAGGACTGGATGTGCCAGAAATAGATGTTGTCAGTTTACAACCCTGGAAACTCTATTTTGACGGATCAAGGCATCAAAGAGGTAGTGGAGTAGGAATTGTAATTGTGACTCCACAAGGAACTCCTACAAAGTTCATGTTTGAACTTAAGTATCCATGTTCCAACAACGAAGCTGAATATGAAGCTTTGATTGTCGGATTGGAAATATTAATAGAAATAAAAGCACGAAATGTGCATATCTTTGGGGATTCCCAATTAGTCATCAAACAACTTGCTCAAGAATAAAAGTGTGTCAATTACAACTTGACAAAATACTGTATCATAGCTAGTAAGTTAATGAAAAAGTTCGATGACGTAATTGTCAAATATATTCCCAGAAATTTGAATCAAGAGGCTAACGAGTTGGCTCAAATAGCCTCAGGATACAAAATATCTCAAAAGACTCTGTCAGGACTAATGGAAATCAGAGAATTGTTGTATCCATTAGAAGAAAGAGATATTTTATTTAATGATGTATCTCTACCTAATGACTGGAGATTGCCAATAATTGAATATTTGGAGAATCCAAGTCAAAATGTAGATAGAAAAACAAAATACAAAGCATTGAATTATACAATGCAAGGAGGACTGTTATATAGAAGATATGTTGACGGGACTCTACATAAATGCCTGAGTGAGCAAGATGCTTATTTGGCTCTATCAGAAGTCCATGAGGGCATATGCGGGACCCATCAGGCAGGAGATAAAATGAAATGGGTTCTTCGACGAAGTTTGTATTATTGGCCAACTATGGTTAAACATTGCATTTCGTTTGCCAAGTCTTGTGAACAATGTCAGAAACATGGCCATATACAAAATGTACCGGCTGCCGAATTACATTCTATTGTCAAGCCTTGGCCATTCAGAGGGTGGGCTCTGGATTTAATTAGCCAAATACATCCTTCTCCGTCGAAAGGACATCAATTCATTTTAGTTGGAGTGGACTATTTTACCAATTGGGTAGAGGCAGTTTGCCTTAAAGCAGTCACCCAACAAGATATAATTGATTTCATCGAAAATCACATCATTTGTTGGTTTGGCATACCCCAAACTTTGACAACAGATCAAGGGTCAGTGTTTGTCCGCAAGAAAGTTGTGGAATACACTGGTTCCAGACATATAAAAATGCTCACCTCTACTCCATATTATGCACAAGCTAATGGCCAAGTTGAGGCCATAAATAAGATAATTATTAGTCTTATTAAAAAGCATGTGGGCCGACAACCTAAGAATTGGCATAGTACTCTTGATCAAATTCTGTGGGCATACAGAAGTTCATCCAGGCAGTCGACAGGAACTTCGCCATATCGGCTGACTTACGGACACGATCCGGTGCTACCCGTCGAAATCAATCTTCAGTCTACTCGCATTCAGAGGCAAAATGACTTGCCTACTGACCAGTATTGGAATGCAATGTTGGATGAATTAGATGAATTAAGTGATGAAAGATTGATTGCATTAGAAAATTTAATTCGACAGAAAGAAAGAATTGCGAAGTTCGATGATAGTCGAGTTAAGTTCAAATCATTTAAGGTAGATGATCTGGTGTGGAAAGTCATATTGCCCATGGATAAAAGTTGTCGCGAATATGGTAAATGGTCACCTAAATTGGCAATACAATAAAATATTGTCAAAATCATAAGTTGTCAATTCAAGCCATATAGATTGGCAATGTGAAAACCTGCCAACAAGAATCAAGTTGTCAATCGAAGTTAATCTAATCCTAGGATGTAGAGCTGTGCGTCAGCAACAATTTTATTTTCTGTCGACAATCTAGGGGTATAACCCAATTTGTTGAAGCTTCATTCCTCATTTTGATGAGGTATCAACTGCTCCATATGTCAAAAATACGAAAAGGAGGAGATGAACAGGAGCAGATCTCACCATCAATTAGCCTAGAAGGTTGTTGTTGCTATGGTGCAAAAAGATGGCACCAAAGGAAAGCCACTACCTTCCAGGATGAAGATGATGGAACTAGAGCAAAATGCACTCGTTCTGTATTAAGATCGGCTCCCCGATGTGCAGCAAGGTCAGCTCTAAATGTTACGTTGGTTATTGACCTTCACTGCATGTTTTACGTTGGTTATTGACCTTCACTAAGAATATGACCATTAAAACAAAAACCTTGATCTGAAATCTTAAGGTGGTAAGGTCAAATTCCCATGGGGGAAGAAGAAAGAATGAGTGGAACCCTTTTGCAAGAGAGAGCATTTTAAGTGAAATACCCAACTATGAGATCGTTAGTTTGCAAATCTCATTATTTATAGTTGATTTGGAGAGACATTCAATACGGTTTAGATTACCAAAGTCTCAAAATTTATGGTATTTATGATGATTTGATAAGCATGAGTTACGAAGTTGGTTAGGAACATGCGATCAAATCAAACAATAAAAAAACGCGCAAATAAGAAAAGATACATTTTTATTAATGATCATCGGAAGTGACCAAATTGGAACTATACAAGGACTATAATTCTCATTGTTGGCCTAGGTTGGAATCAAAAGATAATTGAACCCATGAAAGGGAGAGTTCAGTCTTGTCAGCTGCCGCAGCTTTATATTCAGGTTGTAACGCACGAAGATTGCCAACTACACTTTCAGCTTTCCGACCAAGTTTGACAGACTCCTCGTCAATAGCTCTGACTTTGGCCCTGATCTTTTCTAAAGCTTTGGCAAACTTGGCACGTTTCTTATCAGTCAATTCAATCTCTGCCAACAGCTTCTTACGATACTCCAGGAGACTCTCATCAACATGAGTTCCAGTGGAGATAAGGTCAAGCTCCTTTTGTTTAGAGATTTCGAGGTCTCGAAAGCGAGCTAAGAGATCATTTTTTAGTCTTTTCTTCCTCTTCATAAGAAGGAATGACAGAAGTCATCTTTTCCAACTTGTCAGAGAGCCGCTCCCAAAATTTATGGATGGAGAGGAAATGCTTACGGCTTGACACGGGAAGATTGGAATGAAGAGGAGTGATCTCTTTGATGAGCCATGACAGTTCTTGTTGAATGATGGCATTAGATAAGAGTACATCAAAAGGATTGCCAAGAAGAGCCTGGATATCATGGATGAGATTAATGACTCGAGAATCACTGGAGTCCTGTTGAGTTGATGAGGAGGTGGCAGAGACGGATGAATCTACTTCTGACAACATGTTAATCCATGTGTTGAAGTGAAGGGCCGGTTTAGGGTCAGGAGACTTCATGGTTGGAGGTCTGATCGCAGGTGGAGAAGGAATGATAGGAATTGTTTCAGCCAGCAGGGCCTCCATG
Organism: Sophora flavescens; assembly: GCA_030762895.1. Lineage (NCBI taxonomy): Eukaryota > Viridiplantae > Streptophyta > Magnoliopsida > Fabales > Fabaceae > Sophora > Sophora flavescens. Next base: position 48,649,219 of record CM061067.1, on the reverse strand, counting down.
TCAATATCCTCATCCGGAATTTCAATCATGACGGCAGTTCCGACTAATGTGTCAGCTGTGGGAGTATAGATGATTGAAGTCAGATGATGAGGGCTAGGGGGCACTTCCGGATGGGATTCGAGATGCTAAAGGTCACCTGTCGGGCCCCTAGTGTCGACAGGAATGCCTCCTAAATTTCTGTCGGCCTGTAACTCCAAGCCAGATGGATTCGCCGGTTCGACAGTTTTAGTGAGGATTTCCTGAATAGTCATTGAGTCTTCAAACTGAGGGGATTTTCCTGACATGAAAGGAAAATGAGAAAATATGTACATATATATATAAAATAAATGGCAAGTAGAAATACCAGGTTAGAATCCGAAGACATCAAGTCAACATCAACACTTGCTTTCCCGGTAACCTCAACAATTTTGTTTTTCTTTCGAGTCAAAAATAAAAAAGGATGTGAACAAAAGAATGTAACTTGATAGATCAGCTTAAAACTGTTACCTTGGATTGGTTGGAGGGAGAAGTGTTGGAGGAAGTAGTCATGACATCTTGGACCTTAGAGCCAATAGAGACTTTGGCGGCACCAGACGCTGCCGAAATTGAAAGACTCTTGGTAGATTTTGATTTCTTGGAGAAGAGGTCAGAAGGAGCCGTTTTCTATTTTCTTTTCTTGGATCCTTTTGTCTGAGGACTAGAAACAGAAACTTTGGCTGGCCGTGAGCTCTTTTTGACAGTTTTGGCCACCACAGGGATTACGTGTTCGTTCTCATCGTCATCTTCAGGAGCTTCTCCCGACAGTACATCAAATTTGGACTTACCAGGGAGAGACTTGTCAAGGGGAATAGCTGTCAATAGCGACATGAAAAAGTTGATTGTCAGCCAAAAGCAAAAAAAAAAAAAACGTTATTTGACAAATGAATACCTGAATTACAAGTTAGAATTCGCGAATGGAATCCAAAGTCGTCATCAGGCTGAAGAAACCGACGAGCGAAGGTAACTGGATTTGGTTTTTCAAAAGGGTCGACATAAGCACTCACGCTTTCCAAAAAGAAAAAGTTACATCCTTTCGACGGCTTCCCTGGGTGTGGATAAGCTAAACCAAAAGGGGCACAGGGAATAGGCACCGGTTTAGGAAAAGGGGCCTTTAAACTGTCAAGGTATTCCTTAGTCATTTTGGGAATACCCCTATATATGGCAAGCCTTTCAGATTCCTTATTGTCATGCCTCCTTTTGGCTTCAGCTAAAACACTGTTGACATGACGAACCATATCAAATGGTCTCAAGGGATTCCATTTGATTTTGTAAAATTTTTCAAAGGCTTGAATTTCTTTCTGAAGTTCACCTCGAGATTTTGTTGACGGATCTTGTTCCTGCATGGGAGAATCATCACTGTTACCAACGGTGTCTTCAATACAACTTAAGTAGGTCTTTAAACTCAGACGTTGGTTGGAATAATACTCATCCCACTTGTCAAGAAAGCTTTGAGTAGCTCCGTGGAAGGCAGAGAATGAGACAGGTTGTAAGAAGGCCCAACGAGCTTTGTCCTCATCACTGATGGCCACAATAGTCTCATATGTTGGAGCCTTGGCACTAATAAAGCTCTCATCGGGATTTTACGAATAAGGAGCAGGGATAGCTTGACAGAAACCAAGCTGACAAGTCGTGGTATTAGGCAAATGCAGGTAGATCCTATGGGTTTTGAAACTAGGACCATCAACAAAAATAACTTTTTGACAAAGGAATTTTGTCCAGATTGACTTGTTGGATTTGGTTATGGTGGTACTCAGTTTCGTGAACCACTCCGGACCGTACCTCCGGTCAACAAAAGGAGAGAAGTTAATCTTTGAAGAGATGGATGAAAGCGAGTGGAAAATTTTGAAGTAGAACTTAAAATTGGCAGTTTCATCCCTTGACAAGGAATCAGCATACACATAGCAGAGGTAAGAACCATAGGTGACAATTGACAAGTCTGAAGGAGCTTTGTACGAAAATTGACGCTCTAAGACAACATTTAACCACAACTGGAGAAGCCAAAGAGGCCCTCCTATGCTGGTCTTCTTCTGCTTAGATCTGACAGTATCAACTAACATACTCATACTGTCGTAAATATTAGACAAAATACATTGGACCAATGCTAATCTCTTGCCAGTAGACAAAAGATTGGCAAGAGGAACATATGAAGCAATCAAAGAAGCAGATCTGCTGCAAAAGACATAAGCACATAGCCAAAGAAACAAGAAGGCTACGTGCTCAGTATCCGTCACGGGTTCATGATCCCCACCTCTAAAGTCTGCTATATATTTAGAGAAAGAGCATTTTGGCACATAAACGTCAATCTGATTCTCTACTTCAACGTCAGAATGCATGGTAGGGCCATCTGGACGAAGGCCCGTAATAGCCGACATGTCAAATAAAGTCGGACCCATCATCCCATAAGGAAAGTGGAAATTATTTGTAGTTCTAATCCAAAAAAAAGACAGAGGCCCCTATTAAAGAAAAATCTACTAGCTTAACATGGCGAGAGAGCTGAATGAACTCAAAAATTCCAGCTTCTTCCCACACATTGCGTTTTTCAGCCTGAACTCGGTCAAGCCAACTAGTGTAAGCATCGAACCGAGTGGCATGGGGCAACCTAAAAATCCTATTGCTCTTCTTAAAGACATGAATAGGGATAGGAGTTAGTGAGGATAAAATAGCCTCATCTGAGTTAGCAGAAGGAAAGGAACTGCGTAAATCCTCAGAAATTTCATTTTGGGTTACGAAAGGACCCAAGAATGCAGCAGGGGGATTCAAAGCGACAGAGGAATCAGGAACAGGATAAATTACCTTAGATTCCTGCCATAACTCGGATTCCTCCAAAAGTGGGTCTTGAACCACTGCCCTAGGAGGAGCAACCGTGGTTTGAGGTACTGAAGTCGATACCTTTGAAGGTGTTGCCATGGGGACTGAACGGAGTAAGGAAGAGGAAAGAGTTTGTCTCTTGTAAAACAGAAGGGTTTTCGCTAAGGAAGAAGGAAGATGAGAAGAGGAAAGTCAATAGTGATGTGATTATTATTTAAAGAATAGTAAAGGCTTTGGTTCGAATTCCAAGAGACCTGCGACGTTATGATTATCCCTATTAAATAGGGACAAACTTAAAGCAAGGTTTAATTAACGGATAAGAACCAGGATTAAGGAAATTCGTTAGCAAGTTTAAATTTCAAATTTTTGCTATTCTTTTGGGCAAGGCCGTCGAAAAGCAAAATTTAGGGGGCATCTGTTAGCGGAAGAATTTCAAATTCTTGACAGAAATAAATCCGACAGGATGACGGAAGAACGTCAAACTCAGAAGAGTATGAGAAGTAACAAGTGTGAAGTTGACAAGAAGATTCTTTAGATAACATATCAGACAAGCATAGCCGTCAAAAAGGTGAAACTAAGAGCGCATCTGTCAAGAGTGGAAATTTCTGATTAATGACGGATGCATTTGACTGGTTGACAAAGGAATCACAATGATGAATGATATTTCTTAGAGTATTATACTTAGCCGACAAGAAGATACTGGCCGACAGAAAGGATAAATCGACAACCCAGTTCTTTTACAAAGTGCTAAGAAGAGTTGTCAAACGCACCAGAAATGTGGAAATGGCTAAGTCCTTTAGGTTGACCAGGCATCAGCAAGATAAACCGTCAAGCAGCCAAACCGTCGAAGACAATCAAGTTGACGCGGAGCGGTTCAAAAAATTGAACAGTTATCAGAGTTGCTTGACAAACAGTTTTAATATAAAACTTAGGGTCCGTTTGATTTGCTATAATTCATGGGACAGCACAGAACAAGACAACTTGTTCTATGTTTAATTTCAAAAATGCATATGGGACAGCACAAGAAGATGGACAAGGGACATGACAAAAGTGAAAATTTTTGTTACTCACTCAACCAAGGGACAAAAAGTTGTCCCAAGTACAATAAAAATAAAATGACAAAATTATCCTTCCCATTATCTCTCTCACCTACTCACGTATCTTCCACTCCCCATGAGACCCCTACGTGCTTTTATAACCGGTGTGCTCCACTATTGTATATTGCCATTTGATGGACAAGGAGGTTGCTGGATGGTGGATACGGTTGTGAGTAGTGAGTAGGGACTATTATAAACTAAAATTATTTTTTAAATGATAAAAATAAAATAATATTTAAAAATATATCCAAATTTTTAATTATTAAATAGATTATAAATATTAAATAAGAGTATCTATGATAAAAATTTAATTATAAAAAAAAATTAAAATAAAAAAAGCTTGTTTTGTGTATCTTTTTATAATGCGAATCAAACATTATATAATAAAAAGGATATTTTAGTAAATTTTTCGTTGTCTTGTCCAGTACGTAAGCATATCAAACAACATACTGTACAAAATCGATTGTTCTGTGCATCAACTAATAAACACCATACATCACAAAAAGTTGTGCTGTAACTCAACCACTTGTTCTGTACTATTCTGTACTGTTCTTCCTGTACTGCGAATCAAACGGAGCCTTAAAGAGAACTGCCAAAGACATGTGGCAGTCTTTTAGATAGGGGGTTATTTCTAAGTAGTTATTTTACTTGCCTATAAATACTAGTAATCACGATGTAAAGGAGGAGGTTACTTGATATACATCCTACATATCTCGATCACACAGCAGATTGACGGATCACACTCAAGTATTCCCTCCACCCTTTTCATATTCAGTTCAATTTAATATTATAACCCAGTACAATATTGGTTTTATCCTTCTAAATTCTTTACTCGTTCTTCAATTCTGATTTCCTTTAAGTTCTTTACATGTTACTTTCAGTATTTCATTTAATCACGCTTTATATGAATTGTTTTTCAAATTAATGTTATTTCCATTTCATTTTACGTACAAATAGTTATGCAATTAGGAAGTTACTTTTATTTAAGAAACCAACTTTTCTTTTCAAAATAAAAACATATTTTCAAAAATACAAAACACAAGTCTTTGCCAGTATTTATTAGATTTGACTAATTTGTCAAATTCATACTTGGCAGACATATATACACATATCCTGACGAAGATTATCACATAACTCGTTCGCCCCACACTCGTCGTCTGATCTTCAATTATTTATAACAAAGGGAATTTTGGACACCAACCAAAAACCAACATTTACAGTAGGGTAACATGACTTCTGTTCTAGTGATATCATGTGTCATCATGGTTGCCGTCATCTTAAATAGTTCCTTCGTATTTGCAGCAATCGAGAAAACATTGTCCCATGAACAGGAAGAAGCACGGAGTGCTGTGCAACTAAGAATTTTGAAAGCCCTCAGAGAGTATCGAAATCTGTATGCAGTGCAACATCGTTTGGCAAACAGAATAATATATCCTGATTCATTAAAGTTCCTACCCTTGTATGGATTAGCTCTTTGTAAATCAACACCTATCCGTGGAGGGTTTGGCGATGTTCCACTGGATGAAAGATGTGCAGCTGGACACACAATGATGACTCTACCAATAAAAAGGCTGTTGAAACTTCTCTATCCTAGTTTGATTCGACTCGATGAACATCTGAAGGTATACATTTACTGCGTTTGAAAAGTCACTAATAAAATGGTTAGTTAAATTATCAGCTCCTTGAATTATTTCGGTTTCTTTGGTTTATGTTCAGGCTGATGACTTGAAAAGCATTGATAGAAGGTTACGCTTGAGTGGGGAGAGCTTGGATTCTAGGGGCCTTTATGTATATGATGATGGCTTCTGGTTCATTATATGGTTCGGTAGAGTGATTTCACCTGATATAGCTAAAAACTTGCTTGGGACAGACTTTGCAGCAGAGTTATCAAAGGTACTGTATATTCAAGAGAGCAAAGGAGAGAGGGCTAGAGAGTATAAGGGTTTATTATATGTCATTGTTACTTTAAGCAGTTGAATCTTTTAAATTTTATGTTTTATTTTATCCCGTTCAAATTCTATAAGGATGCTTTTTGGTTCTTAAAACTTCATGTTCTTCTCTCTCTGTCTATGCAGCATGCGCACACGCGTGCAGTGCACATTTTTACTATTGTTTTTTTTTTTACAAGATTTTTACTATTGTTGAATTACAAATAATCATCATATGGGTCCTGCTTGGCATTTGTAGAAAAGTGAAAAAAAAAATTGATAGCAACAAGCATTTTATCAGCTTGTTGATATTTTCTCATATATTTGGACTGGAAAGGATATCGTATTTTAACCTTAAGATATATCAATGGAGTATACATTTATTCCCAATATGAAATTCTAGTTTTATTATAATTATAACACTTAGAAAGTTGTTTAGGAAAAAAAAAAGCTTTTTGTAGCATAAAGATTATATATAATCAATTCTAATCAAAGTATCTGCACATTCTATTTTTAAAAAGTTGCTTTCATTCAATTTTATTTTTATAAAAAAAGTTAAACTTTCTTAAACACCTACCTAACCTTTCCCCAATAAAGATAGTAGAAAAGAATTCGCCTTAATGAAAGATATGATATGATAGTAGTGTTATCTATTTTAATTAATTAAAGTAGACTAAAATCTCAAAAGACTTAACTAATTCCTGATGAATGCTTGTTATTAAAAAATTATTTTTAAAAAAGATAAATCATAATCGGTGTCCTTAGGACTAGGGGCGGACCAGGTGCAATTGAAGGTGTGCACATGTACCCCCTCATTTTAAAAAAAAATAATTTATAACTATTTTAATGGTGTGTTTGATTTACAAAAAGTATTAGGACAGCACAGGACAAACAGTACAACACAAGACAAATCCTTGAGTTACATGACAATTCTTTGTCTTGTACATTGTTTGATGGATAATGGACAGCACAAACAAAATAATATTAAATTTACTGGAATACCCTTTATAATATATATTATTTAATATATAAATATAAAATATATAATTTTGTATAATTATGTATAGAGAGAGGAGAGGGGGAGAGAGACCAAGGAGAGAGAGGGGAGAGAGAGAGGGGGGAGAGAGGGAGGGAGGGAGGAGAGAGATAGAAGAGAGAGGAGAGAGATGTAAGGATAATTTTGTCTTTTGTTAGCCTGTCCATGGGACAACTTTTTGTCCCATGGTTTGGTGGGGGACAAAATTTTGGGTTTTTGTCCTGTCCCTCACCTCCTTTTTTATCCTGTCCCCTGACCACTTTTCAGATCAAACAGGGTACAAAAAAATTTTTGCTGTCCAGTCCCCTGAATATTTGCAAATCAAACGCACCCTAAGTGTTTTTATTTTGTCTCCCATTGTTACTTATTTGCACCCATATTATTCTACCTTCTTCCTTTCTTTCTTCATCTCACATTCAGTGACTTATATTGAAAGCAATATGTTCAAATAACATTGAAAATAAGCTGATCATTCAACAATTTCAAAACATAAAATTATGTAGATGACAATTATGATATATGTAATTTATGTGACTAGAAATATTAAAATTGGTTAAATTAATATGAAGGTCCCCAAACTATTTAAGAATTTTCAAATAGATCCTTGTACTTTTAAAGTTTGTGATTGAGTCTCCGCACATTGAAAATTTGTAAATAGGTCCCTTGTACACTTTTCCGTTATGGTTTCGTTAAATATTTGTTAAGTGGTCTATCCACTCGTCTTTGTGGGTCCTTGAACTTTTTGAAAAAATTCAAATAGATTCCTATACTCTATAGGAAAATTCAAATAGATCCTTGTATTTTTTAGAACCCTAACTATTGTATTGGCTTCAACGACTCAAGAGGGGGGGAGTTGCGGCCTCATGATCTTTTACAAAATCAACGAAGGGTTTATATAAAATCTTGAATTGGAAGGTGATGAAGATAAGAAAGATCGATTCAGAAAAGGTTCGGGTTCAAAATTTAATAATAACAAAATACATAAACTGATTAAACCTTCAAAGATTAAGAACAAGTTATGCAAGTTTCAGATACAAGCATTAACAATCAAGAACAAACTTGCAGGTTTCAGTTTCAGTATATGATGCAAGATTCAATACTGATTATGCAGATCAAAAACTGATATCAATTGAAAACTTAGAACATCAAGATCACAGTTATATGTGCAAGACAGAAATTAAAGAGTTTGAGTTTAGAGATACCACACAACCAGATTTATCCTGGTTCGTTCACCACCACTGTGACCTACATCCAGTCCTCACTCCACCTGTGGGATTTCACACACTAACACAACAAGTTTTAGCCAGGTAGCTTGAAAAACCTTTACACCACGGAGCACTCGTTCACCTCGAGATACCACACTCTTGTGAAGAGCCTCAATGTTCTTCCTTAGGGATACCTCACCCTAATCACCGAGAGAGACTCCCTCTCTCTTTAAAATCGAAAAGTAAAACAAAAAATTGATTCCTAACTCTCAATAGTCAGATAAACAAATTGAAGCACTTATGAGAACGAAACACTCTTTTCACAATAAGCTCAAGAAAGATGATGAATGATTTTCACAGTTGTTATGATCGATATGATATTTCTATATTGTGAAAGTGTTCCTTTGATCCCTCTTTATATAGAAAACAAGTTATAGTCGTTGGGATCAATCAAAACAGATTTGGTTCTGATAACATAATCTGTTTTCTTGATTCTTGGTTCTTGAAATATGATTCTATATCGGTTCATATAGAATTCGCGTTCATCTTGAAAATAACCGCGTCCATCTAGCCATTAAGATTTTACATTTGGACGGGCTAGTAGACGAGTTCCATATGCCACATCATTGGACGGATACTCCTTAAGGACTTAGCAAGTCCAAGGACTTATGTGGACGAGCGCTTCTGTCACTTTAGTGGACGACCACCTTGATGTGCGTGGATTCCGGCAAGTGTATCGGATTCGTTGCCAAGTAATAAAAAGATCGCTCCCACAGAGACCGTGATTTCAAATCGCAACTAATTATCAAATCAATTAAACTGGACTATATAAAAAGGGATTTTGAAAAGGTTTTGATTTTTGAAATAAGAGTTACGTAACAATAAAATTTATAATTGCAATTAAACAAAATAGGAAAGTAAATCAATTTGGGGTTTTTCAAATCTAAAGAGATTCCTAGGAATTGGGTTACCAATAAGATTGTTTATGTTACTAAATTGACAACCCCTTGTTAATTATCAAAATTGCTTTGAAGGCGAATTTATCCTAAATAAGTTAATGCTCCCTCTCGGGTTACAAAAACCGTGCCCAATTAAACCAACCCCTACTCTCGTGGTAGTTGAATTTAGATTGAACCCTTTAAGCTTTGTGACAATTCGTTAACCCTCGAAGGACCGCTTCTAACTCTCGTAATTTAAGTCCTAAGTCTGATTCTATATATCTGATACATAAGTTCACCGCTAGGTTCCTCCTCAGAGTATCTACGACACACAAGTAAGTGGCCACCAAATTTACGAGTAATTAAAACAATAGAAATCAGATCTAAAGCAAAATCAAAATTAACAAAGGTAAAACATCGATTCATAACGTAAATCAGATCTTGGGCATAGCCCCAATCCCTAGAAATAAAGCTAGTACTCAAGCATTGCCATGGTGATGACAAGCTTGATTAACAAAACCATGAAATAAAACCTAAGAGAAGAGAAGAAGAAGAGGAGAATCCTAATTTTGCCTAAGTGTAGCAGCCCCAAAAGTCCTTAAAAGTCTCCTATTTTCGATCCTAAGTGCTCTATTTATAGATTAGGGTAACTTGAATCCCAAGCAATCACAATTTCAAATCAAATCAGTTTCTGAAGATCCATATATCACGCGTCACGGCCGTGATGTCCATCACAGTCAGGCCGTGACGAATTATGCCTTGGAGGTTGCTTTGCTGTTGGGTCTGTCACGGTCGTGACCACCATCACGGCTAGGCCGTGATCAGTTCTGCCTGTGAGGGTCTGGTTCAGCTAACATGTCACGGCCGTGATGGCCATCACGGCCTGGCCATGACCAACTCTGACTTTTCCATTCCTTCTTTTCAGCTCTACTCGATCATGGCCGTGATGGGCTCTGTTTGGCTCATTTTATTCACTTTTCAAGCCCCATCTTCATGCAAGCTCCATCATGGTTAAACTTGAGCATTTTAATCCTTAATTCCTGCACAACAACACCACAAAATCGCATTACCCGTTCCAAGGTAAAAACTAACAAAAAAACAAATTAAAAATGCCTAAACTATATGAAAATGTATGCAAAATGTCAATGAAATATGAGGTGGAATCACACTCATCACACCTCTGTCACTTTAGTAGACGAGTGCTTCTATCACTTTAGTGGACGAGCGCTTGTCACTTTTTGGACGAACGCTTCTATAACTTGTGTTTGGGCGAGCGCTTGTATTACTTCAGTGTTGGACGAGTGCTTTGGACGAGCACTTCTTATTTCCAAAAATCATTTTCATTAACGAAAACTTATTCCTTTTAATTGAGTTTCTTTGTGACTAAGAGATTTCTTTCTCTTACAAATCATCTAAGACTTAAATCTAATTTCTCCTTTAAGCTCTTGTCTTGATGATTCCTTGATCATTGTCTTTACTGTTTGATTCCTCCAAGTTCTTTTGATTTCTTCAAGTTCTTCCTTGAATATTCTCCTTTAATTGCTCACTGAACTTGTTGATCACTGCTTGATACTTGTCTTTGCAATTTGATATTAAAACACTTGCATACACATTAAGTTGTATTTATCATATTTCAAAATCTCTAAGTCATTGAGTCTAACACTAACGAAACTTTAACAGAAAAGTGTATGAGGGACCTATTTATAAATCTTTATGTGTTTAGGGACCCAATTACAAACTTTTAAAGTGTAGGGACCTATTTGAATATTCCCAAATAATTCAAGGACTTACAAATTAATTAAATTATTAAAATTTTATGATTTTAACATCGGTTTTTCTAACCTATGCAATATTGCATAGGATAAGAGTCATTAATTATCCCCAATTAACCTGTTGTTAATTAATTATGTCAAGCTTATTAATTATATATATTTTTAAATAATTTATCTCTCTCCTATTTATTTGTTTTGATTGACCTTCCTATATCAATATTCTTCCTACCAAAAATTCATTACCCAATATCTCTCCCCATTAAAAATTAATAACCATTTTCGGATTTTGATTGAAAATAATTTTTATTGATTTTATAACTACAGATTTTTTTTTGAAAAGCCAATCAGCTCAAAAGATAATATAAATCAACTTCTCTACAATATAGATAAAATTAAATAAATTATTTTAAGATAAATAGAAATAAGTAAGGAATAGCATTGATGAAATAAAACCGAAAATCTACAACGTACTTTTTCTTTGTTTCTGAAAAAAAAATCTTTGTAGATAATTATAAAGAATTAGGGAATAGTACATTTTCTTTGTTGCTGCCAACGTCCCTTTTCTAGTTTTCTTTGTTGCTGCAAAATAAAATTCTAATTTATGTAAAGGGGAGTCTTTGGAAGAGAGAGGGACTTAAGCTTAATTAAAAAAATGAAATAAAATGATTATTAATTTTTGGTGTAAAGAGATATTGGGTAATCAATTTTTAGTAAGAAGATATATTAATATAAGAAGGTGAATCAAAATTCAAAACAAGTAAAAATGATTTTTTTTTCAATAGAACATAATTAATTAGCTTGACATAATTAATTAACAATAAGTTAATTGGAGGTAATTAATGACTCTTATCCTACATAATATTGCATAGGTTAGAAAAACCGTTTTGCTAATACAATCAATACCAAATATTGTATACTATAAATAAATTATTCTTTATTATTTTTAGTAATTTAACATATAAAAAATTTATACTGTAAGAAAACATATAAAAAATTTATATAATGGGAAGGGTTCCACTTAGATACCTAATAAGAGATTAATCTCTCACGTGATAAATGAAATGTTAATGTAAAAAAGATAAACAACATATTATTTTAAAATAATTTTTAAACTAATAATGCATATGAAAATAAGGATGCCAGCTTCAGAGTTCCCTAACCTGGGGCTTGCCGACATGACAAATTCCGAAGCTACAGCAAGGATTCATTGGTCTTTGACCCCAAAATATGCCGAATGCGGCAAATACAAATTTCGGCCTTAGCGAACCACTTGGGAACACATGGTAGTAGCAGGGGGGCCTTCGTGTATACTCGTATGTGATGATATCAAAGTATCAAACCGGATTTGAGATTTGAATTTTGAAGTCATACTAGTATTTTTGCACTCATGTATGCATGGGTCATTAATTACTATTATTATTGATAATATTATTATCATTAATAATTTGAATTGTGTCTCTATATGTACGAAATCTTTTTTTTTTCCCAAATTAAGTCCACTATGTCAAATATTTTCTTGACTTATTTCAGACATTGCTTTCAATATTTCCTTCTCGCCCATAATGGTGGTACGCATTCATCTCCAAGGCTTTTTATTTATCGACAGAAGTGATCAGCAAAATCCTTGAAACAATTTTATCTATAATTTGAGTGCAAAGAATCAAATATTATTTTTATTTTAAAATGATATTACAATACGTAATGTAACACTATGTGTTAAGTGTTCCTCTTTGATTATTACTAATGATCAACTAATCCTCTTAAATCATGTGGTGCTGACATGTGTCACTTTATTAGAAAATCATCAATTCCCCTTATTAATTAGTACAGATATAGAATTATTATTTAAAATAGAAAAAACAAAGGCAAGGATGTAGAAAAAAATATATTAGAAAATATGAATAGCTCTACTCTATTTATGTCAATTCAGAGATTGTCGTGTTTGACTCCCAAAACATTGTACCTTAACCGGTTTGTAAATATTTTAAAACAAAAAAAAAATAGAAAATAAAAAAAATTAAAAAAATTTCATCACTTGACATGTGGCTTGCACCATTGTGCTACACTAAAATCAGCATTTCCCTTTATTAATTAGTATAGATATAGGGGTTGGGCTATGGTGCACCACCCACATTTTACACCACCCACTACACCACCCATGTGGTAAATTTTGGGCCAATCAAATTGCCACATAGGTTGGTCAAAATTTCAAACTTTCTAGTTGTATTATACTGTAGTCAAACTATATGAATACAGTATATTGCAGTATAATATATATGCTTTTTGTATTTGTAAATTTAACTCATATTAAAATAATACATTTTGATTAAAAAAAACTGATTATATTGAAAAATATTATTGACAACGAACATTATTTTAATTCATATTAAAATATTATCTTACAATATAATCAGTTTTTTAATCAAAAAACATTATTTTAATATGGGTTAAATTTGTTAATACAAAGAGTACATATACTATACTACAATATACTGTATTCATATATTTGACTACAGTAGAAATACAAGAAAGTTTAAAATTTTGACCAACCCTAGATATAGATTTATTATTTAAAATAGAAAAAACAAAGGCAATGATATAGGAAAAAAATACAAAATATGAATAGTTCTGCCTCTATTTATGTCAATACAAATATTAGAAAAATAAAAAAGTAAATTAGAAAAAAATAAATTCGAAAACAAAAAAAAAATTATAAAAGTATATAAAAAATTATTTTATAAAAATAGGAAACTAATAATTAGAAAACAAAATTCAAAAAAAATTAGAAAAATAAGATTAATTAGAAAACAAAAAAAATTAATTTTTTTTTATAAAAATAAACATTTAAAAAAAAAGTAAATTAGAAAAAAACTAATTTGGGAAAAAATAAATATTTTTTAAAAATATTATAAAGAATATATATTTAAAAAATAAATAAATAAATTTAAATAATCCAAAATAATCCCCCAGATGATGACTCCTTCTACGGTTACAGGAATGGTAGAAGAAAAGTTATTAATTGATAAAGTGATATACATATTGAATACTAAAATATATATAAATATTAAAATATAGTAATTGGTTCGGTTAAAAAATAACCGAATTAATGACCATTGAGTTTGGTTCAATTCGGAGTCGTAAAAAAATAAATTTTTTAAAAAATATTATAAAGAATATATGTTTAAAAAATAAATAAATAAATTTAAATAATCCAAAATAATCCACTAGTTGACAACTCCTCCTACTGTTACAGGAGCAGTAGAAGAAAAGTTGTTAATTGGTAAAGTGATATACATATTGAATATTAAAATATATATAAAATTAAAATATAATAATTGGTTCGGTTCCAAAATAACCAAATTAATGACCATTAGGTTTGGTTCAATTCAGAGACGTGCACAAAAGAGAAAAAAAAAAAGAACCAATTTAATTGGTTGTTTCGGATTTTCAAATTCATCGAATTATTGATTCGAGTCTTACGATCCTAAACTTTTTCGAAGAACACGGTAGTTTTGCTACCTTTCCTGGCTAAAAATATATTTAAAAAAATTATAAACTTTAAAAAGTCAATAACAATATCCGAACCAATTAAAATTGATTTGGTTTGATTCGAGCCAGAAAATATTAGAATATATATATATATATATATATATATATATATATATATATAAGTAATATATAAAATATTAAATTTTAAACTATTAAATTATAAGTATATAAAAATTAAAACATCAAGAACACGAAAACTCTACTTTTACTGTTTGCCAATTTATTATTGGTTTACAGTGTAATAAAACTTTACACTGTCAGTTTATACAAATAAAAAAAAGTATTATAAAAAAAAATTATTAGGAAAAAAATTATAAAAATTAAGGAAAAATTAAAAAAAATTAATAATTAAAAAAATTAATTATAAAAAATATTTTTAAAGGAAAAAGAAAAAGTAAATTATAAAAAAATGTAACGGAAAATAATTTAAAAAATTATGAATTTTTTTTTTAAAATTAGGGGATTTTTGTTTAGGAAAATATAGTTTTAAAAAAATTAGAAAAAAAATTATAAAAAAATATAAATTAATTAGAAAAAATATATATTTTAAAAAAATTAGGAACCAATATATTTAAAAAATTATAAAAAAGAAGTAAATTAGGAAACAAAATTAGAAAAAAGTATATAAAAATATTTTAAAAAATTAGGAAAATAATAATTAGAAAAAATATTCAAAAAAATTTGAAAGATAAAATTAATTAGAAAACAAAATAATTTTAAAAAAAGTAAATTAGGAAAAAACTAATTAGGGAAAAAATAAATTTATAAAGAATATATGTTTAAAAAAAATAAATTAATTTAAATAATCCACTGGTTTACAACTCCTTCTACTGTTGTAGGAACAGTAGAAGAAAACTTGTTAATTGATAAAGTGATATACATATTGAATATTAAAATATATATAAATATTAAAATATTGTAATTGGTTCGTTTCCAAAATAACCGAATTAATGACCATTGGTTTGGTTCAATTCGAAGTCGTGCATAAAAAAGAAAAAAAAAACGAACAAATTTAATTGGTTGGTTCGGATTTTCAAATTCATCGAATTATTGGTTTGAGTCTTACGACCCTAAACTTTTTCAAACAACAGAGTAGCTTTGCTATCTTTCCTGACTAAAAATATTTAAAAACAAAAAAAATTATAAACTTTAAAAAGTCAAAACAACATCCGAACCAATTAAAATTGATTTGGTTTGATTCGGTTCGAACCGAAAAATATTAAAATATATATACATTAAAATATAAGTATATAAAAATTAAAACATCAAGAACATAATAATTCTACTTTTACTGTTTACCAATTTATGATTGGTTGACGGTGTAAAAAAACTTGGCACTGTCAATGTATACAAATAATTTTTTTAAAAAAAAGTATTAGCAAAAAAAACATTAGCAAAAAATTTTTAAAAATTAAGGAAAACTTAAAAAAAATTTAAAAATAACAAAAAATAAACGTAAAAAAAATTAAACAAAAATTATTTTTTTAAAAAAAGTAAAAAAAATTTATATTTTTTTTTAAAAAAAATTTTAAAAAATGGCAAAAAATCATAGTGCTGACATGTCTATATACAGTAAAATTGTTTATTCAACTTTTATATCTGTATAGATTTTATTTTATTTTTTTTACAGAAATATTTTAGTTTTTTAGGCTGCCTTTTTTTTTACATCAACTAGTACGATACTTGTCGCATTGGTTTTATTTGTTGAAAACTGATTCCTCAACCTGTATTTTGTTTTTATGTGGATAGTGTTTGGTATCTACAAAAAAAAATACGAAGTTCATGAGACAGGTTGAGACGAGTTTACTTTGATTTCAATCTAGTCCAATATCTTGATAGGGTCATTTATCTATATATGAATCCAACTTGATCATAACCAACTAATGTTTGAGCCAAGACTTGACCAATCCAATTTATTGACATTAACATAATATATAAATTTCATCATTTTGGATGATTAAATTAAAGAATTAAAACAAGAAACTAAAATTAAGGTGTGGTTTATAGGCGGCTTCTATGGTGGGCGAGCCAAGAAAGTCGTGCACGGTAAGAAGGCACGGATAGCTGCAGGATTTGGAAAAAACATATTTTCCACAGTGGAGATTAATCAAGGCAACTGGTTTTTCTTATAACTCCTCAATGCCTTTTCTCCCTTCTTCTTCGTCGCCGTTCACCAACTATGGTGCTTTGAAGAGTGAGATGACTCATCTTCATGGTGCCACAATTGTTTTCAACTCTAACATTTCTTCGAATGATAGCAATGACTATTGTGTTGAGTTTGTTATGTTATCTTATCTTTGGGATTCTGTTTTAAGGTTGTTTAGGAGTTTATCTATTTTCCTTCAGTTATTTCTTAGTATAGTTATCTCTAAGTTAGGCTTATCTTTCTATTTTTCTGCTTTTGTTATATGCCTATTTAAAGGCTTGTTTATTATTCAATGAAGTTATTCATTCTTCAATTTGTTTAGACCTGTTTCTGATCTCTACAAATTGGTACCAGAGCTCCATCCTGGGGCCTGATATACAAAAAGCAGCAGTCATTGAGTGATTCACAAAATGAGTGAGGATAAGAATTTCATGACACCCGCCTTACCACGCTTTGATGGTCACTACGACCATTGGAGTTTGCTTATGGAAAATCTCTTGAGATCAAAGGGGTATTGGAGTATGGTGGAGACTGGTTATACAGAACCAGCAAAAGGAGTAGAGTCGACTGAGGTGTAGAAAAAGGAGTTGGAGGATCTGATGATGAGAGACCTCAAAGTTAAGAATTACTTGTTTCAAGCCATTGACAGGACAATTCTTGAACAGATCCTAGAGAAGCGCACAGCCGAACAGATATGGGACTCAATGAAGAAAAAGTTTGAGGGGAATGCAAGAGTGAAGCGCTCTACTCTACAAGCATTGAGGAGAGATTTTGAAGTACTGGAGATGAAAGTTGGTGAAACCATAACCGAGTACTTCGCTCGAGTTATGGCCATAGCCAACAAGATGAGGAGCAATGGAGAGGACATGAAGGAAGTCACCATCGTGGAAAAGGTCCTTAGAACCTTGACTGAGAAATTTAACTATGTTGTTGTCTCAATTGAAGAATCTAAGGACATTGATACACTTTCTGTTGATGAACTACAAAGCCCTTTAGTGGTTCATGAACAAAAGTTTATCAAGCCAAGTGGAGAAGAGCAGGCACTAAAAGTGAGTTCAGAAAACTCATTTGGCACAAGGGGAAGAGGCAGAGGTAGAGGCAGAGGCAGAGGTCGAGAGGAAGAGGAAAAGGAAGGCAAAGCATCAATCGAGCCACGGTTGAATGCTACAAATGCCACAAGCTAGGCCACTACCAGAATGAATGTCCACTATGGGACAAGGAGGTGAATTATGCTGAGTTTGACGAAGGAGAAGAGATATTGCTCATGTCCTATGTTGATCTACCTCAAAATCATGCAGAGAAGGAGGAGGCTTGGTTTTTGGATTCGGGATGCTCAAATCATGTGTGTGGGGATAAATCAAAGTTTATTGAGATGGATGAAGTTTTCAGGCATTCAGTGAAGCTTGGAAACAACACAAGGATGAATGTGCTTGGCAAAGGCAATGTGAAACTAAGCATAAATGGTGTCACTCATGTGATTCAAGATGTCTTTTATGTACCTGAACTCAAGAACAATCTCTTGAGTATAGGTCAACTACAGGAGAAGGGACTAATGATCATGATTAAGTCAGGAACATGCAGCATGTATCATCCACACAAGGGACTAATCCTACGGACAAATATGACTTCTAATAGGATGTTCATATTGTCTGGTGGAACTATAGAGAAGAAAGAAGCATGCTTCAACACTATCACACAGGATCTTCCTCATTTGTGGCATTGCAGGTTTGCTCACCTCAGTTACAAAGGTTTGAAACTGCTTCAAACCTTGAACATGGTACATGGATTACCTGACCTTCCTGCCTCTACAATTGTATGTACTGATTGTGTCAAAGGCAAGCAGTACCATGAGCCAATGCCTAAGAAAAGTAAGTAGAGAGCAAGCCAAAAGTTGCAGCTAGTTCATGCAGACATATGTGGTCCAATTACTTCAGCATCTAAAAGCCAAAGGAGGTACTTCTTATGCTTCATAGATGATTATTCTAGAAAAGCATGGGTTTCTTTTCTTTTGGAAAAATCAGAAACTTTCTATCACTTCAAGTGTTTCAAAACACTTGTTGAGAAAGAAAGTGGTTTACCTGTTAAAAGTTTTCATACAGATAGAGGAGGAGAATTCACTTCTTCAGAGTTTAATGAATTCTGTGAGCTGCATGGGATAAAGAGGCAGTTGACCACAGCCTATAATCCACAACAAAATGGAGTGGCCGAGCGCAAGAACGGGTCTATGATGAATCTTGTGAGATCAATGTTGTCAGAAAAAAGTATTCCAAAGACTTTCTGGTCTGAAGCTGTAAAGTGGACAGTATATGTTCTGAACAGATCTCCTACCTTGGCAGTTAAAGGAATGATACATGAGGAAGCATGGAGTGGTGAGAAACCTTCAGTTGAGCATTTTAGAGTATTTGGATGTGTGGGGAATGCACACATTCCAGATGCTAAGAGAACAAAGCTGGAGAACAAGAGTGTTAGATGTATTCTTCTTGGTGTTAGTGATGAATCTAAGAGGTACAAGTTGTATGATCCGGTTTCAAAGAAGGTACTAATAAGCCGAGATGTTATTTTTGAGGAAGATAAATAGTGGAGTTGGAGCACAGACAACAAAGAAGCCGTACAAGAGGACTTAGAATGGGAAGACAGTGAATTTGCAAACTTTGACAGTGAACAGATTGATACCAACATAAATAAAGAAGGAGAAAGAGGTGAAACTGATTAAGATGCAGCTCCAAATAACACAACTTATAATAAAACAAGTGGAGAAGGTAGAGTGAGACATGCTCCAAGCTGGATGGATGATTATGTTTCAGGAAAAGGGCTATTAGATGGTGAAGATTTCATTAACATGGCTCAGATTGATAATTCTGAACCCATTTATTTTGAAGAGGCAGTAAAGAGTGCTAAGTGGAGACAAGCCATGGAGGTTGAAATAAAAGCAATAGGGAAGAATCACACCTGGGAATTGGTTGAGTTACCAAAGAATGCAAAGAAATTTGGAGTCAAATGGATCTATAAAACCAAACTGAATGAACATGGTGAGGTTGATAAATATAAAAGCACGGCTGGTGGCTAAGGGATATTCACAAGAGCATGGAATTGACTACAACGAGGTTTTTGTTCCGGTTGCTAGAATGGACACGGTCATAATGATTTTAGTTCTTGCTGCACAAAGAGGATGGAAGATCTTTCAACTAGATGTAAAGTCTGCCTTCCTTCATGGAACCTTGAGTGAGGGTGTTTATATTGAACAACCAAAAGGGTATGAGAAGAAAGGAAGTGAGCATATGGTGTATAAACTACACAAGGCTTTATACGGCCTAAAGCAAGCACCATAAGCTTGGTTTAGCCGCATTGAGTCTTATTTTGCTGCTGCAGGTTTTCATAAAAGTTAGAATGAGTAGATAGTTTTTTTCAAATGTAGCAAACTTGGTAAAGTTCTCATCATTAGTGTTTATGTAGATGATCTCACATATACTGGAGATGATGAACTTATGATGGAAGACTTTAAGAAGTCTATGCATAGAGAGTTTGACATGACATATTTGGGAAGGATGAGGTTCTTCTTAGGAATTGAAGTGCTGCAGTATTCAGATGGAATTTACATATGCCAAAAGAAATATGCTTTGGAGATTTTGAGGCGTTTTGGCATGAAAGAAAGCAATCCAGTATGCAATCCTATTGTGCCCGGTTACAAATTATGCAGAGATGAAGAAGGAATCAAGGTAAATGAAACTCAATTCAAACAAATGGTACTTGATGTATATTACAACCACTCAGTCATATTTGATGTTTGTGGTAAGCTTAATTAGCAGGTATATGTCTCAGCCAACAGAAATGCATGCCAAAGTGGCTAAGAGGATTCTTAGGTACTTTAAAGGTACTGAGAATTATGGAATTCTATACAAAAGGGGAGGAACTGAGGAACTGAGAATTGTGGTAAGCTTAATTAGCAGGTATATGTCTCAGCCAACAGAAATGCATGCCTACACTGATAGTGACTATGTTGGAGATTTGGAAGACAGGAAAAGCACCTTAGGATATGTATTTATAATGAGTGGAGGCTCAGTTGCTTGGTCATCTCGAAAGCAACCAATTGTTACTCTATCCACAACAGAAGCCGAGTTTATTGCAGCAGCGGGGTGTGCCTGTTAACCAGTATGGATGAGAAGAGTTCTGAAGGAGCTGGGCTATAAGCAAGAAGGAAGCACAATGATAAAGTGTGACAATTTCTCTACTACAAAGCTGTCCAAAAATCCAGTTATGCATGGGAGGAGGAGGCACATAGATGTGAGGTTTCACTTCCTTAGAGACCTTACTAAAGATAATGAAATTGATCTTGTTCACTGTGGAACACAAGACCAAGTAGCTGGTGTGGTGACCAAACCTTTGAAGTTGGACTCCTTTCAAAAACTTCGAGTGCAGCTTGGAGTGTGTGAAGTTCCAGAATTAAACAAATTGCATGACTGCAATTAGTTTAAGGGAGGATTTGTTGAGTTTGTTATGTTATCTTATCTTTGGGATTCTATTTTAAGGTTGTTTAGGAGTTTATCTATTTTCATTCAGTCATCTCTTAATATAGTTATCTCTAAGTTAGGCTTATCTTTCTGTTTTTCTGCTTCTGTTATATGCCTATTTAAAGGCTTGTTTATTATTCAATGAGGTTATTCATTCTTCATTTTGTTTAGACCTATTTCTGATCTCTACATATTGAATCTAAAGGTGTTGGTTGACACCCACAATTTGATCAACCTTTAAGAGTTGATTAATACCTAAAATTTGATAATAATGAGCTGATTATTTTTTATTATTCTCAATTGTTGTTGCTTTGATGAAGATAATATGGAAACTATAAAGGAAAAGGATTAGGGCAAACATGTGAGCAAGCAAGGAAGAAAAGTGAGACACCGAGTATTTCATCTTTAGTAGTGTTCATTCAATAGGTTGAGAATGAGTTTAGTTTGAAATTTAAAATTTAACCTTTTCAAATCGAACTTATCTCTAAAGTGAGAAAATAAATATATATTTATTCTTAATGGTGTATTTGAATAAACAGTTTAATTAAGCGCTTATTCAATAGTTTTTCCCCCTCTCAAATGAGCTAAAAACAACTCAGTTTTTATGAGCTTCTCTGACAACCTTATTGCAATTACTAAAATGGATTTATAGGAAGATCATAAACTATTTTCATAAGTTTATTTTCATATGCTGTTCAACCGGTTAAAATATAATTAATTATATTTTAATCTGTGAGTTAGAAAGTGCTTTTGAATAAAATAAAATCTTATTCATAGTCTACTTTATGGTAGAAGGTTACAGTAAAATTTTGGGTTGAAAATTCAGACGAAACCTGGTATGCGTTTTCACTGACAGCAAAAGTTTACTGAGCAGAAAACCTAATTTTGACCCGTGAACGAAATGATTAGGGTTTTTGTCGTGTTTCCAATGACTTTAGTAATTTTGGAAATTTTACGTTCGAAATTTTACCTATTTACCTATGCTTGACTGAAACCCTAAGTCAAGTACTTAGTGGGATTTTTTAATTCAACTTTGCTAAAAGATTGTTATTTATGAACTTCTAGCACTTAAGGATCATAAATCCAAGAGTCGCATAAATTTCGGAAACCCCTAATCCTAGTTTATTGTATGAATCGAACCTATACTTTGTGGTTAGTGTTCTCGAGTTGATTTTTTTAACTCATGATTTTATGTTGGTAACCTTAGACTTCCATCGCCGGAGAAGCGAGGACGTTCGTGAACCTTCCTTTCAAATCCAAAACTCTTAACTCCGACATGAGGTAAGAGGAGATTTCCTAAAGATATTCAATAACTGTATGCATGTGTGTATGTGTTTAACTGGATATTTATATGTTGATTGAGCTTGCTTGGTTATCTAATGTACTTGAACAGTTATGCTGTTATCTGATGTCGAACTGTGCTTGTTCTAAATATTATAATGCATATCTGTGGTGAACTACTTTCAACTGTGATATTAGCATTGAACTGATAATATATACTGCTGTTGATTGAAAGTTTGCTAAGCTAGACTTGTGTCTGTGCCCAACTGTTATAAGAATTAAAAACCTTAATAAGCTTTGAAGATGAAGGGATTGGTGTTCTTTTACAAAAGTTCATTAACTTAAAGTACTTGTTTTAAAATGTTGAAATGGTTTTGGTGAACTATTGTTATACAAGGGAAAAATCCTTTTCGAACTATGTGTCTTCAAGTGAAAACTTTCAAGATTATTTGGCAATATCCTATTGGGGATTTTCAAAGATAAAAATATTTCAAAGATGCTTTATAAAAGATTTTCAAGGAAAATGTTTTCTCCTAAATGTTTTAGAAACTTTCTGATAGCCTGGATAGGTTATCGAGGATTCAGTTTTGAATTTGATTTTTACTGAACGAAAAATAAGTACTTAAGAAAGAGAATCTAGTACGCGAGACATCGCCTCTAGTATTCAGTTATACGCACGTGATCTAGGATCAGTGTTAATTCGGGGCCATGAGTCCTATTCATGATGTTCTGGATTGAGGGTCCAATTCTCGAAAATCGAGGACAGTGCGTTCTGATTTCGTTGTTGTGGACTGTGTGTCCTAACCACGTTGTTGTGAACGATGTTAAAGGTGAATGTTGTTTTCTACGACCACAACCCTTGAATGTGGCATCGGTCTCGGGCGTTGTGATTGAGCAATCGGACTGTGTGTCCTATGCTTCTAAGTTTTCAAGTGATGGGGAATGATGATTAAGTCGTTAGCTTTGAGCTGCGACAGCGAAAAAGAATGAACACAAAGAAAACCCTTTTGAAAATAAAATATTTTCTCATATGCATTTCCCCAGGAAGACGTGCGTTCTTACATATCAGATACAAGGTGGTATCTGGGAGTCAATCCATGTGACCGGTTCAGAGGCACATGTGACGTTGCTCGTCCTAAGACCTTAAATGCATGAGTGTATGGAGGCAACTGCCCGGTGGGCTAGAGATTGACCAACTCTAATTCTTCTCCAGTGGAAAACGATGTTGATATCTCATGAGATTAAGTTAGAGCCCGACATTGAAGTGCAATGCATATTTTCAAAGGTTGACTGCGCGGGTTTGAGACCCTTTGATATAACACTGTTATGTTATGTATATGCATGATTTAACTGCTTATATGATTGTGTGATGTATGTATCATGTATATGGTTGTTGTGGGATATATCTTATGACGGTATCTCACTCTTGCACATCTGTATGTTCTGTTCTTTTCTTCTTGTATCGGGTATGCGCGTGCTGTTAGATGGAACCATACATTCCCTTGGCACAGTTGAGCTCGAGGAGCGAAGTGTTTGATCATGCTGGGATGGCAGGGAACTGGACTATACATGAGGGTGCGACGACTGCGACGTATCGAGGACCAGTCACGACTACCGAGACGAATGCTAACGGAGTGCCAGTATGAAGGATTCATACCATCGAGACGAGGACTGTGACGCTTCCACCTCCATGGTACTACCTTCATACGCTACAAGTCACTGGTTTCCTTCATAAGCATTTTGATCCAGTTGAACCGCTTGCAGATGAACCTGTGGTGGAGGATCCCGAAAAAGAACCTCTTGAGCTGATAGAGGTCGAGGAGGAGGAGGAGGAGGAGCTTGAGTACCATCCGCAGGATCCCGTCGATGACGACGTCCCTATCGACGATGGCGGTGACGTTATCGATCTGGCATTTGATATCTCGTCTGAGGGTAGCGTCTGTGATCACTCTGCATTCAGGAGGCATTGGTAGATCGTTCGTCGCCTTTTGGAGTTGTCCCTATAGTCCCTAGGCTTTTAGAGCCATCTTTTGAGTCTTGTACCCAGTTCCCTATCCCCGGTTTGATGTTTCCTTTTTACCTGTTTCTTCAGTAGCTGTTTTAGTGTATGTTGGCCAGTTCGACGAGGCCTGTCTTGTAATCAAACCTAAGATCCCAAGTGAGACGATTATATTTATATGTACGATGTTGATTTTCATGTTCTGAGTGTTTATCACATTTTCTTAACTTCTTACAAAACAAGAAAAAATTGAGTACCCTTTTTCAGTCACCCTATATAAAAGGTTATTTTTCCGAAGGCGACCAGCATTTTAAATAGGTTTCTTTTCTGCAACGGGTAACCATGTGACACCGGGTTTTAGGGTGTCGCATTAGTTGGTATCAGAGCTAGTCGAGTCTTTTGGGAATGTTTGGGTTTAGGTCTGTTGTGTTGAAGTTGTGTTTTTCTCTGTCTGGATGTTGTTTGAATTACTTCTTTGAGGTAATGTGTGATAACCCGTGGTTCACATCCCTTTTTTGGCTGTTATCTGACTGCTTGTGTGGTATAGGTCAGTATGAACCAGAGAGGTGCTCGTGGACGTGGACGAGGCTACTGAGGAATGGATTTCGCTGCCCAAGCACTGACTGACGTGGCTGCTGCCATAGCTCTTTAGACGGCTAATGCTGCTACCCAGAACCAACAGGAGCAACAGAGGGCAGAACAAGCTGCAGAGGGAAGGCATCTGGACGCTTTCCGACGTCAGAATCCATCGCAGTTTGATGGAGACGTGGATCCAATAAAGGCTGATCTTTGGATTCAAGAGCTAGAGAAGATCTTCGATCTGGTACACACTCTAGAGGAATCTAAGGTACCATATTCCGTGTTCCAGCTAGTGGGCGATCCGAGAAATCTTGGTGGAAGGGCACTAGGCGATTGTTGGAGGCCGAGCACTGCATCGATCACCTGGGGAGTATTTCGTGGCAAGTTTCTAGACAAATACTTTCCCCAGAGTGCCCGGAAAGAGAAGGAGCAGGAGTTCATGAGGCTGAGTCAGCAGGACCTGACAGTAGGGGAGTATGCAGCGAGGTTTGAATCCTTTGCCAAGTATTTCCGTTTCTTTCAAGACAATCCCAGTGAGGAATGGAAGTGTGAGCAGTTTGAAGTCGGTCTGCGCTTCGAGATTAAAGAATCGGTATTACCGTTGGAGATCAGGAACTTCCAAGCACTAGTGGAGAAGTGCCGGAAAATTGAGATGATGTGCAGAGGAAGGGATAACAAGGGAAGCGCAGGAGGACCTGTTCATCCTAAGAGCCAGAATCAAGGCCAGAATTCAAAATGGAAGCAGAACCAGAGGAAGCCGTATCACCAGGCATTTAGCTACAACCAGAAACAACAAGAAGCTCGTCCCAGTGTTTCGGGGACAGGAAGTGGAGGCCAGAGAAACAACGATCAAGGCCAAGAAAGGAGATGTTTCAGGTATGGAGATCCGAGCCACCTGGCCAGTGCTTGCCCGAAGAAGGATTACAAGTGTAACAACTGTGACCGCATGGGACACTTGGCAAAGGAGTGTCGTGCACCAAAGAGGGAGCATTCTGTCAACCATGCCAGAGTAAACAAGCCAACCGTTAAGGGAAGAGTGTATACCATGAGTGGTGCTGAGGCATCGAACTCCGCTGATCTTATGCAAGGTAAGTGCGACATTGCTGGTAATCTCTTGTCTATACTTTTCGATTTAGGCGCAACTCATTATTTTATTTCGATGGATCATGTGAAAATTCTAGACTTGCCTGTTTATTCCTTGCCATATAATCTGATTGTTTCTATCCCAACTGTTGAACCTGTGACTGTTAATTATGTTTGCTTAAACTGCCCTATCATCGTTCAGAATAGACATTTCCTTGTAGACTTGATTTGTTTGCCTTTAGTACAGTTAGATGTAATATTAGGCATGGATTGGTTATCTTTCAACCATATCCTAATAGATTGTGCTCATAAAACCTTAATCTTTAGGGAGGAGATTTCCGGATTTTTATCTGCTAGTCAGGTAAGAGCTTCTTTGAAAGAAGGAGCTCAAGGTTACATGCTGCTATTTTCCTTGGACGTCGAGAGCGAGTTTGACTTGGAATCTGTACCCGTCGTTCGAGAGTTTTCGGAGGTTTTCCCTGAGGATGTACCTGGATTGCCACCTGTTCGGGAGATCGAGTTCGCGATTGATCTGATTCTAGGCACTGGACCAATACCCATGGCACCATATCGCATGTCGCCATCAGAGTTAGAAACCTTGAAGGACCAACTTGAGGAGCTGATGAGGAATGAGTTTATACGACCTAGTGTGTCACCGTGGGGAGCTCCAGTTCTGCTAGTAAAGAAGAAAGATGGAACTGCTAGGCTGTGTTCGTCAGTTAAACAAAGTCACGATTAAAAACAGATATCCTCTTCCAAGGATAGATGATCTTATGGATTAGTTGCGTGGCATGACAGTGTTTTCAAAGTTAGATCTGCGGTCAGGATACCACCAGATACGAGTAAAAGCAGATGTTCCTAAGACATCGTTTCGAACACGCTATGGGCATTATGAGTATTTGGTGATGCCGTTTGGAGTGACGAATGCACCTGCTATATTCATGGACTATATGAATAGGATCTTTCGTCCCTTTTTGTATCAATTTGTAGTCGTCTTCATTGATGACATTCTGATCTATTCTCCGGACAAGGAGACTCATGCTGAACACCTTAGCATTGCTCTTCAGATCCCGAGAGAGAAGCAGCTCTATGCGAAACCAGAGAAGTGTGAGTTTTGGTTGGATCAAGTTCAATTCTTGGGTTACGTGATATCCCGTGAAGGAATCGTTGTGGATCCGACGAAGGTCGAGGCTGTTTTGGAATGGGAAAGACCGACAACGGCAGCAGAAATCCGTAGTTTTGTGGGTTTGGCTGGCTACTACAGGAGGTTCATTGAGGGATTTTCCAAGATTGTATGACCTCTCACCTAATTGACTCGTAAGGACCAAGCGTTCGTGTGCACAGAAGCCTGTGAGAGAAGCTTCCGAGAGCTGAAAAGGAGGTTGACAACCTCACCGGTATTGATCCTACCTGATCCCAAGGAATCTTTTGAGGTTTACTGTGATGCTTCGCATCAAGGTTTGGGTTGTGTGCTGATGCAAAATCGGAAAGTTGTAGCTTATGCTTCGAGGCAGTTGAAGATTCATGAGAGGAACTATCCGACGCACGATTTAGAACTGGCTGTTATGGTCTTTGCTTTAAAAATCTGAGACATTACTTGTACGGGGCTACTTTTAATGTTTTCAGTGACCATAAGAACTTGAAGTACTTGTTTAATCAGAAGGAGTTGAATATGCGTCAGAGACGTTGGTTAGAATTCCTGAAGGATTATGACTTTCAACTACAGTATCACCCTGGAAAGGTGAATGTAGTGGCTGATGCCTTGAGCAGGAAGTCAATTCACGCATCATTGATGATGGTTAAAGAGCAGGAATTGCTGGAACAATTCCGAGATCTAAGTTTGTCAGTTGAGAGTACGTCGGGAAAACTGTGTCTGAACAGGACCACTGTGTCAAATGGATTAATGGAGCATATAAAGGAGAAGCAAGAGACTGATCAGTATCTGCAGACAGAAAGAGACTTAGTACGTCAAGGAGCTCTGTCAGAGTTTAGAGAAAGAACGGATAGAATCTTGAGGTTTGGCGAGAGGATCTGTGTACCTGATTATGCTGAGCTGAGGAAGCTGATTTTAGAAGAGGCTCATAAGAGCAGGTTGAGTATGTACCCAGGAGCCACGAAGATGTATCAAGATCTTAAGAAGTTGTACTGGTGGTATGGGATGAAGAGAGATGTAATGGAATACGTCGCTTCTTGTTTGGTATGTCAGAAAGCCAAAGTGGAATACTAGAGACCAGCAGGAATGTTACAGTCTTTAGATATTCCATAATGGAGATGAGATGGAATCTCGATGGATTTCATGACCAGTTTACCAAGGACTAGGAAGGGTTATGAGGCTATATAGGTAATAGTGGACCGACTGACTAAGTCAGCTCACTTTTGCCAATCAATATGAGATACTCTATGGAGAAGTTAACCCAACTGTATATCGGAGAGATTGTTAGACTGCATGGTGTGCCTTCGAGCATTGTTTCAGACCGAGACTCGCAGTTTACATCGAGATTTTGGCAGAGTTTGCAAAAATCACCTGGAACGAAACTCAGATTGAGTTCCGCATATCATCCGCAGACTGATGGACAAACGGAAAGGACAATCCAGTCACTAGAGGACTTGCTGAGAGCTTGTGTTTTGGAGGATGTCGGGGGTTGGGACGAGTCCCTACCGTTGATAGAATTCACCTACAATAATAGTTTCCATTCAAGTATTGGAATGACACCTTATGAAGCCCTATATGGTCGACGATGTCGGACGCCTTTGTGTTGGTACCAGGATGGTGAGAGTTTGTTGTTAGGTCCAGACTTAGTACAACAAACGACAGAAAAGGTGAATATGATCCAAGAGAAAATGAGGACCACTTAGAGTCGATAGAAGAGCTACGCGGATAAGAGACGACGACCTCTAGAGTTCGAGGAAGGCGAACATGTATTCTTGAGAGTCATGCCAACGACTGGGATTGGCAGAGTACTAAAGTCCAGAAAGCTTACTCCCAAGTTCATTGGGCCCTACCAAATTCTTCGTCGTGTAGGTCCAATAGCTTATAAAATATCTTTACCACCCTTTCTTTCCAATATCCATGATGTCTTTCATGTCTCTCAGTTGAGAAAATACATTCCTGATCCATCACATATCATAAAGCCTGATAAAGTACAGTTAAAAGAGAACTTGTCCTTTGTGACTTCGCCGGCACGAATCGAGGATAGGATGACAAAGTAGCTCAGAGGTAAGCAAATTCCTTTGGTCAAAGTCATCTGGAATGAGACAACCGGAGAAGCAACGTGGGAAGCTGAGGACAGGATGAAGTTGCAGTACCCTGAGTTATTTCAAGGTACGTAATTTCGAGGACGAAATTCTTTTTAGAGGGGTAGAGTTGTAACACCCTGTTTTTCGTATGCTTCTTTATCAGTAAATACATGCTTTAATGTGTTTATTTTTTATAAAATCTAGAGGATGATTTTATTTAAAATAAAATCATTTTCTTGTGTTGTTTTACCGTATGAAGTCACAGTAAAATTTTTGGTCAAAAATTCAGACGAAAACCGGTCTGTGTTCTCACTGCCAGTACAAGTTTACTGAGCTAGAGACCAAATTTTAATTCGAGAACGAGACGGTTAGTGTTTTTATGTATTTTTGTGTGGGTTGGGAGTTTTTCGAAAAATCTTGTTCGGGGCCAAATCTTAGGGATTTCCCGGACAAAATCGTCGGGAAATACGATCGGGGAAGTCATCTGTTATGCAATGGAGCAGAGCATCAAGAGGATGAAGTGACATTAAGTGACTTGATGTGAAGGTTATGACACCTCAAAAGGTGAATCATGACTTTTTTTCAAAAATCTCACTTTTTCATCTTTCTCTCTCCAATCACATCACATCACCTTAACTCCTTATCATCTCTACAAGCAACCTACCTTCTTTCTTCTCTTCTTTCTTCCTCTCAAAACTGTGACCTCTCCTCTCACTCTCTATAAACACTCTTCATTTCCACACTTCATCACTTTCCTCCATTTTTCACATTTACACTTTACTACATTTCTTATTCTTCTTCTCTCTTACAAAGTTTACATTTTTATCAAGTTTTTCTCTTAGAGTTCTTCATCAAAGTTGTTCATCTTGTTAAGGGTAATACTTCTATGTAGTTCTTTTTCAAAGTTTCATCTTTTATTTCAAAGTTTTCTTCATATGTCCTTTATGTGCTTTTAACTTCTAAAACCTCTAAAAAATGGTAGAAAACTCCTTTTGAGTTGAAACCATTTTCTATATTCTTGTATTTACTCATACTATCACATACTAAAAGGTTGTGTAAAACAAAGTTTCCTAACCTCTTCTTCCTAAGGAGGCCGAAACCATGTATATGGTTTAGGTGAATCTTGTTTCAACTTTTACATGTATGAGTTTGTATTTGAGTTTCATTTCCAAGATGATCATAGACCGAGGCTCCCTTATGTTAAAGGATGCTATGTCTAAGTGATTGGAAAGTTTAAAGATTTTTACCCTATTTTTATGTAAAGACCAAAACCAATGAGTTTTAAGGCAATGGTGTTTAAGTTTTGTTTTCCAAAATGATCATGGATTAAGACTCCTTGATATAGAAGGATGCTAAGTCCAAGAGATTGGAAAGTTTGAAGATTTCTAACTCCTATTTCTTGAAAAGGCCGAAACCTTAAATGGTTATGGCAAAGATGTTGAGTTTTGTTTTCCAAAGTGATCATGAGCTAAAAAGCTCCTTATGTTAAAGGATGCTATGTCTAAGTGATTGGAAAATTTAAAATATTTTCTTGCTTTATTTTTCTATGATGGTGGAATGTAACATTTGACCTAGGATGTGTTATTTTATTTTGTTTTCCAAGATTATTATGGATTAAAGCTCCTTCATGTTAAAGGATGCTATGTTCAAAATATTGGATGATTTAAAGATCTCTAACCTCACAAACTTGTTAAGGCCAAACCTAAGAGTTCATGGTCTAAGACATTTTATTTTTTCATTTTCCAAAATGATCATGGTTTCAATCTCCTTACTATGTATGGATGCTAACCTAAAGAGATTGGAAAGTTTAGAAATTCCTAGCATATTTACCTATGCTTGGCTGAAACCCTAAGTCAAGTACTTAGTGTGATTTTTAATTCAACTTTGTTAAAAGATTTTTGTTTACGAACTTCTAGCACTTAAGGATCATAAATCCAAGAGTCGCATAAATTTCGGAAACCCCTAATCCTAGTTTATTGTATGAACCGAACCTATACCTTGTGGTTAGTGTTCTCGAGTTGATTTTTTTTGACTCATGATTTTATGTTGGTAACCTTAGACTTCCATCGCCGGAGAAGTGAGGACGTTCGTGAACCTTCCTTTCAGATCCAAAACTCTTAACTCCGACGTGAGGTAAGAGGGGATTTCCTAAAGATATTCAATAACTGTATGCATGTGTGTATGTGTTTAACTGGATATTTATATGTTGATTGAGCTTACTTGGTTATCTAATGTACTTGAACTGTTATGCTATTATCTGATGTCGAAATGTGCTTGTTCTAAATGTTATAATGCATATCTATGATGAACTGCTTTCAACTGTGATATTAGCATTGAACTGAGAATATATATTGCTGTAGATTGAAAGTTTGCTAAGTCAGACTTGTGTCTGTGCTCAACTGTTATAAGGATTAAAAACCTTAATAAGCTTTTAAGATGAAGGGATTGGTGTTCTTTTCCAAAAGCTCATTAACTTAAAGTACTTGTTTTAAAATGTTGAAATGGTTTTGTTGAACTATTGTTATACAAGGGAAAAATCATTTTCGAACTATGTGTCTTCAAGTGAAAACTTTCAAGATTATTTGGCAATATCCTATTGGGGATTTTCAAAGATAAAAGTATTTCAAAGATGCTTTATAAAAGAT
Organism: Sophora flavescens; assembly: GCA_030762895.1. Taxonomy (NCBI): domain Eukaryota; kingdom Viridiplantae; phylum Streptophyta; class Magnoliopsida; order Fabales; family Fabaceae; genus Sophora; species Sophora flavescens. Next base: position 48,617,390 of record CM061067.1, on the reverse strand, counting down.
TTTCAAGGAAAAGGTTTTCTTCTAAATGTTTTAGAAACTTTCCGATAGCCTGGATAGATTATCGATGATTCGGTTTTGAATTTAATTTTCACTGAACGAAAAATAAGTACTTAAGAAAGAGAATCTAGTACGCGAGACGTCGCCTCTAGTATTCAGTTATATGCATGTGATCTTGAATCAGTGTTAATTCGGGGCCATGAGTCCTATTCATGATGTTTTGGACTGAGGGTCCAATTCTCGAAAATCGAGGACAGTGCATTCTGATTTCGTTGTTGTGGACTGTGTGTGCTAACCACGTTGTGATGAACATTGTTAAAGGTGAATGTTGTTTTCTATGACCACAACCCTTGACTGCGGCATCGGTCTCGGGCGTTGTGATTGAGCATTCGGACTGTGTCCTATGCTTCTAAGTTTTCAAGTGATGGGGAAATGATGATTAAGTCGCCAGTTGCGACAGCGAAAAAGAATGAACACAAAGAAAAAACCCTTTTGAAAATAAAATATTTTCTCATGCGCATTTCCCCAGGCAGAAGTGCTTTCTTACATATCAGATACAAGGTGGTATCTGGGAGTCAGTCCATGTGACCGGTTCAGAGGCACATGTGGCGTTGCTCGTCCTGAGACCTTAAATGCATGAGGGTATGGAGTCAACTGCCTGGTGGGTTAGAGATTGACCAACTCTAATTCTTCTCCAGTGGAAAACGGTGTTGATATCTCATGAGATTAAGTTAGAGCCTGATATTGTAGTGTCATGCATATTTTCAAAGGTTGACTATGCGGGTTTGAGACCCTTTGATTTAACACTGTTATGTTATGTATATGCATGATTTAACTGCTTATATGATTGTGTGATGTATGTATCATGTATATGGTTGTTGTGGGATATATCTTATGACGGTATCCCACTATTGCACATATGTATGTTCTGTTCTTTTCTTCTTGTATCGGGTATGCGCGTGCTGTTAGATGGAACCAAACGTTCCCTTGGCACAGTCGAGCTCGAGGAGCGAAGTGTTTGATCATGCTGGGACGGCAGGGAACTAGACTATACATGAGGGTGCGACGACCGCGACGTATCGAGGACCAGTCACGACTACCGAGACGAATGCTAACGGAGTGCCTGTACAAAGAATTCATACCGTCGAGATGAGGACTGTGACGCTTCCACCTCCATGGTACTACCTTCATACGCTACAAGTCATCGATCTCCTTCATGAGCATTTTGATCCAGTTGAACCGCTTGCGGATGATCCAGTGGAGGAGGATCCCGGGGAAGAACCTCTTGAGCTGATAGAGGTCGAGGACGAGGAGGAGCCAGAGTACCATCCGCAGGATCCCGGCGATGACGACGTCCCTATCGACGATGGCGGTGACGATATCGATCCGGCATCTGATTTCTCGTCTGATGGTAGCGTCTGTGGTCACTCTGCATGCAGGAGGCATTGGTAGATCGTTCATTGGCTTTTGGAGTTGTCTCGATAGTCCCTGGGCTTTTAGAGTCATCTTTTGAGTCTTTGGTCGCGCTGTCGCGCACGCGCCAAAAAGCGAGCGGGTTTATAAAACTGTAGTTTAGGAAGCGACAACTCGGATATCGTCTCACAATGACTCTTGACTTGTTATTTACCACAAAAATCAGTTTTTTTTTTTTTGGGAGGGGGGGTTGGATTTGAATTAAACAAAGAAGACAAAGCAATAACAGAGCAATAGAAAAACAGAGCAGTTTAAAAGATTATCAAATAGCTAAAGATGATTAATCTACTGTTCTCGATTTCCCAACTATCATCGGTTCATGTAAATTCCAAGCCCTAAGCAGATTCTAATCCCCTTTCGGTTATAGTAACAATTAACAAACGAAATCGCTACTACGGATATATGTTCCTATTCCCAAATTAAACAAACGGGGTTAAGCCCTCATGAACTAAACGAACATGAATGAACACACGCGAATTAAACAAACGCGATTCAATATAGTAACATAACATCACCGAAATAAATCAACACAACACTATACACTCCTGAATTAAACAAACAGAAATATATAGCATAGTATTGAAAAGGGAAAAGCGTACAAAACAGGAATTACAAGAACCTTAAGTGTGATGGAAATCAATTACAGTAGACTAATCAAAGGAATTTAGTTCTCCATAAAAACGAAACACAACCAGAATTCTATAAAGAAAAAGAGTGGAGAATAAAAAAGTTCTTCCAATCTGCCCAGAACTGCAATTTATAGCATTCAGGAACTGCGCCCACTCGCGAGGCGAACCATCACTCGCGATGCGAGTATTATGAACAGTCTGCAACGTTTGGTCTTCTCACGGGGCGAAGTACTGCTCGCGTGGCGAGGAATGGAAGAGTCATGGCTTCTGGTCTTCAGTCTCGCGAGGCGAGACATGGATCCGCGAGGCGACACAGAAAGGGTTGCATTTTTCGGAGCGATCAGCCTTGAGTTCGCGAGGCCAGAATAGTATTCGCGGGGCGAGCCAGAGAGGATGACATTTTTGCTGTTCAGCTGGCTTTCAGGTTCGCGAGGCGAGAAGACTCTCGCGGGGCGAACACCTCTAGGATTGGAATTTTCTCTGTTTCTTTATTCCCTTGACTTCTAACTTAACCTGAAAACAATAAAATATCCATAAGTGCTTTATTTGACTCAAAACTGGCTAAATTAACCTAAAACTACTTTAGAGACTCAAAACCTTGCTTGAGGACAATCTAATCTAATTTGGGTGAAAATGAGATATAATTAGCACAAAACCCTGGTCATACTAGCCATAAAACTAGATGAGCCAGAGGCTTATCAAAATACCCCAAACTTAAACTTTGCTTGTCCCCAAGCAAACTAAAACTCAAAAACTTAAAAATACTCAAGACATGGCAAGCTTAAGGGATTCAATCAACTTTGCACAAATGTCATGCAATTTAACAAAACAATTTTCTTCAATGTTCCCCCCTTTCAAACAAAGTAACCCCCACATTCATCTATTCTAAACAATTGAGAATTTCATCATTCAAACAACCATTAATCTAAGCAGGGGATCCAAGTTACACACAAGAGGGAGATCACCAAATTCAAACAACTGCCTTCCTCACAAGGGCATTTAGTGTTCACTCAATCGCTCAGTTTGTCTAGGCTATCAACAATTCACTCAATTTCACCTTTAAGAGCACTTCCCATGAATTTGATTTTCATCTCAAAAATGGTTCCCACAGAAAACATGCATGCGACATCAAAAGGTCTTTTATGGTTGTAATGGGGCCTGGCTAAGGGTAGGATATACAAAGGAGCTAGGCTTAAGTCCCTAGGAACTAAGAGAGCATGAAACACTTTAAAACATTGAAATTCCACTCAGGTTCCTTTTCTCATTTTTTCTTTATGCCTTGGGTGACTACAGCCTCTTTTTTTCTAATACTTTTAATTTTAACATTTTTACACTTTTCTTTTTTTTCTTTGTTTTTTTTTTTCTTTTTCTGCTTTTCTTTTCTTTTCTTTTCTTTTTTTTTTCTTTTGGCTCCAACCTTTTTATTATAATTTTTTTTCTCAATCCCAAACAACACATTACACCTTGTAGCCACCCCAAACTTAGTTTCTTGCAAACCTTCTCTTGCTAAGATTCCATGCTCTCCTAATCCTAAGATCGGGTTAACATGGTTTTTCAGATTTTAGGCTCATAACATAAGGTCATCAAGAATTAACAGGCTAATTAGGCTCAAAGGGGCTAACTAGGGAACATACATTAGGAATTGTTCAATTTAGGCCAAGTAGCTATTTACAAAGAAAATGCCTAAATCATTTGATGCAAACAAATAAACATGCAAACCATAAAGAGATTCAAGCAAATTCAGGAAAGTGTCACTTGAAAGTGATTCGCACAGTTAAAAACATGCTGGAGGCTCAAATCCTCACCTGGACATTTTTGCAAATTGTTTGACAGAGATTCTATCCCTAGTGTGTGTTTCCCTTCACCCCAAACTTATCATAAATCATGCCATCACAACAAAATCTCAAAGTTCAGTTTTCAATCACATGGGGATCACTTTTCAAAAAAAAAAAATCAACCTAGGGGGAATCATCACATAAATCATGCAATCAATCTGTGCAAAATCAATCAAAACCAATCAAGCTCACCGACCAAAGACTTACACAATTTATTCAAGAGCTAAAAGAAAAACAAGACAAAACACAAAATCAATCAATCTGTCCCCTCCCCCACACTTAAAACATACATTGTCCCCAAGGAAACAACATACTATAAAATCAGAGTGAGGGAAAGGAAGGGTGTTCCCTGATCAGGTGGCAGTGTAGGTAGGAGCTTCCGCCTGGATCCCATTGCTTGTAGCATAAGGCCAAAGAGAGAGAGAGTTATTTCTATGTTCCCATAACTTGCAGCCTTGATATAGGAGTGAGCACTTGACAATGATGGTGACCTTGCCCAATGCGGCGGACTCGTCACTTCCTCTTGGGTCAAAGACGACCGCTTTCTCAACAAAGTCCTCCCAATAAAATTGGGGTTCAACCCCTTGAACTGGCCATGGTGCGAAATCCAGTCCCTCTGGTGGTTCCACAGGGGAAGGTGGCAGATAGGTAGGGAGGGTCTCCGGTGCTTCTTCATCTTCTCCACATTCTTCATTCACTGCGCTGACAAATCCATCACCTGCTATACATGCAGCAATCTCAGCACACACCACACAATGGTTAGTGTTAGTACAATCAGTACATGAAGTGATATCATCATAGCCAGAAACAAATAGAAAATCAGAAATCAAGTCCTCTTGGTTGTCATCAATAATCTCAGAGAGCAACTCTATTTGGAAAACGGAGTGCTCTTCCAATGGATGTTTCATAGCATCAAAGATGTTAAACTTTGCCACAATATCACCAAACTCCATAGACATGGTCCCATCATTAACATCAATCTTAGTCTTAGCTGTCTTCATGAATGGTCTGCCCAAGATTATTGGTGATCTACTTGAATTTGTCTCTCCTGCCATGTCTAGGATGTAGAAGTCAGCAGGGAAAATCAACTCATCCACTTGTACCAGCACATCTTCTACCATTCCCATGGGGCGAGCACTGGTCCTGTTTGCCAGCTGGATAGTGAAACCTGTATACTGCAAGGGACCAAGATCAAGGTTATTGAAAATAGAGGTGGGCATGACATTTATGGAAGCTCCCAAATCCAACATGCAATTTTCAAATTTTCTGTCCCCAATAGTGCATGGAATAGTAAAAGTGCCCGGATCCTTGCATTTCTGTGGTAGTGCCTGAGTAGGGGCTGAAACAGTAACTCTTTATGGTGCAAGCTTAGACTGGATAAGAGCTGAAACATTTCTTCCCAAATTAACTCTCTCATTACTCTTCAACCTTCTCTTGTTGGTGCATAAATCCTTCAGAAATTTAGCATACTTAGGAACCTGCTTGATCACGTCTAGAAGGGGAATATTCACCGTCACCTTTCTGAACACATCTAAAATATCCCTCTCCTTGTCTTCCCCACCAATCTTCTTATTTTTCTGCACTCTCTGTGGGAAGGGGATCGGTGGTATGTACACTTTCTCAGCTTCAACAATAACAGAAGGCTCAGGAGTTACCTCAACGGTTTCTTCATCTTTTCCAGAGGCTGCCTCAATAACTTTTCCAGATCTTAGAGAAATGGCACTCACATTAGGATTGGAGACATTGGGATTTATCACTGTTTGTGCCGGAAGTTGACTTGATCTTTGAGCTTGCTGTATGTTATTTATGGATGTGGCAAGCTGTCCAACCTGTGTCTGCAAGGCTTGAATACTAGCATCCGTTCGCTGCTGAGACTGACCAATCTGCTGCTGAAAAAATGTAGTCATTTGTGCAGTCATTTGCTTGAACATGTCCTCCAGGGAAGGTCCGGAAGGCGCAGAAGTGGTCACTTGAGGAGGATTCTGTGGTGCTGCCATCGGTTATTGTTGGGTTGAGTTCCCATACCGAAGGTTAGGATGATTCCTCCAGTTTGGATGGTCCCTATTTGTGGAGAGGTCAGGAGTGTTGTACCGGTTCTGATTGTTGCCTTGATTATAGGGATTGACTGCATAAGCTTGAGGCAATTCAATGACGAACTCTTCCTTCGGAATGGGGCATGCATCATACGGGTGCTCGGGAGAGTTGCACATGCCACACAACCTTGCCGGCTGAACCTTATCCATTGCCATTTGCTTTACCAAAGAAGTGAGCTCATCCATTCTATTCTCAAGGGCCTGGATGGAGGAAGAGCTGTGGACCTCATTCACACCTCTTGTCTCAACAGAATTTCTCCTGGTAGTAAACTGTTGGGAGTTCAGTGACATATTTTCAATTAATTGCTTGGCAGCAGCTGGAGTCTTATCAACAAGTGCTCCCCCACTAGCAGCATCCAAAATATTTCTATCCATCGGTAGTAACCCTTCATAAAAATACTGGATAAGAAGTTACTCGAGAAATCGTCCGAGGGAAACTGGATACCAACTGCTTGAATCTCTCCCAATATTCAGCCAATGACTCATTTCCTTGTCTGATGCCACATATTTCCTTCCTGATTGATGCAGCTCTGGAGGCAGGAAAATATCTCTCTAAAAAAACCTTCTTCAAATCGTTCCAGGTGGTAATAGAGTTTGGCTCAAGATATAACAACCAATCCTTTGCAGCGCCCTGGAGTGAGAACGGGAAAGCTCTCAGCTTGATGTTATCCTCAATTACTCCCTCTGATCTCAAGGTTGTGGAGCAGACAACCTGGAATTCCTTCAAATGCTTGTGTGGATTCTCACCTGCAAGACCACTAAACCTTGGCAACAAATGGATTAGACCAGATTTTAATTCAAAGGGAGTATCATCACCAGAATATGCAATACACAAGCCATTATAATTAACATCAGGGGCAACAAGCTGTCTTAATGTCCTTTGATCACCCATGTTAGCAAAAAAGTTTTAGAATTAGAATCACCACTAGTGCTAGCCCGAATTGCTCTACGGCGTGTGTGCAGTGTTCTTTCAATTTCAGGATCAAAATCACACAATTCAGAGCAAGTAGACCTAGTAGCCAGACCAATTCAAAACAAAAACGAAAGTGAAAGGAAAAAAAAAGAAAAATGCGAAAATAACAAACAAGAGTCCCCGGCAACGGCGCCAATTTTTGGTCGCGCTGTCGCGCACGCGCCAAAAAGCGAGCGGGTTTATAAAACTGTAGTTTAGGAAGCGACAACTCGGATATCGTCTCACAAGGACTCTTGACTTGTTATTTACCACAAAAATCAATTTTTTTTTTTTTGGGAGGGGGGGTTGGATTTGAATTAAACAAAGAAGACAAAGCAATAACAGAGCAATAGAAAAACAGAGCAGTTTAAAAGATTATCAAATAGCTAAAGACGATTAATCTACCGTTCTCGATTTCCCAACTATCATCGGTTCATGTAAATTCCAAGCCCTAAGCAGATTCTAATCCCCTTTCGGTTGTAGTAACAATTAACAAACGAAATTGCTACTACGGATATATGTTCCTATTCCCGAATTAAACAAACGGGGTTAAGCCCTCATGAACTAAACGAACATGAATGAACACACGCGAATTAAACAAGCGCGATTCAATATAGGAACATAACATCACCGAAATAAATCAACACAACACTATACACTCCTGAATTAAACAAACAGAAATATATAGCATAGTATTGAAAAGGGAAAAGCGTACAAAACAGGAATTACAAGAACCTCAAGTGTGATGGAAATCAATTACAGTAGACTAATCAAAGGAATTTAGTTCTCCATAAAAACGAAACACAACCAGAATTCTATAAAGAAAAACAATGGAGAATCAAAAAGTTCTTCCAATTTGCCCAGAACAGCAATTTATAGCATTCAGGAACTGCGCCCACTCGCGAGGCGAGTATTATGAACAGTTTGCAACGTTAGATCTTCTCGCGGGGCGAAGTACTGCTCGCGTGGCGAGGAATGGAAGAGTCATGGCTTCTGGTCTTCAGTCTCGCGAGGCGAGACATGGATCCGCGAGGCGACACAGAAAGGGTTGCATTTTTAAAGCGATCGGCCTTGAGTTCGCGAGGCCAGAATAGTATTCACGGGGCGAGCCAGAGAGGATGACATTTTTGCTGTTCAACTGGCTTTCAGGTTCGTGAGGCGAGAAGACTCTCGCGGGGCGAACACCTCCAGGATTGGAATTTTCTCTGTTTCTTTATTCCCTTGACTTCTAACTTAACCTGAAAACAATAAAATAGCCATAAGTGCTTTATTTGACTCAAAACTGGCTAAATTAACCTAAAACTACTTTAGAGACTCAAAACCTTGCTTGAGGACAATCTAATCTAATTTGGGTGAAAATGAGATATAATTAGCACAAAACCCTGGTCATACTAGCCATAAAACTAGATGAGCCAGAGGCTTATCAGTCTTGTACCCAGTTCCCTATCCCCGATTTGATGTTTCCTTTTTACCTGTTTCTTCAGTAGCTGTTTTAGTGTATGTTGGCCAGTTCGACAAGGCCTGTCTAGTAATCAAACCTAAGATCCCAAGTGGGACAGTTATATTTATATGTATGATGTTGATTTTCATGTTCCGAGTGTTCGTCACCTTTTCTTAATTTCTTACAAAACAAAAAAAAAAAAATCAGTACCCTTTTTCAGTAACCCTATATAAAAGGTTATTTTTCCGAAGGCGACCAGCGTTTTAAATAGGTTTCTTTTCCGCAATGGGTAACCATGTGATGCCGGGTTTTAGTGTGTCGCACTTTTATGATCCAAGGGTTGGAACCCAAATAAATTTTCTAACCTATTTTTATATTCAAGGCCAAACCCTAACCTTACAGGTTTGAGGATTTTGTTTCATATTTTCAACTTCCGACAACTTATTCTAGTTATCTAAGACCTAAACACCTAGAATCCAAAAGATTAGAGTGAGAAAATAATCCTAGCCTCATTTTGATTTAGAGGTCGAACCTAGTATTAAAGTGAACCTAATGGGAGTTGTTTGATTAATCGTTGTTATGTGATGTTGGTTGAAGGATATCGGATATTCGTGACGTAGTTAGGAAGATCGAGATGTTCATGAAACCGGTGATAACCCAGGTGGGGGAAAGAACCAACCTATCGTCGGAATGGATAAGTAGTAGATTATATAATAATTGTGTAGGGCGACCTAAACCCTACTAGTAGTCGAGTAATTGACAAGACCAAAATCACATTGGAAACCTTTTTTGAAAAACCAATGGCGATTCGGGGATTGTAGGTTTATCGACGCTAGGTTGATTTTATATTGTTGACGGTTGATTTGAGCTTATTACCTTTATTGAATTGATTTTGTGCTATGTTGGTGATATTGGAATATTTTGATTGATATTGTGTTATGCATGATCTGCCTGGTTTTTATTATTATGCTTAGTGGATTTTAAGCAAAGATATATATATGTTGTCTAAGAGATGGTTGTTTTGAGTGCGAGGATAATGATGATTTAGAAGTGCCTAACTTAGATGAGGAATGTTAAAGAGGTGTTATGACATAGAATATGTGTCAAGTTCTAATGGAAGGTTAAGGCACTAAGATGTTAAAAAGGGTTGGTGAGATTCAAGTATAGGTGTTGTCCACAACCATGTATTGGTAATATAATACACAAGGACAAAAGTATATTAGTAATATAATACATGATAGTGTGATTTTACATGATGTTTTCTGTACTCTTTTGCATGCATTTTGCATATAGATTAGGCATTCTTTATTTGGTTTTTATTAGATTTTCCCTTGGAACGGGTGAAGCGGTGTCTTGGTGTTGTTTTGCAGGAATTCAATGTAAAAATGATCAAAATCAGCCATGGTGGAGCTTGGATGAAATAGAGCTTGAAAAGTGAAGAATATGAGCCAAACAGAGCCCATCACGGCCTGGCTGTGATGACCATCACGGCCGTGATCAAGCAGAGCAGAAGGCAAAAGTCAGACTGTCACGGCCTGCCCGTAATAGACATCACGGCCGTGACCAACCAGAAAATTAGGGTTTCGCGTCGCGAAACTCAGCTCGCCCCGCGAGAGCTCAAAAGTTGAAAACACGCCCTAGACAGAACGCGTCACGGCCATCCCGTGATGGCCATCACGGCCGTGACGCGCAACAGACCTATAAATAAGAACGCAGCAGACAGAACTGGGAGAGTTTTTGGGGTCCATTTGAAGGCATTTGGAGGCTGCAGCTGGGCTAGGGTTTCAACCCTAGAAGGGAGCCAAGAGGGGTTGCTTTGAAGAAGAAGGAAAGCTCACATGGAGCCTCTTCTCTCCTCTTCCTTCCTATTTCTCTGGTTTGGTTTTCTTTGTTTTATGAGTAGTTAAATCCCTGTGTTGGGATTAGATGTAATCAAACTTATGTTTATGTATTTATCTTGACTGATTAATCTATGTTCATGTCTTCATATTAGTGGTTAATTTTCTGTGCTTAATGCTTGTTGTGGCTAGCACCCCCATGACTTGATTTGTGTTTTGGTATGCAATGAGGACGTTCGTATCATAACTGGAATTGAATTTAATCACCTAGTAAGCCTTGTATCTAGGAATGGAACTAGGTTTATTAGTAATCACATGATCCCTAATCTTAATGCAAATTCATTAATCTAGGCCACCTAAGGAATTAGGGTCTATTAGTGGATTTAGGCTCTTGTCATCCGAGGAATCGGGGTTTGAGTAATTTAGTGGATTGATTTTAATATCTGAAGCATGAATGGGAGGTATCTAGTCCTGATAGTGCATGAGTTAGAGGTTTGGTGAAGTCTAATCCCAACATATTCTTTCTGCACTCCAAGTGTTTGTCAAAAGTCCCCAAAAAGACAAAAAGATTTTATTTCTTTTCTTTTGTTTGTTTTGATTTCTCTGTTTAGTCTAGATAGTTGCCGAGTTTGTGAATTGGTACTTGACATCCAATCCCCGTGGATACGATAACCGGTCTCACCACCGTATTACTTGCACGACTGGGTATACTTGCCCAGATTCGTCAACAAGTTTTTGGCGCCGTTGCCGGGGATTGATTTTGCCAATATCATTAGTAACAGAGGAGGCAACTAATTTAGACATTTTTAGTCTTTTTTATTTTTCTGTATATATTTGATCTTTTTCCTTTTGAGTTGTGTTTGTGCAAGGTGGATGCAGTTCATGGAAAATCTTTATTATCCACCTGATGAGGAAGCCTCACGTCACGCTTTGGAAGACAACTGGTGTTTGGGAGACGTCATGGATTTGATGGACCATGTTACTCCCGCACAAGTTGATTATATGACGGGAAGGCTAATATACAACTTCTCCGAGGAGGATTGGGAAACCTTTTGTTCCTATTTGCCACCTCCACCACCATGTATGATTCCCGTAGAGCCACAAGAATCAGCATTTGAGAAAAATCTGGTTGTGGGAATGGATCACAATGAAGATGAAGGGGTGATGGTGGATGAGCCACAAGAAGAGGAAGTACCTTTCACGCATCCTTGGGGAGGAACAAGTGAAAAGGAAGGGCATTTGGAAAGCACTCTCTCCACCATGCTTGCTAAGGAATCTGAATTTTCTGCATTGGACAATTATGTCGGCTTGCATGCGTGTGTGGACATTGGTAAACTAACTCCTTCCACTTGTCTTTTAAACTTCCTGGTGAAAATGCCATTTGACCCGCTAGGAAGTAAGTGCAGTGTTATAGTTGAAGAGGTCAATGGAATTTCCACCCAAGGGCTGGATGGAATTGAGAATAAAGTTATATTACTGTTGCAATCACCACCCCAATTTCCATTTGATCCGGGAGGAGGATCTAGGTAGATGCTTTTTAATAAGTCAAGCTAGTGACATTAAAGAAGCGCTCATTGGGAGGCAACCCAATTTTTCTTTTCCTTTTCCTTTTTTCTAGTTAGATTTGATTTTAGATTTTAAACTCTTGAATAATTTGAGAATATCAAGAGTTTTCTTTTACTAATAAAATTGCCAAGTGATTCCAGGGTAAGAAAGAAGGAAGGGAGAGCAAGAAGACAAGAAAAAGCAACCCAACTTTCAAGCAGTTTCTGACTGAAATGAAAGCCAACACCCGTCACCACCTCGGTAAGCCGTTCCAATTTTTTTTATTTTTTTTATTTTTTTCATTTTATTTTATTTTATTTTTCTCCTCTCTCCATCTTGATTGTTTACATTGGGGACAATGTAAATTTTTAAGCTTAGGGTAGGGGTATTTTGCATTTTTATGTTGCATGTTGCATTCATATAGTTTGCATGATAGTTTGCATGATCACACAATTAGATTGCCCTTGCTTAGATTTTGCATCCAATTGTGAGAACTAAGTGTCAAATAATTTGTGATAGTGAATTGTGGAACCCAATTTGTTATTCTTGTGATATGGCTGCAAATGAAAATGCTTGAGATAATCTTGGATAGTTGATAATTAGCATATGGTTCTGAGGATTTGTGTTTTTCATTGATTCTGAACTAAAATGTGAGATTTTGAGCCAAAGGGGTACTCACTAAAATTTTACCCCATTCTTTGTGTTAGAGTGTTATTCCTCTTGGTTTGTTTTCTCTAGAACTTGACTTGAAACCATTTTGAAGCTTAAAAATTTTTGAAAACATTTTTGAAAATGATTGAGGCAATAGGTATTCTTCTGGCCTTCTGAGCTTTGAATGTGTAAATGCTACCCTTAGTTGCCCAATTTTGAGCCTGAAAGAATAAAAATGCTTTTCTTGGTACCTTGAAATGTTTTGATAAATATGCTGATAAGGGACCTTCTAAAGTATTACAAAAAGGGTGAAAAAGGTAGTCGAAAAAGTTTGGGAAAAGAATCAGAAAAAATTAATTCTCTTGAGTTGAAAAAAAAAATCTCCCCTTCTCCAAATAAAAGAAAAACAAAAGAAAAAGAAAAATAAATAGAGAAGGGGATGACAAAAAGAAAAGAAAAATAAAAGAAAAAGAAAGCAAAGAAAGGTGGAAAGTGAATTGAAAACCCAAGAAGGTATTTTAGAAGGTCATGTGTTGAAATGTTGATATGTTGTGTAGCCTTTTAAAATGTCTTTTTCTTGTTATCCCCACCTAACGATTAATCCCATGGCCATGTTACAACCAAATAAAAGACCTCTTGATTCTAAATTGTTTTCATTAATAAAGTAGAGATTTGGTTGATAGTCAAGCCTATGGTAGGATTCATTCCTTGAGGAAAATTGAGCGAAATGTCATATACCCCTAAACACTTGAGTGAGGTTAGAAAGAGAGCCAAGCAAAAGAACAAGCTTGGGGTGAGCTTCAGGTGAGAAAGAGTGCCCAAATCAGTGAGAACATGATTCTAAGGAACCTAAGCCTCTAATTGGACTTGAATTGATTGTCTCTTACTGAATTGTTTGAATTGCCTATTACTTGGATCATTTACTCGGGTTCTTAGTTCACTATCCATATTCTATTTATTCTTCTGGCCTTAGTGATTGCTTGAGGAAAAGCAATTGAATAAGCTTGGGGTGATTTGATAGTGTGATTTTACATGATGTTTTCTGTACTCTTTTGCATGCATTTTGCATATAGATTAGGCATTCTTTATTTGGTTTTTATTAGATTTTCCCTTGGAACGGGTGAAGCGGTGTCTTGGTGTTGTTTTGCAGGAATTCAATGTAAAAATGATCAAAATCAGCCATGGTGGTGCTTGGATGAAATAGAGCTTGAAAAGTGAAGAATATGAGCCAAACAGAGCCCATCACGGCCTGGCCGTGATGACCATCACTACTGTGATCAAGCGGAAGCAGAAGGCAAAAGTCGGTCGTCACGGCCTGCCCGTAATAGACATCACGGCCGTGACCAACCAGAAAATTAGGGTTTCGCGTCGCGAAACTCAGCTCGCCCCGCGAGAGCTCAAAAGTTGAAAACACGCCCTAGACAGAACGCGTCACGGCCATCACGGCCGTGACGCGCAACAGACCTATAAATAAGAACGCAGCAGACAGAACTGGGAGAGTTTTTGGGGTCCATTTGAAGGCATTTGGAGGCTGCAGCTGGGCTAGGGTTTCAACCCTAGAAGGGAGCCAAGAGGGGTTGCTTTGAAGAAGAAGGAAAGCTCACATGGAGCCTCTTCTCTCCTCTTCCTTCCTATTTCTCTGGTTTGGTTTTCTTTGTTTTATGAGTAGTTAAATCCCTGTGTTGGGATTAGATGTAATCAAACTTATGTTTATATATTTATCTTGACTGATTAATCTATGTTCATGTCTTCATATTAGTGGTTAATTTTCTGTGCTTAATGCTTGTTGTGGCTAGCACCCCCATGACTTGATTTGTGTTTTGGTATGCAATGGGAACGTTCGTATCATAACCGGAATTGAATTTAATCACCTAGTAAGCCTTGTATCTAGGAATGGAACTAGGTTTATTAGTAATCACATGATCCCTAATCTTAATGCAAATTCATTAATCTAGGCCACCTAAGGAATTAGGGTCTATTAGTGGATTTAGGCTCTTGCCATCCGAGGAATCGGGGTTTGAGTAATTTAGTGGATTGATTTTAATATCTGAAGCATGAATGGGAGGTATCTAGTCCTGATAGTGCATGAGTTAGAGGTTTGGTGAAGTCTAGTCCCAACATATTCTTTCTGCACTCCAAGTGTTTGTCAAAAGTCCCCAAAAAGACAAAAAGATTTTATTTCTTTTCTTTTGTTTGTTTTGATTTCTCTGTTTAGTCTAGATAGTTGCCGAGTTTGTGAATTGGTACTTGACATCCAATCCCCGTGGATACGATAACCGGTCTCACGACCGTATTACTTGCACGACTGGGTATACTTGCCCAGATTCGTCTAACAATACACAAAGACAAAAATATATTGGTAATATAATACACAAGGACATCTGTGTATTGGTAATATAATACACCGTGTATTGGTAATATAATACACATAAAACACATCTGTGTATTGGTAATATAATACACGTAAAATCAAGAGTTCTCGCGAGACCACTTCCACCTTAGAAATAGGTGTGCAGCTATGGTGTCTTTGAGTAGCATGGGATTGAGGGTAGAGGATGATATATATTAATTTTGAGGATGATTTGTTAGTTAGGTGTGTTGATTGTCTGTGACAATTACTGTATAATTTACTATGACTATTTTCCGCTTTTGATGATAGAACTGTTTCTTATCCCCTATATATTTCTGTATGTTGTATTTTATCTCCTTGTGGAATCGTACGAGAAGACCCTGTGGATAAGCGTGACTAGGAGGAGTTGGATGGAACTGCCTACGAACCGGAGGACGAGCTTTGACCCATGGTGATTAGGGTCTAGTTAGTTATGGCTAGTGCATCTCATGAGGCGTTTTTATATGTTTCCGCTTTGTTTAACTTTTGTTTAAGTATATGCTTGTGAGGGATCTTACTGAAAGGATACCCTCAACAGTGTTTTGTAATATGTTTAATATACTTATATTGTGATGTGTATCCTATATGAAATTGTATACGTCATAAGTGGAGTTTTTAATTTCTATGTATTTTCATATTAATGGCACAAAGGGGCACAACGAGGTGTCTCATTTTGGTATCAGAGCAGTTTGGTTCTAAAACAGACTGTGGGGTTATGTCCGATCAGAATCAAGGACTGCGAGGTTTAGGATGTTGTTACTGGCCGTGTCTAGTTGAATCCACATCAAATATTGACTATGTTTAGAAGTTGGATAGAATGTTCGGCAGTTTGTCATTTTAAGTTCCTAAGTAGAGTAGGGAATGGGAATGACTTTACTCATGACAAATATGATATTTTTGGGGTAAGTTACTTGGGTAAGTTCTTGTATAAAAGAGAGTATCATGGTTGATTGTGCCTTAAAAGTTAGAGAGTAAGATTTGGAATAAGTGTTAGACAAGAAGTTTATTGGAAGAATTAGTTCTTGTTGATAAGGTGTAATGAGCAATTAGTTGTTGAAAGAAATTGTTATTAGAGGAATTTGTTTTAAGCACTTGATATGTTTGGATAATGTGGAATGGTGGTTAGAGGTGTTAAATTCGGATTTGAGGAAAATGGTTATAAGTAGGCATGTTGTTCTTGTTTAAAATGTGAATTCACTTGAAGCTTTGATGGGTATAGATGGGGTTTAGTTATATTTGGAAGAGTAATTGGTGTTGTGGAAATACTAAGGATATGAAATGTGACTTAATTATATGGTTAAATAGTTGGATATATGTGAATATGTTAATATATTTAAATGTCAGATTTAAGGTTGTTTGGATTGATTTAGTGTATTGTTCCAATGGAGTTTGTAAGTTGAGATTTTGTTTGAAGCCTTGATGAATATAGATTAGGTCCGAGTGCATCTTTAGAGGTTAGCTTGTGCCAATTTGATTAATTATGATTGGGTTTGGAGATTTTGAAGGTAAGATTGATAGAGTTTAGAGAGTTTTATGATAAAATAAGGGAACCTAAGTGTTTAACATAGTCATAGAAGTTTAGGTTTGACACTTATATCAACTGTGCATGATGTTGGAACATTTTCAAGTTAAGGATATGGTTTTGAAAAGGAAGGGTAATAATTGTGATTCAGGAGAGGTGTCCTTTGTAGTAATAATAGCTGTAGTAGAAGCAGTAGAAAAGTGCTATAAAGAAGAACATGAAAACAAGATAAAGCAAAAAACATGGTTGCGAATGTTAAATGTTAAGCGTGGATATGATGGGATAGCTTATGAAATAAACATCAACTCCTCTTGCTGTTTTACCAAGTAGTCACTGAAATTTTAACCATAAGGTCCCAATGGCGTGCTTTTCTTATGGTATTAGATGAATTAATAGACATATTTCATAAATTAGCCATGCATCATTAGACCATCTAAACAGAATGGTACATGCTAAATCATATGAACAATTCAGGACCAAATGGGTGAAAACAGGTCCATTCTTAAAAATGTCTTCCTGGAAGAGTTTAGGCTAATTTTATCCTTAATTTGGCTGGAATATGGTCGTAATGTTGCATATCTAAAAACATATGTTGAGATTATATACCGAAAAATAAAGAAAACATGCTGTGATATATTAACACCAGATATGCAAGATAAGCACGTAATTTTTTTTGGCTGAATAGGCTAAACTTAAAGCTAATGATTTAGGATTATTTGGCGAATTCACTGAATTGTTGTAAACAAGAATACATACTTCAAGATGAATTTTCTGCCCAAAATAAAAGCAAGTTTACTCACTTCCTGTGGTGGACGGCCATAGTCAACTGGATCTCTTCCAGTAATTGCTTCCAGAAGCACAACACCAAAGCTATAAACATCACTCTTTTCATTTAACATGCCAGTATTTGCATATTCAGGAGCCACATATCTGTCAATTTTTGGGAGCATGAAAGCAAGAATGATTATAATAATCAATGTTGACCTCAATGAAAGTTTGACAATATTGAGCATGAGAAAAGGCCATTGCTCTAAAGGGAAGAGAAGAGGCACAAAAATACTGACCCAAAGGTTCCCATAACTCGCGTTGTAACATGACTCATTCCAGCACCCAGTAACTTTGCCAGGCCAAAATCAGAAACCTTTGCATTGAAGTCATCATCAATTAATATGTTGCTTGACTTGATATCTCGGTGTACCACCTTTGGCTCAATTGCTTCATGCAAATATGCAAGCCTAAAACAAGTATATTGCTTAAAATTAGGACTGAGAAAACCCCAAGTTTGAGGACTAAGACAGCCTTAAGAAACATGGATGCAGAGACTCACGCTTTAGCAGTGCCGAGGAGAATCTTTATACGTGCTTCCCAGGTAAGATACCCATGATGACGCATAGCTCCATGAAGCCATTGTTCTAACTTCTAAGTTTCCATTATTTACATACTCGTACACTAACATCCTGAAAATATGCCACATTTAGGAGAAATATAATTAAGAAGTAAGAACACATCAAGTTAATGAATATGCAAGTCAAGAGATATTCTATGATTTTCATCATTCTGGCAACAACAATTCAATTCCTCTAAGCAGGTTGTCGAGATTATAATGTAATTGATAGTTAGGGTACCTGTGAGTCCCCTCAATGCAGTACCCCAAAAGACGAACCAAGTTTTTATGTCTGACATGGCCGATCGCTTCAACTTCCACTCTAAATTCTTTCTCTGCTTAACCACTGTCAAAAAAATAAAACATACTTCTAAGTATGGCGGAATTTAGAGGAATACAAATAAAACAAATAAATTATACTCACATGTTGTTGAGTATCTTTTTAACTGCCACTTGATTCCCATTGATCAACTGTCCCCGATAAACAACTCCATATCCACCCTCACCAATAACATTTTCTTTCGAAAAACGGTTTGTAGCAAGTGCAAGATCCCTCAATGTAAACCAGTGACCCCAACCCAAGTGAGAGAATTCTGGAAGGCCAGACAGAGGTGAAGGAGCTGTTATATTGTATGAAGAAGACCTCTTGTACACTTAACACTGCCAGAGCTACCTTCTTCCCCTGATTGTGACCCACATCCATCTTTCTCCAAGTGATGAAATGAATCTGAGTGACTGCCACTATCCCCATGCTTCATCTTCCCTACACCTAAATGAACCATAACTTCGTCTGATTCTTTGTCACTGGACTTATCATGAATGGTAACAAGTATTCCATCACCAGGAGGAACAAATCCATTAGCTGATACATGCTCAACCTGCACTTCCTTGATTTCCTTTGAGACAGTAGGTATTTGACTAACAGGAATCTTGTCCTTAGTTTTTCTAGAGAGTCTAGACTTCTTCCTTGAAGTAAGGCAAAGTGGGAGCACACAAAGGATGACAATAATAAACAATCCAACTGCAATTCCAATTATTTCCCAAACCTTAAGCCCAAAATTGGGGGTTTTCTGGGACATCTTAGTATTAAGATCAGCACCCATTTCTCAGAAGATAGCCTACAATATGTAATAATCCAAAAAATAAATAAATAAAATCACATTAACATCTAAATTGTCAATTAATAATTATCTAACTGAACATATTTATCACATCACACCCTTGACTCTTAATTAACAAGCATCATAAGACAGCCCGTTATAACTAGACCACGTACCAGAATATTCAAAACATTATAAACCAACCTTGATTAGTCGTTCTTATTATATTACTTATATACGCATAAGCATTTTGAGAACACAAGCATTCACTTACATAAAGGCACAGACTTCATTCATAGTCTTACCTATGCAAATTTGGAGCCGAGAAGCCATACATTCGCCACCATTGAGCTACAAAATCAGGGTGTATGACTTAGAATTTAAACAATAAACTTAAAAGAATTGAAATAGTGAAATTATTAAAAGATGGGGTCTTAGTTTCTCACCAGGAGCGACGACTTTTCTCTGTCTTATTGCAAATTCAGAACCAAAGAGACCGCTGACAGTCTTATAAATAGGCAACTCGGCTAGTATCTTAGCTTGCACATCCTTACTTTGCACCAACCTAGAGATGCAAGCATACAACCCATTGTGAACCTCCAAATCAAACTCCAAGTCGGGATTGGAATAGAAGAATGTAACACCCCGATTTTCACTGCTTTCTAGTGTCGGTAATTAATATATAAAAATATATTTTTATCCGAGACCTAGAAAATTGTTTTGGGGAAAATACTGTTATTTTCCTGTCATGTTTTATATCTTAGGGTTACGATGCAATTTTGGGTTGAAAATTCAGACGGAACCCTGTCTGCGTTTTCACTGACAGTAAAAGTTTACTGCTCAGAAGACCTAATTTTGAGTCGTGAACGAGATGAAAAATGTTTTTATCATATTTACTACGATACTGGAAGTTTTGAAAATTTTGGTAAAAAAATTAAAATATTATATTTGTTGCGGGCCTATACGACGAGATGTATCTAGGCAGAGCCTGAGTCAGATGAATCGGGAAGTCGGCAAAGTAGCAGAGACATTGGATTGACCGACTTGACGAGCATTTATGACGAGTTTATCCTATCATAAATGGCAATAAATGGCACATTTATGGCAACATTTAATTTTGGTATGAAATGACCAAAATACCCTTGTCTTTTTATGACAATTTCTACCAGATGTCATTTGACAAATTGACCCCAAAACTTTGCCCCATCCTCACGGCTTCAATAGTGCCATCTTCTCAAATTTGGTTGTCTTCTACATATAAATAGTCATCTACCATTTTCAAGTTCTTTTTCTTCAAAGTTCATAAGTTGCCATAAGAACACCATAGTACAAATTCAAAGGAACCTCATCCAAATCTTGTTTTCTTGGATCAACAAGAGGTAATACCTTACTCTCTTATCATATAAATCATTTCTCTTCACAACTTTTGAGAGATTCATGATTAAGAATCCTATGTTCTTTCACTTGTTTAAAGTTCTTGAAGTTAGATTCAAAAATTCATAACTAATTCTAGAAAAATCCTTTTGACATGAAACCAATTGCTATGATCTTATAATCATCTCTACTTTCATCATCTAGAAGCACAAGATCATGAGAAATTTCTTTCCTTGATTTTTTGTTATGGCCGAACCTAGGTTAACTTGGAGTTCTTAGGTTTTGTTTCATTTTCATGACTTGATTCATGATTCAATCTTTTTGTATCTTGTTAGTTCTTGTATTCAAGTATATAGAAGATCAAGAAAATCAACCTTTAACCTATTAATCTCATCAAAACCGAAACCCTAGATTTGTGAACTCAAGGGTTTTGTGATTCAAAGTTGTTTGTAATACTTGAATCAAACCCTAAGTTTTGTAAATTGATTAAATCCCAAAAGTTGATGAAGTTTTAAAATTCCTAGCCTATGGAGCTTGATGAAAACCGAACCCTAGTTCTTAGAAGTAGAAGGGTTTAGTTCATGTCTTAGTTCATAATCATGATTAAAGTGATTAATCATGCTTAATTAACTTATGGATCATTAATCTTTAAGTTAATCAAATTTTAAATTTTTCTAACCTAGATAATGGGTTGAAGCCGAACCCTAACCTTCATAAACCAAGTGAATTGTTGTTTGATTTGATTTATTTTGATTGTAATTTGTTTGAAGGAAATAACTGAGTTAGCTGAGTCAAGCTGACGGAGAAAAATCAGATCGAAAATCAGAAAATTAACAGGAAATTTAGTGTGGTCATCAAGAGGTAAGGGGGTATGCCTGAGGAGTTGAGATAATCTCATGCTTGTTTGTGGAGTCATGTATTAATTTTATGTATGCAATAGTTTATTTTATTATACTGTTTACTATTAATTGCTAGATTGATGTGATGTTATCTGAATAATTGAATTGAAGTGATGTGTGAATTTACATGATTATGATTATTTGTTTATATTATAATTGTGATGCATGTCATAAATTAATATATGCCATGTCATTTAGTGATTGGAATTTATCTGCTGTTGAGTGTTAGACTGATTAACCTGACATTAGTCAGTGTTAAAAAAATTAATTAAGGATAAAAAACTAAATAAGCTTGGATAATTAATCTGAGGGATTAATCTGGGAAATTTTGAGAAAAATGAAAAAAAATTATTATTTTAATAATATTTTGTGAAAACAGTGTAAATAAGCAATAGTAAGGGCAAAACCGTGAAATTTTTCACAGGCTCTAATTTTTATATAATAAATTCAATTTTATTATAAAATGTTATTTAAAGTGATTAAGTTCCAAAAATAATATTTACAACAGTCAGAACAATTACTTCTGACAGAAAAGTGATATTAGTTATTTAATATTATTTAATTAATATTATTAAATATTACATATTTAATTATTTAAATTTTCGAAATTTATTTATTTAATCTTTTTATTTATTAAAATTTTTGTTTTGTTGACCTTTATTGGAAATTATTTCTTAAAGTGAAATAATTAGAAATCAAAGGAAATTATAAATGATTTTTGAAATTTATTAACGTTTTAACCAAAAAGAATTTATGTAACAATGTTTTTATTCAGTGAAAGTATTCCGTTAAACTTGGATAAGTTTCAAAATTTGGTTTTGTTTTTCACTGAGCAAAATGTTTTACAGGCAGATAAATGAGCCTAGAAACCGAGACGTCGGGGTTCTAGTGTTGTATGGACACGTAGATCAAGGATCTGTGTCAGGGGACGGAGTGTCCTGTAAAGTTTTGTTTTTGGACTGTGTGTCCTAAGTTGATGTGGACAGTGTGAGTTCCATATCCGCGAGCCTAAAACTGGTGCATCGGTTTAAGGGCATCGTGATTGAGCATTCGGACTGTATGTCCTATGTTGAGATTAAAAGATTTGGACTGTGTGTCCTGAATTTGTTTTAAGTGAAAAGTCTTAATTAAAAGAATTAAGCAAGGTCGTTAAGCTTTGTGCTTCGACGAGGAAAGATTATTACGACAAAGAAAACAAACGAGAATAAAAGTTTTTCTCATGCATTTAATGGCCATTGTGTCATGTAAATGGCATTGAATCCAGAGGGAATCAATGTATATGACAGACGTGTCAGGTGGTGATGATCATTGAGGTCCGGAGTGGATCAATGTATCTTTTATAGGACTTTGTGTCCAAATTTGATAGGACTGTGTCCAATTTGATAGGACTTTGTGTCCAGATTGTATATATGTGCCGCTATTTTCTAATTATGGAATAGTGTCATTGCTTTGCATGAGCATCCTAACGGAAATGGGGATGTGCACAATTGTGTCTTGCTTTGCATGAGCATCCTAACGGGAATGGGGATGTGCACAATTGTGTTAGGTGCTGTCATGAACATCCTATCAGGAATGGGGATGTGCACCATTTATTTTCTTGGGCATTGTTTTGTTCGTTTTTACAATGCGCATGTGCGAGCCTGATCAGCTTAAAACGAAACAGAAAGTTGTGGGATCTCCGGAGATTAGGTATCAAATTAGAAATTGAATATAGAAGTGTCATGCATTTTTATAAAACGACGATGACTGTCGGGCATGAAGCCCTGTGAATTATATCATTTTACTGTTAGAATTCAGGTTATTCTATTGTGAATATTTGGTAATTGCTATTTGAGAGTCGTGCATGGGGTTGTCTTATAAAACTCATATATTGGAAACTCACCCTTACAAACATTTTAGATGGATCCGAAAGAGGTGGATTTGAACTACTCGGGGGTACGATCCCTGACGTTTGACAACGCTGATAGAGGGGATGCCTGGGTTATCAACCCCGGGGCTCGGAGTGCTACCTATACTGGTCCGTTAAGGACACTCCGAGGTACGATTCTTTGAAGGACCACAACAGTTAGTTCATAGCAGGGAAACCATTGAGATATCGCTACCACCCATCTGGATGATACTACAACATTTAGTACAACACGGGAGTTTGGAGCACCAACCGCCGCAGTACATTCAACCACTATAGCAAGTTGCACCAGGATCACCTCCTGCACCTATAATATTAGTTCCAGAGAACATTCCTGAGGAGATGGAGGAAGACCCAGAGGAAAATCCAGTGGAAAATCCTGACTATGTTCCTATAGCAGATAAAGGGTCTGGAGCTGCTGGAGAGGGGGCTGTTGTATCCTCTCCAGACACATCATCAGGGGGTGGGGGAGTGTACACTGGGCTTCCCAATGGTTTTATATAGTTGTGACCAGCTTAGGAAGTAGTTTTAGGAAGAGTGGGAATTATAGGATAGTCCGACTTAGTGACTCCTGAGAGTCATGTTTTGCGTAGTATTTTCAAACACCCACTATGACTTAGTATGACTTAGTTGTAAAAATTTCTGATGATGTAAAATATGTTGGACAAGTGGATGGTGACCTAGTACAAAAAGGGTCAATTGTAAAATATTAAAGTATATGTGATATATATAGTGATGTATATTATATTATGAATGTTTAAATGCATGTGCGGAAAAAGAAAAAAAAATTATCACTATTTTTAAAAGAAGTATAAGGAATTAGAAAATGCATATTATTTTCCGAAGAAAAACCAGCAACTTAATATTTTATTTAGTTGGATGTTTAGGTAATGTTACGTAAATGTGATACCTGAAAGAGGGGGGGGGGGGGGGGGGTCGCATTATATCCTGGTGCAACTTGCTGTAGTGGTTGAATGTACTGCGGCGGTTGGTGCTCCAAACTCCCGTGTTGTACTAAATGCTGTAGTATCATCCAGATGGGTGGTAGCGATATCTCAATGGTTTCCCTGCTATGAACTAACTATTGTGGTCCTTCAGCAACTGTACCTCGGAGTGTCCTTAACGGACCAGTATAGGTAGCACTCCGAGCCCCGGGGTTGATAACCCAGGCATCCCCTCTATCAGCGTTGTCAAACGTCAGGGATCGTACCCCCGAGTAGTTCAAATCCACCTCTTCCGGATCCATCTAAAATGTTTGTAAGGGTGAGTTTCCAATATATGAGTTTTATAAGACAACCCCATGCACGACTCTCAAATAGCAATTACCAAATATTCACAATAGAATAACCTGAATTCTAACAGTAAAATGATATAATTCACAGGGCTTCATGCCCGACAGTCATCGTCGTTTTATAAAAATGCATGACACTTCTATATTCAATTTCTAATTTGATACCTAATCTCCGGAGATCCCACAACTTTCTGTTTCGTTTTAAGCTGATCAGGCTCGCACATGCGCATTGTAAAAACGAACAAAACAATGCCCAAGAAAATAAATGGTGCACATCCCCATTCCTGATAGGATGTTCATGCCAGCACCTAACACAATTGTGCACATCCCCATTCCCGTTAGGATGCTCATGCAAAGCAAGACACAATTGTGCACATCCCCATTCCCGTTAGGATGCTCATGCAAAGCAATGACACTATTCCATAATTAGAAAATAGCGGCACATATATACAATCTGGACACAAAGTCCTATCAAATTGGACACAGTCCTATCAAATTTAGACACAAAGTCCTATAAAAGATACATTGATCCACTCCGGACCTCAATGATCATCACCACCTGACACGTCTGTCATATACATTGATTCCCTCTGGATTCAATGCCATTTACATGACACAATGGCCATTAAATGCATGAGAAAAACTTTTATTCTCGTTTGTTTTCTTTGTCGTAATAATCTTTCCTCGTCGAAGCACAAAGCTTAACGACCTTGCTTAATTCTTTTAATTAAGACTTTTCACTTAAAACAAATTCAGGACACACAGTCCAAATCTTTTAATCTCAACATAGGACGGTCTGAATGCTCAATCACGATGCCCTTAAACCGATGCACCAGTTTTAGGCTCGCAGATATGGAACTCACACTGTCCACATCAACTTAGGACACACAGTCCAAAAACAAAACTTTACAGGACACTCCGTCCCCTGACACAGATCCTTGATCTACGTGTCCATACAACACTAGAACCCCGACGTCTCGGTTTCTAGGCTCATTTATCTGCTTGTAAAACATTTTGCTCAGTGAAAAACAAAACCAAGTTTTGAAACTTATCCAAGTTTAACGGAATACTTTCACTGAATAAAAACATTGTTACATAAATTCTTTTTGGTTAAAACGTTAATAAATTTCAAAAATCATTTATAATTTCCTTTGATTTCTAATTATTTCACTTTAAGAAATAATTTCCAATAAAGGTCAACAAAACAAAAATTTTAATAAATAAAAAGATTAAATAAATAAATTTCGAAAATTTAAATAATTAAATATGTAATATTTAATAATATTAATTAAATAATATTAATTAACTAATATCACTTTTCTGTCAGAAGTAATTGTTCTGGCTGCTGTAAATATTATTTTTGGAACTTAATCACTTTAAATAACATTTTATAATAAAATTGAATTTATTATATAAAAATTAGAGCCTGTGAAAAATTTCACGGTTTTGCCCTTACTATTGCTTATTTACACTGTTTTCACAAAATATTATTAAAATAATAATTTTTTTTCATTTTTCTCAAAATTTCCCAGATTAATCCCTCAGATTAATTATCCAAGCTTATTTAGTTTTTTATCCTTAATTAATTTTTTTAACACTGACTAATGTCAGGTTAATCAGTCTAACACTCAACAGCAGATAAATTCCAATCACTAAATGACATGGCATATATTAATTTATGACATGCATCACAATTATAATATAAACAAATAATCATAATCATGTAAATTCACACATCACTTCAATTCAATTATTCAGATAACATCACATCAATCTAGCAATTAATAGTAAACAGTATAATAAAATAAACTATTGCATACATAAAATTAATACATGACTCCACAAACAAGCATGAGATTATCTCAACTCCTCAGGCATACCCCCTTACCTCTTGATGACCACACTAAATTTCCTGTTAATTTTCTGATTTTCGATCTGATTTTTCTCCGTCAGCTTGACTCAGCTAACTCAGTTATTTCCTTCAAACAAATTACAATCAAAATAAATCAAATCAAACAACAATTCACTTGGTTTATGAAGGTTAGGGTTCAGCTTCAACCCATTATCTAGGTTAGAAAAATTTAAAATTTGATTAACTTAAAGATTAATGATCCATAAGTTAATTAAGCATGATTAATCACTTTAATCATGATTATGAACTAAGACATAAACTAAACCCTTCTAGTTCTAAGAACTAGGGTTCGGTTTTCATCAAGCTCCATAGGCTAGGAATTTTAAAACTTCATCAACTTTTGGGATTTAATCAAGTTACAACACTTAGGGTTTGATTCAAGTATTACAAACAACTTTGAATCACAAAACCCTTGAGTTCACTAATCTAGGGTTTCGGTTTTTTTTATGAGATTAATAGGTTAAAGTTTGATTTTCTTGATCTTCTATATACTTGAATACAAGAACTAGCAAGATACAAAAGGATTGAATCATGAATCAAGTCTTGAAAATGAAACAAAACCTAAGAACTCCAAGTTAACCTAGGTTCGGCCATAACAAAAAATCAAGGAAAGAAATTTCTCGTGATCTTGTGCTTCTAGATGATGAAAGTAGAGATGATTATAAGATCATAGCAATTGGTTTCATGTCAAAAGGATTTTTCTAGAATTAGTTATGAATTTTTGAATCTAACTTCAAGAACTTTAAACAAGTGAAAGAACATAGGATTCTTAATCATGAATCTCTCAAAAGTTGTGAAGAGAAATGATTTATATGATAAGAGAGTAAGGTATTACCTCTCGTTGATCCAAGAAAACAAGATTTGGATGAGGTTCCTTTGAATTTGTACTATGGTGTTCTTATGGCAACTTATGAACTTTGAAGAAAAAGAACTTGAAAATGGTAGATGACTATTTATATGTAGAAGACAACCAAATTTGAGAAGATGGCACTATTGAAGCCGTGAGGATGGGGCAAAGTTTTGGGGTCAATTTGTCAAATGGCATTTGGTAGAAATTGTCATAAAAAGACAAGGGTATTTTGGTCATTTCATACCAAAATTAAATGTTGCCATAAATGTGCCATTTATTGCCATTTATGATAGGATAAACTCGTCATAAATGCTCGTCAAGTCGGTCAATCCAATGTCTCTCGCTACTTTGCCGACTTCCCGATTCATCTCGACTCGTGCTCGCCTAGAGACATCTCGTCGTATAGGCCCGCAACAAATATAATATTTTAATTTTTTTACCAAAATTTTCAAAACTTCCAAGATCGTAGTAAATATGATAAAAACATTTTTCATCTCGTTCACGACTCAAAATTAGGTCTTCCGAAGCAAAGAACTTTCCTTGTCGGTGAAAACGCTGACAGGGGTTCCGTCTCAATTTTCAACCCAAAATTGCATCGTAACCCTAAGATATAAAACATGACAGGAAAATAACAGTATTTTCCCCAAAACAATTTTCTAGGTCTCGGATAAAAATATATTTTTATATATTAATTACCGACACTAGAAAGCAGTGAAAATCGGGGTGTTACAAAGAACTCCGGGTTTAAATAGTGACCAGCTGCGTGCAATGGACGATGAAGCTGACAATTCCATCTATTGTCAATGATTTCAAAAACATCTTTGTATTTGCTTTCATTGTAGTTGAAAGACTTCATAATTGCTTCTTTGGCCTTGTCCATTGCTTCATAAATATATCCCAAGGCTGGTTTTCTTTCACCATCAACAAGTCGAAGCACTCGTACAGGAGGAGCCATGACTTTAAGAATATAAACCACATTTTTCCAAAATGAAGGCATAAGAACAACCTTCGATGCTTGCCTCCCCTTAGCTTCCTTGGATAGCTTGTTTTTGCTCCACTCATCGGAAGTAAACATTTTTCTAAGATTGGCTTTTTCTCCATAAAGTCTCTCCAATGATAAAAATGAGGTAGCAAATCGAGTAACCCCATGCCTTACCAATTCCCTCTTGTTTGTGAATTGTCTCAACAAACTCAAGGTACTTGAATGACTGTAGATAAAACCAACAAGACCAATTCCCCTTTGAATTGTCTTCTTTATCAAAGGAATCTTTCCAATGTCTTCAAGCATTAAGTCCAGGCAATGGGCTGCACAAGGAGTCCAATAAAGATTTGGTCTCTTTTCTTCTAACATCTTTCCAGCTAGAACATAGTTGCTTCCATTATCTGTAATGATCTGAACAACTTTCTCCTCTCCAATCTCCTCTACAATAGAATCAAACAACTCAAACAGTTTCTCACCGGTCTTCACAAATGCTGAGCCATCAATTGACTTCACAAACATCGTCCCAATTTGGAGAGTTCACCAAGAAATTAATAATGCATCTTTGCTTTCTATCAGTCCATGCATCCGACATAATAGAGCAACCATGTTTTCTCCACTGCTCCTTGTGATTTTTCGACAAATCTTCAGTGTATTCCATCTCCATGTGTAAGAGTGGAACTCTAATAGCATGATAAGTAGGAGCTGGTAGATGTTTACCAAAGGCACCAACTGCTTCAAGCATTTCTTGAAAGCTTTCCAACTTAATACAATTAAATGATAAACCAGCCTGATACAAAAAACGAGCAATTTTTTGATGGACCAGAAGAACTGCTTTCTTTTCACATGCCTCTCTAATGTTAGCTTGCCTCATTTCCTCCTTCTTCTTTTTACCAATTGCAACTGGTGCAGCTGGTTTCCTGACAAAGAGATCAATAGGCCCCTTTTTAGCAACTTTTTTCTTCCCTGTAGAAGCAGAACTTGCAGCAGCAGCACTAGTAGGTGTCATTTCCATCTCATCTTCACTATTCTCCACATAGAGTAGACTCTCAATTTCAGCTCCAGCACTTGAACATAAACATAGTTGCTTCCTAGATTCTTCCTCTCTTTGAAAAGTGTCCAAAGCTCTTCTCTAACTTCTTTTGGACACTTGGTACAAGCAGCTACATTCCCCTTCTTGCCCATTAAGTGCTGTTTGGCTCTAGCGATCCCTCCCTTCATGACTTTTGAACAGAAAGTACACACAACCGAGTTTGTGTCTCCTTCTTGCAATGGAAAGCAGTATTTCCATCCAACATCAGCTCTGGAGAAGGCCCGTGAACCATCAGAAGAAGCTGGTTCGCCTGCCATTTTCGAAAATGGCTGAAAAAGGAGAAATGAAGAGAATGCTCGCTGGTCGCCAGTCCAAGGGTGGTCGCCGGAGGTCAGTGGTCGCCGGACGGTGGTCGGCCGATAGTGGGTGTCACCGGAGAGTGGGTGACCGGTGGTGGGAGAAGAAAGTGTGAAATGGGAGGAAGGGGAAGGGTATGGCAGCGATTCTCATTGTTTGTGTTTGGAAGAAAGAGTCTGATTAGTGATATTAGGGTTTTTACCATTTGGGTCGGGTCGGGTCACAAAACCCATCTAAATGGGTCGGGTTTTCCACCAAAAAACCCAACAGCCCCGCCATTTCAGCCATGACCGCCATGCGGCCGCCACGACCCGCCACGTGAAACCCGCCACGCCACCGCCTCCGAATGGCGGTTCCTTCAAATCCCGCCACCGCTTTCCGTCATGGCCGCTATTTGACAACACTGATATCAGTTTTGTCTTTTATCATCAACTAGTTGATTTTAACTATTCAAAAGCGTAAGGAATTAATAATAACTAATATATTCATGTGACTCTTCCGGTGGTGGAGTAGCTTAGTAATGTATGCCTCTAGTAATTTGACACCTATAAAAATTGTTGCTAAGGAGTGAGTTATAAGCGGTGCATCTTGAGTGGATAACAAGAAGATTTTGGATGTACGCGCACTAGATTTGCTTTGAATCAGGAATTCCTGGCACAAAAACCAACTCAGTTTCATTTATGTTTATTACATCAATGATATGCTAAGCAAATTTTTTATTATTTTTATGATGGTAACAAATAGACTTTAGTTTAACGGGTGATCAATTTTATTTTCTTCCCTTTAGTGATATATTAAAGAGAGAAATGAATGCATCTAGCTATTTATTGTGCACTAGAACACCTTGCATGAAAGCAATGATACTAGAATAAGGAATGAATATTATATGTGGTTATAATCAAGAGCTGGACAGTGTATAATTGTTCCAAAGACTTGAGTGATCATTTGACATAATAACCTCTCTAGCTAATCATGACAACAATTTTATTGTAAATATTAAATGCTTGTGGATCATGAATTCCTGTGTTAGATGAGCATCTTATAATTTAACACAGGTGTACTCCAAATTATAGTGAAGTAAATAATTTTTAGGAAAACCAAGTATACATTTGACCATTAAATAAATTGTACTCTTGGAAGAGTACATAGATGATCTAGGTGAAGATCTGAAAAGTTGGCAACAATGGGTATCATTAGTGAAGGAAAATATGTAAAATCATTTTTTTATATGAACTGAATGACATTCTGATTATGATGTTTCTAATGAACAACAGTACATTATGGTGCAAAGCAACTTCATTTTAAGAATAACCTGTGGCTGTACCATATCCCGTTAAATTTTTTTCCTCCTATGTATCATGTGTCTGATTATTTTGTGAGTTTTCATTGTTTGTCTATAAGTATACTCCTTTGAAATTCATTAGACTCTAAGAGACAATATAATTCCCATACTCTTATCACTTGATATCTCTCACAAAGTTATTTAGCCTAGGCATTAATCTGAGTATCATTTACTCAACATTTTTTGTAATCTTGATACAATTTTTGAAGGAGTTGGATGATCTTAGAACACAACTTCTAGCAACTAGAGCAACCGCAAATGCAAGCGCTGCATCAGCTCAATCAGCAGAGCTCCAATGTAAAGAACTTTTAAAAGAATTAGACGAGAAAATTAGTTCACTGAGAGAGCATGAGGATCGCGTTATTAGGCTGGGCGAGCAACTAGATAATCTACAAAAGGATCTTCAGGCAAGGGAATCTTCACAAAAACAATTGAAAGATGAAGTTCTGAGAATTGAGCACGATATTATGGAGGCTCTTGCAAAAGCAGGCGAAAACAAGGATTGCGAACTTCGAAAAATATTAGATGATGTTTCTTCCAGGAATTTGTCAAGGATGAAGAAATAACAAAACTTAAGGATGAAGTTAAGATTATGTCTGCTCATTGGAAGCTCAAAACTATAGAATTAGAATCACAGGTAAAGTCATCCTAGTTTGCTTGTGTAATTATTCACATTCATTTGTTTTGTGCTTTCTTGTCTTTTCTTGAGGTCCTTGGTTTTGTTTTGTGATTTTTTTAGTTGGAGTTGGAGTTTTGTTGCGTTGATGAATTTGTGTTCCTCATTTCTACCAGCAATGACGGTTCAAACACCAAAAGATATCAAGACATCAATGCCTTTTTTATTTTATTTTAATAGAATGAGCAAGGCATCCGATTGAAGGAAGATTCCTTGTTACTCATCAGAGGGTTTGACTCTGTTGCCCACACACTCTCTCTCATGTCTACCAATCTGGACAATGCCCTTCAGGTCAATTAATTGTTCATATGTAATAATAAAATGCTGATTCATCATTCTTGTAGTTGTAGGTATTCGATTTTACTACTTGTATTGATTATTGAATGATGGAGAGCAGGTCATTAAAACTTGTAGCTGTTTATTTTCCAAAGGGTGCCAGAGAATTGGCCCATCTACCCACTTTAACTGATATATTCCATAGCAAATTTGATAAGGCAGAAGAAACCAAACAAGAGGGTCCAGGAGAGGGAGAGGAGGAGTCAATGCAAGGGGTAAAACAGAAATTTGTCTCCGAAGAAAATGGCAATGGCTCACAAATGGAGAATGAGCCAAAAAAACAAGATAGGAACATGAAAAGAGCAAAAAATGTTGGTATTTGATTCTTCTATCATTATTTTTAAGTCTTCAGCTGATTGTTATATTTATTTGCACTTTCCAGCTTGCAGTTTCAATGGCAACCAAAGCAGCTTCACTTGCAAGAGAATTGAAGTTTATAAAATCAGATCTAAGTTTTATGCAAGAAAGATGTAGTGTGCTTGAAGAGGAGAACAGGAGACTGAGTGATGGATTTGCAAAAGGAGTAAGGCCGGAGGAAGATAATCTGGTTAGGGCGTTAGGCTTCAGCTGGAAGCACTTCTTGGTGTTTGAACAAGAAAGCACAAAACAAATGAATGTGAATAATTACACGAGCAAACCAGGATGGCTTTACCTGTGATTCTAATTCTATAGTTTTGAGCTTCCAATGAGCATACATAATCTTAACTTCATCCTTAAGTTTTGCTATTTCTTCATCCTTGACAACCAGAAGCTTATTCATCTTCTCAAAATTCCTAGAAGAAACATCATCTAATATTTTTCGAAGTTCGTAATCCTTGTTTTCGCCTGCTTTTGCAAGAGCCTCCATAATATCGTGCTCAATTCTCAGAACTTCATCTTTCAATTGTTTTTGTGAAGATTCCCTTGCATGAAGATCCTTTTGTAGATTATCTAGTTGCTCGCCTAGCCTAATAACGCGATCCTCATGCTCTCTCAGTGAACAAATTTTCTCGTCTAAGCTACTCCACCACTGGAAGAGTCACATGAATATATTAGTTATTGTTAATTCCTTACGCTTTTGAATAGTTAAAATCAACTGGTTGATGATGAAAGACAAGACTGATATACATATATTAATTCATACATCAAGAAAATTATATATATCAGCAATTTTCCAACTTAGAAGAGCATGACGGATTATTCCCTACAACTAAATTAAAATTAATTTTGCTAATAATGCTCCTTACATAGTTAATAAGATAAGCTAATAAGTAGTGCATAAAAATTTGGCATAGACAAAATTGAACAATCCAAATTAGAGAGGGAACAAAAAAATAATATACCAAAGCACCTAGTCACCCTTTTTTCAAAGTCAAATGGGATCTTTTAAGATGAATGAGGACAACAGGACAAGCTAAAAGTATCCTTAAAGATGAGCATGGATCGTGTGGAATTTATTAAATAAGCAAAGAAAAATAAAAACCTAGCACAAAATATATACGATTATCCACAACAATTCAGCTGAACAGCAAAAGAGGTAATTAGCGGATCAAGTAATAATTTAAAAATGAAAATAAATAATAAATCAAGAACTTAAAACACTTCTAATCAGACCCCAATATAAGATCAAGAGATATGTTCTGGAAAAAAAAAACAGTAAACATAATTAGAACCTTCTCAGCAGAAGAGGTTGAAGCCTGAAGCTGCTCGTTTCTTTCTTCCAAATTCTTTTGCAATCTGCCAATTTCCAATTCCATGCACTTGGCTTTTGTCTCTGCTTCCTGTCAATAAATATCCATAAAAATTTGCTAGCCCAAAAAAATGAATGAATTTTTCCCTGACCCCACGACCACAAAGACTCAAAAGGTAAAAATGATTGAAATCAAAGTTGTAATTTTCTTAGTATGTCCAAAAAGAGAAAACAAGAATAAATTTTGTATTACTACAAAAAGAGACAGAATCAATCAACCCAAAAACACAGGAAATCTAGTACCTGTCTTATTAATGTTTCTTTTGCATAAGTTTGCTCCTGTGAGGCAACGCGAGCACGAAGCCCCTTCAACTCTAAAGCTAGTGACACCACGTTGCTCCTAAAGATCTGCTTTTTTTCATCTAAATGCTTTAATAATGGATCAACATCTCTAGCTGCTTTAGATGTCAACGGCAGAGAACGGGATGAAGCAGGTTTCTCAGAAATTGACATGGGAATTTGAGATTTTTCCAATGGTATGTAACGTATCTGTCTCTGTTACAAAGATGGTGATAATATTATTTTTTTGATAAGCAAAAGATGACGATAATATGATGGTAATGAATGTGAAGTATGCTACATACACCCAATGGACCAGAGAGATCAGTTTCAGTAGATAACGGTCCTTGAAATTATAATTCTCACCAAAAAAATTAATTACAACTTATTTGCACGAAAAGGTTACAGAATTCATTCATATTCAAAGTAATTGTCGAATAGACGTGATGGAAATTAATAGGTTGTTGTCTGTTGTAGAAGTTTCAAACTAATTTGAACCAAAAATTCAAACTTTAAGCATATACCCAGATACCCAACTCCATCAGATTAAACTACTGTTAGTTGTAACTCTCACCCTTGACCTCTCTCGAGTTAAGACAACAAAGATAGATTTCAAGTACTGATCGAATAAAGCATGAAACACGGAGGTAGCATAAGTATACACATACCGCTTTGTTCGTTGGATGTTCGGATTCTTCACTGTGGTTCTGTTGTGTGTGGTGGCAAAGGTAGAGTAAGGAAGAGCAGCGGAATCAGATGGTGGTGCTGCGCTGGTTTGCTATTTAATAGTATTGTGAATCAAAAATTGATGCCGCAATTTCAGCAATTTCAGCAAGTTTTCTTGTCTTATGTGTGAGTGAGAGTTCGCTGGAGAAGTTATTCTATAGATACGTTATTTTTGACTTTTGGCCCCTCATCAAATTATGCGATTTTGATCCTCAAAAATTTTATTTATTTTCAATTGTGTGATTTTGATCCCTAAAAATTTAAGTACACATTTAATCCTCTAATTTAATTGTGCAAAATTAGCCCTGACGATCAAAATCACAATTTTAAAAGTTGAGGATAAAAAGTGCAATTAAAATTTTGAAGGACCAAAATCGCACAATTGATAAACTTGAAGGACCAAAAGTGCAATTAAAATTTTTGAGGGACCAAAATCGCACAATTGAAATTTTAGCCTATTTTATTCATATAATCAAAAAATATTTTATTTTATTTATGAGACATGTCTTGCGCTTGGGAGAGATTAGGTTCGGATTTGGCTGAGGTTTTTTTCGGGAATATACTTTTTTGAGGGTCAGTGCCCCAGGAAGGAATTTCAAGATATCCAATATTATATAGGATAAGAGTTATTAATTATCTCCAATTAATCTATTATTAATTAAATATGTCAAGCTCATTAATTATGTTTTATTAAAAAAAATTCATTTTTGTATGTTTTGATTCACCTTCTTATATCAATCTCTTCCTATTAAAATTTGATTACCCAATATCTCTTTACATCAAAAATTAATAATCATTTTATTTTTATTTTTTTAATTAAGCTTAAGTCCCTCTCTCTTCCAAAGACTCCCCTTAACATAAATTAGAATTTTATTTTGCAGCAACAAAGAAAACTAGAAAAAGGACGTTGACAACAACAAAGAAAATATACTATTCCCTAATTCATTATAATTATCTACAAAGATTTTTTTTTCAGAAACAAAGAAAAAGTACGTTGTAGAATTTTGGATTTATTTCATCAATGCTATTCCTTACTTCTTTCTATTTATCTTAAAATAAATTATTTAATTTTATCTATATTATAGAGAAGTTGATTTATATTATCTTTTGAGTTGATTGGCTTTTCAAAAAAAAAAATCTGTAGTTATAAAATCGGTAAAACTTTTTTTCAATCAAAATTCAAAAATGTTTTAAATTTTTTATGGGAAGAGATATTGGGTAATGAATTTTTGGTAGGAAGAATATTGATATAGGAAGGTCAATCAAAACAAATAAATAGGAGAGAGATAAATTATTTAAAAATATATATAATTGATAAGCTTGATATAATTGATTAACAATAGGTTAATTGGGGATAATCAATAACTTTTATTTTATGCAATATTGCATAGGTTAGAAAAACTTTAGTAAAATAATTACACTACTAACACGATTAGTGTTTTATTATAATTATAACACTTAGAAAGATGTTTAGGAAAAAAAAAAAAGCTTTTTGTAGCATAAAGATTATATATAATCAATTCTAATCAAAGTATCTGAACATTCTATTTTTTAAAAGTTGCTTTCATTCAATTTTATTTTTATAAAAAAAAATTAAACTTTCTTAAACACCTACCTAACCTTCCCCCAATAAAAATAGTAGAAAAGAATTCGCCATTATGAAAGATATGATATGATAGTGGTGCATGTTATCTATTTTAATTAATTAAAGTAGACTAAAATCTCAAAAGACTTAACTAATTCATGATGAATGCTTGTTTTTTAAAAAAATATTTAAAAAGATAAATCAAAATTGATGTCCTTAGGATTAGGGTTCGACCCAGGTGCAATTGAAGGTGTGCGCTTGTACCCCTCATTTTTAAAAAATATATATATAACTACTTTAAATGTTTTTATTTTGTCTCCCATTGTTATTTATTTGCACCCATATTATTCTGTCTTCTTCCTTTCTTTCTTCATCTCACATTCAGTGACTTATATTAAAAGAGATATATTCAAATAACATTGAAAATAAGCTGATCATTCAACAATTTCAAAACATAAAATTATGTAGATGACAATTATGATATATGTAATTTATGTGATTAGAAATATTAAACTATTTGATAATTTTCAAATAGATCATTGTACTTTTAAAGTTTGTAATTGAGTCTCCGCACATTGAAAATTTGTAAATAGGTCTCTTGTACACTTTTCCGTTAGGATTTCGTTAAATATTTGTTAAGTGGTTTATCCACTCGTCTTTGTGGGTCCTTGAACTTTTTGAAAAAATTCAAATAGATTCCTATAATCTATAGGAAAATTCAAATAGATCCTTGTATTTTTTAGAACCCTAACGAAACTTTAACAGAAAAATGTATGAGGGACCTATTTATAAATCTTTGTGTTTAGGGACCCAATTACAAACTTTTAAAGTGTAGGGACCTATTTGAATATTCCCAAATAATTCAAGGACCTACAAATTAATTAAATTATTAAAATTTTATGATTTTAACATCGGTGTTTCTAACCTATACAATATTGCATAGGATAAGAGTCATTAATTATCCCCAATTAACATATGGTTAATCAATTATGTCAAGCTTATTAATTATATATATATTTAAATAATTTATCTCTCTCCTATTTATTTGTTTGATTGACCTTCCTATATCAACATTCTTCCTACCAAAAATTCATTACCCAATACCTCTTCCCATCAAAAATTAATAACCATTTTTTGATTTTGATTGAAAATAATTTTTATTGATTTTATAACTACAGATTTTTTTTATTTTATTTTTTTTTTGAAAAGCCAATCAGCTCAAAAGATAATATAAATCAACTTCTCTACAATATAGATAAAATTAAATAAATTATTTTAAGATAAATAGAAAGAAGTAAGGAATAGCATTGATGAAATAAAAACAAAATTCTACAACGTACTTTTTTTTTGTTTCTGAAAAAAAAAATTTCTTTGTAGATAATTATAAAGAATTAGGGAATAGTACATTTTCTTTGTTGCTGCCAACATCCTTTTTCTAGTTTTCTTTGTTGCTGCAAAATAAAATTCTAATTTATGTTAAGGGGAGTCTTTGGAAGTGAGAGCCACTTAAGCTTAATAAAAAAATGAAAATAAAATGATTATTAATTTTTGGTGTAAAGAGATATTGAGTAATCAATTTTTAGTAGGAAGAGGTATTGATATAAGAAGGTGAATCAAAACAAACAAAAATGATTTTTTTTCAATAAAACATAATTAATGAGCTTGACATAATTAATTAACAATAGGTTAATTGGAGGTAATTAATGACTCTTATCCTATATAATATTGCGTAGGTTAGAAAAACCGTTTTACTAATATAATCAATACCAAATATTGTATACTATAAATAAATTATTCTTTATTATTTTTAGTAATTTAACATATAAAAAATTTACACTTTAAAAAAACATATAAAAAATTTATATAATGGGAAGGGTTCCACTTAGATACCTAATAAGATATTAATCTCTCGTGTGATAAATGAAAGGTTAATGTGAAAAAGATAAACAACATATTATTTTAAAATAATTTTTAAACTAATAATGCATTTTTAAATAAAGATGCCAGCTTCGGAGTTCCCTAACCTCTGGCTTGCCGATATGACAAATTCCGAAGCTACAACTAGGATTCATTGGTCTTTGACCCCAAAAAATGCCGAGCGTGGCAAATACAAATTTCGGCCTTAGCGAATCATTTGGGAACACATGGTAGTAGCTTATATGTGAAGATATCAAAGTATCAAACTGGATTTGAGATTTGAATTTTGAAGTTTGAAGTCATATTTTATTTTATTTTTTCACGGAAATATTTTAGTATTTTAGGATGGCTTTTTTTTACATCAACTAGTATGATACTTGTTGCATTGGTTTTTATTTGTTGAAAACTGATTCCTCAACCTGAATTTTGTTTTTACGTGGATAGTGTTTGGTATCTACAAAAAAAATACGAAATTCATGAGACTGGTTGAGACGAGTTTACTTTGATTTCAATCTAGTCCAATATCTTGACAGGGTCATTTATCTATATCTGAATCCAACTCGATCATAACCAACTAATGTATGAGTCAAGACTTGACCAATCCAATTTATTGACATTGACATAATATATAAATTTCATC
This sequence comes from Sophora flavescens, assembly GCA_030762895.1. Lineage (NCBI taxonomy): Eukaryota > Viridiplantae > Streptophyta > Magnoliopsida > Fabales > Fabaceae > Sophora > Sophora flavescens. The sequence continues at coordinate 48,578,710 of CM061067.1, read as the reverse complement.
ATTTTGCATGATTAAATTAAAGAATTAAAACAAGAAACTAAAATTAAGGTATGGTTTACAGGCGGCTTCCATGGTGGGCAAGACAAGAAAGTCGTGCACTGTAAGAAGGCACAAATAGCTGCAGGAGTTAAAACAAGAAACTAAAATTAAGGTATGGTTTACAACTCCTCAGCGCTTTTTCTCCTTTCTTCTTCGTCGCCGTTCACCAACTATGGTGCTTTGAAGAGTGAGATGGCTCATCTTCATGTTACTACAATTGTTTTCAACTTTAACATTTCTTCTAATGATAGCAATGACTATTGAATATAAAGGTGTTGGTTGATACCCACAATTTGATCAACCTTTAAGAGTTGGTTAATACCTAAAAATTGATAATAATGAGCTGATTTTTTTTATCATTCTCAATTGTTGTTGCTTTGATGAAGATAATGTGGAAACTATAAAGGAAAAGGATTAGGGAAAACATGTGAGCAAGCAAGGAAGAAAAGTGGGACACCAAGTATTTCATCTTTAGTAGTGTTCGTTCAATAGATTGAGAATGAGTTTAGCTTGAAATTTAAAATTTAACCTTTTCAAATCGAATGAGCTAAAAACAACTCAGTTTTTATGAGCTTCTCTGACAACCTTATTGCAATTGGTAAAATGGATTTATAGGAAGATCATAAACTATTTTCATAAGTTATTCTCATTTTGTAGGTAAAAATCTCTATACACTTTATCAAATCAAGGATGAATATACACTTAGAGAATGTTTAGGTAAGATTAATTCTTACCCAAACAGTTGTCTTTCATGATAAAAACTATTTTTCAATATATGTTTATATGTATGAGTAAATTGATTAAATTGTAAACCAACTATTTTTCTAAGAAAAAAAATATTTTTAGAGAATATAGAAATTGGAAACTTCTTTATAAAGTCGTTATATTATTCTAAAACCAATAACATTATTCCCATTTCATCTACGTAGATCTTGTAACATCCTAGAATTAAATAAAAAAAAGGTCTGAAGCCAGCACTGAGCGCTCGCTCCCTGGCGCTGAGCGCCAGCTACGCGGACAGAAAACACTATTACATGTTTTTGGTTCATTTTGGGCTTTTGGATCTCTATAAATAGGTTCTTAATACACTAGAACACCTTTTTGGAACCCTAAATCAGTTTAAAAACATAGGGGCAATTTAGGAGGCTAGAATTGAAGGGTTTTTGAAGGAGAAACATCCAAAGAGAAAAAGGAATAGGAGAAGAGGAAGAAGAAGAGACCTTGGAATAGATGAAGGAATCATTAGGCTTGAAGTGATGATGTCAAAAGAGTAATCCTATAAGTTCTCGGGGCGCATCTCTGGAGGTCTTCAAAAGGTAAGTAAAACACTACCTTTCTCACACCTCCATGGTATTTTGAAAAGGGGTTTTGGGTTCTTAAAACTACTAATGTTATTTTGGGAGATTGACTTTCAAAAAATTGGGGATTTCTATATTAGGATTCAAGAACAATAAATAGAATTGGGGTTTTTACAATAAATGATAATTGATGAGTTATTGGTTGTCAAATTTGTATGATTGTATGTTTTAAGACTTGTGTGGTGGTTTGAAATTAATATGCGTATGCTATATGTGATTTGTAATGCCTATGTGTTGTTTTGGCATGAGATATATCATTGTTATTAATGCATGGAGCTTGATGCCATGTTTGGATTCATTGTAAATGACCATATCATGATGTCTGGATAATATAATGAATTATTGTGATGCATGTTTGTAATTAATGTTTGTATTGATGTATGAGTACCTTATGTAATGGGTACATTAGGTTGAGACACCTCCATTCAGGAGTTGGCAAAGGACCTAACTCATAGCAATGATATATTGGCCTAATGGGAGGCAATGACAGAGGGCCTCCCACATGGGAAAGGCAATGTAAAGACATTGCATGGTTGGATACCTCCTTCGTAGAGATGGCAAAGGGCCTATCTCGTAGCGATGATAGATTGACCTAATGCGAGGCAATGATAAATGGCCTCCTACATGGAGAAGGCAATGTTGAACATTTCAAGGTTGTGGTTACTTCCTTCGTAGAGATGGCAAGGGGCCTAACTTAGAGCGATGACAGATTGACCTAATGCGAGGTAATGGCAAAGGCCCTCCTACAAAGAGAAGGCAATGAGATGTCATTGCTCTTGTATGTTTGTTATGTTGATTTTATAGTATGTGTTGTGATTTATTAATGTTATTACTTGAAATACTTTGGGATTATATTATTTTGAAAATGGTGGATTACCATGGTTGTTTTTTCTGGTTACCGCGCCGGCTTGCTTTTCGAAAATCTTTTAGAACTTTGTTTGCTTACTAGGATTATACATCTTATTAGTGGTGTTGTCTTTCAGGGTTCACAGGTGGTGTTAGAGATGATGTAACGACTTGAGACAATTTTGGAGTGTCTTGATGATCTTAGTATTAGTGTTGTTTTATTTTATTTTTGGATGTCTTTATTTGCCCATCTTTTCGAGGCTAAAACTGTTATTAAATAATTGTTTGTTTTTGTTAATTAATTGTAAGAGTTTTTATGTAATAAAGAGGAAGTTTAAATTTATCTTCTGAAGCTATGAATGGATAAATATTTTATTTATTTTTTTGGTGCTCAGGATAAATATTTTATTTAATTATCTATTTAATGTAATATTGAGAGACATTACATTTATGGTATCAGAGCAGTTTAATCCTAAATTAGATTGTGGTAGTGGGTCTTTTAAAACAAAGTTGGGCACATAGGATTGTCGTTTTTGTGTCATCATGAATTATACATACTATGCTTTGGGATATTGGTTATGGCCAACTCAATATTTCATTGGTAGAGTGCGAATTTATGGCTTTTGAAAGACGAAAGTTCTTCATCAGATGTGGTTTGTGACACCCTAAACCCAGCATCACATGGTTACCCAAATGCAGAAATATTTCTGATTACAAGCTGGTTACTTTCGGAAAGTATCATTTACTCGATGAACAAGTACACTAAAAACGGTAGTTTTTTTTTTTAGATGAAGGAATGAACAACATAGAGGTGATGAACACTCAGAACATGAATTGAAGACAACATATATATATATATATATATATATATATATATATATATATATATATATATATAACATGTCCCAATGAGAGCCAAGTTTCAGTACATAAGATAGGGCCTTATCAACGACCATTGCAACAAAATTAGACATCTAGAAGATACAGCTTAAAAGAGAGCAAGTAAAGACACAGGGAAAGAGGGTCCGGAACCACATCCAAAAGATAACTCTAAAAGTCAGATGACGAAAGATTATCCATAAAACGCTCCGAACTGGTTACTGACACTGGCTGCAAGCAGGGTCTCCACAAAGGCTCCCACGAGACGAGACCTCAGGTAATGGATCTATAACGTCGCCGCCCTCATCTACTGAATCGTCATCGTCGTCAAGATCCATAACATGATCCTCCGGCTCATCCTCCTCCATGACCTCATCGAAGTCTTCCTCAGGGTCCTCCTTCAGGATCCTCCTCATGGTCCTCCTCGGGATCCTCCTCAATCGGTGCTGCCAGCTCTACGTTTGGAGGTGGTGGTTTATGTAGAAGTCCGTGAGCACGCAGTGTGAGAAGGTAATACCAAATCGGAGGTAGAGCTACCCCCTAGTTTCCACAGTGTGGCTTCTACGGGTTGGGTCTCCATCAGCATTTAAATCGATCGTGGTGATTGCTCCGTGGTATGTGGCAGATGTCGCCCCTAGGTATATCTGCCATGCCTCAGCATTCCCTGCGTCGTCGAAGATCTCGGTCTTCGATGTTGTCGGCACAAGCGGGATATTGGGATCCATCTGGACTCATGTACATACGGCGATACCAAAAGGAAGAGAGAATGACATGTAGAAATGAAAGAGTGAGATACCGACACCGGATATATCGCACAACAACCATACACATGATACATACAACACCTTGGCATATTGACATTTTAAACATTACTCATAGGTAAACAACAAGTATTATTTCAGTGGGTCTCATACCCAAATCAATCAATTTTATAACGATAATGCATGGCACTTCAATCATCAGGCTAAAATCTTAATCTCATGAGATACCATCACCGTTTTATCATTAAGAAAGAAAGAGTTGATCAGGCTCATACGCCACGTTTGGCAAGTTGACTCCGTCACCTTATGTACCCGGATCAACACCATCACGAATCTCTTATAACGGCCATTCGGATGTATACATCATCAAATACCACATCTTAAGCGGGTATTCGGTAACTCAAGCACGTCTGCCAAGGGGAAATGCATATTTATAAAATACTTTTCATTAACGAGACTTTTCTTTGTGTTCTTTCTTTTCCGTTGTCGAAGCCCAAAGCTAACGACTATTCACAATTTTCATCACTTGAAACCATTACTTTCAAAGTTCTATTCAAGGCTTATTAAAGCTTTTAATCCTTATAATCATTGTGCACAGACTCAAGTCCGGCTTCTCAAACTTCAATCAACAGTAATATATCCTCAACAATAATATCACAATTAATGACAGTTCATCACATATATACAACTCACAATACTTTAAGGAAAGTAATAATCAACTTCAAGTAATAATCACAATAGTTCAAGTAAACAAGTCATTCAAGTGTTTGCTCCACATCATAATAATATTCAAATCATTCAAGTAAACACATACACACATGCATATAGTCATTGAATATCCCTAGGCAATCCCCTCTTACTTTCTTTGAAGGTAAGAAGATTAGATGCTCGACGAGGTAAGTCACGAACGTTCTCATTTCCTCCGCGATGGAAGTCTAAGGTTATGAACACAAAATCACAAGTTAAAATCAAAACAAGAACACTAAACCACAAGGTATAGGTTCGGCCAAGACTAGTTCTTAGGGTTAGAGATTCCCAAAAATTATACAACTCATGGATTTATGATCCTTAAGTGTTAGGAGTTCATAAACAATGATCTTTTAACAAAGTTGAGTTAAAATTCCACTAAGTTAAAAACATAGGGCATTCGGTCAAGGCTAGTAAAATAGGCTAGCATTCACTAAACTTTCTAATCTCTTAGGTTTAGCATCCATATGTGTTAAGGAGCTTAAGTCCATGATCATCTTGTAAAAATGAAAGTAACACATACTAGCTTTAATAACATAAATCAAACAAGTTATAAATCCTTAAACTTTCCAATCTCTTAGACTTAGCATCCAAATATCTTATGGAGCTCAAGTCCATGATCATCTTGGAAAAATGAAAGTAACACATACTAGCTTTAATAACATAAATTAAACAAGTTATAAATCCTTAAACTTTCCGATCTCTTAGACTTAGCATCAAATATCTTATGGAGCTCAAGTCCATGATCATCTTGGAAAAATGAAAGTAACACATACTAGCTTTAACAACATAAAATAAACAAGTTATAAATCCTTAAACTTTCCAATCTCTTAGACTTAGCATCCAAATATCTTATGGGGCTCAAGTCCATGATCATCTTGGAAAAATGAAAGTAACACATACTAGCTTCAACAACACAAAATAAACAAGTTATAAATCCTTAAACTTTCCAATATCTTAGACTTAGTATCCAAATATCTTATGGAGCTCAAGTCCATGATCATCTTGGAAAAATGAAAGTAACACATACTAGCTTTAATAACATGAAATAAACAAGTTATAAAGAGTTCTAAATCCATGATCAATACTTGGAAAGTTTAAACATAGTATCCTAGGCCTACTTATTCATATTTTTCGGCCATCATAGGAACAAGCTATCAAAACTTCCAAGATTTATAGATTCAAGATCAAGGGATAGTTAGAAACTCAAACACATGATCATATTCCAAAAGTTGAAACAAAAACTTCCTAGGTCACAAATGCAAGCATTCGGCCTTTATTGGAAGAGATGGATAGAGTTTTTTTGTTTTACACAACCTCTTAGTATGTGAAAATATAAGTTAATACAAGACTATAGAAAGTGGTTTCAACTCAAAAGGAGTTTTCTACCATTTTAGAGAGATTTTAGAAGTTTAAAGCATATAAAGAACACATAAAGTAAACTAAGAAATAAAAGATAAAAATTGCAAAAAGATTTATATGAGAGCATTACCCTTAGTATAAGGAAGAACTTTAATGAAGAACTTAAGTAGAAAATATGAATAAAAACTAAAGCTTTAAGAGCTTGAACTTTTAGAAGAAAGGAAGAAGATGAACTTTAATGGAGGTTGAAGGAGGAGCATGATGAAGTGAAAATGAAAGGGGTATATATAGGGAAAGGGGGGAGAGTTCACGGCCAAAAGGGGGAGAGGGGGAGCTTGTTGAGCAAGCTTGGTGGTTTAATGCTTGATTGGATAGAGAAGAGAGAGAAATGACTTTTTGGATTAGAATAGTATTATAATTTGAAAAGTGTGATGATTGTACTTTTAGAGTGTGTCATAGCCCTTTCCATCATGTCTCCTTACTTCTTTTATGGTCCATAATATGCTCCATTTGGTACCCGATTGCATTTCCGATCGTCATTCTTCCGACGTTTTCGCCCGAATAAAATATTATATTTTATTTTTGCACGAAAATTTTCAAAATAACCAAGGTTAAATCAAACATAATAAAAATATTAATTATCTCGTTCACGTGTCAAAATTAGGTTTTCTGCACAGTAAACTTGTACCGGCAGTGAAAACGCAGACCGGCTTCCGTCTGAATTTTCAACCGAAAATTTTACCGTGACTTCATATGATATAACAACACAAGAAAGTGATTTTTATTTTAGTTAAAATCATCCTCTGAGTCTAATCTAAAATAAACACATTTAAATATGTATTTACTGCTACAAAAAATGTAGGAAAAACAGGATGTTACATGGTTGATAAAAGTTTGCAAACTGGAATGTGGGCTTTAGTGAGAAGGCGTGGTCGTAAAGTCAATATGCGCAGAAGCAGGGCACCTTGGCTTATGTATGTAATATCGATTAACCCTTGGTTGTTGGTTTGTTTGTTGGTATAAGCATTAGAAGTTGAAATTTGGGGGACAAGATTTCTTGAAGGAGGGGAGAAATGTAACATCCTGAAATTTTTTTAAAAAAAAATTGTATGACGCCAGCGCTGAGTGCTAGCTCCCTAGCTCTGAACGCTAGCTGTGCGGACAGAAAACGTTATTAGGCATTTTTGTGCATTCTGGGCTTTTGGGTCTCTATAAATAGGTTCCTAATACCCTAAAACACCATTTTGAAACCCTAAATCAGTTTAGAAACATAGAAACAATTTAAGAGGCTAGAATTGAAGGGTTTTTGAAGGAGGAATATCCAAAGAAAAAAAGGAATAGGAGAAGAGGAAGAAGAAGAGACCTTGGAATAGATGAAGGAATCATTAGGCTTGAAGTGATGATGTCAAAAGAGTAATCCTATAAGTTCTCGGGGCGCATATCTGGAGGTCTTCAAAAGGTAAGTAAAACACTACCTTTCTCACACCTCCATGGTATTTTGAAAAGGGGTTTGGGGTTCTTAAAACTACTAATATTATTTTGGGAGACTGACTTTCGAAAAATTGGGGTTTTCTATATTAGGATTCAAGAACACTAAATTGAAAATGAGGTTTTACCATAAATGATAATTGATGAGTTATTGGTTGTCAAATTTGTATGATTACATGTTTTAAGACTTGTGTGGTAGTTTGAAATTAATATGTGTATGCTATATGTGATTTGTAATGCCTATGTGTTGTTTTGGCATGAGATATATCATTGTTATTAATACATGGAGCTTGTTGACTTTTTTGGGTTCATTGTAAATGTCCATATCATGATGTCTGGATAATATAATGAATTATTGTGATGCATGTTTGTAATTAATGTTTGCATTGATGTATGAGTACCTTATGTAATGGGTACATTAGGTTGAGATACCTCCATCGAGGAGATGACAAAGGGCCTAACTCGTAGTAATGGCAGATTGGCCTAATGGAAGGCAATGGCAAAGGGCCTCCCTCATGGGGAAGGCAATGTAAAGACATTGCATGGTTGGATACCTCCTTCATAGAGATGCCAAAGGGCCTAACTCATAGCGATGACAGATTGGCCTAATGCGATGCGATGGCAAAGGGCCTCTTACATGGAGAAGGCAATGTTGGACAGTGCAAGGTTGTGGGTACTTCCTTCGTAGAGATAACAAAGGCTCTAACTCGTAGCGATGACAGATTGACCTAATGCGAGGCAATGACAAAGAGCCTCCTACAAAGAGAAGGCAATGAGATGTCATTGCACTTATATGTTTGTTTTGTTGATTTTATAGTATGTGTTGTGATTTACTTATGTTATTATTTGAAATACTTTGGGATTATATTATTTTGAAAATGGTGAATTATCATGGTTGTTTTTCCGGTTACCGCACTGGCTAAAAGCATCATCTATTCGAAAACCTTTTAGAACTATGTTTGCTTAATGGGATTATAAATCTCATTAGTGCTACTTGATTCTTGCTTGAGTTTTGTTTTATATCCCCCCTTGTCTTTTTTTTCCCAATAAATTTATGGTCACTTAGTAATAAGAATATCTATCTTTAAATCATTAATGAGTTTAGATATAAATGCATTTCACCAAATCAATTATCGATACATCCTAAATTACTTGCCATATGTACGATTCCATTTTAAAGGAGATTTATTAATAAAACAAATACTGATATGGTTCTAACTGCATACGAGCAATGCTGGTAAAACACTATTTATTATTGAATAATCTTAATTAAAACTTATAATTCCAAACTCTCTTTAAAGTGTATAGAAGATATTTATTTTACTTTTTTGAAAATATAAGGGGTTAAAACCCAAGAGAAACTACACAAAAATTAAACAAGTAGAGACTCCTAACACATTAGAGAGCAAAACTTGAAAAATAAAATCTAGGGGATGATCATTAACCATCATGGCAGAAACTTGATCACATCCCAAGTTCACAAGAATTTTTTTTATATTATAAAGGAAAGGGCCTCGTTAAAACCTTTGATGCAAAACCCTCCTTAGGGATAAAATCATCAAAGGAAAAAAGAGTACCCTACCTAATTTATTTCATAAAAGAGAAAGAATAAAACAAAAAGCATGGGGGGCCATCAGACCAAACCCATGAAAAATAAAATTCAAAAAGTCATCTAAATCTATAACTATGAAGACCTAGTTTATTCCTAAAATACACATCCCTAATGAACATAGGAACCTCATCCCACCAAACAAAATTTTGATGATGAATTCCATAACAAGCTAGCCGATCCACACACTCATTCCCTTCTCTGAAGATGTGACTAATCTGGAAGAACATGCACTTGGAAATATGAACACAGCCGAACCACCTGTTTTGAAGCTTCCAAGGCACCTTCTCCTTTGAACTGAATGCTTCAACAACTAAAGTAGAATTAGATTCCAGCCAAAGCTAATTCCACCCTTTTTCTTTAGCAACTTCAAAGGCTATCATAGCCGCAGTTAACTCAGCAACAATGGATGAATGCACCCCAATATTACAGGAAAAACAGCCCACAACAGAAGCTTGAGAGTCTCTAAAAATCCCTCCACAAGCAGCTATTCCAGGACTTCCTCTTGCAGCTCCATCAACATTGCACTTTATCCAATTACAAGGAGGAGGATGCCATGAAACTTGAGTTATTTTCGGGGCCTTGGGGGGATGACCTGCAACATGAAACTTACAGAAGACAACAAACTCTGAAATATCATTAAACATGCAACCAGATTTTAAGTTCCCAGTAAAAGATGCAGCAACTATGATTGTGTTGCACTTGAAAGAAAGAAAGAAAGAAAGAAAGACATTTGTTTTCAAATCTAAGTAAATTTCTAAGCTTCCAAATGTTCCAAATAGCATGAATAATAGAATAAATGATGGCATTTAACTGAGGACTACAAGACTTCTTACAACTATCAAAAACACTGCAAATAGAAGTAGTGCCAAAACTGAAATTAAACAGATCTCCAAGCCATAACCAAAGGGAAACAGCAAACTCACACTATAGGAACAAGTGAGAAGTAGTTTCCTCACACTTACCACACAGGCTGCACATGGAAACACAAACTTGACCTGTTAACTTTAAGTTCTCATCGGTTGATAGCCTATCACGATAGATTCTCCAAACCAAAAAAGATCTAGAGGGAGGGACATGCTGCAACCAAATCAATTTGCACAGATTTATTAAGTTTGAAGCAGGATTCAAAAAATCATATGCCTCTTTGAAAGTTAGTTGTCCTGTAGATGAAGTTGTCCAAACCAGCTTGTCATCATAGTCATGAACAGGTAAAACAACCCGCAACACAATATCACTTAAAGCAGGATATTTGTTAGAAAGAATGCTTGGAATAGACTATGATCCATTTACTATAAAATCATAAACAGAGGTATTTAAATGCTTACGCAGGTTTTGAGGGATCTGCTGAATATTAACAACCGTGTCATTATACCATTTATCAGTCCAATATTTAACATTCCTGCCATTTCCAATTTGCCAAGAGGAATTAACCATAGCCAGGCTGAGCCACTTACTTAAACCAGGCTAGATTGAGGAAGAAACATGATGTTTAACAGGAATTGAATTCCTTAAAAATCTTGCCCTCGGGAAGCAAGCACATTGATCAGTTGAGGAAACAATATTCCAACCTAACTTTAACATAGAAGCTTCATTAATAGACCTGCAAGCTCTTAAACCAAGACCACCTTCAAGCATAGAGGAACACATTTTTTTCCAAGAAACATATATATATATATTTCCTTTTAAGGACATCTCCAGTCCAGATAAAATTTATAATCCAACAATCTAACTGTTTTAACAGAGCTATGGGCCAAGAATAAATGTGAAAGCTATAAGACAGCATGCCATAGATAACAGACTTGACTAATTGAACCCTCCCCATAACAGATAAAAGAAGCCCTTTCCAACTAGCCATCTTAGATTTAATCCTATCAACAATAGGCTGTAGGTGCCTAAGCCTAGGTTTACCTTTAAATAGAGGAACCCCTAAAGTAAGTAAAGGGGAGAGAACCAACAGAGAAGCCTAAGAACCTTTTCAAGGTAGCAGCTCTCCTAGCAGAAGCAATACCAATGTAAAACCTACATTTCTCTAAACTTAACATATGACCAGACACCTCACCATACTTTTGGAAAAGATTCATAAGATTTTGCGAATTCCTTTTAGAACCTTTACAAAAGACAAGGATGTCATCAGCGTAAAAGACACGAAAAACATGCTTGATCCGAATCCTCCAATATCCAAGATGCAGCTTCCTAATAAGCTCCACGAGATCCACTAGCACAACCCACACTATCGAAGATATTTAGATTTCACCCAATGTCACATTATGATATTTATACTCCTAAAAACTATAGTAATGGAGAGGAAAAATGGAGAGATCTCCAATTGGCCTAAAAAAACTACATCAAATAATTTTAAAAATAATAATATTACTATCACTTTTTTTTTCTTCATTAACCTAACACCACATAAATAACGGCAAATAAAAAAGAGAAATGGTGGACGAAAATAGAAGAGTGTGTGGATGGGCCATGGCCCGGGGCGGATGGTGAGTCACCGGCAAGTGTACCGGGTCGTCGCAAGTAATAAAATAACACAGTAAGAATTTACCGAGGTCGAACACAAGGACTGGGCTACCAATTCTACCAATTCGGGGGAAATTCGATACGTTGGTCAAGCGAGGCGAGTGGTTGAGGGAGAGAAAATAGGATCGAATTCAAATTAACAAATATAATAAAATAATTAACTAAAAATATGAAATTAAAATGTCCAAGGTCACAAATCCACCTACCCAATATGCATACCCAAGTGATGATGAATTCCTCCCTAAGTTCAATTACAATGTCAACCGGGACCCCCAAATTCTCCTATATCCACCGTCGTGCTCAATAGGACGTATTCGATGATTGATTTAATTACTTACTAGGTCTCATAACACTAATCATCAAACTCTGTTAATTCTTGTTCCCTATAAGGTTGCACTAATCTCCTACTCACTCTCGTGCAATATTCAATTAGTGATCCCAATTCAAGTTCTAAACGCGAATCGTTGACTAAGCCTCATCAACGTTAACAAGTCAATCACGCATGCATATGATCAACACAATCAAATTAGAATTGGAAAACATTAATTGAGAAAAAGGGAGAAAGACATACATCACATCGAATCTACACTGCCATGGGTGGCTTCATTGTTCCCTCAGACGAGGGGATTAGTTCCTCATGCTCATAGACAAACAATCGGACATGACCACCATGGTAAAATAAAAAGAAAAGAGGAGACGCAGCTCCAAAGTAACAAGAACTCGTCCTAAAACTGATCTAAACAAGTGGAAAAACTAGGATTCGGATCCTCAAAAACTGAAACAGCAATATATAGAGTTCTGATTCTGCGCTCGCTCGCGAGGCGAACAGCCTCTCGCGAGGCGAACATTAAAATTGGCGCGCATTCAACTTGGACTCTCGCGAGGCGAGCATACTCTCGCGAGGCGAATTTCAGTTTTGGCTCCATCCTGAGTTTGAATGATCGCGAGGCGAACTGTGATTGGCGAGGCGAGACCGAAAGGATGACTTCTCTGGCACAGTCAGGCCTTCAGGTTCGCGAGGCGAGACAGAATTGATGACTGTTGCTGCTCAGCTGGTCTTCAGGCTCGCGAGGCGAGAATCCTTTCGCGAGGCGAGTATCTCCAGAATGGAAATTTCCACTGTTTCTTGACTTTCCTTGACTCTCGGAGCTTCACTTCTAACCTGAAACAATAAAAAGAAATAAAAAAGCGTAATTCTATTCAAAATAGACTAAAAACTACAAAAAATGCCTAGAACGAGTCAAAGTCTGCTTAGGAACAAAACAAGGCCAAATTTGGGCGAAAACGAGATTGAACTCGAATAATTAGTACAGAAACCACAGTCCATCTAGTTATAAAACTAGATAAGCCAGAGGCTTATCAGCGAAGTCTAGGAGCAGTGTTATAAAACTCGGACCGGTTCGACCGGTTAGCCCGGGAACCGGTCACCAAGCCGGTCCGGTTAGGATGTTGGACCGTTTAGCACATCGACCCGGGTTGACCCGGTCGGGTTTTTGTGAAACTCGGTTGACCCGACTGAAAAAAACCGGTTGGCCCGGTGGTTTTTTTTTTATGAATTGTATTTATATTATAATGATACAATGATATATTGATTTCTGATACTGATAATATTTAAGTAATATATTGATAATGATTTGAACTGACATAATACTGACACTATACTATACTTAATATTACTCTCCATAATATTGAATTATTTTTTAGTCAGAGATGTCTTCTACTAAATCTGAACATGTTAAATTATGTTTGGCCTATGTATGAATATTGTAAAAAAAGTTAATGTATACCGAGTCAACTACTGCCAAATATTATATATATACATAAGTCAATCATAATAATTTATATATTTAATATATACTGGTTCATTCGGTTCAACCAGTAACCTTGATTGGTATCTATACATAATATAAAGCAAGGCTACTTCCAAGAAAACTTTTTACAGGTGTCATCTTCTCATGCAATGGCTTCTAATGTATTCCTCGTTTTGGCTTTCTATTTTGGGTAAGTTTTCCTAAAGTTATGGATGACAGTTAATTACATCACTTTTTATTTTATAAATAATTCTTATTTTTTATATGGGGTTTCACGTTTTTATCGCACCCACACCTGCCAGCTATGTTTTCATCTTTCTCTTTCTTTCTCTTTATTTCAAACCTTTCCTTTAATCCTTTTTCGTTTCTCATCATCAGTCATTAGTTTTCTTCTCCCTTTCTCCTTCAAGACCACCACTGCTACTAGGACGTCGCTGCCGCTCAGTCACCATATTCTCCATCGAGCTTTTCTCCCACCTTCTTGCGCTCTCTCTGAGGGAACCCAAAAGATATTGTGTGGGTTTTCGGAAAAGCAAAGTAACATCTTTCTCTCTTTTCAAATCCTTTATCTGTCAGTGATTCTTCTCTGCTGCATCTTCAAGCTCCAACCATGGCGTCTAGATCATCTGGTGACAACTATTTCAGAACATGTGTCTCAGACTCTGGAAAAAGAAAGCTTAGGTTTTAGGATGTTATCATTTTTAGCCAAAATTTAAAAAAAATATTGATGACGGAGGAATTAATATTTGTTATTAGTTTCTATTGCTAATAATATTTGTTTCTATTTTTTTTGAAACAGTTTCTATCTATTATTAGCAAGTGGAATGTGAAACGGATTCGCTTGACATTGTGTAGTTGCTGAACCAGAGAACGAATCAAGAGTTCCATACATTAGGAACTGATACAACGGCCATGGCGTCAGTGTGTTGCTTGGACATTTTGGTCAGAGGCCTCCCATGACATGGGGTCTATGTTGCTGAGGTATGAGTTTGGTCCTTTGTTCTTTTGTTAGCCTTCCTTTTTTGCTTTTGATTTTTGTGATTTTTGTCTCTTTCATCAAAATAAAAAGTTTCTATTGCGATTCCCTTCATCCTTTTACGATTTTTGATTCATATCTATTAATATTAGTTTCTTTTTTTTGGTTTACTATTAATATTAGTTTCTATTATAAAGAAAAAGTTTTTTTTTCTCCGCACGTTGTTATCTCTTATCAATAGAGTGAACTGATCTGTAAAACATTTTAATGCAAGCCAAACCAATATTTTGGGTATTCTCTAGAGGCGGTGATGAAGGTTGCAAGGGCTGGCTCTGAATCAAATGAAAACGGAGACACAGTAGATCACATATGAAGAAGCAGAGCTACCAGATTAATTTTGTGATTTTTATGGCATTATCCTAAAGCAGGTGAAGTGTTTTGCCCTGGCATATTATTTAACCTAGCTATGATCTTAATTTTGCATCATTTCTTTGTTTTTTATTCAATTTTATTTTTACCAGCATAAGTACGGTTTTATATTTTTTTCATTTTCTCATTTTCTTTTACCCACATTTTTATTTTTAGGTCTGTTTTTTGCATCTCTCATTGAGTTTGCAGTATTTGAAATCTTGGGAAGCTGACACTTTTAAGTTTTTATTTTTTTTCACACATTGAAATTCAAAAATAATTTCATTTTATTGGAGCAATTCAATGCAATTGGACGGTGCCTTTTTTTTTTCGAGGTCGGTGTACTGTTAACAATGGGTATTCAATGTCTTTCTTTTTTCCAAAAGCCAAAACCCTGAACTCCATTCTCTCTACTCTTCCCAAATACATGCTTTATTGAAATTTGAATTTGAAAGTCCTTTTATATTTTCTCCTACCTACTCAATTGAATTAGGCATGAATCACCTGTGAGGCTCCAACCATATTCAAATTGGATGTATTAATGGCACAACCTTTCCATCTACATCTCCAATAACTTTAGAAACCTTCATCTATACCTTCATCTCTTACTGCCTCTCTTTCAAATTTCGTCTTCATTTTAATATATCCTTGATTTATTACAATGTTTTTGGTTTGAATTTGATTTTGCAGTTGTTATTAAATTTCAAAGACAGTAGATTGATGGAAACTGTTGAGTAAGTATTTGAAAGTGAAGTTAATGGCATTGAAGATAAATTTTCTACAGGTAAGTCTTTGCATCCTGCATCCTTTAATAATTTCTTATTACTAAATTATTGTTTATTTGCAAATACTATTATGTTGCACTGAAAGGTGTTCATCTCAGGAGTTGCTTTCAAATTTTCTGGGGAAGATGCAGAGAGGATAAAAATATTCAGGTTCATCCCAGGTTTGGCATTTAATGTTTTTACTTTTGCTTGATATTGGATTTTCAGTAAGGATAAGTAAAACTAATCAAGTTGGTTATTGACTGATTAACTATTGATTATCTATAGTCTTACTATTAGTAGTTTTAGCTATATTTTTGAAATTTCTTCTACTGAAAAATATTATGATTAGCTCTTATTTGTTTTGTTCATTAGTTTAAAGCTTTCATCTTTTGTTTTCTATTCTATATGCTATATTTATTGCCATATAGGCATGTACCATTTACTCCTGATGATTTCTCCATCACTCTCTTCCATGAAAGAAAGGTTGTCTTATTAGCTACTGCACTATTGGTTTTTTTTAAAAAAAATTAAGGAGAAAGAGTTTTTCAGATGTACGAATTTCTCTTAAACTCTAATATTTTAAAATGATATCAATAGATAGGCTCATACACCCAAGTCACATGTTAATCATATTTATGTTTTTAACTTTGATAACTTCTCATCAATTGAAACTGTGTGGAGAGATGGACGGCGTGGAGAGATTACAATTGGCTTGGTGTCTTTCTTGATGGAAAAATTATTTTTACTGTGTACCACCAAAATCTTGAGTTAACAATGGAAGCAAACTGAATCTTTTTCTTGGTATGATTACATTATCTGATCATCATTGCATGGTATCCTCAGTGGACATTAAGAGAATTGCTTACTAATGGTGTTACTAAGATTATTGGCAGGAAGGAGAATTTTATTAAACTTTCTGAAGTATTATCCTCTGAAAAATGTTTATGGTCTCCAAGACTCCTTGCTTTCTTGGTTTGATCTATTTGTTTTAATAAATGTGAATGTTTCGCCATATGTTAGTTGTATAAACAATATTGTATGAAGACATCATCCTCCAATTGTTTGACTAATGGACTATAATTTATTGTAGACAGGGACATTAATTTAAGGAGAAGCAGATTTATTTTTTCTGGTTTAGTGTTGTTTCTTCCTTGTGAGTGGAATGGGGAACTAAAGGAGATTTCTTTATCCTTATCCACCTACAGATTTTTCATGCATTTGTCTGCTCTTTTTGATGAAAGAAATGAGCCATATGCTAATTCCAGTGCCTCATTTGTATCAATTTGGTTGCCTTTAGATTATTTCTCTTCCAATTTGATAAGTGATTCTCACCCATTTGCTCTGTAATTTGTTATTTATCTGGACATTGTTAGCTTCAAATGATCTTACTATCTTTTTGTTAATTTAGACTGATTTCTTATTGATATCTATTACAGTTTTGAATCTTTTGATGAATATTTGGATATATTTGGATAAGACTTCAACTCTAAAACAATATAGGTGATATTAATCCACTTTCATTATCAAATTTTGTGTCCTTTGAGGTGAATTGTTGATTTAAGAGTTGATGCCGGAATCCAATTGTTAACATGGTAGCTATGTGATAACTTTCTTCCTTGGATTAATGAAATAATTTTAATGGTTGTAGTATTTATATTTTCATGGGTAAAGTCATGTTGATTTCCCATGTGATGATTGAATGTTGGTTCCTTTAGTTTCATATGTTAGTTGCTACACATTTTTTCAATTTGGTATGTCATTGAACTTGAAAAAAGATTACCTTAAGAGGATGAAAAATACAAATATTTAGAATAGCTTGACTACTATTTTCTATATTGTCTAATTTCTAATCATCTTGCTCTGTATTTGTTAATTTGGTATGATAAATGATTCTCATCCATTTTCCCTGTAATTTGTTAATTAGCTAGATATTGTTAACTTCTAATCATCTTACTTTCTTTTTGTTAATTTAGTTTGATTTCTGATTTTTTTACCTTTTATAGTTTTGATTAATACTTGCTTTAGGTTTGGATACAGAAGGATAAGACATCAGCTATAAAAGATTATAGGTGAAAATAATGCACCATCTTTATCATATTTTTTGCCCTTTGACTTTAGGTAAATTGTTAATTGAAATGTTTATGCTGGAATCCAATTTTTATTAAAATGGTAGCTATGTGAGAATCATCTTGGATTAATGAAAGAATTTTAGTGGATGTAGCATTTGGAGCAATCAAATAGCACTATTACTGTAAACATGGCATTAAAATCTTGTGTAATGTTTACAGTTTGCATATTCATCCAATGAATAGTGCACTTAAATCTAGTTAGATTAGCATATATATATATATATATATATATATATATATATATATATATGACATTCATTAAACTGAGCATAATAGAATTGGATCAAGAAAGTATGAGGACACGTTGGATCATCATGGAAACATAGAGTACTTATGAAAATATAAACACAATCCAGTCAGCTACAAGACATCTTGATGAAACAAAGTCTTGATAGATCACTTGAAAAATAAACATACTCACATATGTCTGCATGAACTAGCTGCAACTTTTGGCTTGCTCTCCACTTACATTTATTAGGCATTGGCTCATGGTGCTGCTAGCCTTTGACACAATCAGTACATACAATTGTAGAGGCAGGAAGCTCAGGTAATCCACGTACCATGTTCAAGGTTTGAAGCAGTTTCAAACCTTTGTAACTGAGGTGAGCAAACCTGCAATGGCACAAATGAGGAAGATCCTGTGTGATAGTGTTGAAGCATGTTTCTTTCTTCTCTGGAGTTCTAGCAGACAATATGAACATCCTATTAGAAGTCATATTGGTCTGTAGGATTAGTCCCTTGTGTGGATGATAGATGTTGCATGTTCCTGACTAAATCATGATGATTAGTCCCTTCTCCTGTAGTTGACCTATACTCAAGAGATTGTTCTTGAGTTCAGGTACATAAAAGACATCTTGAATCACATGAGTGACACCATTTATGCTTAGTTTCACATTGCCTTTGCCAAGCACATTCATCTTTGGGTTGTTTCCAAGCTTCACTGAATGCCTGAAAACTTCATCCATCTCACTAAACTTTGATTTATCTCCACACATATGATTTGAGCATCCCGAATCTAAAAATCAAGCCTCCTCCTTCTCTACATGATTTTGAGGTAGATCAACATAGGACATGAGCAATATCTCTTCTCCTTTGTCAAACTCAGCATAATTCACCTCCTTATCCCATAGTGGACATTCTTTCTGGCAGTGGCCTAGCTTGTGGCATTTGTAGCATTCAACCTTGGCTCGATTGATGCTTTGCCTTCCTCTTCCTCTCCCTCGACCTCTGCCTCTGCCTCTTCCCCTTGTGCCAAATGAGTTTTATGAACTCACTTTCAGTGCATGCTCTTCTCCACTTGGCTTGATAAACTTTTGTTCATGAACCACTAAAGAGCTTTGTAGTTCATCAACAGAAAGTGTATCAATGTCCTTAGATTCTTCAATTGAGACAACAACATAGTTAAATTTCTCAGTCAAGGTTCTAAGGACCTTTTCCACGATGGAGACTTCCTTCATGTCCTCTCCATTGCTCCTCATCTTGTTGGCTATGGCCATAACTCGAGCGAAGTACTCGGTTATGGTTTCACCAACTTTCATCTCCGGTACTTCAAAATCTCTCCTCGGTGCTTGTAGAGTAGAGCGCTTCACTCTTGCATTCCCCTCAAACTTTTTCTTCATTGAGTCCCATATCTGTTTGGCAGTGTGCTTCTCTAGGATCTGTTCAAGAATTTTCCTGTTAATGGCTTGAAACAGGTAATTCTTAACTTTGAGGTCTCTCATCATCAGATCCTCCAACTCCTTTTTCCGCACCTCAATCGACTTTACTCCTTTTGCTGGTTTTGTATAACCAGTCTCCACCAAACACCAATACCCCTTTGATCTCAAGAGATTTTCCATAAGCAAACTCCAATGGTCATAGTGACCATCAAAGCGTGGTATGGCGGGTGTCATGAAATTCTTATCCTCACTCATTTTGTGAATCACTCAAAGACTGCTGCTTTTTGTATATCAGACCCCAGGATGGAGCTCTGGTACCAATTTGTAGAGATCAAAAACAGGTCTAAACAAATTGAAAAATGGATAACTTCATTGAATAATAAACAAGCCTTTAAATAGGCATATAACAGGAGCAGAAAAATAGAAAGATAAGCCTATGAGATAACTGAATGAAAATAGATAAACTCCTAAACAACCTTAAAACAGAATCCCAAAGATAAGATAACATAACAAACTCAACACAATAGTCATTGCTATCATTCGAAGAAATGTTAGAGTTGAAAACAATTGTGGTACCATGAAGATAAGTCATCTCACTCTTCAAAGCACCATAGTTGGTGAACGGCGACGAAGAAGAAGGGAGAAAAGGCGGTGAGGAGTTATAAGCAAAACCGGTTGCCTTGATTAATCTCCACTGTGGAAAATATGTTTTTCCAAATCCTGCAGCTATCTGTGCCTTCTTACCGTGCACGACTTTCTTGTCTCGCCCACCATAGAAGCCGCCTGTAAACCATACCTTAATTTTAGTTTCTTGTTTCAATTCTTTAATTTAATCATGCAAAATGATGAAATTTATATATTATGTCAATGTCAATAAATTGGATTGGTCAAGTCTTGGCTCATACATTAGTTGGTTATGATCGAGTTGGATTCAGATATAGATAAATGACCTATCAAGATATTGGACTAGATTGAAATCAAAGTAAACTCATCTCAACCTGTCTCATGAACTTCGTACTTTTTTTATAGATACCAAAAACTATCCACATAAAAACAAAATTCAGGTTGAGGAATCAGTTTTCAACAAATAAAAACCAATGCAACAAGTATCGTACCAGTTGATGTAAAAAAAAGCCATCCTAAAAAACTAAAGTATTTTCGTAAAAAAATAAAATAAAATCTATAATAATATAAAAGTTGGATAGACAATTTTACTGTACATACACATGTCAGCACTATGATTTTTTGTCATTTTTTATTTTTTTAATTTTTTTTAAAAAAATATATTTTTTTACTTTTTTTTACGTTTATTTTTTTTATTTTTAAATTTCTTTTTTACGTTTTCCTTTATTTTTTTACATTTTTTTCCTAATTATTTTTTTTTGCTAATACTTTTTTTTTTTGAATTTATTTGTATACACTGACAATGTAAAGTTATTTTACATTGTCAACCAATCATAAATTGCCAAACAGTAAAAGTAGAATTGTCATGTTCTTAATGTTTTAATTTTTATATACTTATATTTTAATGTATATATAATTTAATATTATATATATATATATTAATATTTTCCTGTTTGAACAAAATCAAACCAAACCAATTTTAATTGGTTCGGATATTGTTATTGAATTTTTAAAGTTTATAATTTTATGTTGTTTTTAAATCATTTTAGCCAGGAAAGGTAGAAAAGCTACTCTGTTCTTCGAAAAAGTTTAGGGTCGTAAGACTCGAACCAATAATTCGATGAATTTGAAAATCCGAACCAACCAATTAAATTGGTTCGTTTTTTTTCTTTTTTATGCACGGCTTCGAATTGAACCAAACCAAATGGTCATTAATTCGATTATTTTGGAATCGAACCAATTACTATATTTTAATATTTATATATATTTTAATATTCAACATGTATATCACTTTATCAATTAACAACTTTTCTTCTACTGTTCCTGTAACAGTAGAAGGAGTTGTCAACCGGTGGATTATTTTGGATTATTTAAATTTATTTATTTATTTTTTAAACATATATTCTTTATAATATTTTTTCCTAATTTTTTAAAATATTTTTAAATATATATTTTTTCTAATTAACTTATATTTTTTTATAATTAATTTTATTTTTCTAATTTTTTAAAATCTATATTTTCCTACTTTTTTGTTGTAATTTTATTAAAAAAATTCATAAATATTTTTCTAATTATTTTTCGTTTAAGTTTTTTAATAAATTACTTTTTCCTTTTAAATATTTTTTTATAATTAATTTTGTTTAATTATTATTTTTTAAATTTTTTTTTCGTTTTCGTTAATTTTTAAAATTTGTTTCCTAATAAATTTTTTTGCTAATAAATTTTTTTTGGAATTTATTTGTGTAAACTAATAGTGTAAATCTTTTTTACACTGTCAACTAATAATAAATTGGAAAACATTAAAAAATGAGTTGTCGTGTTGATGTTTTAATTTTTATATACTTATATTTTAATGTATATATAATTTAATAGTCTAAAATTTAAAATTCTATATATTTTTTATTTATATATATATATATTAATATTTTCCTATTCGAATCGAATCAAACCAAACCAAACTAATTTTAATTGGTTCGGATATTGTTATTGACTTTTTAAAGTTTATAATTTTTAAAAAAAATATTTTTAGCTAGGAAAGGAAGCAAAGCTACCGTGTTCTTCGAAAAATTTTAGGATCGTAAGAGTCGAACCAATAATTCGATGAATTTTAAAATTCGAAACAAACAATTAAATTGGTCCTTTTTTTTCTTTTTTGTGCACGGCTCCGAATTGAAACAAACGCAATGGTCATTAATTCGATTATTTTGGAACCGAATCAATTACTATATTTTAATATTTATATATATTTTAATATTCAATATGTATATCACTTTATCAATTAACAACTTTTCTTTTACTATTCCTGTAACAGTAGAAGGAGTTTTCAACTGGTGGATTATTTTGGATTATTTAAATTTATTTATTTATTTTTTAAACATATATTCTTTATAATATTTTCTAAAAATTTATTTTTTTACGGCTCCGAATTGAACCAAACTCAATGGTCTTTAATTCAGTTATTTTTTAACCGAACCAATTACTATATTTTAATATTTATATATATTTTAGTATTCAATATGTATATCACTTTATCAATTAACAACTTTTCTTCTACCGTTCCTGTAATAGTAGAAGGAGTTGTCAACTGGTGGATTATTTTGGATTATTTACATTTATTTATTTTTTAAACATATATTATTTATAATATATTTTTTTATATTTTTTCCTGAATTAGTTTTTTTCTAATTTACTTTTTTTAAAATGTTTATTTTTTTAAATTTTTTTTGTCTTCTAATTAATTAATTTTTCTATTTTTTTGAATATTTTTTCTAATTATTATTTTCCTATTTTTTAAAATAATTTTTTACACACTTTTCTAATTTTTTATTTTGTTTTCGAATTATTTTTTTTCTAATTTACTTTTTATTTTTCTAATTTCTGTATTGACATAAATAGAAGCAGAGCTATTCATATTTTGTATTTTTTTCTATATCATTGTCTTTGTATTTTCTTTTTTAAATAATAAATCTATATCTATACTAATTAATAAGGGGAAATGTTTATTTTACTGTAGCACAATGGTGCAAACCACATGTCAAGTGATGAATTTTTTTTCCTCTAAAATTTATATATTTTTTTGTTTTAAAATATTTACAAAACGGTAAAGGTACAATGTTTTGGGAGTCAAACACGACAATCTCTGAATTGACATAAATAGAGGTAGAGCTGTTCATATTTCTAATATATTTTTTTTCTACATCCTTGCCTTTGTTTTTTCTATTTTAAATAATAAATCTTTTTTTTTTTAAGTAAGGAGGCATGCAAAAGCATCACAATAGAGACTAACATCCCAACTAGGTTGGCACCTTAGCCACTATCCATCATATGCAGCACACCCCAATTTATTAAAAAAGAACAAAAACGAACAATACAAAAACATGGGGGGGCAAAACCAAACCCATGAAATCACCTAAAACGGAAATTAGGGAGACCTATTCTATTATTATGGAAATCATCCCTAATGAAACTAGGGATTAAATCCCACCAAAAAAAACCATTAATCAGCAAACCATGGTTGGCAATTTTATCTGCACAAGTGTTGCCTTCACAAAAGATATGAGAGGAGCCAAAACGCATATCCCTTATAATGGACAGGCAATTATTCCATCTATTCCTGAGTTTCCAAGGAACCATAGATGGAGAGGAGATTGCAGCTATTACCATTTGGGAGTCACATTCCAGCCATAACGACCACCCTTTCTTATGGGCAATTTTAATTGCCAAGATTGCACCCATTAATTCCGCATAAAAAGCAGAATTGACACCAAGGTTGGCTGTAAAACAACCAAGGGTAGCAGTACTATGATCACGAAAAATGCCACCACAAGTAGAAGGACCCAGAGCACCTCTAGCAGCCCCATCAGTGTTGCACTTGACCCAGTAACAGGGAGGGGGATGCCATCTAACTTCAGTGATTTGGGGGGCACGGTTAAGATGGCAGCTGACTCTAAACTCATTCAAAATCCTAAGTTCCTGAGAGGATGCAGAAGTTGTGCCATTGCTCAAGTTACCTGCCACGCTAACCTTTGCAAGGATCATGTTTTTGGCAACCTGCAAGGGGATGATTCTATCATCAAATCTTGATTTATTTCTGCAATGCCAAATTGCCCAGATGATACTTGATATTGCAGTAGTCAAAAGGTCCTTTACTTGAGAGCTCCACTGATGCTCACAGATTGAAAAAACAGTGAGCATTGAGGTTGTGTCAATGGTCAAGCTAATTGTGTTGCTCAGCCAGGACCACAAATTTTTTGCAAAGGCACAATGAAAGAATAGGTGAGTAGTTGTGATAAGCCTTTGGCTCATCTAGTTTTATGGCTAGTATGACCAGGGTTTTGTGCAAATTATATCCTATTTTCACCCAAATTAGATTAGATTGTCCTCAAGCAAGGTTTTGAGTCTCTAAAGTAGATTTAGGTTAATTTAGCCAGTTTTGAGTCAAATAAAGCACTTATGGCTATTTTGTTGTTTTCAGGTTAAGTAGAAGTTGAGAGAATAAAGAAACAGGGGATTCGCCTCGCGAGAGTTTTTCTCGCCTCGCGAACCTGAAAGCCAGCAGAACAGTGAAAATGACATCCTCTCTGGTTCGCCCCACGAACAACACCTCACCTCGCGACCCTAAAGGATGACTGTTCCAGAAATATGCAAGCTCTCGGGGTCGCCTCACGAATAACTTCTTCGCCTTGCGATAATGGAAGTTAGAAAGCATCACGGTTGGCCCCTGATGTTCATAACGGGCGTAATAAGAAGACTCTTCAGTTCTTCGCCCCGCGATCCGTTGTTCGCCTCGCGAGAATGCCAAAGGTTGCTGACTCTTCACAATATTCGCCTCGCGAATTAGGGCTCGCCTCGTGAGTGGGCTGAATTTCTGAATAATTATAAAAGGTTGTTCTGGACAGATTGGAAGAATCACTTTTGCTTCTCCATTGTTTTTACCTTTTTCTGTGTGTTTTCGTTCTTCCATGGAGAACTAAGTTTCTAGGATTAATCTATTGTAATCGATTTCCACTACACTTGAGGTTCTTGTATTTCCTGTTTTTGTATGTTTTTCCCTTTTCAATGCCATGCTTTATATTTCTGTTTGCTTAATTCAGGAGTATATTGTGTTGTGTTGATTTATTTTCGGTGATATCATGTTCCTATAATCAATCGCGTTTGCTTAATTCGCGTGTGTACGTTTCGTGTTCGCTTAGTTCACGAAGGGCTTAATCCCGTTTGCTTAATTCGGGAATAGGGACATATATCTGTAGTAGTGGTTTCGCTTGTAAATTGTTGCTACAATCGGGAGGGGATTAGAATTTGCTTAGGGCTTGGAAATTGCATGAACCCATGATAGTTGGGAAATCGAGAACAATGGATTAATCGTTTTTAGCTATTTGACAATCTTTTTGAATTGCCTTGTTTTATTGCTCTGTTATTACTTTGTTTTCTTATTTGCATCCCAATCCAAACCCCCCCCCCCCCAAAAAACTGATTTTTGTGAAAAATAACACTTTAAGAGTCCTTGTGAGACGACATCCGAGTTGTCGCCCTAAACTACAGTTTTAAAACCCGCTCGTTCTTTTTGACGGGTGCGCGACAGCGTGACCAAAAATTGGCGCTGTTGCCGGGGACTCTCGTTTGTTATTTTTCGCATTTTTTTTTCTTTCTTTCTTTTATTTCTTTTATTTTCTGTTTTTGTTTTGAATTGGTCTGGCTACTAGGTCTAATTGCCCTGACTTGTGTGATTTTGACCCGAAAATTGAAAGAACACTGCACACACTCCGTAGAGAATTTCGGGCTAGCACTAGTAGTGATTCTAATTCCAAAACTGTTTTTGAAAATATGGGTGATCAAAGGACGTTAAGACAGCTTGCTGCCCCTGATGTAAATTACAATGGATTGTGTATTTCATATCCTGGTGCTGATACTCCTTTTGAATTAAAATCTGGTTTCATTCACTTGTTGCCAAAGTTTAATGGTCTTGCAGGTGAGGGTCCACACAAGCACTTGAAGGAATTCCAAGTTGTATGCCCCACAACCTCGAGGTCAGAGGGAGTAACTGAGGATAGCATCAAGCTGAAAGCTTTTCCGTTCTCACTCCAGGGAGCTGCAAAGGATTGGCTGTTATATCTTGAGCCGAACTCTATCACCACTTGGAATGATTTGAAGAGGGTTTTCCTAGAAAGATATTTTCCCGCTTCAAGAGCTGCGTCAATAAGGAAAGAAATATGTGGCATCAGGCAAGGGAATGAGTCGTTGGCTGAATATTGGGAAAGATTCAAGCATTTGGTATCCAGTTGCCCCCAGCATCAGATTTCTGAACAACTTCTTATCCAGTACTTTTATGAAGGATTACTGCCGATGGATAGGAATCTTTTGGATGCTGCTAGTGGGGGAGCACTTGTTGATAAGACCCCAGCTGCTGCCAAGCAACTCATTGAGAATATGTCATTGAATTCCCAGCAGTTTACTACCAGAAGAAATTCTGTTGAGACAAGAGGTGTGCATGAGGTCCATAGTTCCTCTTCCAACCAGGCCCTTGAGAATAGAATGGATGAGCTAACTTCTTTCGTAAGGCAATTGGCAATAGATAGGGTTCAGCCTGCAAGGTTATGTAGCATGTGCAATTCTCCTGAGCACCCATATGATCCATGCCCCATCTAGAGAGAAGAGATCGTCAGTGAAGCGCCTCAAGCTTTTGCAGTAAATCCCTATAATCAAGGAAACAGTCAGAATCGGTACAACACTCCAGACCTCTCCACCAATAGGTACCATCCCAACTGGAGGAATCATCCTAATCTGCGGTATGGGAACTCATCCCAACAACAACCGCTGGCAGCACCACAGAATCCTCTTCAAGTGACTACTTCTGCACCTTCTGGACCTTCACTAGAGGACCTGTTCAAACAAATGACTTCACAAATAACTGCACAAATTGGACAGCTCCAGGCCTCACAGACACAGTATCAGCAGCGAACAGATGCCAGCATTCAAAATTTAGAGACACAGGTTGGACAACTGGCCTCCGCCATAAATAACATACAGCAAACTCAAAGAACAAGTCAACTGCCTGCACAGCCAGTGATAAATCCCAATGCCTCCAATCCTAATGTGAGTGCCATTTCTCTGAGATCTGGAAGAGTTGTTGAGGCCACCTCTGGAAAGGATGAAGAAATTATTGAGGTAACTCCTGAGCCTACTGTTGAAGTTGAAGTTGAGAAAGTGTACAGACCACCAATCCCCTTCCCACACAGAGTTCAGAAAAATAAGAAGATTGGTGGTGAAGACAAGGAAAAGGAGATTTTAGATGTGATCAGAAAGGTAGCTGTGAATATTCCACTTCTAGATGTGATCAAGCAGGTGCCCAAGTATGCAAAATTTCTCAAGGATCTATGCACCAACAAGAGGAAGCTGAAGAATAATGAGAGGGTTGATTTGGGAAGAAATGTCTCAGCTCTTATCCAGTCTAAGCCTGCACCAGAAAGAGTTGCTGCTTTAACCCCTACTCAGGCACTACCACAAAAGTGCAAGGATCCGGGCACATTTACTATTCCATGCACTATTGGGGATTGAAGATTTGAAAATTGCATGCTGGATTTGGGAGCCTCCATAAATGTCATGCCTACCTCCATCTTTAATAACCTTGATCTTGGGCCTTTGCAGTATAAAGGTCTCACCATCCAGTTGGCCAACAGGACCAGTGCCCGCCCCATGGGAATGGTAGAAGATGTTCTGGTGCAAGTTGATGAGCTAATTTTCCCTGCTGACTTCTACATCCTAGACATGGCAGGAGAGACAAACTCCAGTAGATATCCAATAATCTTGGGCAGACCATTCATGAAGACAGCCAAGACTAAAATTGATGTGAATGATGGGACCATGTCTATGGAGTTTGGTGATATTGTGGCAAAGTTCAAACATCTTTGATGCTATGAAACACCCATTGGAGGAGTACTCTGTTTTCCAATTAGAGCTGCTTTCTGAGATCATTGATGATACCCATGAGGACCTAGTTTCTGATTTTCCTTTTATTTCTGGTTTTGATGATTTATATTCATGTACTAACTGTACTGACACTAACCCGTGTGCTGTTTGTGCTGAGTTTCTTGATTCAACTTTGCAGGGTGATAGTGATAGTAAGAGTGAAGATGTCTGTTCTGCAGAAATCCTTGACATCATGGCTACTCCCAATGTACCATCCGTTGAGCAGCTACCCTCCCTAGAGCTCAAGCCACTTCCTGGGAACCTGAAGTATGCCTACCTGGAGACGAATGAAAAACTTCCAGTCATCATTTCCTCCAGCCTGGACTCTGACCAGGAAGCAAAACTATTGGAGGTTCTGAAGAAGCACAAGAAGGCTATTGGATGGACCTTAGCTGACATTCCGAGAATTAGCCCCTCCGGATGTATGCACGAATTCTATTGGAGGATGGAGCTAAACCAGTGAGGCGAGGCCCAAAGGCGGCTAAACCCATTGATTCTCGGATGTGGTGAAAAAAGAGATGACTAAACTTCTGCAGGCGGTATTATATACCCCATCTCCGATAGTACTTGGGTAAGTCCGGTGCAAGTTGTACCCAAAAAGTCCGGTCTCACAAAGTAGTTAGAAATGATAATAATGAGCTTGTACCTACTAGAGTCCGAATAGTCAAGTAGTCTCAGTATAGATTATAGGAAGTTGAACCAGGCCACCGTAAAGGATCATTTTCCTTTGCCGTTCATAGATCGAGATCTTTGGATCGGCTGGCTGGTAAATCTCATTCTTCGCTTTCTTGATGGTTTTTCCGGTATTTCCAGATCCATATTGCCCCTGAGGATCAGGAAAAGACCACTTTCACGTGCCCCTTCGGTACGTTTGCCTATAGGAGGATGCCATTTGGCCTTTGTAATGCTCCTGGCACCTTCCAAAGATGCATGCTTAGCATTTTTACTGAATTCATTGAAAATTGCATGGAGGTGTTCATGGATGACTTCACTGTATATGGCTCCTCATTTGATGCATGTCTGCATAGTCTGAGTTTAGTTCTACAAAGATGCATTGAGACTGATCTGATTTTGAACTATGAAAAATGTCACTTTATGGTAGAACAGGGGATTGTTTTGGGTCATGTTATTTCTAAAGAGGGTATTTCAGTAGATCCTGCAAAAATTGATGTGATTTCTTCATTGCCTTACCCATCTTGCGTACGCGAGATCCGTTCTTTTCTTGGCCATGCAGGTTTCTACAGGCGCTTTATTAAGGACTTCAGCAAGATAGCTCTGCCATTGTCAAACCTGCTGAAGAATGATGCCATGTTTCAGTTTGATGGAAATTGCAAGAAGGCATTTGACTACCTGAAAAAAGCATTGACCTCTACCCCCATCATCCAGCCCCTAGACTGGACGCTCCCTTTTGAACTCATGTGTGATGCTTCCAATTTTGCTGTGGGCGCGGTTCTGGCACAAAGGGTGGGCAAGGCTGCCCATGTAATTCATTATGCTTCTAGGACATTAGATGCTGCACAATCCAATTACACCACCACTGAGAAAGAACTGCTAGCTGTTGTGTTTGCACTTGATAAATTTAGGTCTTATTTGCTAGGTTCTAGGGTTATTGTTTTCACTGACCATGCAGCTCTGAAATATCTGTTAAAGAAACCAGAAGCTAAGCCAAGACTGATCCGGTGGATGCTTTTGCTCCAAGAATTCAATGTGGAGATAAAAGACAAGAGTGGAGCTGAAAATCTGGTAGCCGATCACTTGAGCCGAATAGCAAGGGATGAGGATCCTTCTCCCATCCAAGATGACTTCCCTGATGAGAGACTTCTACATCTGTATGGGGTAACCCCCTGGTTTGCTGACATAGTTAACTTTCTTGTTGCTGGTATTGTTCCTGCAGGTACAAGTAGACATAAGTTCCACAAGCTCAGAAGCGATGCAAAGTACTATGCGTGGGATGATCCGTACCTTTGGAAGTTTTGCAGTGATCAGGTTATTCGGAGGTGTGTCCCCGATCATGAGACAGAGTCTATCCTGCACTTTTCACATGCCTCTCAAGTTGGAGGACATTTTGGACCACAGAGGACGGCAAGAAAAGTCCTGGATTCTGGGTTCTACTGGCCCACAATTTTTAGAGATGCCTATGAGGTTTACAGAAATTGCAAGGAATGTCAAACAGCAGGCCCTGCCATCACTCGTAGGAGTGAGATGCCTCAGCAGCCCATGCTTTTTTGTGAGGTTTTTGATGTGTGGGGGATTGATTTTATGGGTCCTTTCCCTGCTTCTTTTGGGTTTCTGTATATTCTTTTGGTTGTTGACTATGTTTCAAAGTGGGTGGAAGCAATCCCCACTAGGACTAACGATGCTAAAGTTGTTTCCAAATTTGTTAGGTCCAACATTTTTTGCAGGTTTGGCATACCTAAGGCTATCATAAGTGACCAGGGCACTCACTTCTGCAACCGAACCATGGAAGCCTTACTCAAGAAATATGGAGTTGTGCATAGAGTTTCCACTGCTTATTATCCCCAGACCAATGGCCAGGCTGAGTTATCAAACAGGGAGATCAAGCAGATTCTAGAGAAGATGGTGCAGCCGAACAGAAAGGAATGGAGCCGCCGTCTGGAAGACGCACTGTGGGCTCAGAGGACTGCTTTCAAGACTCCAATAGGAATGTCCCCCTTCAGGCTTGTATTTGGTAAGGTATGTCACCTTCCGGTGGAAGTTGAGCACCGTGCATATTGGGCAGTCAAGTGCTGTAACATGGACATGAAGAAAGCTGGTGTTGAAAGGAAACTACAGTTGCAGCAACTCGAGGAGCTTAGGCTAGAAGCCTATGAAAGCTCCAGGATTTATAAAGAAAAAACAAAACATTTTCATGATAGGATGATTGCTAGAAAAGAGTTTTTTGTGGGCCAGAAAGTCTTATTGTTTAATTCCCGCCTGAAATTGATGGCTGGGAAACTTAGGTCAAAATGGGATGGCCCCTTTGTTGTTACTAACGTGTTTCCTTATGGTGCAGTAGAGATTCAAAGTGCAGGTACCAACAAGTCCTTCAAGGTTAACAGGCAGAGGCTGAAGCCATTCCATGGTGTGGATGCGAGTGTTCCTGTGGATACTAATGTTGAGGAGCTTTCCTTGGAAGCTCCCACCTACACTGACACGTGATCAGGGAGTACCCTTTCCTTTCCCTCACTCTGATTTTATAGTCAAGTTGCTTCATTGGGGACAATGCATGTTTTAAGTGTGGGGGAGGGAACTAGTTGTAGTTTTGTTTTGTCTTGTTTTTTTTCTGGTCTTGAATAAATTGTGTTAAGTCTTATGTTGGCAAGTTTGATGGATTTTGCACAGATTGATTGCATGATTTATGTGATGATTCTCCCTAGGCTGAAAAAATTTTTTGTTTTTGAAAAGTGATCCCCATGTGATTGAAAACTGAACTTTGAGATTTTGTTATGATGGCATGATTTATGATAAGTTTGGGGTGATGGGAAGCACACACTAGGGATAGAATCTCGGTCAAACAATTTGCATGAATGTCCAGGTGAGGATTTGAGCCTCCAACATGTTTTCTAACTGTGTGAACTCACTTTCAAGTACACTTTCCTGAATTTGCTTGAATCTCTTTATGGTTTGCATGATTATGTGTTTGCTTCAGATGATTTAGGCATTTTCTTTGTAAATAACCACTTAGCCTAAAATAACCAATTCCTAATGCATGTTCCTTAGTTAGCCCCTTTGATCCTAATTAGCTTATTGTTCTTGATAACCTTATGTTACAAGCCTAAAATCTGAAAAACCATGTTAACCCGATTTTAGGATTAGGAGAGCATGAATCCTTAGCAAGAGAATGGTTGCAAGAAACTAAGTTTGGGGTGGCTACAAGGTGTGATGTGTTGTTTGGGATTGAAAAAGTAAAAAAAAAATTAAAAAAATAAAAGTATTAGAAAAAAAAAGGCTGTAGTCACCCAAGGCAAAAAAAATGAATGAGAAAAGGAACTTAAGTGGAATTTCAATGTTTTGAAGTGTTTCATGCTCTCTTAGTTCCTAGGGACTTCAGCCTAGTTCCTTTGTATATCCTACCCCTAGCCAGGCCCTATTACAACCCATAAAAGACCTTTTGATGTTGCTTGCATGTTTTCTGTGGGAATCATTTGGAGATGGAAATCAAATTTATGGGAAGTGTTCTTGAAAAGTGATACTGAGTGCAATGTTAATAGCCTGACAAACTGAGCGATTGAGTGAAACACAAATTTCCCTTGTGAGGAAGGCAGTTGTTTGAATATGGTGATCTCTCTTTTGTGTGTAACTTGGATCCCTTGCTTAGATTAATGATTGTTTGAATGATAAAATTCTCAACTGTTCAAAGTGAATGCATGTGGGGATTGCTGTGTTTGGAAGGGGGGAACATTGAAGAAAACTATTTTGATGTATTGCTTGAATTTGTGCAAGGTTGATTGAATCTTTTAAGCTTGCCAGGTCTTGAGTCTTTTTGATTTTTGAGTTGTAGTTTGCTTGGGGACAAGCAAAGTTTAAGTTTGGGGTATTTTGATAAGCCTCTGGCTCATCTAGTTTTATGGCTAGTATGACCAGGGTTTTGTGCAAATTATATCCTATTTTCACCCAAATTAGATTAGATTGTCCTCAAGCAAGGTTTTGAGTCTCTAAAGTAGATTTAGGTTAATTTAGCCAGTTTTGAGTCAAATAAAGCACTTATGGCTATTTTGTTGTTTTCAGGTTAAGTAGAAGTTGAGAGAATAAAGAAACAGGGGATTCGCCTCGCGAGAGTTTTTCTCGCCTCGCGAACCTGAAAGCGAGCAGAATAGTGAAAATGACATCCTCTCTGGTTCGCCCCGCGAACAACGCCTCACCTCGCGACCCTGAAGGATGATTGTTCCAGAAATATGCAAGCTCTCGGGGTCGCCTCGCGATAATGGAAGTTAGAAAGCATCACGGTTGGCCCCTGATGTTCATAACGGGCGTAATAAGAAGACTCTTCAGTTCTTCGCCCCGCGATCCGTTGTTCGCCTCGCGAGAATGCCAAAGGTTGCTGACTCTTCACAATATTCGCCTCGCGAATTAAGGCTCGCCTCGCGAGTGGGCTGAATTTCTGAATAATTATAAAAGGTTGTTCTGGACAGATTGGAAGAATAACTTTTGCTTCTCCATTGTTTTTACCTTTTTCTATGTGTTTTCGTTCTTCCATGGAGAACTAAGTTTCTAGGATTAATCTATTGTAATCGATTTCCACTACACTTGAGGTTCTTGTATTTCCTGTTTTTGTATGTTTTTCCCTTTTCAATGCCATGCTTTATATTTCTGTTTGCTTAATTCAGGAGTATATTGTGTTGTGTTGATTTATTTTCGGTGATATCATGTTCCTATAATCAATCGCGTTTGCTTAATTCGCGTGTGTACGTTTCGTGTTCGCTTAGTTCACGAAGGGCTTAATCCCGTTTGCTTAATTCGGGAATAGGGACATATATCTGTAGTAGTGGTTTCGCTTGTAAATTGTTGCTTCAACCGGGAGGGGATTAGAATTTGCTTAGGGCTTGGAAATTGCATGAACCTATGATAGTTGGGAAATCGAGAACAATGGATTAATCATTTTTAGCTATTTGACAATCTCTTTGAATTGCCTTGTTTTATTGCTCTGTTATTACTTTGTTTTCTTATTTGCATCCCAATCCAAACCCCCCCCCCCCCCCCCAAAACTGATTTTTGTGAAAAATAACACTTTAAGAGTCCTTGTGAGACGACATCCGAGTTGTCGCCCTAAACTACAGTTTTAAAAACCCGCTCGTTCTTTTTGGCGCGTGCGCGACAGCGCGACCAAGTTGTTTCATAACTACAACCACATAAATTGCATCTGGAGACAACCATGCAGCCATTGGCCCAAAGATTATCATCAGTAGGCATACGGTTGTGAATGATTCTCCAAACCAGGAAGGAAATGGAAGGAGGGACACAGTTAATCCAAAGAGACTTGACCCAAGAAACTGTTTGTCCATTGCTGTGGAGGAACTGATAGGCATCCTACAATGTTAGAGACCCCGATTCACTCCTACACCACACACGGGTATCCTTACAAGGAAAAGAAGGAATACTGATGTGCATGAGTTCTGCAGCAATAGCTGGGCAGTGCTGTAAAATAATGTTTGGAATATTCCAGGAGTTATTGAACCAGAAGTCCTTCACCTTTGCTTTTAAAGAAGATTGTAATTGAGCTGGAAAAGCTAGCAAGGAGTTTAAGGGTTTAGACAACCATATATCATTCCAAAAGTTGATATCAGCACCATCACCTAGCATCCAGGCTGAGTTTTCCACAACTGTATTCAGATGAGGCTTGATTCCAGACCAGATTGAGGAGGAGATAGAATATTGGATCACTATGTTTTTCCTCAAAACTCTTGCTCTCAGAAGGCAGGCCCACTGCTCAGAGGAAGAGGTGAATTCCCAGCACAGCTTGAGCATAGAAGCATTGTTAATAGATCTAAATGATCTAAGACCAAGACCTCCCTCAGCCTCAGGTTTGCAGATTTTGTGCCAAGCCACTGTCACAGTTTTTTTGATTTCTGTATTGTCAGACCATATGAAGTTTCTCAGCCAACAGTCGATTGATTTCAACAAGCTAGAGGGCCATGAATAAACCTAAAAGCTATACAACATCATACCAGTAATCACAGATTTGACTAATTGTATTCTGCCCATGATTGACAACAGACTACCTTTCCATGTGGCTAGTTTGGATCTGATCTTATCTGCAATGGATTGCAAATGGGATTTCCTTGGCTTACCTTTGAACACAGGCAGCCCAAGATATGTGAAAGGAAACCTGCCAGCAGTGAATCCTAAAACATTGGCAATGGAAGACATTCTGTTGACAGAAATATTACCTGCATAAAACTTGGATTTTTGAGTGTTAATCATTTGACCAGAAGCCTCTCCATACTCCTTAAAGATGGACATTAACAAGGACAAATTCTGGATGGAAGCTCTGCAAAAAATAAGAATATCATCCGCATATAGGATATGAGTAGGAGGACTGAGTCCTCTGGGGCCAGCCATTGTTTTGAGCTTACCCTCTTGAACCAACTTGCAGATAGCCCTGCTCAATACATCTTCTGCAATGCAAAATAGTAGAGGTGACAATGGATCACCCTGCCTAACTCCCTTCTTTCAAGAGAAAAAACCAACTGACTTACCATTGATACCAATAGAAAGTTTAGCTGACTTCAGAATAGTTTCTATCCAATGGCAGAACTTGACATCAAAACCAAAAGAATGAAGGACCTTCAAAAGGAAAGACCAGTCCATGGTGTCAAAAGCCTTCTTGACATCAATCTTCAAGGCCAAATTACCACCAAAAGCCCTTTTGTCCAGCATATTTACACACTCTGATGCAGTGTAGAGACAATCAGTAATATACCTACCTTGTATAAAACCTTTTTGATTATCAGAGACAATCTTTGGTGCAACCTTAGCCAGCCTGTCTGCTAAGACTTTGGTGATGATTTTGAACTGGAAATTAGCCAAGGCAATAGGCCTAAATTCCTCCACTCTATTTGCACCTTGAGACTTAGGGATTATAACCAAAAGATTTGAATTCAGGTTTGACAACAACCAGCCCTGCTCAAAAAACTGAATGACTGCTTTACAAACATCATGCTGAACAATTTCCCAATAATTTTGAAAGAAGAAGCCTCCAAATCCATCCGGCCCTAGAGCACCATTGGCATTTAGAGAGAATACAACATTTTTCACTTCTTCAAGGGAAGGCAGATTTGTTAGCATAAGATTGTCTTCTCTAGATACCATCGGGTTAACAATTCTGTCAACTAAGCCATTGTCCATGCACTGATTTTCAGAAATGAAAAGCTTGGTGTAATAATTCAAAACATGATCCTCTATATCCTTTGCATCAAGCAGAACTTGATCATCATTTCTGAGCATGGAGATTTGCTTTGAGACATTCCTAATCTTGGTGATCCTATGGAAGAACTCAGTGTTCCTATCTCCTTGAATGTGCCAATCCAATCTGGATTTTTCCTTCCAGAATTCTTCTTGGTAGTGCAAAGCATTTTGCAGTTCAGTTTGGGCCCGCTTTTCTTGCTCAAATAGCAAATCAGTCATTCATGAGGAATTAATTATTTGCTGAATGCTGTCTACTTTAGCCATAGCAGAAGCAACTTTGATGTTCACATTCCCAAAAGAGTCTTTGTTCCAGCTTTTTAACCTCCCTTTCAACATTTTTAGTTTTTGAGACAGTATGTACATAGGGCAACCTATTACCCCAGAATTCCAAACCTCTTCAATTATCTTAGTGCAGTCAGGGTGAGAAGCCCACATCTTCATGAATTTAAAAGAAGAACTGAAGTTACTGTCCTCTTTCCTCAAAGACAAAAGCAATGGATGATGATCCGATTTACTTCTAAGGAGTGTGCAGCAAGCAACACTAGACCAATAACTAAACCATTTGTCATTGCAAACCACTCTATCAAGTCTTTTCTCTGTTAGAGCATTACCTCTTCTGCCATTAGACCAAGTGAATTGAGCACCACGGGTCATAATATGAGAAAATTGGCAGCTGTCTGACCAAAGCTTGAACTCCTCAGAAGCAATCTTCAAAGGCAAGCAACCACCCCTTTGCTCATGATCACCAAGGACCACATTGTAATCTCCAATGAAGCACCATGGTCCATCATTAGCTTGCTGTAGAGCCAACAGTTCAGCCCACAACTCTCTCCTTTTCAGATAACTAGTACTAGCATATATAACAGAAATGAAAACTTCATGAGATTCCAACTTCAATGAGAAGGAAACCTGCTGATTAGAGCAAGCAATGACAGAAGGTTGCAATGTTGCATGACAAATGCACCAAAGATTAGGCAAGAGAGAATTCCTATCATTAACTGCAAAAACTTTAAGATTCAGTTTTTTCCAAAACCTATCAGGGAATTGAGCAATGCTGATCCACGACTCAGCAATGAAGATTATCTCAGGCTTATTTGAAACCAGAAATTTCTTCAAAACTAACCTAGTATATAGATTGCCAATTCCTCTAACATTCCATAATAGAAGCTTCATCATGCAAAATTACTAGGACCAGCCCTAATTTGGGCTTTTGTTTTACCAGCCTTTGCTAGGGCGATCTGTTTTTTCCTCAGTTTTTTCTTTTGAGATTTCGAAATGAACACTTCAAAGTTACCTTGTTCAGGCTGAACTACATTAGCTTCAAGGCATTCCTCTTCCACATTAGTGTCTTCCTCCTCAATACCATTACTCCAGAATTTAGACACAATCCTAATATCCTGCTGGGCTTGCTGAGGAAGATCATGCACCAAGGATGGTATAACTGCATTAATACTCTGGGGAATAGAATTGACATTGTGTTCTAATCCACCCATTGATTCAGAGACATGACTAATAGATTGCACTCCATTTCCAATGTTTTCTGCACCAACCATTGGAGTATGAAATCCAGGATCAGATAAAACTCTGGCTGCTTGGGGAGATTCCGGATGAATTGATTCATCATAGTCAGAAGAATTTCCATCCTCCTGAATTCCTTGTCTATTTTCTGCATTATTGGCAATCTGCTGCACTACTGCATTATTCATTTCTGGAATACCTCCATTGGTATCAGCCGAAACAAGGATATGAACCTGATTTCCACAGTTAACTGGATCCTGACCTGAAGCTTCCTTTTCACCAATCATATGCTCAGGGATAACCCTATCTTCGACATCTGGTTTCCTGGCACTAGGCTGTTTAGGAATATAAGCAGATCTTGGTTTCTGGTTTAAAGGCTGTTCCTTTCGGGGTGCAGGATTATTAAGGTTTTTCTTGCATTCCCCAGCAGCATGCCCTATCGAGAGGCAGCATGAACAAAAAGAGGGGAGTCTTTCATAGTCGAACGTAACATAAAATGCATGAGCCTCCCTTTCAACCCTGATACCATTTGGGATAGGGCCAGAAAGATCAATATCAACCAGGATTCTGGCAAAGTGGCCAAAGACTTTGTTTTTTGTAGATTTATCTAGAGCAATTGGAGTGCCTATTCCATTTGCAATCTCAAAGAGAATTTTCGGCCTCCAATACTCCATAGGCAGATCATAAATTCTCACCCAGGATTGAACATGGGTCTGTTTTGGAAGATTCGGATTAAAATCTGGACTCCATTGATATAGCCTTAGCATGCCTGGTTGCAGATTCCAAGATCCAACAGCCCAAACACTACGCAGATCTTCCAAGGATGCAAAGTTGAATTCATAATATCCTTTGCCTAAAGGAATCATACGCCAATGACCAATCGGGTTCCATAATTTCGATAGCTTATCTTTCAAGTCTTGAAGTTTGATTGGCTGATTACCCTTCTGAAGGATCAAACGACCATGCAGACTATTTTTACTGTTTTCCAATCCAAGCTTGTATTCCTCCTCCGAGATTTTTATCGAGAACACGTCTCCAATCAGTCGTTGCTTAGGTAACTGACTGATGGGAATGTCAAAAGAATTGGAGAGTGCCTGGGCAAAGGATTTCTTTTGTGCAGGAAGAGAAGGAGGCGATGAAGAAGAAGGCAAGGGCGATGGGGCAAGAGGCTGAAGGAAGGGCCATGGGCAGGGACAACCGGAAGCCATGATCATGCAAACCCTAGAGTTTCATCATAATCTTAAATAATAAATCTATATCTATACTAATCAATAAGTGGAATTGATGATTTTCTAATAAAGTGACACGTGTCAGCACCACATGATTTAAGAGGATTAGTTGATCATTAGTAATAATCAAAGAGGAACACTTAACACATAGTGTTACATTACGTATTTTAATATCATTTTAAAATAAAAATAATATTCAATTCTTTGCACTCAAATTATAGATAAAATTGTTTCAAGGTTTTGACTGATCACTTTTGTTTATAAATAAAAAGCATTGGAGATGAATGCGTACCACCATTATGGGTGAGAAGGAAATATTGAAAGCAATGCGTGAAATAAGTCAAGAAAATGTTTGACATAGTGGACTTAATTTGGGATAAAGGAAAAAAAAAGTTTCATACATATAGAGACACAATTCAAGTTATTAATGATAACAATGCTATCAATAATAATAGTAATTAATGACCCGTGTATCGTACGGGTGCAAAAATACTAGTATGACTTCAAACTTCAAAATTCAAATCTCAAATCCGGTTTGATACTTTGATATCTTCACATACGAGTATACACGAAGGCCCCCCTGCTACTACCACGTGTTCCCAAATGATTCGCTAAGGCCGAAATTTGTATTTGCCGCGCTCGACATTTTTTGGGGTCAAAGACCAATGAATCCTAGCTGTAGCTTCGAAATTTGTTATGTCGGCAAGCCCGAGGTTAGGGAACTCCGAAGCTGGCATATTTATTTTCAAATGCATTATTGGTTTAAAAATTATTTTAAAATAATATGTAGTTTATCTTTTTCACATTAACCTTTCATTTATCACGTGAGAGATTAATCTCTTATTAGGTATCTAAGTGGAACCCTTCCCATTATATAAATTTTTTATATGTTTTTCTACAGTATAAATTTTTATTTGTTAAATTACTAAAAATAATAAAGAATAATTTATTTGTAGTATACAATATTTGGTATTGATTATGTTAGTAAAACGATTTTTCTAACATATGCAATATTGCATAGAATAAGAGTCATTAATTATCGCCAATTAACCTATTGTTATTGGGGAAAGGTTAGGTAGGTGTTTAAGAAAGTTTAATTTTTTTTTATATCATATCTTTCATAATGGCGAATTCTTTTCTACTATTTTTATTGGGGAAAGGTTAGGTAGGTGTTTAAGAAAGTTTAATTTTTTTTATAATGGTGGACTGTGTGTCCTAATCACGTTGTGATAAACGTTATTAAAGGACAATGTTGTTTTATATGCCCACAAGTCTTGACTGGTGCATCGGTCTAAGGTGTTGTGATTGAGCACTCGGACTGCGCGTCTTGTGTTATTGATTTTCAAGTGATGAAAATTGTGAATAGTCGTTAGCCTTGGGCTTCGACAACGGAAAAGAGTGAACACAAAGAAAAGTCTTGATAATGAAAAGTCTTTTATTCATATGCATTTCCCCTTGGCAGACGTGCTTGAGTTACCGAATACCCGCTTAAGATGTGGTATTTGATGATGTATACATCCGAATGACCGTTATAAGGGATTCGTGATGGTGTTGATCCGGGTACATGAGGTGACGGAGACAACTTGCCAAACGTGGCGTATGAGCCTGATCAACTCTTTCTTTCTGAATGATAAAACGGTGATGGCATCTCATGAGATTAAGATTAGAGCCTGATAATAGAAGTGTCATGCATTATCTTTTAAAAAAATTGATTGATTCGGGTATGAGACCCACTGAAAGAATACATGTTGTTTACCTATGAGTAATGTTTAAAATGTTAATATGCCAAGGTGTTGTATGTATCATGTGTATGGTTGTTGTGCAATATATCCATTTTCCGGTGTCTCACTCTTACAGTTATATCAGGTTTCTTCGGGTTTTGTTGGAGTACCTTGGTACTCTAGTACCGATGTTGCAGAGGAGTCTTTCTAAGTCATTTGAAGACCTAGTGTTAGAGGTTGGGAAAGTATTCTGATTGGGGGTCTCTCCAATGAATATTTGATAAAATGACCAACTTAGGAGTCTGAGTTGGGTTGTATATCTAAAGAGGTCGGTAAATGTAGTGTTATATACATCGATCTGTAGTTTGAACTTTTCTTTCGAAGGTGGAAACTTAGAGAAATGTTGTATGTCATGGTAACTTTGTCACGAACGTGACTTTACGTTTTGAATGTATGAACAATGGATTTCAGAGTTATCCTTAAAGAAAAAAAATTTATACCCCAGTTTTCTGACTTAAAATAAAACATTTTTCTGAAAGCAACCAGCAAATCATCTTTTAATTTACTTCCGCATGTGTTACATAGTAATGCCTAAGGGGGCGTTACAGGAAGATCCTGTGTGATAGTGTTGAAGCATGCTTCTTTCTTCTCTGGAGTTCCAGCAAACAATATGAAC
This sequence comes from Sophora flavescens, assembly GCA_030762895.1. Taxonomy (NCBI): domain Eukaryota; kingdom Viridiplantae; phylum Streptophyta; class Magnoliopsida; order Fabales; family Fabaceae; genus Sophora; species Sophora flavescens. The sequence continues at coordinate 48,537,705 of CM061067.1, read as the reverse complement.
ATCCTATTAGAAGTCATATTGGTCAGTAGGATTAGTCCCTTGTGTGGATGATAGATGCTGCATGTTCCTGACTTAATCATGATGATTAGCCCATTCTCCTGTAGTTGAACTATACTCAAGAGATTGTTCAAGAGTTCAGGTACATAAAAGACATCTTGAATCATATGAGTGACACCATTTATGCTTAGTTTCACATTGCCTTTGCCAAGCACATTCATCTTTGTGTTGTCTCCAAGCTTCACTGAATGCCTGAAAACTTCATCCATCTCACTAAACTTTGATTTATCTCCACACATATGATTTGAGCATCCCGAATCTAAAAACCAAGCCTCCTCCTTCTCTGCATGATTTAGAGGTAGATCAACATAGGACATGAGCAATATCTCTTCTCCTTCGTCAAACTCAGCATAATTCACCTCCTTGTCCCATAGTGGACATTCATTCTGGTAGTGGCCTAGCTTGTGGCATTTGCGGCATTCAACCTTGGCTCGATTGATGCTTTGCCTTCCTCTTCCTCTCCCTCGACCCCTTGTGCCAAATAAGTTTTCTGAACTCACTTTCAGTGCCTGCTCTTCTCCATTTGTCTTGATAAACTTTTGTTCATGAACCACTAAAGAGCTTTGTAGTTCATCAACAGAAAGTGTATCAATGTCCTTAGATTCTTCAATTGAGACAACAACATAGTTAAATTTCTCAGTCAAGGTTCTAAGGACCTTTTCCACAATGGTGACTTCCTTCATGTCATCTCCATTGCTCCTCATCTTGTTGGCTATGGCCATAACTCAAGCGAAGTACTCGGTTATGGTTTCACCAACTTTCATCTCCAGTACTTTAAAATCTTTCCTCAGTGCTTGTAGAGTAGAGCGCTTCACTCTTGCATTCCCCTCAAACTTTTTCTTCATTGAGTCTCATATCTGTTTGGTTGTGCGCTTCTCTAGGATCTGTTCAAGAAATGTCCTGTCAATGGCTTAAAACAGGTAATTCTTAACTTTGAGGTCTCTCATCATCAGATCCTCCAACTCCTTTTTTCGCACCTCAGTTGACTCTACTCCTTTTGTTGGCTCTGTATAACCAGTCTCCACCAAACTCCAATACCCCTTTGATCTCAAGAGATTTTCCATAAGCAAACTCCAATGGTCATAGTGACCATCAAAGCGTGGTATGGCGGGTGTCATGAAATTCTTATCCTCACTCATTTTGTGAATCACTCAAAGACTGCTGCTTTTTGTATATCAGGCCCCAAGATTGAGCTCTGGTACCAATTTGTAGAGATCAAAAACAAGTCTAAACAAATTGAAGAATGAATAACTTCATTGAATAATAAACAAGCCTTTAAATAGGCATATAACAGAAGCAGAAAAATAGAAAGATAAGCCTAACTTAGAGATAACTATACTAAGAGATAACTGAATGAAAATAGATAAACTCCTAAACAACCTTAAAACATAATCCCAAAGATAAGATAACATAACAAACTCAACACAATAGTCATTGCTATCATTCGAAGAAATGTTAGAGTTGAAAACAATTGTGGTACCATGAAGATGAGTCATCTCACTCTTCAAAGCACCATAGTTGGTGAACGGCGACGAAGAAGAAGGGAGAGGCGTTGAGGAGTTATAAGCAAAACCAGTTGCCTTGATTAATCTCCATTGTGGAAAATATGTTTTTTTCCAAATCCTGCAGCTATCTGTGCCTTCTTACCGTGCACGACTTTCTTGTCTCACCCACCATAGAAGCCGCTTGTAAACCATACCTTAATTTTAGTTTCTTGTTTTAATTCTTTAATTTAATCATGCAAAATGATGAAATTTATATATTATGTCAATGTCAATAAATTGGATTGGTCAAGTCTTGGCTCATACATTAGTTGGTTATGATCGAGTTGGATTCAGATATAGATAAATGACCCTATCAAGATATTGGACTAGATTGAAATCAAAGTAAACTCGTCTCAACCTATGTCATGAACTTCGTATATTTTTTATAGATACCAAACACTATCCACGTAAAAACAAAATTCAGGTTGAGGAATCAGTTTTCAACAAATAAAAACCAATGCGACAAGTATCGTACTAGTTGATGTAAAAAAAAAACCATCCTAAAAAACTAAAATATTTTCGTAAAAAAATAAAATAAAAACTATACTAATATAAAAATTGGATAGATAATTTTACTGTACATACACATGTCAACACTAGGATTTTTTGGCATTTTCTCATATTTTTTTATTTTTTTAAAAATATAATTTTTGTTTTATACTTTTTTTAAAAAAAATTAATTTTTTACTTTTCTTGACTTTTATTTTTTTTAATTTTTTTGTTTTTAAATTTTTTTTACGTTTTACTTAATTTTTAAAATTTTTTTCCTAACCTTTTTTTTTGCTAATACTTTTTTTTTAAATTTATTTGTATACACTGACAGTGTAAAGTTTTTTTATACTGTCAACCAATCATAAATTGGCAAACAGTAAAAGTATAATTGTCATGTTCTTGATGTTTTAATTTTTATATACTTATATTTTAATCTATATATAATTTAATATTTTTTATTTATATATGTATATATATATATATATATATATTTTAATATTTTCCGATTCGAACCAAATCAAATCAAACCAATTTTAATTGGTTCAGATATTGTTATTGACTTTTTAAACTTTATCATTTTTTGTTGTTTTTAAATATTTTTAGCCAGGAAAGGTAGCAAAGCTACTCTGTTCTTTGAAAAAATTTAGAGTCATAAGACTCGAACCAAGAATTCGATGAATTTGAAAATCGGAAACAACCAATTAAATTGGTTCCTTTTTTTTATTTTTTATGCACGGCTTCGAATTGAACAAAACCCAATGATCATTAATTCGGTTATTTTGGAACCAAACCAATTAATATATTTTAATATTTATATATATTTTAATATTCAATATGTATATCACTTTACCAATCACCAACTTTTATTCTACTATTCATATAACAATAGAAGGAGTTGTCAACGGGTGGATTACTTAAAACTTTTTTTATTTTTTAAACATATATTCTTTATAATATTTTTTTTATTTTTTTCCCATAATTATTTTTTTTCTTATTTAATATTTTTTAAATGATTTTTTAAAATAATTTTGTTTTCTAATTAATTTTATCTTTCTAATTTTTTTGAATATTTTTTTCTAATTAATATTTTCCTAATTTTTTAAAATATTTTTTATATACTTTTATATAATTTTTTATATTAAACAATTAAATAATTTTTAAATTAAATAATTTTATTTATATATTTTTTCCAATTAATTTTATTGAATACTATCCTACTTTTTAAATTATATAATTTTATATATAATTTTTTCAAATATATTTTTTCCTAATTTTTTAAAATTGTTTTTAAATATATACTTTTTATAATTAATTTATAGATTTTTTTATAATTAATTGTATTTTTCTATTTTTTTAAAATCTATATTTTCCTAATTTTTTTAATTTTGTTTTTCATAAATTTTTTTCTAATTATTTTTCATTTAATTTTTTTCTAATTTACTTTTTTATTTTTCCTTTTAAAATATTTTTTTATAATTAATTTTGTTTAATTATTATTTTTTTAAAATTTTTTTTTTTTATGTTTTCCTTAATTTTAAAAATTTGTTTCCTAATAATTTTTTTTGCTAGTACTTTTTTCTGAATTTATTTGTGTAAACTAACAGTGTAAAATTTTTTTACACTGTCAACCAATAATAACCAAGTATAATAACCTCTCTAGCTAATCATGACAACAATTTTATTGTTAATATTAAATGCTCGTGGATCATGAATTCCTGTGATAGATAAGCATCTTATAATTTAACACAGGTGTACTCCAAATTATAGTGAAGTAAATATTTTTTTGGAAAACCAAGTATACATTTGACCATTAAATAAATTGTACTCTTGGAAGAGTACATAGATGATCTAGGTGAAGATCTGAAAAGTTGGCAACAATGGGTATCATTAGTGAAGGAAAATATGTAAAATCATTTTTTATATGAACTGAAGCATGTCATTCTGATTATGATGTTTCTAATGAACAACAGTACATTATGGTGCAAAGTAACTTCATTTCATGAACAACCTGTGGCTGCTGTACCATATCCTGTTAATTTTTTTTCCTCCTATGTATCATGTATCAGATTATTTTGTGAGTTTTCATTGTTTGTCTATAAGTATACTCCTTTGAAATTCATTAGACTCTAAGAGACAATATAATTCCCATACTCTTATCACTTGATATCTCTCACAAAATTATTTAGCCCAGGCAGTAGTCTGAGTATCATTTACTGATAACATTTTTTGTAATCTTGATACAGTATCTGAAGGAGTTGGATGATCTTAGAACACAGCTTCTAGCAACTAGAGCAACCGTAGATGCAAGTGCTACATAAGCTCAATCATACAAATTTGACAACCAATAACTCATCAATTATCATTTATTGTAAAACCCCCAATTCAATTTATTGTTCTTGAATCCTAATATAGAAAACCCCAAATTTTCCCAATTCAATCTCCCAAAATAACATTATTAGTTTTAAGAACCCAAAACCTCTTTTCAAAATACCATGGAGGTGTGAGAAAGATAGTGTTTTACTTACCTTTTGAAGACCTCCAGATATGCGCCCCAAGAACTTATAGGATTACTCTTTTAACATCCCCACCTCAAGCCTAACGATCCCTTCATTTATCCCAAGGTCTCTTCTTCTTCCTCTTCTCCTATTCCTTTTTTTCTTTGAATGTTTCTCCTCCAAAAACCCTTTAATTGTAGTTTCCTAAGCTGCCTCTATGTTTCTAAACTGATTTAGGGTTCCAAAATGGTGTTCTAGGGTATTAAGAACCTACTTATAGAGATCCAAAAGCCCAGAATGAACCAAAAGCGTGTAATAGTGTTTTCTGTCCGCGTAGCTGACGCTCAGCGCCAGGGAGCGAGCGCTCAGTGCTGGCTTCAGACTTTTTTTTAAAAATTCTAGGATGTTACAAAATCTATGTTGGTTGAAATGAGAATAATGTTATTGGTTTTAGAATAATATAACGACTTTGTAAAGAAGTTTCCAATTTCTATATTCTCTAAAAATATTTTTTTCTTAGAAAAATAGTTGGTTTGCAATTTAATCAATTTACCTATACATATAAACATATATTGAAAAACAGTTTTTATCATGAAAGACAACTGTTTGGGTAAGAATTAATCTAACCTAAACATTCTCTAAGTGTATATTCATCCTTGATTTGATAAAGTGTATAGAGATTTTTACCTACAAAATGAGAATAACTTATGAAAATAGTTTATGATCTTCCTATAAATCCATTTTAGCAATTGCAACAAGGTTGTCAGAGAAGCTCATAAAAACTGAGTTGTTTTTAGCTCATTTAAGAGGGGAAAAAACTAATTGAATAAGCACTTAATTAAACTGTTTATTCAAATACACTATTAAGAATAAATATACATTTATTTTCTCACTTTAGAGATAAGTTCGATTTGAAAAGGTTAAATTTTAAATTTCAAGCTAAACTCATTCTCAATCTATTGAATGAACACTACTAAAGTTGAAATACTTGGTGTCTCACTTTTCTTCCTTGCTTGCTCACATGTTTGCCCTAATCCTTTTCCTTTATAGTTTCCACATTATCTTGATCAAAGCAACAACAATTGAGAATGATAAAAAAAATCAACTCATTATTATCAATTTTTAGGTATTAACCAACTCTTAAAGGTTGATCAAATTGTGGGTATCAACCGACACCTTTATATTCAATAGTCATTGCTATCATTCGAAGAAATGTTAAAGTTGAAAACAATTGTAGTAACATGAAGATGAACCATCTCACTCTTCAAAGCACCATAGTTGGTGAACGGCGACGAAGAAGAAGGGAGAAAAGGCGCTGATGAGTTGTAAGCAAAACCGGTTGCCTTGATTAATCTCGACTGTGGAAAATATGTTTTTCCCAAATCCTGCAGCTATCTGTGCCTTCTTACCGTGCACGACTTTCTTGTCTCGCCCACCATAGAAGCCACCTG